>OY856415.1:609196240-609898740 GCA_963693085.1 Alisma plantago-aquatica
ATCCCTGGTCAAAACTATTTTTTGGCATGTTTAGAAGGAAAATCGATCAATATTTTGTTCTCAAGACCACGATCAACCACCACGGTCGACCTAGAAATCAACCTTCAATGGTCTTTGACTTGTGATCAAGCTTCTCCCATTTGATCTCTATCTATTCTACTCCATTAGTCTATCAAACCACACCTCGCAATTTGATGATAATCGACCTTCATGGTCGAGTAGCCAGAGATCAAGCAAAATAGTCAATTAGTGTTTGCACTCTAGTTGTCAATCAACCTTCAAAGCTAAGATATTCAAATCACTCCTTGACTACTACAATCGTGATCAATTTACTAAGACATGTCAAGAATCATCCAAGCAATCAAGCTACTTTTAGCTTGAATAATGTAGCCAAAGTGAAACCAAGACATATCAACCTCTAGAACAATAGAAAAACACTAAAAACAACACCATAGTTGCCAAACTAGTGCTCGCTACTATAACTATCAAGTTAATTGGATCGACCTTCATGATCGATCTACCTAGATCCATAATCAAGGTTGATTTCCAGTGCTCGAGCAGCAATAAACTGGTTTATATTCGGTCAACCTTTGCCATGTTTCTTAGACAACAAGAAACGATATCGACTGTCCATGTGAAACAAATCACTCTAATGTAGCCTTAGTATGAGTCTATAAATATGCATCATACACTTGTTGGGAATATCTATCATGCCCATTTCCAGTCAAGTCATACTAGTCTTTTCCATGAGAGGACAAGAGTGATCGACATGTCTACATTGGGAAGCAATCAACCTATCTACCATGTGTACTCGATCTCTAGTAGTTCAAGGCAACTGGACTTCTTAATTTCCATGAGTAATTGATCTCTCTACAAAAAGTGATCGACCTCCTGCCACTCAATAGCATTTGGACATTGGAAACTCAAGAGTGGTTGACCTTGTAGTTGTTCCAAGAAATCAACCTACTTGACAAGAGTGATTGGCTTATGATAACTCAGAAAGTGCTCAAACTATCCATCGAGCCGCATCTATCCTCCAACCTTGACAAGAAATGATTGACCTCCAGCCCAGAAGGTCGGTCAACCTTCATTAAATTGACCAAAATTGTTGCCTCTTTCCCATAGTGATGTACACAATTTTCCCCTCTACTTCAGTTGGTTGTAAAAATCATGCTATGAGGAGAGAGTAATCCTTTCATTGGGGTGTAGGAACTAGTCGTACTACATGTATGCTATAATTTTATTTCAATATTCCATGGCTTGTATGAACCTCATTTAATTTGTTGTTAACCACTTAATGCATTTGTTTGTATTGATCACCCACCCTATATGATTTATTATAATCCTAGTTTGATAGGATCAAACTATGGTCTCTAGTAACTGAGGTTGGTTGAAATCTCCCTGAATCAACCTCTAGCTTCCATATGGAATAAAGAATCAGGAGCCTAAAGTAGTTGTAAGAGGATAAGGCAAATTTTTTGTTGATCAATAGCACATGGTACCCTAGTCAACACATCTTGGACTCCTCTAAAACATTTAAGATCCGGGTTTGAATCTTCTCTGCCAATGTAGATAAGCATGAGGTGAATGCTTATTGGGCCTTGTTGCAATCTAACTATGAGTAAGTAGCCTCGAATTTGCAAAGGAGGAAGCACAAAAAGGCAGAATGGTAGTGACTGCATGATCCATGATTATTTAATGAATATTACGATGATGGAAAATACCCATAGCTTGTCATATTGTCCATTATATAGGGCCTTAAACTTATTAGTCATGTTCTTCTATTTTGGAAGACATTACATAATCAACAATACTAAATTGGTAATATTTTCTTACAATAGTTAGTCGATTGATTAGTCTATTAAATGAAAATGTTTTCATTATAACATATGATATAATAATTCAAATTTAAAAAATAAATAACATAAATTTTAATATGTTTTATCTGATCAATGGAATGTTTTCTAAATAGTGTTTCACTAGTTTATTGATTTAATGGGGCAAGTGATTCCAATTTTTTACTCCTTAATTTCCTCTTAAAAACTAAAACACTATAGATATATATTGTAATATTTAACGATAATACAAGATATGAATTAGTAAATGCATAATACAACTAGATTTTTTGAGAAAATATGATGTAATTATGACTAACAATAATGACCATATTTTACCATATAGCATGATGAACCAATCTACCATTATTATTGTATGGACTATGTTATTTATCAGAAAGATATGAAATATTAAGTATATGTGCACAATTTCAAGTAGATGCTGATGGTAAGGAAAAATAGTGAAGAGAGAAAATTTCGTTTGGCAATAAATGTGATGTGTTTGTGTTAAAAAAATAGGTTCCAATTTATAGTTTCCACCATATGAGATAAAAGAGGATATAATAGATATAGGTGAGATATGAGGGACAAAAATAAATAAAATTATGGGAAGATAGAGTAAGTTAAAATAGGTTTCACTTCATAGTTTTCACCATATGAGGAGATAAAAAAGAGATAATAGATATAGGTGAGATATGAGGGACAAACAATAAATAAAATTATGGGAAGATAGAGTAAGTTAAGGAGTTTGCTCCATCCTTTAAAATATATGAAATATGTTTATAAAATTAAAAATAAGATGTCATCTTTGTATTTTTCAAACAAGTCTAAAGACTAACACTTGTGAATCTTTTCAAACAAAGTCAACAATATTTCAAAGAGAATAGATGCAGGGATCATCACACGCAGCGACAAATGCGGTGATGGTCTCCATCCAAGAAGTGGTTTTGAATTACATGGAGGCAGGCCCACCCTATTATGTTATCAACATTATTTGGTTTGAAATTATTAATATACTGATTTTTTCTCAGTTTGGATCCCAGAAATGTTAAGTGTCGATCCTTGCCTCTCTGGTCCACCATCATATGGGATAAAAAGAGGAGGGGTTGTCGCAATATTTATTAGATCCCTAATTTAATAAATATTTTATAACATTTAAAATTTCAAGAATTCCATAGATCCAGAAGGGAGTTATAAGGGTGTTTTCCGATGGAAATGGTGCCTATAATGGATAAAAACTCAGGGATTGACAAGATTTTTCTCTACACTAGTGGTTGTTTTAAGAGGAATATGGGTTCATTCTTATTATGGGTTGTTCAAAGTCTAGATTCTACCCAAAATAACATACCTCTAGGTTTTCTCATCGAATGTTTTTTATTTTTCTTCACCTCCATGCTCTTCCCTAAACCCTAAGGATCCAATAGTCATTTCTTCACTAAAGTACGATCTCCTAGAATCCTCATTTAAATAATAGTTTATGCAACACCAAAATTTGAAATAAGTTTTATTATATATAAACCTTGATTGTTATACATACACAAAAATATGAATGTGCGTGTTATTATAGAATATATCAATATTAGGAAAAGCTTGAGCTTAGAAGGAGATGAACCAGGACCGTAACCCCAAGAAAGATACCCTCCCAAGAAAATTTTCATCCTAAAGAGAAAGGGAAGACTCACATTGGCGAGTCCTCTAAAAATAGGAAGGCTTTCAAAGAGAACATAGATGTTGGCTCAAACCCTGATGAGATCCATAACCCGGATGATGGCCCAAAATCTGGTGAAGTAGTAGACCTAAATGGTAGTCTCAATCCTCCTAAGGATGAACATGCGAAGACATTTAAAATGGTTTGGATATAACAACACAAGGTATTGACATATGCCATTAGTGCCCTAGCCTTAAGGGACATAACCCAAGACTAGAATGGTGCTCTCAACCATTCCATGCTCACCTTGGAGATACCCTCTTGGACTTCATCAAGACGAACATCAAAATGTTCGAAGGAGATGACAAGTATGAATTCATAGGCAAGAAACATGCATAGTTGGTGGAAGTGGAAAATGGCTTCCATATTCTACTAGTGCCACCAAACAAGAAGGTGATCTTTTCTAACCACCTCCTTGAAGGATCTACCTAGATTTAGTGGGAGAGCTACATCATAGAAATATATATATAACTCAAAATCTAATGTCATGGTAAGCTTTTCATGAAATATGGAACCATTATTTCATCCACGTAGCTACTTAGAAGAAGAAGGAGAAACAATTCATGAATCTCTATATAGGAGATATGTCTACTACAGACTGTGTGAGGAAGTTATGGTTCCTTGAGCATTTTTCCTAGTTGCTTGATGAGGAATTCAAATGAATCACTTTGTTGACCGCATGAACCCTCTCTTCCAACCTCACTGTATGGATAGGAAGTTCCCCAACTTCACTAAAGATCTAGCATGGAGAAACATGTCATGATCTCAAAGAAGAAACCTTCAAGATACATAGGCATCACTCAAGGTGTATGTAAGGAGTGGGATCCCTGAGGGGATCCACTCCCTACTTAATTTGAGGAATGAATCCATCTATTTTGAACTCACACAAAGGGTATGTTGGAATAGGTTTACATTTCTCTCTCTTAAATAATGGTATCCAAAAGATCAATGTATAGCAGTAGAATAATAAAAGCATGACTATATTCAATTTTATACAAGTACATTATCATCTCCCATAAAGGGTTTATAGGGAATTTACAACATAAGGATCTAAGTAGAGGGATATCCAGCTATCTCACCTCTATCTTCCCAAAATCTCCGCCTAGCAGGTCCATGTCACTAAGCCCTACACCTGGGGTTAGAAGCATACCCCAGCAAAAAGAGAAAAAGTAAAAGATATCGGCATAAAGGTTGGTATGTGCATATTAAATATGGATTGAGAAATATAAATAATAAAGGACTTCAAATAAACAAGGACTCTCATAGAAGAGGAAAGTACCACACAAGCAGGCATCAAGAGAATGTGAAATTCAAAAGATGAAAAACAATAAGAACTCTTCCCATTAATAATATATAAAACTAGTGTTACACAAGAACATATAAATCTTGGGCACAAAAACCATTACAATAATATCCACATGCATGCATGTGAGGTAAACATAGCCCTAGAATAATATAAATAACAATGGTGGACAAGGATCACAACCTTGAAACCTAATAGAGTATGTCACACATCCATCTCCTCAATATATATAAAAAGTGGACACACAACTTGGGTATGGGGCACAAAATCTCCATACTAAAAATTTAACATGGGTAAACAACTCAAAAACCAAATTACTTACACTACTCTAGGGCTAGTGAATCACAACGGATGCATAATATAGAGGCAAGTAACAATTCAGTCTTACAAAACTGAATAATTAAGATTGCCAAAATAAATGGACAATATAAACACCCACCACAAAAATGGGCCAAATTAGGGTTTCACCATGAAGAAGATTATAATATTGAGTCAACAAAAATATCCAAAAAAGTAGGATGATCATAAGATCAGAATCAAGTAGAATATTTCACATGGAGTAAATTCTTAGAAGAGAGAGATTGTGTATGCTAATATGTCAGGAAAAAGAGGAAAACTAGGTTTATTGCTCAATAAGAATGATAGGGAATGCAATCATACCTCACATGAAGTGTATACATGTCCAAAGTAAAAGACTGAACTGCATCTCAGTCCACAAGCAACCTATTAAAGGCAAATATGAGAATAGGGTCACATTTGCATCAATGATATAAACCCTAAAAGTTACATTTTTATAATTAATGGATTAGGTTATTATAACCACACCATCATACAAAATCTATTTTTGTGAGTTCATAACATATTGTACTTTATTTTTCTGACTTATATATCATCAATTATGATTTTTATAAATTTTAAACAATTTCGGTAAATTCATTAAGATCACATATTTATTAGATCAAAGATAGACGATAAAATTGACACCATAGTATATAGAAGGACTGCATGATTTCAAAGAATATTTTATTTTATTTTTATGAGTTATATATAATTCAAGATGAATTTTGGAAGATTTGACCAATCAAGAAAATTGTAAAATTCACATGTGCAAGGTAATCCACAACAGAGCGAAAGTAAGCTGAGGTGGCCCAATCCCCACAGGCCAAATGGACCGGACCTTTGCTTAGTCAGGCATGCACTAGGTCCAAAAACACACGTGTCAAAGAACACTCAAAGGAGGTGAAAAGACCAAAATACACATAGAGGTGTGATACAAATCAAAAGGAAGTCAGGACAAAGAGGTCAAAACAAAGCCAATCACCTTCTTCGTTTCTCCATAAACTGAGATCATGGAGGCTCGATCTATGGATCAATACACGTTCTACTCTATAGATCTCACAAAACAAACACTCCAGTAATCTTCCTAAGGTCATTCCAAATCCAATGACCTATGACTCTGGTCTTGGGGGTGTTTAGACCTTCGGCTTCCCTTTTCCATCAGAACAACTTAGGAAAAGAAGCATTGATACTCGAAAGAACACCAAGTCATGGCCAAAGGAGAAAACAAACATGTTTGTCAAGCATCTACAAAGTCATCTGTGTGAAGAGTGGAGGAAAACTGGTTGTCGTCTCCAAGGTTGCAACTTCCCCCAACTAGAAACATGTTAAGATGAAAAAGGGAGGAAATGACCTACTTAGATTTGGAGAAAATTGGATGTGGCTAAAGCATTTAGGAGTCACAATCATCTGACCTAAATGCTCATAGAGCCTGGAAATGTCCAGAGTTATCTTGGTGAACCTTTGGTTGTAGGAAGGGAGAGCTAGAGTATAGAAGTTTCACACGAGAGAAGTTGGGATCGTAGTGATTTCTAGAAATGGTCATAGGTGATGTGCACGAGTTGGGGTTGTTTTATAGAGGTTCTGATGCTCTAAATTGGCAATAATGTGGAAAGGGAAGGTGAAGCGGAGAAGGGATAGGAGAAGTGGGGAGTCAGGGTGCCGACTGGAGGAGAGTCCCCAGAACCCTAATATTTATAGGGTCGATGGATTCTTAGGGGAATAAGGAAAGTCAGGGAGAAGGTATCACAATTGGAAAAGGAAAGCAAAGTGAGTAATTGAAGAAAAGAAATTGGAGGAATAGATCGGCTCCTAGGTCATGAGAGAATGAATAGGCTAGAGACAGGAGAGAGTTCATCAATTGTTCGATGTACATCTAGATGATGTTAAAGAATCTAAAAGGAGCAAGTCCTCATGACAGATGTTAAATCAAGGACAATATAGAAACCAAGTGTTTTGATTAAATACCTAGAATATTGAGTATTAAAATCAATCTTTCTTTCCTAATTAATTTGAGGGTTCAAATTGTCCAATTAATACCAAATTTGGTACCTAGACTATTTAGCACATGATGACTTTGATTTTTCCATTAATTTTCCCTTTTGGGATAGTTTTATTTTTCATTTAATAATTTGGGCCTTAAGGTACATTCTCTCTCCTAAATAAAACTAGGATAGATAGGATTGTCCAATCAATGTGAAAATTCAGACTTAGACTAATTTTGGTACTTGATTTCAAATCTGGGGTTTACTTCCATTTTTAAAGATATTTAGTAATTTATTTAACACTTTTTGCTTTTTCTCTAATTTTCTTCTCTAAATAAGATTAGGGTAATTATTATTGTTCAAATAATGTGAGACTTGACCCAAGTTTATTGGGACCCAAGGACCACGTTATTACCATTATAATTCATTTTTTGAGATTTCCTTTAGTGATTTATATCACCATTATGGTTTTAAACAATTTCTCTTCATATATACTGATAATATTCAACTAAACCTCCCTTAATTTCACATTGTTATAAAAAGAGTTATATTTTATCTTTATGCACAAAAATCCACCTTTTACTTATTTAACATATTTAATCCATGAATTCCTTTTTAATTTAAATGATTGTGCATGGAATTTCTAATTGTCATTCTAATACATTTATTAAGCACATTATTCCTCTTATTTAACAATAATTGAAATTAGTTAGAAAAGAAAATACATGCAACATATTTCATGAATTTATTTACATGTTGCCACATAATTAAGCTATTATGTAACTTAGTTTTGATTTTAATCCTTGTTTGGTCAACTATAAGGAACCAGTCTCACTAACCATCTAATCATGGAATATTGTAGGATTTTAGGTTTAGGTTTGTTACAGTGTACCTATACCCAAGGCTGATGGAAGAAAACTGCATGGTCATAATCATGATAAGGGAAAAGGAAAAAGAAGAGGGGAGCCTCATATGAAGTCCATAACTAGGACAATCCACCCAGATGTGGGAACTATAGAAGGAAGCACCCAGACAAATGGTGGTTTTACAAAATAATTTTCTGTCAGTGCAAACATGAGGGACACTTCCAGTCTAACTACCCTCTTCCACCCCCATCAAGTGAACGATGTGCATGATTTGAGAAGTTGTCAATAATAACAACCGCAATGTGTACGACATGAATACCTATCATCAATGAACACCAGCAACACGTCGTGCAAGATGGTGGATCAAAAATATAAGGAGCTTGGTTTGGAGGATGGAGTGCATACCTAGCATGTGTCATGTCGCCATGTTTTCCAACTTTGGGAGTATTTTTATCAACGCATTTCGTGTACACGTTCCACCAAGATGTGAATGGCCACTTGAGTTTAGAAAATATAAATGGCAAAGACCAACTTAGGTGCATACTATGTACTAGGTCGAGTCACTCTCTCCCTCTCCAAGTTCCAAAGACTTGTTCTGTTGGATGTATCTCCATGATGACCCCCCTTTTCACCACCAACGCATCCACAACTATTATTGTGAGATGTCACAATCACCTATCCAAAGAGGAGAGTGAATTTAGTCTCAACCTACTACTGTTTCCACCATTTAGAGGAGCATAGAGCTCCTTAAATGAGAGACTCTGACAACTCCACACCCCCTCTGAGGTTGTAATGTCTAAGGATTAAGGCCTCGAATAAAATGATATTAAAAGTAATGATTGGATTATCCATATCAACAAGGTGCACCTTCTTTTCAGGGAGACCATCTTTGAATAACTCTATGGTTAAGCATTCTTATCCTAGAGTAGTACTAGGTCGGATGGCCAGTCGAGAAGTTGATCCTAGTTTGCATGTGAGTGAGGACAAAGCGTGTAGTTAAGGCTAATGGTGGTCTATGGAGCGAGTCATTTTTCCTGAAACTCTACTAGAGCCTTGGACATTAGGCCCCAGATGTTACAGAGGTGATACACAGGTTTGTTAAAGCTCCCACAACCTCACCACAACTGATTAACATCATTCCTTCACAACACTAAGTTGTAGCAACATGGGATTGCCCATGTAACACGTGCATCAGCTGAACAAATTAAACATAAAGGATTTAGACAAAGGGCTCCCTAAGTTATACTTTGAAAATTATGAGGACTACAACCTAGACACAACGGAAGCAAACCAAATCTTGCATCAAGTCCCAAAGGAGCCCTTAGTACTTAATGATCTCTAGAACTTCTTCATATTGATCTCTTTGGACCAATGCACACAGAAACACTTAGAGGTCAAAAGTATTTCTTAGTTATCATTGATGATTTCTTTCACATAGTTGGGCCTTCTTTTTATTTCTAAGAGTGATACATTTGATATTTTCTTTTAATTTTGGCAAACATATTGAAAATGGTATTCTTTTTCAATGGTATTCATCGATAGTTACTGTGCGGGAGAGAATAAAAATAATTTGTTTTAAAAGTTTTATGATGATTCCAGTCATGTACACAACTTTTCTCCTCATACACCTCCGAAATATGGGGTTGTAGAGAGGAAGAATAGATATTTACAAGATATGGCTAGTTCAATGCTAATAGAGTATTATACTTCTAAGAAATTTTAGCTGAAGCTATAAGAACCACTTACTCTTTACAGCACAGTATTTTCACTCAATCTTTGCTTAAGAAAACTCCCTATGAGTGATGGCATGGTAAAAAGGCGACTATCCATTTCTTTCACATTTTTTATTGTCTGCGTTTTATTTTGAACACTAGATACTCTCTTGATAAGGATGATGTTAAATCCAGTAAGGCTTTCATTTTTTTCTATAACACTTCTAATAGAGCATATAGAGTTTATAATGTTGATTTATCAAAAGTAGAAGAATCCATTAGTGTGAAATTTGTTCAAATGAACCCCTATTTATGAAACAATGTTGTTTGTGATAAAATTCTGGATGGATTCCCCTTCAGGTCCCACTCCTTACAAGACGCGTCAGATTCTGACTATTTCATTTTGATCTCCCTTACGATTCCTATCTTCTCGCATAAGTTCCTTTTCGGACACCGACCCTAATTGAGTGTTTACCCTAGATGTCAATCAAGTTGTTCATGAGATGATGCAAACAAGATATAGAATTATATGAGGTACACATAAGGATCTCAACAAGTAAACCTAAATGTGATGTGACCCATAAGCACCTAATTACCTAAAATGTAGGTTAGGTGTAACATATCTCTTTAGATGTTATGAGATTTGACTTTAGGATGAAGTTGGGTAATGAGGATGTTGACGTAGTAGGATAAGGAGATTTATATGGAGAATTTGTTAATTGGTTCTGATGAATGCATATTCATCCTAGTTTTCATGGCATTTCTAGCCTTGTTTTGTAGTTAGATCTAAGTTTTCATTAGAAAAATCTTCATTTTATACAATTTAGACTTTATAATGATTCGTTGGAATTTTGATACTTTTTTTACTCTCCTTACATAATTTGAGTTATACCTATCCACACTAGTTGTACCATTTCAACCTACACGATGCCACTACCCTTGCATAGGCGGGAGCCAAGAGTATGACACCTCTCATAGGGTATGGGGCACCACCTGTGGTCAAAACTAATTTTGGGCATGTTTAGAAGGCAAATCGATCAATATTTTTTTCTCAAGACCACAGTAAACCACCATGGCCTACCTAGAGATCAACCTTCAATGATCGTTGAGTTCTGATAAAGCTTCACCCAATCAAGCTCAATCTGATCTGATCCATTAGTCAATCAAACCACACCTAGTAATTCAACGACAATCGACTTTCATGGTTTACTAGCCATAGATCAAAATTTGGAAAGCTTTTTGATTGAGGTATCTAAATTTCAAAGTTTTAGTCTCTATTTTCCCTTTGATCGAACCCTAATTTTCTAAGATGTAACAATATACATCAGATAATAAATTAAATAAAATTTATATGAAACATGTTATGAACATGGTAATTAGGGTTCAATAAACCCAAGAACGTGATTAAGGTTTCACTAATCTCACAAGAGAAACAAGGATTTTCTTTAAGAGAGAGGTAAGTGGTCCAAACACTTTCAATATAAGTCTTGATTGATTATATGTATGTATGTACAATGTAAATGATATAAATGAATCAACTATCTATTGTTTCAAATGCTTATAAAGATAAGAGTTAATATATCTATAATGTATTGAATAATCATGCTCTTTTTCAAAAGTTATTGTATCATATTCATGTTAAGAATAAAAAAATAAGTAAGATCTAAGAGCAAGTTAAGAGTTTTCAAGAAAAAGAGAATGATAAGAGATAACTCATATAAGATCCTCACTAATAGGCTCCATTGAGAAAATTAAGAGTCATTTTGGTGCGTAAGAGAAGAGGCACTTTGGTGCAACCTAAGAGGAACTTTTGTGCATAAAAGAAGAGGCACTTTGGTTCAAGTATATGATTATTATATCTGTCAACATAAACAAACTGATACAAAAGTAAGTGTGTTCTTCTTTGAATGTCTATTATTTAAAGTTTATTTTCAATTTACATGTTATTTTTTTAAGATATAGTACCTTAAAATACAATTATAAATGATTTGATGCATGGTTGGGTTGTGATAACCATAGATAAGTAGTAAGCCTATAAGGATATAAGCCATCTGATGGAACAAGACTAGTTTGAGATCTTCTAAATAAAGGACCTAGAGGAGTGCCATATAAACCTAGTTTTGATTCTTTTTCCTATTTATGAGAAGCATATTATGTTAAGCGAATTGTAATATATATCCTATGGTGGTTTGTAAAAGCATTATATTCATGCAATGAATATCAAGAATGTGATTGTAAGGACCCTGACCTCCGTTTTGGGCTTACCCTGTTTGTTTTGCCTAAACCTTGTGTTTAGATGTTTGCTAATCACCTGAGTTGTGGTTAGGGCTTGTTTGTGCTTTGTTGAGAGGTTTGAGGTGCAGCTTTCAAATTACCCAAGTTTTAGGGTTGGTGTGCAAGTTTGTCACCTTGAGATATGTCTTTCTCTCTCCTTGCATCCTCTAGAGTTGAAAGGATGGGTTGGGTGCCTTGCTTGAGTTGATTTGGGCCTCGTTTGAGCTTGTTGAAGTTTAGGCTTGTTGTTGGGCTTTCTTGGGCCTTGTTTGAGCTTGGTGTCGCCTCCTTTCTAGGTGTATCGGGCAAATGGTGTATCGGCCATGGAACCATGTTGGGAGATACACACCCTTCTTGACCTAGCATCATTTGTGTCACCCTTGGTGACACTTGTTGCTCGTTTTCTAGCAAGGTGGCATAGCTTGGACAAGTGGTGGTTTGGGTGAGCACATGTGGAGCAGCCCTCTAGTGGATGCCCACTTGACCCCCTTGTATATATACCCCCTCCTTTACTACTTTGTAATCCTTTTAGCTCCTTAGTTGCTTCTCTTCTTCCTTTGATGGCCGATACCCCCCCCCCTTGGTGGAGCTTGGTGGCTGATATCCTTTGGTGGAGCTTGGAAGGTGACATCCTTGGCAGCCATAGCTCTAGTCTTCTTCTTCCTCTAGTGGTGGCTGAAACCCTAGAGTGTCCTTGCACCTTCTTCTCTTATGGTGAGTATCTTTCTCTCTCTTTCCTTAGCACCTTCTCCTTCTTGGTTGTCTTTCGGCCATGGTGGTTATGAGTTATTCTTCTCTTCTTGAGGTGACCGAAGGTGGTGCCTTAGAGCGTGGAGCTTTTGAGCTTGAAGAGTGTGCTTGAGGCGGGTTACATAACTCTGAACCCTAACTATACTACTTCCTTACCATGTTGCTTTGTTATATGCTATCTTGATCGGCCATGTTATCTTGCTAGATATGTTTCTTGCTTTAATATTGGTCATGTTGTTGCCCTAGGTGAACCATTGACCTTGTTGGTCGAACCTTGGATTAGGGTTCCTTGAGTAAAACTATTGGTATGTATGCCCTGAGAGCCAATCATGTTGATTGGTGGGATACATTAAGATTGATTTGATAAACATCAAAGGCAAGCTTCCAATTCTTTCTGGTTCAGTCATATGAGATAGTGATAGAACAGATTGAATGTCTAGAGAATGACAGTACTCAATGATGTATGCTTTCAGGTTAAGGACCTGGACGATGAGATCATACGGATGCTAAGAGTTTGTACATTCTTGTTATGTCCCTAGTTGGATGTCATTGTGGAAGATATATAGACAGCAATGACACACAAGACTAGATTGTGGTGTTGGTTGATGACAGAATCTCATTAGTCATGATATAGAGATATCAAACCAAACACATAGGTACTTGTTAAAGAACAAGTGTACCGGACAGACCCGTCGTGAGTTTGACATATGGAACCATGACATGGTAGTCACAGTCAGTACTCACAGTGATGGTGGTGAGTGTGATTCTTTGACCTAAAATCACTACACTCAACACATATCGTTGGGTACACTTTGACATCATCAAATGCAGTCCTGAAACATGGGTTGTTATAAAGGTGATGATTGGGTGGCTTTGACACATGGGGCTTTTGATGGGTGAGTGATAGATATGGGATTTGTCCCTCCTGAGGGAGTTTGATATCCATGGCCACTTGATGAGTAGGATTGAGAAAGGCATGCACGCATGTGTGAATCAGTATGTGATATTGATGGCATACATATCTCTTCCAATCTACTCTGAGATCAAGAAAGTGAATGAACGTTGACAGGATGATTGTTCCATGCCCCGAGTTCATTCGGGATATCAGTGACAAAGGAATTATACATTCACTGTAACACCATACATGGATTGTAGGATTGAAAGTTATTCTCCAACTTTCTATTTCACATGGGTAGCACTGATGTGTGACTAGGCACCTCTGCCAATGTGAAATGGACCTACAGGGTCACACACATAGGATTTAACCTAGAAGAGGAGTTTTGTCCACAAATAATGTTTAGATTGATTACTAAAGGAGTTTAGTAGTTCAATTAAACACTCAATTAATTGATAGATCAATGTCATATTGTTCAAGGTGTTGGACACATTGATTGGAGTATCAGATTGATTGAAACTGCAATTGACTGATTATGCACAATCTGCACTCCCAACCGATCGGCTCATGTGATGAACCAATCGGCTCAGCTTGGTGAACCGATCGGCTCAGGTGGTGAGTTGATCGGCTCATGGACAGGGTGAAACGATTGCTTCAAGTGTTGAAATGATCAGTTCAACTGATGCAACCGAGCAAGTTGGGAAAGTAGGATTGGTGAGAAATTTCTTTTCGTTTCACTTGCCCAATTTGATTGGAACAAGGATTGGTATTTGGTACCAATTAGAAACAAAAGAAGAAAAGTCAATCAGGAACTGATCAGGACCACAAACCGACCGGTTCAGATGTGAACTGACCATTTCATGGGTCCCAACCGATCGGTTGAGGTGTCAACCGACTGGCTCAGGTCCCCAACCGACCGTTTTAGAAATGAAACGATCGGTTTAGGTTGCGCAGTTGGTTGTTTTTGTGGAAAATCTCAAACCCTTCTACTCCTGCTTTAGTCCCACATTGCCCGAGATAGAGAACCATATCCCATGACCCTCCTATATATATAGGGGTATTGGGGGCTTCTCAAAGAACAACACAGTGCAACCAGTTTCTCTATAAAGTTGTCGTTCTCTCTGGTTTTGGTAACCGAGAGAGCCCGAGCAAGTGCTACCCGATAAGGGAGGCACAGCAAGGGAAAGACAACTGCAGAAAGCGACTGGTGGCAGGAGAGTGTGTCAGTGACTAGTACGCTAACAGGAGGGTGCGACTCCTTCCAATTCCTTGTGGGACAAGGAGATTGGAGTTCCAGGTGGTCTGTGTGGACTACTTCAGAGGCGGGAGATTTTTGCGGCTCGGAGGACAGCTGTCAATCCCGACAGTCCCGGTGAGACCAGGAGTCGTCAGTCTCGGTGCGACCAGGAGCTGCACAGACACCGTCCAAGACCGGAGGTGAAGACCACGCAAGCCGCGAGGTCTTGTCGCCGAGAAAGTCTCGCGACAAGGTATGATTCCACAAACCATCCCTTTCCTATTGTATAGACGTTGGCGCGTTTCCTTGTTCTGGGTTTGGGGGAGAAAATTTTTATTTCTGCTGCCTTCTCTGCCTCCCTAAAACCCAACAGTGGTATCAGAGCAACATCAAGTGCTCTATACTTTAGGATTATGTATATGATCGATTTTGGTTTGTCGCCTTTATTTATTGCATGCGATGCGAATAAAATTGGCTTTATGCATGACCAATTCTAAATCCACAAATCCCAATTTACATATATGATATGTATTATGAATGCACTCAATACGTGTCACACTTAAACGAGTTTTGTGGTGGATGTATAGCGTGATTATGGCCAATAAACCCTATCTGTGTATGGTTGTATGTGGTTGCTTGCATCTCGGTCTACGCACCGATCTTCCTTCTCCTATTCCTGATGTAACTCGAAATAATTCGAGATTTCTTTCCTACCTTTGTTCCCCTCAAATGTAACTCGAGGTTTCTCTTTTTACAATGTAAAATTAGGATAGAATTTTATTTCCTGTTATGTCATAGAACGGAGCACATCCTGACGATAGTTGAGACAATCGGTTCAAGGAGTGAACCGATCGGTTGACGTTCCAGACGATCGGTTCAAGGAGTGAGCTGATCGGTTGATGACCGGTTTGAGGAGTGAGACGAGCGGGTGGACCGGCCTGATGGCTAGCCGATCAGTCATGTGATGAGTTGATCAAACTCAGAAAGGCAAAGCACAGAGTTCATCTTGTACAGGTTGCATGTGATGTATACCTAGATGACCGTGATTCCTCTTGGCTCGAGGAATCACATTAGGATGGCCATAATCATCGCTTTTATCATTTTGCATGTTTTCTGTGGGATATAGCATGTATATGGTACGTACTATGTATTGTGGTGATTGGATATGTATATGTATATAAAAACCAAATCCTTAATTAAATATTAAGTTTTAGATGCCTTCCAAACATGACACACGTGAAAAGCTTGATCGACCAAGTGTAGGCACGCCCTAGCGTGGTGCACCATCTATGTCGTGGAAGCGTGAAGGATGAATGTGTGGGTCTGCCCTAGCAGGGTGCATATTCATCGTGTTTGCTTTGGGTCAGACTTAACAAGGTGACCTACATAGGATATAGCACCTTGAGGCATGGAGATGATCATGGCAAGGAGTTGCATATGACATCTTATCAAGAGTTGCATATGATGCAATTGGAAAGAGTTGCCTACCTAAGAGATCTAAGTTGTGGGTGACAGCCCTAGCTGGTCCATGACTTAGAGGATTTCAGGATCTTGCCCACTAGAAGGTTGTACGCTACAATCTGCCGAATTGATGGTGAGGGCTATCAATTTGAACTAAAATAGTGGGAGCGATAATTAATTAAAGGCATAATTATATCGTCAACTTTTCAAATCAATCAAATAAGTCAAAAATGAGTTTTTGAACTAAAATTGCATATTTCCTTTTGTAGTACAAATGGCAACAAACAACAATCACTTTTCTTTGCGATTAGTCTTTGAGACCAACAAATTAAATGGGAATTTTTCCACGATTGGTTAGGACGTTGAGAAGTGTTCTCAATCAAAGAGATAAAGCTCTAAGTCCTACTTATACCAGAACCAGATGAACTTGATCCCACCACATCAATGGCTTAAAGCGCTTATGGAAGCATACCGAGGAAGACATTGATGAGGAGTGCTTGATGTTGTGTTCTCTGAACTATGAGTTGCAGAGACAACATGAGACATATGATGTCTCTAAGACACTGTCCTAGTATGTCATGACAAAAGGAGATCCAGTAAGGTATTCACACACTCAATGTGATTGGGTATGTGGAAAGACCTGACTAAGAAGGATTCCCTCTGAGCCAAGAGTTGGCTATTGGTATGATACTACAAATGTTGCGAGAATCATACAGTTCATGATAAACTACAACACGAACAACTTTGACAAGCATTGACAAAGTTGTTGGACATGTTGAAGATAGTAAAGGCAAATATGAAGAAAGACTAACCCTAATCTTTGATGAGATCAATAAAAGGTAAGTCTTAAGGGCAAGGGCAAGGGCAAAGCAAAGAAGTGTTCTGATGCTAGCCAGCAGCCCAAGCCATCTTCAACCTCAAGGCACTTGGGAAAGGGTGTATGAGGGAATTGCCCTCTATATCTGGAAGAACAAAAGAAGATGAAGGAGGGGATGGAGATCTCCACCTAAGGTATCATGAAATGAACCGCTTCTTTATCTGAGGTATATGATACCAAGATATGGATATGTCATATATGATATGCAATATCCACAAAGAAGTGATGGCCTTTGTGAAAGGACCAAGAAAGGAGTACCCATCATTGGAGCAAGTGTTGCTGCCATAGATAGGAGTACCTTTTAGTTTATTTCAGTCTAAAGGGCACGAAATAGAGTTGAGAACTGCGATTTCATATTTGCCAATAGATAGAAACACTTTATTTTTGCATATTGTATGACAATGATGGCAATCAATAAAGAGATGTTTCAATTTCTAAAGATATGATCTTTGTGGCAATGCCTTGTTTATCTTGTGGTATTTGATATGCATAAGATAAAATGATACCTAAAAGTTATAGATAACTCAAACAATCAAATTAGCATAAATCATGAGAAATTCATTTCTAGTTTCCATGTGATGGATAAATCTAGACTCTTTTGGTTAGAGAACCAGTAAGAGACATGAATATCTTGGACATGATTAATCAATCTTCACTAAAGGTAGTGGGAGAATGATTATCCTATTAGGTATGATACATGTGATGTATTTACATACCTATTGGAACAAATGCTAATACTTCAAATGGTGTTTAGAGAAATACCAATATGAATATCTTGAAGTGTTCAAGATTATCATAGATGAAGTGCAAATTTGGTAAAGTGTTATTCTTGATGAGATCAATGAATGAAATACTTGGACCAAATGTTTGAGATCCTTATGAGTGATTATGATAGTGTATCATAGTAAACTCATGATTAAGGCATGGTGATGTCTAAATCAAGAAGGAATCATACTCTAAGGAGTTAGAGAATGATTATCAAACAACTGAATTCTTCTTAATAAAAGAATACCCCACACTAATAAAGGACATTAAGAATCACAAGGAGTTGTAAGTTCTTATATCCTTGATGGTTACACCTCGTTTATCTATGTGATGAGTTGTTCATGTGATGAGTCAACTAATCTAGATGAATATGAGGAACCAAATTTTGAGTTATGGTTTATGACCATTATATCCTAAATGACATCCATGTGAACCATAAGGTATGACCTTGATGGTAGCACCCATTGGATGAAATCCATAAGTGCAAATGAATCTTAAGTGTTAAGACACATGGATAACATTTTGAGAAGGATGATGCTTGTTGTTTGCAACTTAATGACTAAGACATTTGGCATATGGATACTAAAACTGCATTCTTATGAGGAATAAAACAAGGATGTGTATGTGACACAACCTATAAGGTTTATGAATCCACTAATGCAAATGAAGTCTATAAGTTACAATGGACTAATCAATGTGATTGATTGAGTACAAGCAACTCAGAATTGGATCTTTACTTTGATGATATAGTCAAAGGGTTTGACTAATATGTCAAAGATAAAGAAGGGATATGTGATTTAGTGGGAGCGTATTTACATTCCACATGTTGATGTGAAATGGAAATGTTCTAGAATGGAAGTCCAAAAGTGGAAATTATCTTTAAGGAAGATAGAGATGTTTCCTATGTGATAGGAATAGAGATCTATAGAGATAGTTCTCGAAAACCTCTTGACCTGAAAAGAGAAAACATACATTGGCAATCTGTACTGAAGGGTTTAGTATGCACAGATTCAGTGGGAGAAAACCTGTCCATGTTACATGGAGTTAGTATCCCAAGGCCAAGTGTCCAATTCTTATGAAGAATGGGAACACTAAGAATAGATATGGATCTATCATGTATGTAATCATCCCATTATCTTGCATGTATCGGCATGGTAAGAACAAAATGCATTCATCATCTTGTATGTAGGACATGGCAATATGATGTGCTCATCCTGATAACTCGTATGTAAGACATGACGAGTGGATGTCTGTCTACTTCCAGTAAGGGTTACTGGAATACCATGAGAACTTGATAAGTACTTGGGAAGTACTAGTTCTATGGAGATAAGGAAGAGTTCAATGTAAAGAGTTACATTGATGCGAACTTCCGAAAGGACAGAAAATTAATTGCAAAATATATATAGGATATATATATAAAGTGAAAGTTTGTTGATAATTGGAAGTGTTCCAATAAAACCATTTAAAAGGAAACGCCGAGTATCTATGCGTTAGAGAACATCAGTGGATACTATATGGATCTGGAAGTTCATGAGATGAACTTATAGACATTCTGCTCATTGATGACAAGTATGGAATCCTTGATCATGCAATGTGGCTAAAGGTTAGCAAAGGAATACTGGATCACATATTACGGCAACTCCATCTCATACGTATGATGTACAGTGAAGAGATGAGAGACATGCAATTTATACTGACTTTGGCAAGGTGTTGCCATTACTCACTATGATCGCACTAGAGCAGAGTAACATGTGGGACATGTTTGAAGATCACTATAAATATGATTCAAGGGTGATTGGCTTGTAGTGCAAGTGGTATTTTGTTGGTATGTATGACCTGAGAGCCAATCATGGGATGATTGGTGGGATACATTAAGATTGATTTGATAAACATCAAAGGCAAGCTTCCAATTCTTTCTGGTTCAGTCAAATGAGATAGTGATAGAACATATTGAATGTTTAGAGAATGACAATACTCAATGACGTATGCTTTCAGGTTAAGGACCTGGACGATGAGATCATACAGATGCTAAGAGTTTGTACATTCTTGTTATGCCCCTAGTTGGATGTCATTGTGGAAGGTAGATAGACAACAATGAACACAAGACTAGATTGTGGTGTTGGTTGATGACAAAATCTCATTAGTCATGATATAGAGATATCAAAACAAACACATAGGTACTTGTTAGAGAAGAAGTGTACCGGATAGACCCATCGTGAGTTTGACACATGGAACCATGACATGGTAGTCACAGTCAGTACTCACAGTGATGGTGGTGAGTGTGATTCTTTGACCTGAAATCACTACACTCAACACATGTCGGTGGGCACACTTTGACATCATCAAACGCAGTCCTGAAACATGGGTTGTTATAAAGGTGATGATTGGGTGGCTTTGACACATGGGGCTTTTGAGGGGTGAGTGATAGATATGGGATTTGTCCCTCCTGAGGGAGTTTGATATCCATGGCCACTTGATGAGTAGGATTGAGAAAGGCGTGCACACATGTGTGAATCTGTATGTGATATTTATGTCATACATATCTCTTCCAATCTACTCTGAGATCAAGAAAGTGAATGAACGTTGACAGGATGACTGTTCCATGCCTCGAGTTCATTCGGGATATCAGTGACAAAGGAATTATACATTCACTGTAACACCATACACGGATTGTAGGATTGAAAGTTGTTCTCCAACTTTCTATTTCACTTGGGTAGCACTGATGTGTGACTAGGCACCTCTCTTTGCTTATGAAGTCATAAGTGTTATGGACTTTCACTGCCAACGTGAAATGGACCTACAGGGTCACACACATAGGATTTAACCTGGAAGATGAGTTTTGTCCACAAACAATGTTTAGATTGATTACTAAAGGAGTTTAGTAGTTCAATTAAACACTCAATTAATTGATAGCTCAATGTCATAATGTTCAAGGTGTTGGACACATTGATTGGAGTATCAGATTGATTGAAACTGCAATTGACTGATTCTGCACAATCTGCACTCCCAACCGATCGGCTCATGTGATGAACCAATCGTCTCAGCTTGGTGAACCGATCGGCTCAGGTGGTGAGTCGATCGGCTCATGGACAGGGTGAAACAATTTCTTCAAGTGTTGAAATGATCGGTTCAACTAATGCAACCGAGCAAGTTGGGAAAGTAGGATTGGTGAGAAATTTCTTTTCGTTTCACTTGCCCAATTTGATTGGAACAAGGATTGGTATTTGGTACCAATTAGAAACAAAAGAAGAAAAGTCAATCAGGAACTGATCAGGACCACAAACCGACCGGTTCAAAAGTGAACCGACCGTTTCATGGGTCCCAACCGATCGGTTGAGGTGTCAACTGACCGGCTCAGGTCCCCAACCGAGCATTTCAGAAATGAAACGATCAGTTCAGGTTGCGTAGTTGGTTGTTTTTGTGGAAAATCTCAAACCCTTCTACTCGTGCTTTAGTCCCGCATTGCCCGGGATAGAGAACCATTTCCCATGACCCTCCTATATATAGGGGTATTGGGGGCTTCTCAAAGAACAACACAGTGCAACCAGTTGCTTTGTAAAGTTGTCATTCTATCTGGTTTTGGTAACCGAGAGAGCCCGAGCAAGTACTACCCGATAAGGGAGGCACAATAAGGGAAAGACAACTGCAGAAAGCGACTGGTGGCAGGAGAGTGTGTCAGTGACTAGTATGCTGACAGGAGGGTGTGACTCCTTCCAATTCCTTGTGGGACAAGGAGATTGGAGTTCCAGGTGGTCCGTGTGAACTACTTCAGAGGCAGGAGATTTCTGCCGCTCGGAGGACAGCTGTCAATCCCGACAGTCCCGGTGAGACCAGGAGTCGTCAGTCCCGGTGCGACCAGGAGCTGCACAGACACCGTCCAAGACCGAAGGTGAAGATCGCGCAAGCCGTGAGGTATTGTCGTCGAGAAAGCCTCGGGACAAGGTATGATTCCACAAACCATCCCTTTCCTATTGTATAGACGTTGACGTGTTTCCTTGTTCTGGGTTTGGGGGAGAAAATTTTTGTTTCCGCTGCCTTCTCTGCCTCCCCTAAAACCCAACAAAAACCCCTCTTTCTTAGTTGTTGAGAGGTGAGCCTAGGGTTTCCTAAATCAATGGAGTGTTGTGGCGTGTTCTTGGGGCAAAACCCCTTTCTCTCTTTGGTCTTGAGAGGTGAGCTTAAGCTCTAGTTGTGTGGGCAAAACCCCTCTCTCCCTTAGTTGTTGAGAGGTGAGTCTACACTCTAGTTACTTGAGCAACACCCCTCTCTCTCACCATGGATTTGAAAGAGTGAGCCTTTGGTTGGGTGTTGACCTAGTTGTTGGTTGGTTGGACGATATGGTGAAGATCTACCTTGCTACCCGATATGTGATAGAGGTTGTGCAAGACCCCTCTTCCTTGGTTGTTGATAGGTGAGCCAACACTCTTGATCTTTTAGGGTTTGGTGGTTGTCTTGAGGTTGAAGATGAACAACCCAATAGGTTGTGTAACCCAATATCCCTTGCTGCCCGATATCATTTTGTGGAGAGGTGAAACCCGATATCCCTCTCCTAGAGTTGAACTTAGATGATATGTTAGATGGTTGTCTTGTTGACCCCTTTGACCGTTATGAGTCTTTACCTAAGATGCTGCCTTGCTCGATAGACTTGGATGGCTGATATGTCTGATGGCCATTATCAGGAGAGTAGGGTGACGTTGTGTTGGCTTTGCCCTTTGAGCGACATCGACCTGTCACATGGATAGTCGTTATGGTGTTGTCCTACCTTGTATCGTCCTCCCATGTATCGACCTGCTACGAGCAGTGTGCTGCATGTTATCGGCCTTAGGGCATTATCGGGATGTGTTGGTTGGATGTTGCCCGATAGGGCGTTAGCTCGTTATGAGTGATAACCCAGGAAGGGTGTTAGCTGTTAACCGTTATGTTGTTCTTAGGCGTTGCCGATAATGATGTTATAAGAGTCTTGGGCATTATTGGCCTGACCTTGAGTGTTAACCCGATATCGGTGTCAACCCGAGATACATGTTGACTGATATCCATGTCAGCCCTTTATGTAGTGTAAACCAAGACAGTGATGAATGTTACACCTCTGGTGAGGGTTGATACACCTATAGTGAGGAACGTTATGGGCTGTGATACCTTTGGTGAGGGTTGTCCCTTACCCGATATATCTATAGTGAGGGTTGTACTTTGTGTTCGGTTGGTAACCCTAATGCTTGATTGAAAAGTTATATATGATAATGACATGCATAGATATGCTCATCCAATAGCATAATTATATCTCTCTTGATATATGCAATAAGTTTAAGATGTTCCTTGTATGAGTATAGTTGTACCTGTATGATTGTGCTAACCATGCATGTACCATTTGTGTGATGAGGCCATGGTTATGGCATGACAATGATATGATGTGGAACATCAAGGGTTATGACGAACCCAGTGATACATGATGGGTGTGATGTACCCTGATGGTGGGATTGAATCCCTGTGATGTTGATCCTTGAGATGGATCTTGATTATTGGCAAGAGGCCAAGTGGTAACATGTAATGTTGGATCCTTGTGGTGGATCAGGATGATGTTGATGGCCTTGAGAATAGGAGTGACAATGTAACAGATGATAATCAGATCTATGTTGTTTACTTTTATTATAATTTACATGTTACATAACTTGGTTGAGTCTTGCAATCCACTTAAAATAAGTTAATTAATTACAGATGAACCTTTCATGTAGTTTTCCCTGGCCATAGATCCATCATCGTCAGGAGTTTGGTGATGCTGAAATAGGTTCTCCTAAGGGTTAACCTGGAATGCATATTATTGAATATGCGGGGTGCGCCTACGCCCTAAGTAGTAGTGCATGTTTAGAGCATAGTTTCAGCCCCGTGGCTTAGTGTGGTTAGAGCATGGTGAACAGGCCCATGGCTCAGGATATGTGATAGAGCATGGTGAATAGGCCCATGGCTCAGTGATGATGGAGCACAGTGAACATGCTCGTGGCTCAATTTTCTAGCACCGATACATGTACCAAGGTGGGCTAGGCAGAGGGTAGCCTGACCCTGTGTGGCTGAGGCCACTTAAGCATGAGACTGCGGTCCTACATGTTGGTTCTTGTGCACTGACCACAAGGGAAAGAGGTCGTGGAACCCGACTCTCCCATTGACCTTGTATGACAATCGATTATGACCAAGCGGTGGTCGGTTTGGATCTGAGTCGTATGAATCACTTCCTCAGGGCATAATAAATCATAATCATGATGTATAGTATATTTGCTTAGGACAAACACGGAACATTGGTTGAGGCCTTGTTTGTATATTTGTCCTAGCTATATCTTGTAGCTAATTACATGTTCCTCAGATGTTATGATAAAATCCTATAAGATTTGTCTTGTCAATCATGTTCCATATATTATCTATTTATATGCCTCTTAGATAACCTGGTAAGATGTTATAGAGATAGTTCTGCTCAATGTTGCATATATGATCTTCTTATATCAGTTACCTGCTTTATCTGTTCTAGCTCTCCCGAGGTTTTATAGTTCAACGGAGAGTTATGTTTTTCACTGAGACTGTGTGTCTCATCCTGTTGGTTTAAAACCTTTTTAGGTGGACGTGCTAGATGTGGTGGTGATCGTGGTGTTGCAACTGAGCAACAAGAAGAATAATAGAGGGAAAAAGATGGATATGCTGCTTTTGTGGTTGTTTTGTAGTAGAGTCCTAGAGTCATCATACATGTACTCTCAGGTCCTTGGAGGTATTTTGACGAGGTTTCGCGATGTGTAGTTGTTATGGATTTCTTATAATATTGTTGACCTGGCTAGGTCTGTTATGTACATAAACAAGTGGTGAACTCTTGTGCTTATGGGATAGCTAGATCCTATGAGCTATGGACATGTATCAAGTTTATGTATATTTATATAACATGTTTCTTTGTAGGATGTGGATCTGGTTGTAATAGTTCCTTCCTTATCTGCTTTCCGCAATCAATTTTAATTAACCCATGTTTTTGGTAATACGATGTTTATGATGGTACTGCATGTTTTCGTGTGGTGTTTCACTATCTTTGTGATGGCGGGATGTCACTGTGACATTCCCCTTGTGATGAATGCAAACATATACTTTTGTTAATAGTTTACAAGTGGAGTGTTACGAAACCCAATACATGTGTGAAACTAAACAAGCTTCAGTCAATAAGAAACCAAGACAAGTGCAAAAAAAATGAATTTGGTTAGTTGATAAACCAACAAAGATGTGAAAGAAAACATCTTTGGTTACTAACGAAGGATAGCTCCAATGATGCTAGGGTACTAAATGATTAGGGTTACAATTCGTTAATTAGGTCAAATAATCATGTTTGAATGCATCAATTAAATTATAAATAAGGAATAAATATTAATTGTGACATTAATCATATATAACAACTTCATAAAATGTAAAATATATCACAACTTACATCAAGCTACTCAATCATGTTGCAGTTTACCATCTTAGGCCATACCATGTCCTAATCCTCCACTATAGGCCATATCTAGGCCAAATCCTCAAAAGGATTTCATATCAATATGAAAAGATGTGTTTCTTTTCACATGTCAACAATCAAAATCCATGCCAAATTTCAAATTAAAACACTTAAGTATGTGAAAGTTAAATGCAGAATTAGGTAAAAATGCTATTTTTGGCACAAATGAGACAACTTTAAGTATAAATTGTAATTCTAACAAAATTTCACTTAAGAAAACGTCATTCAAATCATCTTATAACAAATACAAAATATTAAGGAACAATATGTATTTCGTTTTCCCTAGAAAATCGTATCCAAATATCTTAAAAGAACATTTTGGGTTATAAATGTACTTAATTCAAAATTTCTTTTTTGTTTTGGTGATCGAGAGAACCCAACCCAGGTGAGCCCAACATGGTAAACTCTTGAGGCATGAGAGGGTTTGGTGTGGTCACTCCCTTAGTGCCAAACCAGCACGGATTGTTGTTCACAAAGTGCCTTCGGTAAGGTTCGAACTCGGGTCCTTCACTGGGACTTACCGATCTCTTACCACCCTGACTACTATGATCAGACACTTATTTAAAAATTCCATCCTTTTATAAACTAATAGGAATGATATAAACTTTAAATATCACCACAAAATTATTGTTTAAGGCATGAAATTCCATAATCGTACCACGTGCAATCAAATTAGTTCATAATTGTCCCACTTTTAGGAAGAATATGCAAGATTAGAAAATATTGGGGCTTTTCATGCATAATGTAGGAAAAGTAGTTAACAACAATTATATCACTTGCCTCCAAGGGTGATGAACTGGTGTTCCACACTAGACAACCATGAAACAAAATAGCTATATCACTCACCTCCAAGGGTGATGAACTAAATATCCACATGAGACAGCCATGAACAAAGATCCAAAGTCATATAATAGCCTTCCAAAAGCTCCAAGGAGGAACCTGCGACAAAGATCTATGGCCGACTAGGACAAAAGAGAAAAATGATACATCTTATTCTATATGCATCATGTTCCACCATGTAACTCCATGGATCTCAGTCAAGAGAGAAATAAGAGTGGTACATATGTAGAAAAGATAGTGCAAAGGAAATTTCTAATATAGTTGAAGGTTAGAAAGAATCTATCTTGATTTAGAAACACCTATGGGGGCTCAATCATCAACATGCAAGCACATGCAAGGTCCTTCTCCAAACTATCAAACTCCAAGCAAGGGTGTTGAGACCCTCCATATCCTAACAAGCACCTCAATAGACAAACTAAGCACGAGGATAGTGTGAGTTTTATATACATAGGAAAAATGTCAAAGGACTAAAACTACCCCACTTATACAAGACTATCGAGGAGCAAAGAAGGAAATATATGTCGAGGTGTATGCCTCCAAGGGTGGTGGGTTACCCTATTGAGGGTCCTCCACTTGAAGGGGTTTATCAGGAGTCAACTATATTGAGCTATCCAAGCTCAACTCTTGACATATTGATGTCCAAAGAGTAAGTTGAGGTACATAAAGCAAGGTTTATCGAGATGCACCCATGCATACTTATTGAGACCCACATCTATACAAACCTATCAACGGTCCACCAAACCTATCAACACTAAATGATATGATTTGTCATTTATGTCAAAAATACATTGAACAAAAATCGTAGTTGATATTGATTCAATCACACTTTTTTTTAAAACTACTACCTCCTTTAAACAATTAATACACATGCTATCTCCCCACTTGGATTTATACTTTGAACTTCCCCCTCCTTAAATACAATGTCTTCTATAAAAGGTGGGCAATGCCCTAATACTCGGTCGGGGTTTGATTGTTTCAAGTACCACTTGGCTAGATTATATGTCACCTCATTAGCCTATTTTCCTATAAAGATCACAATACTTTCTTGCATCCTGTTCTTTCCCATTGTAGTACTCCCCACCAAAGATTTGAATTTTTTAGGTGCGGGCTTTTTTACTTCAATGAATTGAGTAGCCATCAAAGAGTCAGTTTGAGTGACCACTTTATCAAAATTCATTGTACCATCTCAAACTATACCTAACTTGATTGCAAAGAGTTTTCCTACAGTTTCATTAGTTCCAAGCAACCTTATTGGCCCTCCTGCTGCCAAATCTCCCTATTGTTCCTAGCCACCCAACTTGTGCATGATGTGTTCATGGATTAGTTCAATTACATGTTAATGCATGAAAATTGGATTTGGATCTCAATTTTACATTTTATTATTTGAGGATAATAAATAATTTAAGTGTGGTTCAGTTTGAAAAAGGTAGTTCATACTAATTTTTATCCTCAAATTTTGATCATGTAATGACTTAAGTTCAATAATTTCGCCCCATAACTAGATCGTAATTGATCAAATAGTGTAAGTAGACTTTTTGTTGTCATTGAGAATGATTGTGGTGTTTTATTGTAGATTATACAAGATTTGGTTCATCTAGAACTTTTTTCATCATCATCAATACAAAGAAAGTTTGAGTTGACTCTCAATGATCAACTGCATGAAGTTCACCCTTATGTGTACATCATACACTCACCTAGGAGCTTCTTCTACCATCACCAAGGTAGTAGCGCAGTGTACCTCAAGTGAATGGCATGCACAATCTTAAAATATTTCAAAACAACTAAAGTGCACACAACATACACCATAAAATGCAAAACATGTGCCACATAAATTCAAACCTTCTTAGCAATCACTCTTGTACAAAAATTGTCTAACAAGGGAACAACATGAAACCTCACAATAAGTAATCCTCCAAATATCCTACATGCCATGCACCTTATCTGCATGACTTGTTGATTGGTTTTCAATCTACGAAAATTATCGAGGTGCATAACATGCATCATATCATGCATGAGACACAACCTCGCATAAGTGGACTAATATAAAGAGAAGGAGATCAAATACTAGGGGGGTCTCTATTTTTTTTTAAACTTGGGAGCAAGAAGGCGACTCCAAAATGGACTATAGAGGAGAAGAAGCAAAGAGGAAGAAAAATGAAGGAACTCATAGGTGGATTTCTCTTTCTCTTCCAGTCCTTTGGAGTTTCATGAGAAACCTTATATAGAGGATAGATCCTCTATAATTATTTTATCTCATTTATTCCCTACTTCCCTAAGAAATCCATAGATGAAAATCATTATTTATTATGTCATGTGAGTTGTGGAAAAGAGAGAGGAGAGAATTGGCATTGTTTTGAATAACTAATCATCACGTGGTAGTAGGTGTCCAAGTACCAAATACTACTTTTGAACTTCAAACATTCAAACGATACTCGAGACAACCTAATTGTAATTTTAGGGTTTAATTGACCCCTATACTCTTATTAAGATAATTATATGGATCATTGGGGTTGTCTTTTGGTTGATTTCTCTAGCTCTCTATGCTTTTTACCAAAAATATATACTATTTATGACCTAAATTATTATAGTTAACAAGGAGCGGCTTTGGTTTATTTAAAATTGAAAACACTCCCAACAAACATCAAGCACATAAAAGATCAAAGATAATAAAGTTAAACTAGCCATCTTTTATAGGAAAAGGAAATTTGAGAATTGTCCATATCCAATTAGAATGATAAGGAAGAAGGAATGTCATAATAATGAACCCACAAAAATTTAGGTCTGTTTGGGCATGGAACTCCCTTCATCCACCCTTATTTGGCATCACAATGACTATGCTTTAGTAAATAATTTCATTAAATATTTCAAATTTAAAATAATATAGAAAAAGAAAATATTTTAACAAAAAAGATTGTCCTTTATTCTTGTCATAGATTTCACCAAAATATATCATTTATTCTCATACTAGGGAGATGACCATTAGTCAAAATTACATACAATGTTTATTGAACCATAGAATTTTTCTTCAATTAAATTGTTTAATGTCACGGTTTGTCTTAGTTTGTTATCACTTAAAAAAATATTCACACCATTCATGGTGTACTTAGGGCATGTTTGGTACATGAATAAAGGAGGAGATATGATGGGAGGAAAAATGTCTTGGGTTATTTTTTTGGACAAAGTGATGGAGAAGGGAAGGTAATGGAGGGGAAAGTATGACGTATACTTTCAGTCACTTGTCTTCCATTCTTTCCCATTGATTAGGAGTAGAGGAAATGGGAAGGAGAAAGATTTGCCAATAAATATATTACAAACGTTGGATGGAAATATGAAATGTGGGAGGGGCATTATAATTAATATGGTGGGGAAAATCTATCTCACCCACAATAAATGGAATATATAAGAGGTAGTATGTCACTTATCTTCTACGTCATTTAGAGGGATATGTGGAATGTTGGAGGATTATTCAAAAAAATTGGAGGAAAATGTAGAGGAAAAAATAAAAATTAAACAATGAAAACTAAAATAAAAATCATGTGCAATTTTTTTAATGAAACTTACAAGTTTAACTTTTTTTTGTTAGGAGACATGGAAACTTTGAGAATATAATTACACAAAAAAGAAAGAAAATTGTGGAACAAAATCCTTAAATGCATGGATGACAAATTTGTTACAAATACATAACTATGAAGCAAACTACTTACCACAATTACTTTAACAAAGAATTGGAAATCATAAAAAAGAATTGGTAGTCCCATTTTTATATCATCAAGATTGCGTGTCAATATAATTTTTAATGTTTGCATTGCCATTCATGTTCTCCTTACCTTACCCTCTCTATGCTAGCCATAGAAACTAGCATAAGTGGTCCCTCCCTTTACTTACCCTCCCCTTAATTCACCTTGTACCAAACACGACATTAGTCCAGACATGATCTTATTACAAATACTTTTCTTTGTGGATATGTTATATAAAAACCTTTGATTGTGTTTAGCATTTATTCTAATATGGTTTGTATGTTTGATGAATTTTTATATCATCAAGATTGCATGTCAATATAATTTTTAATGTTTGCATTGCCATTCATGTTCTCCTTACCTTACCCTCTCTATGCTATCCATAGATACTAGCATAAGTGGTCCCTCCCTTTACTTACCCTCCTCTTCAATTACCTTGTACCAAACATGGCATTAGTCTAGACATTATCTTATTACAAATACTTTTCTTTGTGCATATGTTATAGAAAAACCTTTGATTGTGTTTAGCATTTATTCTAATATTTTTTATGTTTGATGAATCCTTTTAAGTTGACACCTTAATAGTGTAGGTATTTGAGGGACATGGCTTAGTAAAATGCAAGATTTTCCCAACAAAACTTTGAGACAAAAGATCCTTTATAGTCATAAAACTTCAAAATATTAAAGACATAGAAGGCATGTTTTATATATCATGGCATTGTTTAGTTGTTTATCAACTAAACAAATCTTATGTCGGTGTAGAATTTTCCCTTCTAGATCTACCTTTGATGTAATTATTGTTGTTGCCACTTGTCGTTGCAACAATACCTCATCTTCTCCTTTCAGAAGTTGATGTCGTTAAACCTCCATCCAAGGTCCACAACCTATATGTCATCTATGTAGACGTGAGAACTCTTGGTGGAACACCTTTGTAACCAAGATAAAATAGACCTTAGAATGGTTGATGTTCTAGCTTCTCTTACTCTTCTCTCCCCTCTGAGGCAACATAGGTTTGTTAAAGATCCATTAACCTTGCTACACCCAATTACCATTGTTCCTTCTGGTATGTCATGCAACCATCGTTGCACACTATACACCCCCTAGGGAAACGACACGTCATACTTTGTCACATGCCATCTACACAAACACCATGGTGTGGAATAGAGGAGGTAAGCCCCATACAAAGCCTTCTCACCCCTGGGTGCCTGATCCGGAGCTTAAGGTGGAGGAGGAAGACAGTAAAGAAGAGGATCAAGGCTCGTGTAGTCTTCCTTGGTACACAATCCATTCTAAAGATGATCTAGAGAGTTTGCAGATACTCATCACTCATTGCACACACACTAGGCTTGTTTCTGAGGAGACACTGGATGAGTTTTACTTGACCAATAAGGTTAGGTCAATGCTCAAAAATGTGTATGCATGTTGAAGGCACTCTCCAATGGTAACACAAAGGCTTTCCTTCTCTTTTTCTAAATTTTTTGATATCTTTACAAGAATCGCACAATTACAAGAGCTGGATTTTTTAGTTTTTCCTAGACGACGAGGAGTTTTTATGTTGAATAGGGATTTTGGAAAGAAATTGCACTATGACAAGAAGGTGGATCCACCCTCCACCTCAACTTTGATTATCAGAAGGTTTGGTGTGAGTTCACCAGAAGATGTGGATTCTACACTGCAATTCTTCACATCATCCATTGCATTCATACAAACATGGGTTTTGAGAGGAAAGAGATGCGAGAAGATGGAGCATAGTGAACAACTCCTCATCTTAAAGCCTAGAACTATCAACTTTTTGGGAAAAACAAAGCTAGTTTGCATTTTCTCTGTGTTAAGATGAATTAAAGGTTCTAGATAATGAGTGAGAATCCCTTAGAACCAAAACCACCCATCTCAAAGCTATCCCATCACATGTGAGAATTAGACCTCTGTCATTTTTTAAAATTAGAGACTCCTTGTTCTGGAAACCACAAGTTGTCTAATTCACTATAAAAGATCAACCATAGTGGTAATTCCCTTAATTTCTTTATACATGAGAGTACCCATAAGGTTGGCATACATGATTTTGCATTCACCCAATCAAATACCACATAATATAAGTATTTAAGGTACTTTTTCATGAAACTCCATTTGCTTTATATATTGTTACTGACAATTTTGTATAACAATTCCATAGATCATATCCATAATTTCAACCTTAAAAGGATCCAAAAGAGAAAATCCATGGGTTCCCAAACTACTCATCATGGACCCAACTAGATGAACTGGTTACCTACAATAATTCTTGATGGGTGCAAGTAAAAAATGAATTATCCATGGATAATGGATGTTCTACGAACATGACCGAAAAACCACATCTGTTTGCTTCACTCATACATAATAATTTTAGAGTATTTGGTGGCAATAATAAAGGTAAATTGGATAAAAACAATCTAGTACCACAAAACAAATCAATGCTTTTCGGACAAAGATATAGCCAAATTATGTTTTGATAAGACCTGTGCTCCTATGTCTAGATTAAAATCCTTGTGATTATTAATTTTTTTATTCATATAATGGTTTCATACAAGAATAAGTTTATGTCAAGATACCTCTTGGTATTGATGATAATGTTAATCATGAACATTGTTGCAAGATGAGAAAAGTGTTGTATGGCCTAAAACAAGCTCCACACATCTAGTACAAAAAGTTGAAAGATTTTCTACTAGAAGAAGGATGTGTTATTGATTTTCATGCCCTGATTCTTTTCATCCTACAAGATTATGAATCTCAATTATAATTTCAAATTTATGTTTATGATATTATTTTTGGTTCCTGATGAGATTTTATGCAAAATATTTAGTAGTATCATTATTAGAGTTTTTTATGAGCATAATGGGAGAGATCAGATAAAAAATGGGAAGCAAATAGATCTAAATCTCTATAAAAGTGTTGGAGTTCCTTACTATATGCTCATGCTTCTACGCTAACTTCATTAATTTTTTGTCTTTTTAGTCTTTTCATTCAAATTGGATACAATATAATTCTTTTGTTGTTAATTTCATATTGTGTTGTCTTGCCTCTATTAGAATTATTATTTCATGGTAACTATTTTCAAGAGTGATCATAATTTTTTTTTTGATTAAGAAAGTTTGCAATATAATATCTCGGATAAAGCTTTGAAATGGTATAGTTATATATACTTAAATAGCATGCTATCGTAGGTTTATGGAGTTTGAATACGCAGAACTTTGCAATGTTTTTTATATGTCAAAATTTTCCTTGTAAGAGTAGTATTCATCAACAAATTGCCCTTCATGAGATAGTTTATTTAAATTTACATGTAAACGGTTGTGCACAATTATATATAACATGACATAATTGAGTTGATTCTACCAAGAATGTAGTACCAAGTGATAAATGCATCTTCACATGTCATCCTTCTCTAGAAAACCAAATATAAACTATACATGTGTGATTTCAAATAATCTTTATGAGCTATGTCATGGATAACGCTAAGAATGTAATGAGCATACTAGTCAACTTCAAACAACCATATTTGTACATAATCATATGCAATATGACATTATTGTGGATTTCATTATATGTATATGTTGTATCTAGTGATCTAGAACATCATCATATATCCCGAAGGATATGTTAAAACATGGAAAAAAACGGTAATCTATATGTGATGGAAAAACATTTAAACATATAATTGTCTTTGAAGATGAAATGACCAAACAATATAAATTTTGGTAAAAGGCATAGATTGCATATGATTCTGCTATCTTAGCTTTGCGACATGATCAAACTATGGGCACTGGTAACGGACGCTGGTTGGGATGGCCTTAGCCCGGCCTCCAGCAGCCACATGGCACAAAGAAATGAGGTTGACATCAGGAGCAGTTTCTGAGACGCCAGCAGACTCAAATAGTTGTAAAAGGCAAAGGCAAATCGTTTGTTGCTCAGCAGCACCAGGTACCATCGTCAGCACATCTTGGACTCCTTTGCAGCATTTAGGATCCGGGTTTGTGTCTTCTCCGCCAATGGTAGATAAGCAAGAGGTGAAGGCTTGTTGGGCCTTGTTGCAATCTTACTGTGAGGAAGAAGTCTCGAAGGTGAGGAGCAAGAAGCACAAAAACGGCAGAATGGCCAGGAGTCCCCGTTCCATGGTTGGTGTGTGAATGTTACGATGATGGACAATACCCATAGCTAGTCATATTGTCCATTATATAGGGTCTTAAACTTATTAGTCTTGTTCTCATATTATGTAAGTAACATGTATCATCATAAGATTTTTTTTAATTAGCCTGAGTTATATTATTGCCTAACCAACAATGAACCACTAGGCGAAACACATATAAAATAATGTCAATTAATGTATATTAATGGGAGGCTAAGTTAAAAAATGGTGAGAGAAAATATCTATACTACTATAAAAGTGCGAGTTTGATACTACACTCTTCTTGATTTACTTTTTTCTCTCCTTTTTTCAAGGAATTTTGCTCCTACAAATATTTATTCTTACATTATTCTATTAACTTTTATTATCTTTAATTATGTATTTCTCTCTCCATCCCACGGAAACGGTTCCTTGATTCTCTTTTTTCAAACAACCAATACAAATATCTTTTACCGTAGACGACTCTTCTCCCCACACATTTCCAACAAATTTTATATGTCACGTGCATGTGCACGTATGCGTTCACTAGTTTAGAAAAATAAGTGTTGCAGTTTGTTAGGGAGGAGAAGACGTTGGTTTGTTGCCTTTACTTATTCAAAAGAATGTACACTAATGGGCGATTTAGTTATAACGAAGAGAGAATAAAAGGAAAAGAGGAAAGAATAAATGGAGAAAATACATGAGGAGATATTGTTAAAGGGAATGGGAGTTCAGAAAATGCCGACGATCCGTTTCAAATTCAAAGATGTAAAGAGTGGGCGGAAGCCGCGGAACGGCGTGTCATTAATGAATAGTAATTGATACTTGGGGGGGGGGGATTAAGGAGATCATTATGAAACTGTTTTGAATGAGATGAAGACAATGGGATATTGAAAATGGAATTATGGAGAAAGTAGGGTCGTGAAGGGTGGAGAGATCGGTTGTTTTGAGTAGAGGTTAAGGAGACGATGAAAGCAATGTATATGGAAAGGATAGGAGACGTTGAATGGATTTAAATTTAAAAAAGGCTTCCTCATCCAAAAGGTTGTTTGTCCTGCCTTTTTTTATTGTTATTGATACATTGTCTATTTTATATTAAAAAGTCATATAACATATTCATATAAAAAATAAGAATAATCACTTTTGATTTTTATTGGAGTAAGATTGGAGGAGTTGTGATGGTTGAGTAATCATTTGATTTTTATTGGAGTAAGATTAGAGGAGTTGTGATGGTTGAGTAATCATTTAAGAGAGGGTAAAGAGATTATCTCGGAGGGGGTTACAAAGTTAGAGAGAGAGAGAGAGAGTCGTATTTCTCTCAAGGGGTTCGTTGCATGGATGTGTGGGCATTGACTGGAATGTGGGGAAGTGAGGGAGATATTTGGGAACCGTTTCCCACGTCATTAGGGATGAGAAGTTATTGTGATAATGGGAGAGTCTAGTGGGGGCGGACAGGAGTGGTGGGGATCACTGGATCTGGATCAGTTTGTTCGTGAAGCCTCCTCAATACACAAAGTTCAAAAATGATGTAACTAAAACAGGAAAAAGGAGTGAAATATTGTGAGAAGAGTGACGGTTAAGGAGACAACACTGTTTCGAAATGTTGTTTTATGATTGATTAAAGAAGCCAAAATGGCACAGCTTTGTAATTAATTTAAAAAACTCCCTCTTTATATATATACTAGTGAACGTACACGTGCACATGCACGTGAAATATAAAATTTGTTGGAAATATGTGGGGAGATGACTCGTCCGTGAAAGGGTCTCTACGATAAAAGATATTTGTGTTGGTTGTTTGAAAAGAGAGAATCAAGGAACCATTTTCGTGGGTTGGAGAGAGAAATACAGAATTAAAAATAATAAAAGTTATTAGGAGAGTGAGAATAAATATTTTTAGGAGCAAAATTCCTTGAAAAAGGAGAGAAGAGAGTGAATCAAGGAGAGCGCAACATCAAACTCGCTCTTTTTATAGTATATATATATATATATATATATATATATATATATATATATATATATATATATATATATATATATATATATCAGAAGATATTACGTAGTCAACAATACTAAATTGATGATATTTTCTTATCATATTTAGTTAATTGATTGGTCAGTTAATTGAAAACGTTGTCTCCATAATATATGGTACAATAATTTTAAATTTCAAAATAGACAACATAAATTTCAAAATATTTTAATCTGATCAATGTCATGATTTTTAAATAATTAGAACACTAGTATCGAAATGTATTGTCACAAGTGATTCTCATTTCTTACTCCTTAGTTGCCTCTTGAAAACCAAAACACAATAGATATATATTGGAATGTTTAATGATAATACAAGATATAAATGAGTCAATGTATAAAACAACTAGCATTTTGTAGAGTTTAATGTAATTATAATTGACAATAGTGATCACGTTTCACCATAAAGGATGGTGGATCTGTTGATCATTTACCATATAAGACTGTGATAATTCGCGGAAAGAGATGAAATATTAATATATATGCGCCATCGCATTTAGACGTTGTTGGTGAGAAAAAATAGTGGAGAGAAGGAATTCTGTTTGACAATAAATGTGACGTCTTTATGTTAAAAAATTAGGCTTCATGGTAACCACCATATGACGAGATAAAAGAAGAGAATATAGAAAGACGAGAGAGACGATATACAAATAAAAAGAATGAGTAAAATTATGAGAAGACGGAGATATTTAAGGAGTGTTCTATAATATATATTCAACACATTTATAGAATGAAAATAAGATGACATCTTTTTATTTTTCAAACAAGTCTAAAGAGTAAAATTTATGCTAGCACTATACAAACATACATACATTTCATATATATATATATATATATATATAGAGAGAGAGAGAGAGAGAGATTGTCTTCACTGCCCGCAGCTACCTGTGGCCAGCAATTTGTGTAGACGGTGGCAGCTTTGGTAAATACCAATTGCGACAAACATTGAAAAGGACGGTGGCATACATGGTAATTATCAATATGTCAACTAACTTTTCAACGAGCGGTGGTATCTAGTATAAATAAAACTCCGACAACCTACGGCTCTCATACATAGCAACTGCTATTATTTAATTGATTAAGTGTGCAGATCGGAACGCACGTAATTTGGATATAATATGCGGTACAACCTGGTTGTATACAAAACGACATCCACAGTTACACTTTTTTCATTCTCATTATAATTTTTTTATTCAAATTATATAACATTCCTTCCTATTACAATTAACATTAGACGAAAGTTCATTCTTTTAAATAAAGATTTTGATAGATCAAGACTATAATACCCAATGTCGTCCTTAATTATAATTTTCTCATTTTCATTATTGATTATATGTTCTCATTACAATACATTCCTTCTTACTATAAAGTTTATGTGTTGTGTTTCATTCTATTAGATAATAAAACTTCATACACCCAGGTTGTATTACAGAATGTCATCACTGGTTACAACTTTCTCATTCTTATAATAAATTCTCTATTCTCGTTACAAAAGTGTTCCTTTGTATTACAACTTGTGATTATCATTATTGATTCTCTTGGATGGTAGAATTTGATATCTTCATATTGTATTACAAAATTTTATCCTTAATTATAAATTTTTCCTTTCCTTTACAAATTTTCTGTTCAGGTTACAAATATTTCCTTCTTATTACATAAATCCTTAGTATTACAAGTTTTGATGTATCATGATTGATTCTTTTGGTTAGTAGAATTTGATATCTCCAGATTGTATTACAAAATGTTATCCTTAGTTACAACTTTTTCCTCTCCTTTACAAATTCTCTATTCGGGTTACAAATATTTTCTTCTTATTATAAAATTCCAATTTTTTTACTTACTATTATAACTCATTATATGTCACCAAAATACCACTTCTTTACTTGCTGCTATTCCTTATATTTTCTATAACACCTTTTGAGTCATCTTCTATATCACCAAATATCCACACTAGTTACAGTTTCTACTCCTTATTTTAATCTCTCTTTGTTCAACTCTCCTTACAAAATGTCAAACATAGATGTACTTTCAATTTTATTGTATAATCGTTATGTATTATGTATTTTAATTGAGTTTCCTTTTCATTATAAATTATTTGTTCTGATTACAAACTTTTATTTCTTATTACAGAATGTCACATTTCTTTACTTGTTGTCATAACTCAGTATACGTCGTCAAAAATATGCATTACAATTTAGTTTTTTGTATTACAAAATGTTTATTTTAGTTACAATGCATTTATTCATATTACAATTTTCTTACGTGGGTTACAATTGTCCTTTATAATTTATAGTTGCTCTTTGCTATTTACTTTATTTCAGATTATATATTATAATTACAGAATACTTCTTATTACTATAAACTATTTTATTTTTATGGACATCTGTATTTATGCAAATATGATTGAAAATACAACAATGTTATGAAAATATTTTGTATGGAATAACATTTTGTAGGATTTAAGCAATATGTAAGGATAACTGATATATTGTAATGAGAACAAAGAATCTGTAATGGGAAGAAGACATTTGTAATTGAAGATGACGTTGTGTAATACAATCTAGAAATGTCATTTTATTGTCACTTTTCCAGCGCGTGTGCAAATGAAATACATGTTGCAAATTTACAAGTCATGCCACCGGCCCATCGTTATTTTATTATTACAAAGTAATGCCACCAGACCAATCTTATTCTATAATTACAAAGTAATGCCACCGCTTTTTCAGCACGGGTAACTAATCTCATCTACCCGCGCGGGCTGCAAGTGAATAGTCATATATATATATATATATATATATATATATATATATATATATATATATATATATATATATGGCCATTTATTTAATACCCGCGCTGGTAGCCTAGATTTCACAACCCGACAACTAAAAAAGTAACTGTTCTGACCAGAAAAGTAATTCTGCTATAAAAAAAGTAAGTATGTTGATCAAAAAGTAACTATACGACTAAAAAAGTAATCTCGTACAAAATACACAACAGATATATATATGTGTAACCGTATTTTAAAATCTGCTACTACAAACGTAACTATCTATGCATGAAACTCAACAGTTTGTAAGGTAAAGTAACCCTCTACTTGTCAAAAGTAACCAACATAAAAAAGTAACCGAAATGGGGGGTGGGTAGCTACCCGCCTAGATATTAAAGATGGACCATATATATATATATATATATATATATATATATATATATATATATATATATATATATATATATATATATATATCACCCTCCCGGATGTTCGGCCTCCACCACGGACATAGAAGAGGAGAGAGAATACCTCTCTTAATCTCATAAATATATATATATATATATATATTATGAATATATATATATATATATATATATATATATATATAATTTGCATGCATTGAAGACATCGTTCAATGATAATATTACATATGGATGGACCAATGCATATGAAAATGACATTTTCAGAGAGGTACAAAGTGTGGATGGGAGAGATAATTACATTTGAAAATATTTGTCAATTTTTACCATCAAGGATGGTGGGTCAATTGACAGGATCCTTCATATTAAGAGATGATGCATATACAAAAGACATTATACATAAGTTTTAGGAAATGATAGAATCTCAGGCTATTTCATGTAATTGTTGTTTTGGTAAGAAAACATATATGTAGAGAGGGACATATGAATAACAATTAGTGTGACGTCTTTATGATTGAATTAATGGATTACATGATATAATAACCCCCATCTAAGGAAAAAGTGGAATAGATAATGGATAGAAGAAGGAGATAGATAGAAATCAACAAAAAAACCAAACAATGCTAAAAATACGAGAGAGAGTGACAGAGAGAGAGAGACAGAGATAATTATCTTTTTGGGGATCGTGAGGTGATTGTGAGGCGATCCCGAGGCGATCGTGAGGCAGCGGCGTCGCCGTTCCAAATCACCGGTGTGGCGCTCCACCCCCGGTGGTCTACCTAGTCTGTAACACGGCGCAGATGAGCGACGATCGACCTGGGTGTGGGAGCCAAGGGAGTCGGGGGAGGAGTAGAGCCCGAGAGGCTGTCACTGACAGGAGAGCGGAGTTGGCGGCGCAAGCAGTACAGGTGGACGAGATCCTTCCTGACGTTAGGTTGCTGGTCCAATCGGAATCGAGGGCCTCAGCGGCTGTCAGCATGGCGGAGCGTGGAGAAGGATCGGCTTCCCGAGGAGAGGCGCAGGATCAATCGCTGATGAATGGGAACACGGAAGGACATCTGAATACGACTCCACAAGCGCCGGTGAGAGAGCATATGGAGAACCACACGGCTCACAATCATAGATTGGCGTTGATTGTCCGTGTCCCACGCGTGGAAGAGGAGCGGCACCACTATGGAAGGGGCAACAATTCTATGGACAATAGAAGCGTGACGGTAAACCCTAATCGTAGGGTTGAAGAAGATCGACCGAGCATGAGGCGGGACTTCAATAATGATAGATGTGCACAGGTATTTGGCGTCCCATGGGACACGTGCTATAGATGCCTGGAGAAAGGACAATGGCAATCACAATGCAATTGGGAGAAAGTTTGCTACAAGTGTCGCAGGCCGGGTCACCTTGCTAGAAAATGTAATGTTGATTTGAGCATCCGTCATTCTTCCCCCCCCCCCCCCGGATATCATGTCGAGGACTGTCTTCCCACCCCTGCATGTTGGTATTCCTACTCGTGGTGCACCTCAGCATGTTCTAAAGAGAACAGCCGTTGATTTAGGGCCAGATGATGAGGAACGTAAAAGAAAGGCTCAAGCTTTGTGCAAGGCGATGGAGATACGCTGGCCACCCCAGGTATCTTGGACGGAGCTATCTCCTTTCCTGAAAAATGTGTGGACGCATGCCACAGATCTTTACAGGTTTTCTAAGCGCAAGGTAGTCGTCTTTTTCGGTAGTGTGAAGGAAGCACATGCTGCATCCAGTCCCAAGGTGATGGGGTTCAAAGGGTTTGATATTAGCTTGCATGGCATGGAGGAAGGTGAGAGATGTGCTAGAAAGGAGGCGATCTGGTTCTGGATTGAAGACCTGCCTATTGTATGTCGGGATGACAAGGCGATAGATGACATTGTGAATAGTTTTGGGAGATTGATAGTGGCCTCTGGATGGATGAGAGGACCCGATGACATTGCTGGTATACCGGTGCTGGTTGAAGCATTCAATGAAGATGTACCTCAGTACGTTACTCTGACATATGGGGACAGAAGGTCTAGCGTGCAATTGCAGATGGTAGCTCGTGGTGAACCTGGCTCCAATCTTTTCTCGCTGACGGAGGTTGGTCGTGACCTTGACATTCTATTGCATGCGTTGGCTATCAACCGGAATGGAGGCGTAGCGGGATATGCTAGTGATGGTGGACAGATGATGATATTGCATGATGGAGGTGCTGGTGAGAAGGAACAGTATGAGAAGGAACAGCAGATGATGCCACAAACAGAACCATGTGTAGAGGTAATTGATTGTACAACACAGCCAGTAGCTCCACGTCGGATTGTTTTTGATGAAGATGGTATAAGGAAGATGCTGCATGATAGAAGTCTGTGTGACTACATACACATAGGCAATGAGGAAGACGGTGACGACTTCAGACTGAAGAGTGTTAGATATCGTGAGGACTTCATCCGTGAGGAGCGTATGGATCAGCATGGACGTATGGGCGTTTCACACAAAGCTTCTCATAGAAGAAGGTTTTCTGAAGGTGAGCTTCCGTTTGTTTATGATGATTGGGAGGACAGAGATAGGAATTTCTGATGGAGGAAGGTTTGTTTCGACTGGTATTAGTCCATGGACTCAAATTACCTTTTCTGGAATATTAGGGGAGCGGCGAAAAATAAGACGAGAAGGGTCTTGGGTCGGTTATGCAGGAGGCATAAACCCAGGATTGTGTGTATTTTCGAGCCTTTTCTACATGCTCGGGTGGCGGAAGAACTTATGGACATTGTTAATTTGGATTGGGTGACTGATAATTCAGCTGAAGGGGGTAAGATTTGGTACTATGCGGATAGTACTCTCAAGCCGGAGGTTGTGAAATGTCATGGGCAGCATGTGACAATCAGATATACTGATGAGAGTGGCAATATATTTTTTGTTACTGCGGTCTACGCGAGTTGTAATTACATATGCAGACGGTCTCTTTGGGAAGACATTCTCGAGATGTCAGGTTTCATTGGCGATAGCAGTTGGCTTCTAGCAGGTGAGTTCAATATCATTAGAAGTGATCAGGAGAAGAGAGAGGGCAATAACAGGAGCTTTCAGGAAATCGTAGACTTCAACACTTTCATCCAGAGCAGTTACTTTAAGGAGACGCAGTTTGAGGGCAGCAGATTCACGTGGGTCAATAAGAAGTACAATACGCCTACAATTTGGGAGAGACTTGATAGAATCCTGCTAAATGATACTTGGGCGGCTCTGCGACCGGATTCCATCACGATTCATCTTACTCGCTATAGAGTGTCGGATCATTGCCCGATCTTGTACAAGTCTGGGAATTTGGTTATTGCTAGAAAGAAGAGTTTCTTTGCCTTTATGGAGACGTGGCTGCAGCATGATGAGTGTTTAAAGATCATTGCGGATAATTGGGATGATTCCAGGGATGGGCACCCGTCAAATATTTTCTACTATAAGATTAGAAAGGTGAGAGAGGCTTTAAAGTCTTGGAGCAGGAGGACCTTTGGAGACGTGACCCAAAAGATCATAGATCTGGAGGATGTTGTTCATGTTACCCAAAATGCCTTTGATGATTACCCTTGCATGGACAATGAGACTGCCTTGAGGATTGCGGAGTTTGAGCTACAAGAGGTTTTAGATATGGAGGAGAAAGTGTGGAAAAAGAAGTCCCGGATCCATTGGTTGAACGACGGTGAGCGCAACTCTAAGTTCTACCACGCAGTTGTGAAGTCCCGAAGAAAGAATAAGAGAGTCAGATGCATTACTTTACCATCTGGGGACAGGGTGACTGACCCGAAGAAGATTGCTTCGTGTGTTGCTGAGTTCTATAGGAATGCATACAGCGAGATGGTACCTCATGATGAGGATGTTTTGGAGGAGCTCTTAGCTAGTATACCGGAGGCTGTGTCTATGGATGATAATATTTCTCTTACTGTTGTTCCTAGTGCAGCCGAGGTGTTTGATACTATGTGCCAAATGGACAAGTTTTCTGCTCCCGGTCCTGATGGTTTTACTATTCCGTTTTACATGGCTGCTTGGGAGTATATCAGAGATGATTTTATGAGGCTCGCTGAGGCATTTTTCCTTAGACAGAATTGTCACCGTAGCTTGTTCTGTTGCCGTATTGTGCTTATTCCAAAGAATGACGATCCAACCCTCCTGGAGAAGGATTTCCGCCCGATATCTGTAGAGAATGTGGCGCTGAGGATCCTTGCACGTGTTATTAGTAACAGGATGGTTTACTTGATGTCGGCGCTGATTTCTGAGGAGCAAGCGGCGTTCATTAGAGGAAGGGAGATCACTCACCATGTCCGGTTGGTGAAGGATTTGATGCATGACATATACTATGGGTGTGAGAGGAAGGGAGATCACTCACCATGTCCGATTGGCGAGATTTCATACTAGGGGGAACGGGACTCCTCCTCTCTTTCTGTGTTATGCTGATGATATTATGGTCTGTGTGAATGCTACTCCTAACACAATGGATGAGATCCAGGTGTTACTTTCTATGTATGAGAGAGCGTCGGCCCAGCGGATTAACAGGTTGAAGTCTTCTTATATTGTTGGCAGCAAAGACATGGTTACTAAGATGGATATAGGCGCTACTATTCTGATGGATAATGTGGTTGATCATTTTGTTTATTTGGGAGTGACGATTAGAGTTGGAAGGAATTTGTTATCTGACATTGATTATCTTATTCAGAAGGTTTCTCACAAGATTGCCTCGTGGAAGTCCATGCTGTTATCTTTTGTGGGCAGGAAGCTTTTGATCGCACATGTTCTCACGTCTACTATGGTGTATACAGTGACTGCTATTGGTATTCCGGATGGTATTGCTACTCGCCTTGATGCTATGTTATCTAAGTTCCTTTGGGAGGATCGCGCCAATTGCCACAGGAAGGCCTGGGTCAGCTGGGACAGAGTGGCGGTCTCTATGAAACAAGGTGGTCTTGGTTTGTCGAATACTCACCGCATTAACGACGCTTTTGTGGTCAAAGCGTGTTGGGAGATGATTTTTGGAGACACTTTATGGGCCAAGTTTTGCAGCGCCAAGTATGCGAATAGAGTGTATAGTCGTTCAGCTTTATATCCCAATCATCTGAAGTATAGGTCGAATGCGTCTCCCTATTGGAAGAGAGTATGGAATATGTTCCCGAGCATCTATCCTCACTGCCGCTGGATTGTTGGGAGGGGTAACTTTCCGTTTTGGGACTTCTTGTGGTGTGATGAGAGGTTGTTTGATCACGCACGTTATAACAATGATCGCAACCAACCTTTTTTGGTGCATGACTTTTGGATTCATGATAGTGGATGGGATTGGCCATCTTTACAGCAGGTCCTCGACGAGCATGGTGTGGAGCTTATTAAGAAGGCAGGTCAACAGGTATCAGACATGGATGATTATCCCATTTGGATACCGGATACGAGGGGACAGTTCTCCATTCGCTCTGTCAAGACGATCTTGGGGAGTACGAGTTATGATGGACCGCATGGGCTTCATCAGCTCTGGCACGTCCAGTCACCTAAGGCGTGTGCTTTCATTTGGAAGATGATGAAGAATGCTATCCCAACTGATGAAAACATTGCCAGCTGTTGTATTTCCTTAGCGTCCCGGTGTGACTGTTGTGATGAGCCAAGTGTGGAAGATGTTGACCATCTTATGTTCCATAGTCAGATTGCCACCTCCTTCTGGACCAAGTTCACTGAGATTACTGATTATACTGCTCCCACGGATCGGATGTCTTTGCTTGATACTTGTTCTTTTGGTAGTTCTGATGATTTGCAACTGTGGCTTGTGGCTTGCATGGCCACCATTATTCCTTATTGTATTTGGCGGATGAGATGTGTGGCTAGGTATGACAATAGAAGAATTCTCTGGAACAGGGAGGTGGATTGGTTGATGTATCAGATTAACGCCTTGATGAAACAGAAAAGCTTCACCCGCATAGCTGATTCTTCTTTTCATAACAGGCTTAAGGCCTATGGTGTGGAGGATCCAAAGTACATGCTGAAGGAGATTAGTTTGGTGAGGTGGATGAATCCTGACATTTATAATTTGAAGTTGAACATTGCGGTTGGGCAGAACCGTGACTTTTATGGACATAATAGATGGTGGATGGCTGGGATTGTTAGGAACCATCATGTTGTTGTATGTCAGATTACCAGAGCTTGGTTGACGGCTGATAGCTACCAGATGGCGCTTGTACAAGCTTGCGCAGTTGGTGTCAAGTTTGCGGAAGATCAGTTTTTACACATTTCTAGTGTGGAAATTGATGATCGTTCGGTCTATGGTATGTTGTGGGGTGTAGATGTTGCCCCTTGGAAGACATCAACTAGATCAAGGAGGTGAAGGAGATCATTGCGGAGAAGGACAGTGCTGGGTCGTTAGTGCATAAAGTTATCAACTCGATTCCGAAGGAGATAGGGAGATGGGGTATGCATTTGACTGAACCGCTTGTTGTTTCTGATATGAGGGATGTCCTAGGTAGGATTAGGGGCATGGTGTTTCTTGAGAAACACAAGACGCCTTATATTGTGTTGCGGAGAGAGAGGTAAGAGGGGATGTGGGCAGCTTGTGCGGTTTAGTATCTGTGGTGTTTTTGGTGAGTTATATGGGGTATGACCTGCTTTTTAGCAGGAGTTGTATGTTTTGTTCTGTGATTGTGCCCACACGAGGGGAGTGGGGTGAATAGATGGTCCCCTTGCTTATTTAAAAAATAAAAATAAAAAGACAGAGATAATTATGAAAGGAATCCAATTTTTAGTTCTTCTATCTTGATTGGTCAAAGTTTTAAGTTTTTTCTCAAATATGAGAAGAAATAATAAGTTGAATAAAATTATTATTTTATTTTTAGTATTGATATTCATTGACTAAACATAATATGTTTTTGTGACTTCTTTCTTATATAGCTCCAACATATTTTTAAATATTTTTATCTGTATTTAATGTTATTGAAAAAACATTTGATGGTTATCTTGTTGGCATGTGATAAGGAGCACCTATAAAAGTTTCCCCCAAGAAAATCGTAGGAAAACTTGTCAAATTCTCTCTGCCCGTTAATGATTGTTAGTTTTGCCAAACTATCATATCCATAACTGTATTCGAGTCTTTTTCCACTCTCACAACCTTTTAAAGTCGTTCATGCCCTCATTGGCTGTTTGTCTTCATATATATATATATATTTCATCTCTTTCGTTTATTATTTTTAACAACAAAATCAATTAACATGGCACATGAGATGGAGAAGTGGAATCATAAATTAACCCCCTTGCATTTTCAAACCTTTCCATATTTTGTATTTTTAAAAATAAAAATTTAGTAATACCCATAATAAATGAAAATGAAAAGTGAAAAAGTAATTACTCTATCTGTCTAGCTTCTTACGTTTTCTTAGTCTTTCATTTATGTTATATTTTTAACAAAAAAATTAAAGTAGTTGCAATAACACGTGAGAGGAAAAAGTAGAGAATCATTCATTCTCTCTTCTTGAGATTTCCCACTTTCCTTTTTATATCATTAAAATATAATAACAATAACATAAGAGATGAGAGCATGGAGAAGCAAATATATAAAATTTCAGTTTTGTTATGGTCTCTCTCCCCATTGATGATATGTTCTCTCTCCAAGCGTTATACATATACATAACAACTGTCAATTACTTCTTTTTATCATCCTTTCTAGTTGTTTATGTCTCGTTGACTCTTTATTTTCTCACTGTTTCAATCTCTTGTTTTCTTATTTTTTAACAACAAAATCAACGTATGCACTTGAGTTTACATAAATATTATACAATTGGAATAAGCTGTATTTGATACCGTAAGGATAGGGGAAAAGAATTCTCATTTGTAGCATTAAATTTATATAAATTATATATATTAAACCAGTGACATACTCATTTTGCAACATGATTTTTAGATAAATATCTTTTTTTGTTAATATGTGAAATATTTTTGATATTCTTGACGTCAAGAAATAAAAAAAATTATTATAAAGAAAGTTGCAAAGATATTAAAGGGCACAATCTGTTTTCATTTTTCATGTACAATGCATCAATTTTTTCTTTATTATTTTTCTATCCAGAAAAAGTAGACAAAAATGATCTTTTACATGCATATGCAAGCATGGACTTACTAGATTCATATAAGTATGTGCATGCATGCACACTCATATATATATATATATATATATATATATATATATATATATATATATATATATATATATATATATATATGTGTGTGTGTGTGTGTGTGTGTGTGTGTGTGTGTGTGTGTGTCTGTGTGTGTGTGTATGTATGTATGTGTGTGTGTTTTACAAAAGTAACTATGCTGATAAAAAAGTAATTATACGCTCGAAAAAGTAAACTGAACAGAATACACAAAAACTAAAAATATAATTGTATATTTGTTATAGTTGTTACAAATGTTATTTTTTATGCATAAAAAGTAAAATTTTCCAAGGTAAAGTAACCCTTTACATGTGTAAAGTAAGAAACTCAAAAAAAAAATCAAAATGTGGAGCCGGTAGCTACCTCCGCCGGCATTGAATGAATGCCCATACACACACACACACACACACACACACACACACACACACACACATATATATATATATATATATATATATATATATACATGTAACTTGCATGTACCTACCTTCATTTATGATAATTGTAAAATTAAACTACACTATCCAACCTTATGGATGTGGTTTATACTACTTAGATAAGATGTGTATCAAAAATCACCAACATATGATATTCATAGATCATCCAATGAACAAATTTGTGTTTTATCTAATCAACGGTAAGTTGCAAAAATTACAGAAACCGTTCGATAATATATTGTTATATCTCATGATCTATGTGAGATATTGGTATGATTTTTTAAACACATGCAATCTATATAATTATGACTCAAATCCATATGGTTGGATTTTATTAACATGCTTCACATATGTCATTTTAATGGCGGGTACACGTAACTTACATGTATCGGCCGGTACACACTTCCTAACCTCTCTCTCTCTCTCTCTCTCTCTCTCTCTCTCTATATATATATATATATATATATATATATATATATATATATATAGGGAAAGAAGAAAAAAAGTAAAGCTAGAATATACTCCAGTGTACTACAGATGTTATACAGCTTTATTATCTTCTATCATGATTTTTTTTTAGATCTAAACCATTTACCTTCTTAAATATCTTAAAAGTGTACTATATAATCAATTTGAGTTCATTTGCACATTTATATATCGTACATTTAAAGGAGGCAAAAATTACATATTTCAAATTAGTTGTGTGTGTTGATTTAGTTGTCCTTGGATGAGTGACTTACACTGATCCAAATGTGTTTAAATTTTCTGCATTGCATGTTATTTTGTGTATTTCAATTTTGTGTGTCAATTTTGTTGTCCTTGGATGAGTGACTTACACTCATCTAAGAGGTGACATATTAGTACTGTAAAAATGAAGATCAATGTATTATATTTTGCAAAAATATAGTCTAGATTGACAAATACAATTGGGGTGTATGGTGTGATTTGTACACTTGAGTGTATTCTAACCTATCTCTATATATATATATATATATATATATATATATATATATATATATATAGAGAGAGAGAGAGAGAGAGAGAGAGGCTAGAATACACTACCCTTGGATGGGTGGGAGCCATGAGTATGACGCCTCTCATGGGGTGTGGGGAAGCAGCCCTGGTCAAAACTATTTTTTGGCATGTTTAGAAGGCAAATCGATCAATATTTTGTTCTCAAGACCACGATCAACCACCATGGTCGACCTAGAAATCAACCGTCAATGGTCTTTGACTTGTGATCAAGCTTCTCCCATTTGATCTCTATCTATTCTAATCCATTAGTCGATCAAACCACACCTCACAATTCGACGACAATCGACCTTCATGGTTGAGTAGCCAGAGATCAAGCAAAACAGTCAATTAGTGTTTGCACTCTATTTGTCAATCAACCTTCAAAGCTAAGATATTCAAATCACTCCTTGACTACTATAATCGTGATCAATCTACTAAGACAGATCAAGAATCATCCAAGCAATCAAGCTACTTTTAGCTTGAATAATGTAGCCAAAGTGAAACCAAGACATATTAACCTATAGAACAATAGACAAACACTAACAAAAACACCATAGTTGCCAAGCTATTGCTCGCTACTATAACTATCAAGTTAATTGGATCGACCTTCACATTCGATCTACCTACATCCATAATCAAGGTCGATTGCCAATGCTCGGGCAGCAATCAACCAGTTTATATTCGGTCAACCTCTTCCATGTTGCTTAGAGAACAAGAAATGATATCGATTGTCCATGTGAAACAAATCACTCTAATGTAGCCTTAATACGAGTCTATAAATATGCATCATACACTTGTTGGGAATATCTATCATGCCCATTTCCAGTCAAGTCATAATAGTCTTTTCCATGAGAGGACAAGAGTGATCGACCTGTCTACATTGGGAAACAATCAACCTATTTACCATGTGTACTCGATCTCTAGTAGTTCAAGGCAACTGGCCTTCTTGATTGCCATGAGTAATTGATCTCTATACAAAAAGTGATCGACCTCCTACCACTCAATAGCATTCGAACATTGGAAACTCAAGAGTGGTTGACCTTGTAGTTGTTCCAAGCAATCAACCTACTTGACAAGAGTGATTGGCTTATGATAACTCAGAAAGTGCTCGAACTATCCATTGAGCCGCATCTATCCTCCAACCTTGACAAGAAATGATCAACCTCCAGCCCAGAAGGTCGGTCGGCCTTCATTCAATTGACCAAAATAGTTGCCTCTTTCCCATAGTGATGTACAAAATGTTCCCCTCTACTTCAATTGGTTGTAAAAATCATGCTATGAGGAGAAATTAATCCTTTCGTTGGGGTGTAGGAACTAGCCCTAATACCTGTATTCTACAATTTTATTTCAATATTCCATGGCTTGTATGAACCTCATTTAATTTCTTGTTAACCACTTAATGCATTTGTTTGTATTGATCACCCACCCTATATGATTTATTATAATCCTAGTTTGACATGATCAAACTATGGTCTCTAGTAACTGAGGTTGGTTGAAATCTCCCTAAATCAACCTATAGCAGCCACATGGAATAAAGAATCAGGAGCCTAAAGTAGTTGTAAGAGGATAAGGCAAATTGTTTGTTGATTAATAGCACCTGGTACCATAGTCAACACATCTTGGACTCCTCTACAACATTTCAGATCTAGGTTTGAATCTTCTCTGCCAATGTAGATAAGCAGGAGGTGAATGCTTATTGGGCCTTGTTGCAATCTAACTATGAGTAAGTAGCCTCAAATTTTCAAAGGAAGAAGCACAAAAAGGCAGAATGGTAGTGACTACATGATCCATGATTGTTTAATGAATATTACGATGATGGAAAATACCCATAGCTTGTCATATTGTCCATTATATAGGGCCTTAAACTTATTAGTCATGTTCTTCTATTTTGGAAGACATTACATAATCAACAATACTAAATTGGTAATATTTTCTTACAATAGTTAGTCGATTGATTAGTCTATTAAATGAAAATGTTGTCATTATAACATATGATATAATAATTTAAATTTAAAAAATGAATAACATAAATTTTAATATGTTTTATCTGATCAATGGAATGTTTTCTAAATAGTGTTTCACTAGTTTATTGATTTAATGGGGCAAGTGATTACAATTTTTTACTCCTTAATTTTCTCTTAAAAACTAAAACACTATAGATATATATTGTAATATTTAACGATAATACAAGATATGAATTAGTAAATGCATAATACAACTAGATTTTTTGAGAAAATATGATGTAATTATGACTAACAATAATGACCATATTTTACCATATAGCATGATGAACCAATCTACCATTACTATTGTATGGACTATGTTATTTATCAGAATGATATGAAATATTAAGTATATGTGCACAATTTTAAGTAGATGTTGATGGTAAGGAAAAATAGTGAAGAGAGAAAATTTGTTGGACAATAAATGTGATGTGTTTGTGTTAAAAAAATAGGTTCCACTTTGTAGTTTCTACCATATGAGATAAAAGAGGATATAATAGATATAGGTGAGATATGAAGGACAAAAAATAAATAAAATATTGGGAAGATAGAGTAAGTTAAAATAGGTTTCACTTCATAGTTTTCACCATATGAGGAGATTAAAAAAAAGAGATAATAGATATATGTGAGATATGAGGGAAAAATAATAAATAAAATTATGGGAAGATAGAGTAAGTTAAGGAGTTTGCTCCATCCTTTAAAATATATGAAATATGTTTATAAAATTAAAAATAAGATGTCATCTTTGTATTTGTCAAACAAGTCTAAAGACTAACACTTGTGAATCTTTTCAAACAAAATCAACAATATTTCAAAGAGAATAGATGCAGGGATCATCACACGCAGCGACAAATGCGGTGATGTTCTCCATCCAAGAAGTGGTCTTGAATTACATGGAGGCAGGCCCACCCTATTATGTTATCAACATTATTTGGTTTAAAATTATTAATATACTTATTTTTTCTTAGGGTGGATCCCAGAAATGTTGAGTGTCGATCCTTGCCTCTCTTGTCCACCATCATATGGGATAAAAAAAAGGAGGGGTTGTCACAATTGTCATTAGATCCCTAATTTAATAAATATTTTATAACATTTAAAATTTCAAGAATTCCATAGATCCAGAAGGGAGTTATAAGGGTGTTTTCCGATGGAAATGGTGCCTATAAATGATAAAAATTCAGGGATTGACAAGATTTTTCTCTACACTAGTGGTTGTTTTAAGAGGAATCTGGGTTCATTCTTATTATGGGTTGTTCAAAGTCTATATTCTACCCAAAATAACATACCTCTAGGTTTTCTCTTCGAATGTTTCTTATTTTTCTTCACATCCATGCTCTTCCCTAAACCCTAAGGATCCAATAGTCATTTCTTCACTAAAGTACGATCTCCTAGAATCCTCATTTAAATAATAGCTTATGCAACACCAAAATTTGAAATAAGTTTTATTATATATAAACCTTGATTGTTATACATACACAAAAATATGAATGTGTGTGTTATTATAGAATATATCAATATTAGGAAAAGCTTGATCTTAGAAGGAGATGAACCAGGACCGTAACCCCAAGAAATATACCCTCCCAAGAAAATTTTCATCCTAAAGAGAAAGGGAAGGCTCACATTGGCGAGTCCTCTAAAAATAGGAAGGCTCACAAAGAGAACATAGATGTCGGCTCAAACCCTGATGAGATCCATAACCCAGATGATGGCCCAAAATCTGGTGAAGTAGTAGACCTTAATGGTAGTCTCAATCCTCCTAAGGATGAACATGTGAAGACATTTAAAATGGTTTGGATATAACAACACAAGGTATTGACATATGCCATTAGTGTCCTAGCCTTAAAGGACATAACCCAAGACTAGAATGGTGCTCTCAACCATTCCATGCTCACCTTGGAGATACCGTCTTGGACTTCATCAAGACGAACATCAAAAAGTTTGAAGGAGATGACAAGTTTTAATTCATAGGCAAGAAACATGCATAGTTGGTGGAAGTGGAAAATGGCTTCCATATTCTACTAGTGCCACCAAACAAGAAGGTGATCTTTTCTAACCACCTCCTTAAAGGATCTACCTAGCTTTAGTGGGAGAGCTACTTCATAGAAATATATATATAACTCAAGATCCAATGTCATGGTAAGCTTTTCATGAAATCTAGAACCATTATTTCATCCACGTAGATACTTAGAAGAAGAAGGAGAAATAATTCATGAATCTCTATCAAGGAGATATGTCTACTGCAGACTTTGTGAGGAAGTTATGGCTCCTTGAGCATTTTTCCTAGTTGCTTGATGAGGACTCCAAGTGAATCACTTTTTTGACAGCATGAACCCTCTCTTCCAACCTCACTGTATGGATAGGAAGTTCCCCAACTTCACTAAAGATCTATCATGGAGAAACCTGTCATGATCTCAAAGAAGAAACCTTCAAGCTACATAGGCTTCACTCAAGGTGTATGTAAGGAGTGGGACCCCTGAGGGGATCCACTCCCTACTTAATTTGAGGAATGAATCCATCTATTTTGAACTCACACAAAGGGTATGTTGGAATAGGTTTACATTTCTCTCTATTAAATAATGGTATCTAAAGACCAATGTATAACAGTCGAATAATAAAAGCATGACTATATTCAATTTTATACAAGTACATTATCATCTCCCATAAAGGGTTTACAAGGAATTTACAACATAAGGATCTAAGTAGAGGGATATCCAGCTATATCAACTCTATCTTCCCAAGATCTCCGCCTAGCAGGTCCATGTCACTAAGCCCTACACCTGGGGTTGGAAGCATACCCCAACAAAAAGAGAAAAAGTAGAAGATATTGGCATAAAGGTTGGTATGTGCATATTAAATATGGATTGAGAAATATAAAGAATAAATGACTTCAAATAAACAAGGACTCTCATAGAATAGGAAAGTACCATGCAAGCAGGCATCAAGAGAATGTGAATTTCAAAAGATGAAAAACAATAAGAACTCTTCCCATTAATAATATATAAAACTAGTATTACATAAGAACATATAAATCTTGGGCACAAAACCCATTACAATAATATCCACATGCATGCATGTGAGGTAAACATAGTCCTAGAATAATATAAATAACAATGGTGGACAAGGCTCACAACCTTGAAACCTAGTAGAGTATGTCACACATCCATCTCCTCAATATATATAAAAAGTGGACACACAACTCGGGTATGTGGCACAAAATATCCATACTAAAAATGTAACATGGGTAAACAACTCAAAAACCAAATTACTTACACTACTCTAGGGCTAGTGAATCACAACAGATGCATAATGTAGAGGCAAGTAACAGTTCAGTCTTACAAAACTGAATAATTAAGATTGCCAAAATAAATGGACTATATAAACACCCACCACAAAAATGGGACAAATTAGGGTTTCACCATGAAGAAGAGTATAATATTGAGTCAAAAAAAATATCCAAAAAAGTAGGATGATCATAAGATCAGAATCAAGTAGAATATTTCACATGGAGTAAATTCTTAGAAGAGAGAGATTGTGTATGCTAATATGTCAAGAAAGAGAGGAAAACTAGGTTTATTGCTCAATAAGAATGATAGGGAATGCAATCATACCTCACATGAAGTGTATACATGTCCAAAGTCAAATATTGAACTGCATCTCAGTCCACAAGCAACCTATTAAAGGCATATCTGAGAATAGGGTTACATTTGTATCAATGATATAAACCCTAAAAGTCACATTTTTATAATTAATGGATTAGGTTATTATAACCAAACCATCATACAAAATCTATTTTCATGAGTTCATAACATATTGTACTTTGTTTTTCTGACTTATATATCATCAATTATGATTTTTATAAATTTTAAACAATTTTGGTAAATTCATTAAGATCACATATTTATTAGATCAAAGATAGATGATAAAATTGACACCATAGTATATAGAAGGACTCCATGATTTCAAAGAATATTTATTTTATTTTTATGAGTTATATATAATTTAAGATGAATTTTGGAAGATCTGACCAATCAGGAAAATAGTAAAATTCACATGTGCAACGTAATCCACAACAGAGCGAAAGTAAGCTGAGGTGGCCCAATCCCCACAGGCCAAATGGACTGGACCTTTGCTTAGTCAGGCATGCACTAGGTCCAAAAACTCACGTGTCAAAGAACACTCAAAGGAGGTGAAAAGACCAAAATACACATAGAGGCGTGATACAAATCAAAAGGAAGTCAGGACAAACAGGTCAAAACAAAGCCAATCACCTTCTTCGTTTATCCATAAACTGAGATCCTGGAGGCTCGATCTATGGATCAATACACATTCTACTCTTAGATATCACAAAACAAACACTCCAGTAATCTTCCTAAGGTCATTCTGAATCCAATGGCCTATGACTCTGGTCTCAGGGGTGTTCAGACCTTCGGATTCCCTTTTCCATCAGAACAACTTAGGAAAAGAAACATTGATACTCGAAAGAACACCGAGTCATGGCCAAAGGAGAAAACAAACACGTTTGTCAAGCATCTACAAAGTCATATGTGTGAAGAGTGGAGGAAAATTGGTTATCGTCTCCAAGGTTGCAACTTCCCCCAACTGGAAATAGGTTAAGATGAAAAAGGGAGGAAATGACCTACTTGGATTTGAAGAAAATTGGATGTGGCTAAAGCATTTAGGAGTCACAATCATCTGATCTAAATGCTCATAGAGCCTGGAAATGGCCAGAGTCATCTTGGTGAACCTTTGGCTGTAGGAAGGGAGAGCTAGAGTATAGAAGTTTCACGCGAGGGAAGTTGGGATCGTAGTGATTTCTAGAAATGGTCATATGTGATGTGGACGAGTTGGGGTTGTTTTATAGAGGTTCCGATGCTCTAGATTGGCAAGAACGTGGAAAGGGAAGGTGAAGCAGAGAAGGGATAGGGGAAGTGGGGAGTCAGGGTGCCGACTGGAGGAGAGTCCGTAGAACCCTAATATTTATAGGGTCAATGGATTCTTAGTGGAATAAGGAAGGTCAGGGAGAAGGAATCACAACTAGAAAAGGAAAGCAAAGTGAGTAATTGAAGAAAAGAAATTGGAGGAATAGATCGGCTCCTAGGTCATGAGAGAATGAATAGGCTAGAGATAGGAGAGAGTTCATCAATTGATTGATGTACATCTAGATGATGTTAAAGAATCTAAAAGGAGCAAGTCCTCATGACAGATGTTAAATTGAGGACTATATAGAAACCAAGTGTATTGATTAAATACCTAGAATATTGAGTATTAAAATCCATCTTTCTTTCCTAACTAATTTGAGGGTTCAAATTGTCCAATTAATACCAAATTTGGTACCTAGACTATTTAGCACATGATGACTTTGATTTTTCCATTAATTTTCCCTTTTGGGATAGTTTTATTTTTCATTTAATAATTTGGGCCTTAAGGTACATTCTCTCTCCTAAATAAAACTAGGATAGATAGGATTACCCAATCAATGTGAAAATTCAGATTTAGACTAATTTTGGTACTTGATTTCAAATCTGGGGTTTACTTCCATTTTTGAAGATATTTAGTAATTTATTTAACACTTTTTGCTTTTTCTCTAATTTTCTTCTCTAAATAAGATTAGGGTAATTATTATTGTTCAAATAATGTGAGACTTGACCCAAGTTTATTGGGACCCAAGGACCACGCTATTACCATTATAATTCACTTTTTGAGATTTCCTTTAGTGATTTATATCACCATTATGGTTTTAAACAATTTATCTTCATATATACTGATAATATTCAACTAAACCTCCCTTAATTTCACATTGTTATAAAAAGACTTATATTTTATCTTTATGCACAAAAATCCACCTTTTACTTATTTAACATATTTAATCCATGAATTCCTTTTTAATTTAAATTATTGTACATGGAATTTCTAATTGTCATTCTAATACATGTATTAAGCACATTATTCCTCTTATTTAACAATAATTGAAATTAGTTAGAAAAGAAAATACATGCAACATATTTCATGAATTTATTTACATTTTGCCACATAATTAAGATATTATGTAACTTAGTTTTGATTTTAATCCTTGTTTGGTCAAGTATAAGGAACCAGTCTCACTAACCGTCTAATCATGGAATATTGTAGGATTCTAGGTTTAGGTTTGTTACAGTGTACCTACACCCAAGGCTGATGGAAGAAAAGTGCATGGTCATAATCACGACAAGGGAAAAGGAAAAAGAAGAGGGGAGCCTCATATGAAGTCCATAACTAGGAGAATCCACCAAGATGTGGGAACCATAGAAGGAAGCACCCAGATAAATGGTGGTTTTACAAACTAATTTTCTGTCAGTGCAAACATGAGGGACACTTCCAGTCTAACTACCCTCTTCCACCCCCATCAAGTGAACGATGTGCATGATTTGAGAAGTTGTCAATAATAACAACTGCAATGTGTACGACATGAATACCTATCATCAATGAACACCAACAACATGTTGTATAAGATGGTGGATCAAAAATATAAGGAGCTTGGTTTGGAGGATGGAGTGCTTACCTAGAATGTGTCATGTCACCATGTTTTCCAACTTTGGGAGTATTTTTATCAATACATTTTGTGTACACATTCCACCAAGATGTGAATGGCCACTTGAGTTTAGAAAATATAAATGGCAAAGACCAACTTAGGTGCACACTATGTACTAGGTCGAGTCACTCTCTCCCTCTCCAAGTGCCAAAGACTTCTTCTGTTGGATGTATCTCCATGATTACCCCCCTTTTCACCACCAACTCATCCACAACTATTATTGTGAGATGTCACAATCACCTATGCAAAGAGGAGAATGAATTTAGTCTCAACCTACTGCTGCTGCCACCATTTAGAGGAGCATAGAGCTCCTTAAATGAGAGACCCTGACAACTCCACACCCCCTCTGAGGTTGTAATGTCTCAGGATTGAGGCCTCGAATAAAATGATATTAAAAGTAATGATTGGATTATCCATATCAACAAGGTGCACCTTTTTTTCAGGGAGACCATATTTGAAGAACTCTATGGTTAAGCATTCTTATCCTAGAGTAGTACTAGGACGGATGGCCAGTCGAGAAGTTGATCCTGGTTTGCATGTGAGTGAGGACAAAGCGTGTAGTTAAGGCTAATGGTGGTCTATGGAGCGAGTCGTTTTTCCTAAAACTCTACTAGACCCTTGGACATTAGGCCCCATATGTTACAGAGGTGATACACAGGTTTGTTAAAACTCCCTCAACCTCACCACAACTGATTACCATCATTCCTTCACAATAATAAGTTGTAGCAACATGGGATTTCCCATGTAACACATGCATCAGCTAAAGAAATTAAACATAAAGGATTTAGACAAAGGGCTCCCTAAGTTATACTTTGAAAATTATGAGGACTACAACCTAGATAAAAGGGAAGCAAACCAAATCTTGCATCAAGTCCCAAAGGAGCCCTTAGTACTTAATGATCTCTAGAACTTCTTCATATTGATCTCTTTGGACCAATGCACACAGAAACACTTAGAGGTCAAAAGTGTTTCTTAGTTATCATTGATGATTTCTTTCACATAGTTGGGCCTTATTTTTATTTCTAAGAGTGATACATTTGATATTTTCTTTTAATTTTGGCAAACATATTGAAAATGATATTCTTTTTCAATGGTATTCATCGATAGTTACTGTGGGGGAGAGAATAAAAATAATTTGTTTTAAAAGTTTTATGATGATTCCAGTCATGTACACAACTTTTCTCCTCATACACCTCCGCAATATGGGGTTGTAGAGAGGAAGAATAGATATTTACAAGAGATGGCTAGGTCAATGCTAATAGAGTATTATACTTCTAAGAAGTTTTTGGCTGAAGTTATAAGCACCACTTACTCTTTGCAGCACAGTATTTTCACTCAATCTTTGCTAAAGAAAACTCCCTATGAGTGATGGCATGGTAAAAAGGTGACTATCCATTTCTTTCACATTTTTTATTGTCTGCATTTTATTTTGAACACTAGATACTCTCTTGTTAAGGATGATGTTAAATCCAGTAAGGCTTTCATTTTTGGCTATAACAATTCTAGTAGAGCATATAGAGTTTATAATGTTGATTTATCAAAAGTAGAAGAATCCATTAGTGTGAAATTTTTTCAAATGAACCCCTATTTATCAAACAATGTTGTTTGTGATAAAATTCTGGATGGATTCCCCTTCAGGTCCCACTCCTTACAAGAAACGTCAGATTCTGACTATTTCATTTTTATCTCCCTTACGATTCCTATCTTCTCGCATAAGTTCCTTTTTGGACACCGACCCTAATTGAGTGTTTACCCTAGATGTCAATCAAGTTGTTCATGAGATGATGCAAACAATATATGGAATTATATGAGGTACACATAAGGATCTCAACAAGTAAACCTAAATGTGATGTGAACCATAAGCACCTAATTACCTAAAATGTAGGTTAGGTGTAACATATCTCTTTAGATGTTATGAGATTTGACTTTAGGATGAAGTTGGGTAATGAGGATGTTGACGTAGTAGGATAAGGAGATTTATAAGGAGAATTTGTTAATTGGTTCTGATGAATGCATATTCATCCTAGTTTTCATGGCATTTCTAGCCTTGTTTTGCAGTTAGATCTAAGTTTTCATTAGAAAAATCTTCATTTTATACAATTTAGACTTTATAATGATTCGTTGGAATTTTGATACTTTTTTTACTCTCCTTACATAATTGGAGTTATACCTATCCACACTAGTTGTACCATTGCAACCTACACGATGCCACTACCCTTACATAGGCGGGAGCCAAGAGTATGACGCCTCTCATAGGGTACGGGGCACCACATATGGTCAAAACTGATTTAGGGCATGTTTAGAAGGCAAATCGATCAATATTTTTTTCTCAATACCACAATAAACCACTGTTACAACCCCAATTTTTGGGTTCAATTGGTGAGAAATGTAATTTCTCATATTAAAGATAATTGAACAAATAATGATATAATTTGTTTTGAAGACATGGATTTCGTTTACAATAGCCTTGATGATTGTTTTGTGGGCTTTATTGGCTATTGGGCCCAAATAATAAAGAAATCCAATTAGTGAATGAATAATTAAATATTTGAGAAAAGAAATATGTGGAAACCTCTAGAAGGCAAAGCCAAAGAGGGATTTCGTACCTCTTGGGTTCCTTGGGTTCCAAGGAGTCCAAAGTTGCATAGAGAATGCAATAAGAAAAGAAAAGATCAATTAAGTATTTCTTTATTAAGAAAGAAATTGAAAATAATGGTAAAATGTGGAAAATAAGTGGAAAAAGGTGGAATTGAGTTATCCTTAGTGGGATTTTGTATCCCAAGGATTCCTAATGTAAAAAGGAAAACCAATGAGGAAAATTAAAGGGAAATAAAGAGAAATGCTCAAAAGGATATATTTTAATAAGAAATCAACATTATAATGAGGAATAATGCATTTAGATGCATCTAGAAGGATATTGAGTATCCAATAAATAGGATTTAGAAATAATAAAGTTTCTTGGGATCCAAGGAGTCCCAATAAAGAGGAAAGAAAGGGAAAATACCAAAATTACAAAATAAAAGGATAATGTAATGCATTATTAATGAATTTGATAAAAAGGAAGTAATCTCTATCAAAAGAGAATAGAAATTCATGGCCAATAGATTAAAATGCAAGAATAATGATAATAAGAGAAAGGATTTTCGTTTTTCCAATTATCCATGAAATAAAGCTTAACAAAAGGATAATGAGGAGAGAGAAGAATGCTTCTCCTAGAAGGAATATGAATCCTTTTGGAAAGGGACTCTTTGAGTCGTGTATAAGCCTACCTAGGGCTTCATTTCTCACCCATATATAAGGGGTAGAGCCCTGGTTCGGAGGGGAGAGAGAACCCCACGTTTCTCTACCTTCTTCTTCTTCCTTTTTCGTTCAAAACCCTAATAGAGGGTGTAGACCTATACCTGGAGCATCGAGGGTTGGTTGGTGGTCCTGTTGGAGGCTCTGAGGTCCCACGACATCAACGGAGTGCTTGGCGGCCTTCCCTTCACCTGAATCGATGCACAGCTGCGGCCGCATGGCTGCAGTGACGGCCACAGGTGTTTGGCCTAGCGAGCGAGCAACCGGCCATCTTGGCTGCGGGTTGTTGGCGCCCTGTGTGCGCATGAGGGTGGCGGAGGCAGGGGATGCTTTTCCGGTGAAGGTCGGGTCCAGATCGGGGAGCAGGAGTCGTGCCAAAGCTGTGGGTCGGCAGCTAGGGAAGCTGCGATCAACCTGCCTAAGGTTGAAGAAGGGAGAGGCGCGTTGGACGTTTCTGCCCTCCGCGCTCTAAAGAAGCTGGTCACTTAACCAGGGGCAAAACGGACATTACGTTATGTTTTCAACAAAGCTGAGCAACGTTGGATGGAGCGCACACGTGGCGCAATCCGATTGGCCAAATGTATTCTTATTTTGCAAAAATCATATCTTGCTATTCGTAACTCCGATAACAGCAAATAATATATGTATTTTTCTCAAAAAAATGAGAGGAATCCAATAAAATATAGTTAGAAGCTAATTCCTCTTGCTATTCGAAAAAGTAGTGTAAATTATCATCTTTACTAAATTAAAGATTAAGAAACCCTATTTTGAAATGAATAAAGTGTTTAATAGGGTTTAATGGATCACTAAAGTTGATAATAACTTGTTAAATATAAAAACGGTACTTTAAGATCGAAAAGGATGATCTTTGCACGTAATTAGTTTAAATATGATTGAAATTTGAAAAGTACATAAAGCTATCATCTTTAATGATTTAATTAATGAAAAACCCTTAGATTTGATGATAGATGGATTTAATGTTGTTCAATGGATAATTCAAGCCAATATTAACATGTTGTTGATAAATGTGAAGATAGAATCTAAAAAGATGATCTTTTTATATAATCGGCTTAATTTAGGGTTTCGTGCATGAATATGCCTTAATGAGCTTGAAACCCCTAATTTAGGTGAATATGTCTTTTAATTGTTTTAATTGTTTAAATCCATGAATTAATAGGGATACAATGATCCTAAGTCAATTTGGGTATAAAAGACTATTAAAATGGATGGTTGAGCAATTGAGGTTCATATAAGTAGAAAAGAGTATTTTAGGGTTTGTTGACCTAAAAGGGATAAAGTTTGAGAAATTGATCTAAGAAACCCTAATGAATATTAATGAAACCTTAATGCAGATTAGAAACCCTAGAAAGTGAATCCAAGTCAATAAAGTAGATTCTTGATAAAGTGTGTAATAAATAGAGTACATAATCTGTTCAAGAATTATGTGATTGATGAATTGCTTGCTTGGATTTCTTTCTTGGTTGGACTTGCTTAATGCTAGTGAAATCATCAAATCAGGTATGTGGTTACGCTTATGAATAATCATTTTAGTTTCATGGTGATTTCCGAATGGTTTTATCGGTTGCTTGAAAATAATCGTTGGATGCTTTTATTTCATGCAACTATAGAGTTACTATGACTATCACTATGAATATACATGTATAACTGGCTAGATTCAGGTCCACCTATGTGACTTGTAAAGGCTAAAAAGGGGTAACCTAGAGTAAGGTCTAGGTTATCGTGGGTTAGAAATTGGGCTACCAAGTGTAGTGCCATGAGACCCATTAGCATGCCATGAGTTAAGGAGTGGGATACTTACGAGTAGTGCCACGTGACTCAACCCTAGAAACTTGTTCACCTATAGGTGGGACCATGAGGGGTTTAATGGGGATCTACCATAAGGAAGGTAGTATCCAGGTCCACTATAGGGATAGCACAGAGGATAGGGTACTCATGGATCGTGGAGTTATATTTAAAATGTAATCTTAGTTGTTAAATGATTAATTGAATGATTACGTTCTTATCATAGTTGCACATTTATTATTCCCCCACATACCAGCTTCAGCTGACCGACGTTTTGTTTGTCGGCGTTTTAGGTTCAAGCCAAAAGGACAAACAGTAAATCATCATATTGCGAAATACATGAAGTAAAATACAAGGAGGATTAGTTAGAATAGAATACATAAGTGGATAGAAGTTTAGAGATCCAAGTTTTCAAAAAGGTATGCAAAAGTTTATTTTCTTACAATTTTCCCATTTAGTCTATTAAAATTTGATAATTATTCTTGGTTAATTGTCGAACCTTTGATCCAGAAGTTATGGGTGCGGCTTTGACCTCTCGGTCTCCCTTAATTGGGGGTTATTGGGAGGTGGGGTCGTAACAACCACCATGGCCTACCTAGAGATCAACCTTCAGTGATTGTTGAGTTCTAATAAAGCTTCACCCAATCAAGCTCAAGCTGATCTGATCCATTAGTCAATCAAACCACACCTAGTAATTCAACGACAATCGACTTTCATGGTTCACTAGCCATAGATCAAAATATGGAAAGATTTTTGATTGAGGTATCTAAATTTCAACGTTTTAGTCTCTATTTTCCCTTTGATCGAACTCTAATTTTCTAAGATGTAACAATATACATAAGATAATAAATTAAATAAAATTTATATGAAACATGTTATGAACAGGGTAATTAGGGTTCAATAAACCCAAGAACGTGATTAAGGTTTCACTAATATCACAAGAGAAATAAGGATTTTCTTTAAGAGAGAGGTTGTAACATACCAGATCTTGGACCCTAGCTTAAAACTTTGACCTTTTGGGTTTGGCCAAACAAAATTGAGGTTAGAGTGATCCTAATAATCAAATGCATGAAAAATGTAATCTAATTCGTTTGGTGATAAAAAAGATGATAAAGAACTTAGTTGGATAAATAATGAAGTTAATGGGCCTCTAATGGGCCAGAGGACAAAACCCATGTAAGAAAGTCTTAAAAGTGGAAATAAACTTTGAAATTCGTAATCTATACATAAAAATAAGTTTACATGTCAATTTTCATCTAATTTGAACCACCTTGAAATAATATGATATCTTAGGAGAGAGAAACTACCTAAATAGAGTAATTAATAAATAAATATAATTCATGACTCCAAAACAGGAAAATAAACTTATATTCGTGATCTACATAATAAATATAGCCTTTGGGTGAATTTTCATCCAATTTGGAGAAAGTTTGCTTAAAAGGTAAAATCAGGAGAGAGAAAGTGTGTAGAACCTTCAAAATATTAATTAAATACTCAAACAACTCCAATATGTAAATTTGATGAAAAATTCATAATCAACATGTTAAATATGTCTTGTGGGTCAAGTTTTATAATATTTGGATAATCCTAAAGCCATTAATGAAGAAGGAAAGATAAAATGATATTTGATTTATTTAAACCATTAAAAGTTTCCAAAAGGCAAAACTAAGTGCATAATCGGAATCTACATGCCTTAATTGGCCTCTATGCAAAATTCCACTTAATTTGGATTATATTTGCACCCTTAATTAAAGAAAGAGAAAAAGGAAATCGAATAGAAGTTTCACTTTAATAATCATCCTATTCAAATGTCATGTTTTATTCTCCAGTTTCCTAAGTTAGTTTTGTCACGCAGCTTCTTAAAGTCAGCTTCCATCGTGACCCCTTGATTTTTATCTAACGATCTCCAGTTTGTCTCCTACCTTGGGTAGGAGACTGGGTTCTCGTGAACGGCAACTCTGACTTTCCTTCCCCCATTTCTCAATCTCTTCTCCACATCGCAACCAGATTTTTGCCTTTCTGCAATCCTCATGTGTTACTACATCATATGAGCCTGACTTTTCTAGAGTTTGGGTATATATAGATCCCTGTCGGAAAAAGGGGGTCTCGCCTTCCCCTGTTTCCTCTTCCGCGTAGATTCCTGGTTGAACCTCAACTACCCGCCTATAAAAGATGTCTCCCCAACGATCCTCGAGCATCCTTTGGTCATCGCCAACCACCGTTTTGGACTCGATCACCCTGCAACCCCGTCTCCCTACTCCTGCTCACTTTTCTGGCTCAGACGACCTCGCCTGAGGTGTTCCAGGGATCAACTGGTATTTTTTTGGAGTGGTTTCACTTTGCGGTGGTGTGAGCGAGCTTCTCTTGCTCTCAGTTCGTGTGATTATCAGGTATTACAATTTTGCCTCTTTCTCCTGGTTTTTGTTCATCATGGAAATTGAGGTGCTATAGGTCACCTTCTTGCGGGTTTCTTTATTTTCCAATTCCGGTTTTGGTTTCTCGACCTTCTTAAGCTCTCTAATTGGCCCCTGTGGGCTCGTCTTCTCTGCTCCAGTTCTCCAGTTTCTCCAATTATGGTGGCTACTCTTTCTCGGTCTGTGCTTGACCATTTTCATCATGGTTTTTCTCTTTGAGTTCGTCAGAGCTTATGGAACAAGGTTGGTGTTGACACTTTAGTATGGTTTGCCTTCGTTTGGGATCTGGTGATCGAAGATCTTCCTAATGCTCTCTTAGGTCGTGAGCTGATCACGGGGGAACTTAGCCCCTTGTGTTTTACCCTCTTTACCCTCCGCTCTGTCTTTCACGATTTTGTTCTCGGTTTGGGGCAAAACAGTCTTTTCGTGCATCCCTTTTCTTTTTCTTTTGCGCTTGGCCTCGTTGAGATGGAGAAGTGCCCTGCTAGCTTGGGTGGTTCTGATTGGCCAACCCAGGTCTGTGTGGCCTCTCCCTCTCTCTCTTCTCTTTTACAAATCGGTTCGCTGATGTGTAATTTCCTGATTGGCCGGTGATTGAAAATTAATAACTAATTAATGGATGATCATAAAAATATGGAAAAATACTCATTGGAATCAGAAAAATAAGATCTAACTAATGGTACATGTTTTGATAACTAAATATAAAGATTAATAATAGGTGTTTTCAATGGATCTAATTAGTGATGCATTAACTTGTAAAAATCATAACTAATTATCTATAAGTTAGAAAAATATAATAAAATATGTTTTTGAATCCTAATAATATAAAATAAAATGTGGAATAGTTTTGGTAACCTAATTCATTAATAATAAAAAGGTGATTTTTAGGGTTTTGTATAATTAATGGAAACCTAACCCTAATCCCATATATATGCTAATAGGTGCTTTGGATGCCTAGGCTTGGACCTAGATGTGACTTTGGATCGTTTGACTCTAGAGTTGAGGTATGTTGTATCCCTGATTATTCTTTATTGAGCAATTCACCTAAATTTTCATTCTCTTGAGTTTGGCCTACACAAAGTGTCTTATCTATTGTTATCATGGTTCATGTGAACTATCTTACTTGTTATGTACTTGGATATTCTCTTGATATCTATCTTATGCCTTGGTGCATGTTGGTCTCTTATAATAATATGTGCCACTTTGAAGTGGATGTTATATGTTTGTGTTGTCCATTGTGTGATGGCAACCTTTGTTTCATTTTCTGACTAAACTATTTACTTGCCTCTATATTTACATGCAATGTGACTCAGTAGCACTAGAGTATTGTAAGTGCATTGGTTTTGTTAATAGCAGATGTGATATTTCCTGCTCTTTTTGGGACGACAAGGAACCTCATACCCAGGGCAAGATGTGTGTCTTGACCCGTTTTATATATATTTGGGAGATTGGCAGTATTCCTTTCTCTATCAGGCTTTAGCTTTATGGGGGTTGGCCGCCAATTGTGTTTATATTATTCTAGGGCTATGTTTATCTCACATGCATGCATGATATTGATTGTGAGGTGTGTGCCCTACTTGTGCTTTGTTTCCCACCATGGTAGTGGATGTCTTTATGGCGCAATCCTTTTTATGTTGATTTATGGCAAGTATCTCCTTTAATGTGATTCTTTCTCTTGATACCCATTTGGGTTGTCCTTATCTCTTGCATGGGAAGCCTTTTAATTTTATGTCCCTTAATCTTTATAAATTGATCAATGTTTTCTTTAAGTACGCACATACCAGCCTTTGCTGATGTATCCTATTGTTTCTCTTTTGCTGGGGTATGCTTCCAACCCTAGGTGGCGGACATGGATGGCATGGCATGTTGAACTGGACTTAGTTTGTGATGATCAAGCTTGGAGACAATCTTGAGGTGGTTTAGATTTCCTCGATATGGATCCTTATGAAGTAAGTTTAAGATGTTTAAGATGTTCCCTTTGTTTTATAATTGAATATAGTCAAGTTTTTATTCCACTGCTATATTTGGTCTTTTGTTACCATTATATAAAGATTAGAAAATTTTACACCCACTCCAACATACTTTTTGAGTGTGTTTAGACTGGAGGTTTTATTGTTCAAATTTTTAGTAGAGAAGTGGTTTTCACTTCTTTACAGAGGTAAGTGGTCCAAACACTTTCAATATAAGTCTTGATTGATTATATGTATGTATGTACAATGTAAATGATATATATGAATCAACTATCTATTGTTTCAAATTCTTATAAAGATGAGAGTTAATATATCTATAATGTACTGAATAATCACGCTCTTTTTCAAAAGTTATTGTATCATATTCATGTTAAGAATAAAAAAATAAGTAATATCTAAGAGCAAGTTAAGAGTTTTCAAGAAAAAGAGAATGATAAGAGATAACTCATATAAGATCCTCACTAATAGGCTCCATTGAAAAAATTAAGAGTCAATTTGGTGCGTAAGAGAAGAGGCACTTTGGTGCAACCTAAGAGGAACTTTTGTGCATAAAAGAAGAGGCACTTTGGTGCAAGTATATGATTATTATATCTATCAACATAAACAAACTGATACAAAAGTAAGTGTGTTCTTCTTTGAATGTATATTATTTAAAGTTTATTTTCAATTTACATGTTAATTTTTTAAGATATAGTACCTTAAAATACAATTATAAATGATTTGATGCATGGTTGGGTTGTGATAACCATAGATAAGTAGTAAGCCTATAAGGATAGAAGCCATCTGATGGACCAAGACTAGTTTGAGATCTTCTAAATAAAGAACCTAGAGGAGTGCCATATAAACCTAGTTTTGATTCTTTTTCCTATTTATGAGAAGCATATTATGTTAAGAGAATTGTAATATATATCCTATGGTGGTTTTTAAAAGCATTATATTCATGCAATGAATATCAAGAATGTGACTGTAAGGACCCTAACCTCCGTTTTGGGCTTACCCTGTTTGTTTTGCCTAAACCTTCTGTTTAGATGTTTGCTAATCACCTGAGTTGTGGTTAGGGCTTGTTTGTGCTTTGTTGAGAGGTTGAGGTGCAACTTTCAAATTACCCAAGTTTTAGGGTTGGTGTGCAAGTTTGTCACCTTGAGAGATGTCTTTCTCTCTCCTTGTATCCTCTAGAGTTGAGAGGATGGGTTGGGTGCCTTTCTTGAGTTGCTTTGGGCATCGTTTGAGCTTGTTGAAGCTTAGGCTTGTTGTTGGGCTTTCTTGGGCCTTGTTTGAGCTTGGTGCCACCTCTTTGCTAGGTGTATCGGGCAAGGTTGTATCGGGCAAATGGTGTATCGGCCATGGCACCATGTTGGGCGATACACACCCTTCTTGACCTAGCATCATTTTTGTCACCCTTGGTGACACTTGTTGCTCTTTTGCTAGCAAGGTGGCATAGCTTGGACAAGTGGTGGTTTGGGTGAGCACATGTGGAGCATCCCTCTAGTGGACGCCCACTTGACCCCCTTGTATATATACCCCCTCCTTTGTACTTTGTAATCCCTTTAGCTCCTTAGTTGCTTCCCTTCTTCCTTTGATGGCCGATACCCCCCTTGGTGGAGCTTGGTGGCTGATATCCTTTGGTGGAGCTTGGAAGCGGAAATCCTTGGCAGCCATAGCTCTAGTCTTCTTCTTCCTCTAGTGGTGGCTGAAACCCTAGAGTGTCCTTGCACCTTCTTCTCTTGTGGTGAGTATCTTTCTCTCTCTTTCCTTAACACCTTCTCCTTCTTGGTTGTCTTTCGGCCATGGTGGTTATGAGTTATTCTTCTCTTCTTGAGGTGGCCGAAGGTGGTGCCTTAGAGCGTGGATCTTGGAGCTTTTGAGCTTGAGGAGTTTGCTTGAGGCGGGTTACATAACTCCTAACCCTAACTATACTACTTCCTTACCATGTTGCTTTGTTATATGATATCTTGATCGGCCATGTTATCTTACTAGATATGTTTCTTGCTTTAGTGGTCATGTTGTTTCCCTAAGTGAACCATGGACCTTGTTAGCCGAACCTTGGATTAGGGTTCCTTGAGCAAAACCCCTCTCTCTTAGTTGTTGAGAGGTGAGCCTAGGGTCTCCTAATTCAATGGTGTGTTGTGGCGTGTTCTTGGGGAAAAACTCCTTTCTCTCTTTGGTCTTGAGAGGTGAGCTTAAGCTCTAGTTGTGTGGGCAAAACCCCTCTCTCCCTTAGTTGTTGAGAGGTGAGTCTACACTCTAGTTACTTGAGCAACACCCCTCTCTCTCACCATGGATTTGAAAGAGTGAGCCTTTGGTTGGGTGTTGACCTAGTTGTTGGTTGGTTGGCCGATATGGTGATGATCTACCTTGCTACTCGATATGTGATAGAGGTTGTGCAAGACCCCTCTCCCTTAGTTGTTGAGAGGTGAGCCAACACTCTTGATCTTTTAGGGTTTGGTCGTTGTCTTGAGGTTGAAGATGAACAACCCGATAGGTTGTATAACCCGATATCCCTTGCTGCCCGATATCATTTTGTGGAGAGGTGAAACCCAATATCCCTCTCCTAGAGTTGAACTTGGATGATATGTTAGATGGGTGTCTTGTTGACCCCGTTGACCATTATGAGTCTTTACCCAATATGATGCCTTACCCGATAGACTTGGATGGCCGATATGTCTGATGGCTATTATCAGGAGAGTAAGGTGACCTTGTGTTGGCTTTGCCCTTTGAGCGATATCGAACTGTCACATGGATAACCGTTATGGTGTTGTCCTACCTTGTATCATCCTCCCATGTATGGAACTGCTATGAGCAGTGTGCTGCCTGTTATCGGCCTTAGGGCATTATCGGGATGTGTTGGTTGGATGTTGCCCGATAGGGTGTTAACTCGTTATGAGTGATAACCCGAGAAGGGTGTTAGCTGTTAACCGTTATGTTGTTCTTAGGCATTTCCGATAATGATGTTATAAGAGTGTTGGGCATTATCGGCCTGACCTTGAGTGTTAACCCAATATGGGTGTCAACCCGAGATACATGTGTTGGGTTTTTGGGGAGGCAGAGAAGGCAGCGGAAACAAAAAAAATTTCTCCCCCAAACCCAGAACAAGGAAACGCGTCAACGTCTATACAATAGGAAAGGATGGTTTGTGGAATCATACCTTGTCCCGTGGCTTGCTCGGCGACAATACCTCGTGTCTTGCGCGGTCTTCACCTCCGGTCTTGGACGGTGTCTGTGCAGCTCCTGGTCACACCGGGACTGACAACTCCTGGTCTCACCGGGACTGTCGGGATTGACAGCTGTCCTCTGAGTGGTAGAAATCTCCCGCCTCTGAAGTAGTCCACACGGACCACCTGGAACTCCAATCTCCTTATCTCACAAGGAATTGGAAAGAGTCGCACCCTCCTGTCAGGGAACTAGTCACTGACACACTCTCCTGCCACCAGTCGCTTTCTATAGTTGTCTTTCCCTTGTTGTGCCTCCCTTATCAGGTAGCACTTGCTCGGGCTCTCTCGGATTCCAAAACTAGAGAGAATTACAACTTTACAAAGCAACTGGTTGCACTGAGTTGTTCTTTGAGAAGCCCCCAATACCCAAATATATATAGGAGGGTCATGGGACAAGGTTCTCCATCCCGGGCAATGCGGGACTAAAGCAGGAGTAGAAGGGTTCGAGATTTTCCACAAAAACAACCAACTGTGTAACCTGAATCGATCGTTTCATTACTAAAACGTTCGGTTGGGGATCTGATTCGGTCGGTTGACACCTGAACCGATCGGTTGGGACCCATGAAATGGTCGGTTCACTTCTGAACGGGTCGGTTCGTGGTCCTGGTCAGTTCCCGATTGAATTTTCATCTTTTGTTTCTAATTGGTACCAAATACCAATCCTTGTTCCAATCAAATTGGGCAAGTGAAACGAAAGAAATTTCTCACCAATCCTACTTTCCCAACTTGCTCGGTTGCATCAGTTGAACCGATCATTTCAACACTTGAAGCAATCGTTTCACCCTGTCCATGAGTTGATCGACTCACCACCTGAGCCGATCGGTTCACCAAGCTCAGCCGATCGGTTCATCACATGAGCCGATCGGTTGAGAGTGCAGATTGTGCAGAATCAGTCAATTGCAGTTTCAATCAATCCGATACTATAATCAATCAGTCCAACACCTTGAACATTATGATACTTAGCTATCAATTGATTGAGTGTTTAATTCAACTACTAAACTCCTTTAGTAATCAATATAAACATTGTTTGTGGATAAAACTCCTCTTCCAGGTTAAATCCTATGTGTGTGACCCTACAGGTCCATTTCACGTTGGTAGTGAAAGTCTATAACACTTATGACTTCACAAGCAAAGAGCGGTGCCTAGTCACACATCCGTTCTACCCAAGTGAAATAGAAAGTTGAAGAACAACTTTAATCCGTGAATGGTGTTACAGTGAATGTATAATTCCTTTGTCACTGATATCCTGAATGAACTCGAGGCATGGAACAGTCATCCTGTCAAGGTTCATTCATTTTCTTGATCTCAGAGTAGATTGGAAGAGATATGTATGACATCAATATCACATATTGATTCAAACATGCGTGCACGCCTTTCTCAATCCTACTCATCAAGTGGCCATGGATATCAAATTCCCTCAGGAGGGACAAATCCCATATCTATCACTCACCCCTCAAAAGCCCCATGTGTCAAAGCCACCCAATCATCACCTTTATAACAACCCATGTTTTAGGACTGCGTTTGATGATGTCAAAGTGTGCCCAACGACATGTGTTGAGTGTAGTGATTTCAGGTCAAAGAATCACACTCACCACCATCACTGTGAGTACTGACTGTGACTACCATGTCATGGTTCCATGTGTCAAACTCACGGTGGGTCTGTCCGGTACACTTGTTCTCTAACAAGTACCTATGTGTTTGGTTTGATATCACTATATCATGACTAATTAGATTATGTCATCAACCAACACCACAATCTAGTCTTGTGTGTCATTGCTGTCTATCTACCTTCCACAATGACATCCGACTAGGGACATAATAAGAATGTACAAACTCTTAGCATCCATATGATCTCATCGTTTAGGTCCTCAACCTGAAAGCATACGTCATTGAGTACTGTCATTCTCTAGACATTCAATCTGTTCTATCACTATATCATATGACTGAACCAGAAAGAATTGGAAGCTTGCCTTTGATGTTTATCAAATCAATCTTAATGTATCCCACCAATCATCCCATGATTAGATCTCAGGGCATACATACCAACAGACTCCCACTTGCATTGCGAGCCAATCACCCTTGAATCATATTCATAGTGATCTTCAAACATATCCCACATGTTACTGTGCTCTAGTGCGAACATAGTGAGTTATGGAAACACCTTGCCAAAGTCAGTATAAATTACATGTCTCTCATCTCTTCATTGTACGTCATACGTATGAGATGGAGTTGTCGTAATATGCGATGTAGTATTCCTTTGCTAACCTTTAGCCACATTGCATGATCAAGGATTCCATACTTGTCATCAATGAGCGGAATATCTATAAGTTCATCTCATGAACTTCCAGATCCATATAGTATCCACTACTGTTCTCCAACACATAGATACTCGGCATTTCCCTTTTTAAATGGTTTTATTGGAACACTTCCAATTATCAACAAACTTTCACTTTTATATATCTTATATATAATTTGTGATTAACTTTTTGTCCTTCCAGAAGTTCGCATCAATGTAACTCTTTACATTGAACTCTTCCTTATCTCCATAGAACTAGTACTTATCAAGTACTTATCAAGTTCTTATGGCGTTCCAGTAACCCTTATTGGAAGTAGACAGACATCCACTCATCATGTTTTACACACGAGTTATCAGGATGAGCACATCATATTTCCATGTCCTACATACAAGATGATGAATGCATTTTGTTCTCTCCATGCCATATCTATTCTTAGTGTTCCCATTCTTCATAAGAATTGGACACTTGGCCTTGGGATACTAACTCCATGTAACATGGACAAGTTTTCTCCCACTGAATCTGTGCATACTGAACCCTTCAGTACAGATTGCCAATGTATGTTTTCTCCTTTCAGGTCAAGAGTTTTTTTGAGAACTATCTCTATAGATCTCTATTCCTATCACATAGGAAACATCTATATCTTCCTTAATGATAATTTCCACTTTTGGATTTCCATTTTAGAACATTTCCATTTCACATCAACATGTGGAATGTGAACACGCTCCCACAAAAATCACAGATCCCTTCTTTATCTTTGACATATCAGTCAAACCATTTGACTATATCATCAAAGTAAAGATCCAATTCTGAGTTGCTTGTACTCAATCAACCACATTGATTAGTCCATTGTAACTTATAGACTTCATTTGCATTAGTGGAGTCATAAACCTTATAGGTTGTGTCATATACACATCCTTGTTTTATTCCTCATAGGAATGCGGTTTTAGTATCCATATGCCAAATGTCTTAGTCATTCAGTTGCAATCAACAAGCATCATCCTTCTGAAAATGTTATCCATGTGTCTTAACACTTAAGATTCATTTGCACTTATGGATTTCATCCAATGGGTGCTACCATCAAGGTCATACCTGTTGGTATATTGTAATGGGATACTTTGTAAATGATTTGAATAATAATAAAGGCAATTTCTGATCTATATGTTTAAACTGTTTCTGAGATGATGGTGTAACATGATACATGTCTAAAGAATGATTTTACTCAATGACGTATGCTTTTAGGTTAAGGACCTAAACGATTAGATCATGCGGATGTCAAGAGTATACATTCTTGTTTGGTCCCTAGTCGGTTGTTATTGTGGAAATTACCATAGACATCAATAACACTAAAGACTAGATTGTGTGTTGGTTGATGACAGAATCTCATTAGTCATGATATAGTGATATCAAACCAAGCACATAGGTACTTGTTAGAGAACAAGGTACCGGACAGACCCACTGTGAGAGTGACACATGGAACCATGCCTTGGTAGTCATAGTCAGCTCTCATAGTGATGGTGGTGAGTGTGATTCTTAGACCTAAAATCACTACACTCAACACATGTCGTTGGGTACACTTTGACATCATCAAACATAGTCCTAAAACATGGGTTTTTTATAAAGGTGATGATTGGGTGGCTTTGACACATGGGGCTTTTGAGGGGTGAGTGATAGATATGGGATTTGTCCCTCCTAAGGGAGTTTGATGTCCTTGGCCACTTGATGAGTAGGATTGAGAAAGGCATGCGCATGCACGTGTGAATCAATATGTGATATTGATGTCACACACATCTCACCCAGTCTGCTCTGAGATCAAGGAAACGAATGAATGTTGACAGGATGACTGTTCCATGCCTCGAGTTCATTCAGGATATCAGTGACAAAGGAATTATACATTCACTGTAACACCATTCATGGATTGTAGGATTGAAAGTTGTTCTCCAACTTTCTATTTTACTTGGGTAGCACTGATGTGTGACTAGGCACCGCTCTTTGCTTGTGAGGTCATAAGTGTTATGGACTTTCACTGCCAACGTGAAATGGACCTGTAGGGTCACACACATAGGATTTAACCTGGAATAGGAGTTTGTCCACAAACAATGTTTAGATTGATTACTAAAGGAGTTTAGTAGTTCAATTAAACACTCAATTAATCGATAGCTCAATATCATGGTGTTCAAGGTGTTGGATTGATTGATTAGAGTATCAGATTGATTGAAACCGCAATTGACTGATTCTGCACAATCTGTACTCCCAACCGATCGGCTCATGTGATGAACTGATCGGCTCAGCTTGGTGAACCGATCGGCTCAGGTGGTGAGTCGATCGGCTCATGGACAGGGTGAATGATTGCTTCAAGTGTTGAAATGATCGGTTCAACTGTTGCAACCGGGCAAGTTGGGAAAGTAAGATTGGTGAGAAATTTGTTTTTGTTTCACTTGCCCAATTTGATTGGAACAAGGATTGGTATTCGATACCAATTGGAAACAAAAGAAGGAAAGTCAATCGAGAACTGATCAGGACCACGAACCGACTGGTTCAGAAATGAACCGACCGGTTCATGGGTCCCAACCGATCGGTTGAGGTGTCAACCGACCAGCTCAGATCCCCAACCGACCGTTTCATTTATGAAACGATCGATTCAGGTTGTGAGTTGGTTGGTTTTTTGGAAAATGTCGAACCCTTCTACTCGTGCTTTAGTCCCGCATTGCCCGGGATAGAGAACCCTGTCCCATGACCCTCCTATATATAGGGGTATTGGGGGCTTCTCAGAGTACAACCCAGTGCAAACAGTTGCTCTGTGAAGTTGTCGTTTTCTCTGGTTTTGGTAACCGAGAGAGAGCCCGAGCAAGTGCTACCCGAAAAGGGTGGCACAGCAAGGGAAAGACAACTGCAGAAAGCGACTGGTGGAAGGAGAGTGTGTTGACGACTAGTACGTCAACAGGAGGGTGCGACTCCTTCCGATTCCTTATGCGACAAGGAGATCGGAGTTCTAGGCAGTCCGTGTGGACGACTGCAGAGGCGGGAGACCTCTGTCGCTCGGAGGACAACTGTCAATCCTGACAGTCCCAGTGAGACCAGGAGTCTTCAGTCCCGGTGCGACCAGGAGCTGCACAGACACCGTCTAAGACCGGAGGTGAAGACCGCACAAGGCGTGAGGTACTGCCGCCGAGCAAGCCTCGGGACAAGGTATGCATCCACAAACCATCTTTCCTATTGTATAGACGTTGACGTGATTCCTTTTGTTCTGGGTTTTGGGGAGAAATTTTTGTTTCCGCTGCTTCTCTGCCTCCTCTAAAACCCAACAGTGGTATCAGAGCCATGTCAACCGTTCTATATTTTAGGATTATCGATATGATCGATTTTAGTTTGTCGCCTCTATTTATTGCATACGATGCGAATAAAATTGTCTTTATGCATGTCCAATCCACAAATCCCAAATATACATATATCGTATGTAATATTAATGCACTCGATATGTGTCGCCCTTAAATGAGTTTTGTGGTGGATGTGTAGCATGGTTATGTCCTATAAACCCTATATCTGTGTGTGGTTGTATGTGGTTGCTTGCATCTCGATCTGCGCACCGATTCTCTTTTCTCTTATTCTTGATGTAACTCGAAATAATTTGAGATTTCTTTTCCTACCTTTGCTCCCCCCGAATGTAACTCGGGGTTTCACAATTCAATTGTAAATAGGATAGATTTTTATTTCCTGTTATGTCAAAGAACGGAGAACGACCTGGAGGACGACCTGAGATGACCGGTTCAAGGCGTGAACCGATCGGTTGGTGTTCCAGACGACCGGTTCGAGGAGCAAGATGAGCGGGTGGCGACCTGAGGAGATGCACGACGACCGGTGAACCGATCGGCTGGAGGCGCCAGTCGATCAGCTGGTGGCACCCGAACAACCAACTTGATGGTGAGCCGATCAGTCATGGAGATCAGCTGATCAAACCCAGAAAGGCAGGCACAGATTACATCTTGTACAGGTTGCATGTGATGTAGACCTATATGATCGTGATTCCTCTTGGGTTGAGGAATCACAATAGGATAGACATAATCATTGATTTTATCATTTCGCATGTTTTTTGTGGGATATAGCATGTATATGATACGTATTATATTTTGTGGTAATTGGATATGTATATGTATATAAAAACCAAATCCCTCATTAAATATTAAGTTTTAGATGCCTTCCAAATGCGACACACGTGAAAAGCTTGATCGACCAAGTGTGGGCACGCCAAAGCGTGGTGCACCGTCTATCTCGTGGAAGCGTGAAGGATGAATGTGTGGGTCTGCCCAAGTAGGGTGCATGTTCATTGTGTTGGCTTTGGGTTGGAATTTAACAAGGTGACCTAGATAGGATCTAGCACCTTGAGGCATGGAGATGATCATGGCAAGGAGTTGCATATGACATCTTTCAAGAGTTGCATATGATGCAATTGGCAAGAGTTGCCTACCTGGAAGATCTGAGTTGTGGGTGACAGCCCAAGCTGGTCCATGGCTTAGAGGATTTCAGGATCTTGACCCACTAGAAGATTGTACGTTGCAATCTTCTAAATTGATGGTGAGGGCTGTCAATTTGAGTCAAAATAGTGGGAGCGGTAATTAATTAAAGGCCTAATTAACTATCGTCAAAATTATTCAAATCAAATCAAAAGGAGTTTTGACAAAATGCAATTTTCTCTTGTAGAATGGGAAAGGAATCATCTTTTAAAATGGAACGAATGGTAAGGGAGAGAAGGGTTCTCTTGCCAAACCAATTTCTTCTACATGGAGAGGATGGAAGGAACAATGGAAGAAGAAGTTAGAGATAGAGATCTCTACTTCTGGTGTATACATGATAGAGATTAACTTTACTACTTCGTCATGGGTACTTGATACCGATGCGGATCTCACATTTGTTCAAATGTGAAGGATCTTAAGAGAAGTAGGCCTTTAGGGAAAGGTGAGGTTGAACTATGTGTTGCCAATGGGGCAAGGGTTTCCGCCAGTGCCGTAGGAACCTATGAGTTAACTCTACCAAGTGGGCTAATAATAGAGTTGAAGAACTACTATTATGTACCTGCCATAAATAGGAATATCATTTCCGTCTCTTATTTGGACAAAGATGGATTTGAATTTCTTATTAAGAATGGAAATTGTTCCATTTCTAAAGATGGGATCTTTTATGGCAGTGCCCCAATGTCTTATGGTCTATACTTGATAGATCTAGAGACAAATGTATACAACGTAAACACCAAAAGGCAAAAACTCAACAACTCAAATGAAACATATCTTTGGCATTGTCGTCTAGGGCACATAAATGAGAATCGCATTTCTAGACTCCATAAAGATGGTTATCTAGACTCTTTTGATTATGAATCAATAGAGACATGTGAATCTTGTTTGTTGGGCAAGATGACGAAGACTCCCTTTTCAGGTAAAGGTGAGATAGCTAGTGATCTATTAGGACTCATACATACTGATGTATGTGGGCCTTTTAGAACTAATGCCAGAAATGGGTATCAGTACTTCATTACCTTCACTGATGATTTCAGTAGGTATGTCTATGTGTACCTGATGAAGCATAAGTCAGAAACCCTTGAAAGGTTCAAGGATTTCATGAATGAAGTACATAACCAACTTGGTAAAAGTATTAAGGCACTTCGATCCGATCGAGGTGGGGAATACTTAAGCCAGGAGTTTGAGGACCTTCTGTGAGCCCGTGGTATTGTATCACAATGGACTCCGCCTGGAACACCACAGCATAACGGTGTGTCTGAAAGAAGGAATCACACATTGTTGGATATGGTGTGATCAATGATGAGTTTTGTTGATCTTGCGATTTACTTCTGGGGTCATGCTCTTGAAACCGCCGCGTTTACACTTAACCATGTACCATCTAAATCGGTTCAAAAAACACCATATGAGATATGGACTGGGAAGCGTCCCGATTTGTCTTTTATGAAGATTTGGGGGTGTGAGGCTTACGTTAGGAAAATGTTTCCTGATAAGATTGGACCCAAATCCGATAAATGTTATTTTGTTGGATACCCCAAGGAAACGAGGGGATACTATCTATACCACCCTACTGACAACAAAGTGTTTGATGCTAGGACAGCTATGTTCCTAGAGAAGGAATTAATTTCCAAAGGAAACAGTGGGAGGAAAATAGAGCTTGAAGAGGTTCAAGTCCAACAAGAAAACATTGAATCAGTAGATGTACGATAGGAAAATGGAGATTCACAAGGTGTTGTGGAAACTCATTCTCCTCAGGTAACACAAGGACCTCATAGATCTAGTAGGACCCGCCTTGAACCTGAGAGTTTTGGATACCTTGTGACTCAGGAAGGTGGAGAGTTGATCAGAGATGATGATCCAACTACCTATGTAGAGGCTATGGAGGGACCAGATTCTGAGAAATGGGTTGAAGCCATGAGATCCGAGATGGAATCCATGTACTCCAACAAAGTATGGACTTTGGTGGAACCACCCGAAGGGGTAAAACCCATAGGGTGCAAGTGGGTCTTTAAGAAGAAGACCGACATGGATGGCAATTTTCAAACTTATAAAGGCAGATTGGTTGCGCTGGGATTTTGACAAGTTCAAGGTGTTGACTATGACGAAACCTTTTCTCCAGTTTCCATGATTAAGTCCATCAGGATCATGCTTGTTATTGCAGCTTATTATGACTATGAGATTTGGAAGATGGATGTTAAAACCGCATTCCTTGATGGGAATATAAATGAGGATGTGTACATGACACAACCTGAAGGTTTTGTAGATCCAAAGAATGCCAATAAAGTTTGTAAGCTACAAAGGTCAATCTATGGATTGAAGCAAGCATCTCAGAGTTGGAATCTTTTATTTGATGAGGAAGTCAAAGTGTTTGGCTTTATTCAAAATGAAGATGAACCTTGTGTGTACAAGAAGGTTAGTGGGAGCTCGACCACATTCCTCATATTGTATGTGGATGACATACTTTTGATGGGGAATGATGTTTTAGCATTATAGAAGGTAAAGACTTGGCTTTGGAATACTTTCTCAATGAAGGACTTAGGAGAAGCATCCTACATTCTAGGAATTAAGATTTATAGAGATAGATCTAGAAGGCTTCTCGGACTAAGTCAGAGCACGTACATTGACAAAGTGCTGAAGCGATTCAGCATGGAGAACTCAAAGAGAGGCAACATCCTCATGCTACATGGAGTCACCGTCTCCAGAGCTCAATGTCCCCAATCTTGTGAAGAGAGGGAGCATATGAATGGGATCCCATATGCATCAGCCATCGGATACATCATGTACGCTATGTTGTGCACACACCCATATGTCTCGTATGCTCTCAGCATGATAAGCAGGTACCAGTCAAATCCCAGGGATGCTCACTAGACAGTCGTAAAGAACATCCTCAAGTACTTGCGAAGGACTAAGGATCAGTTTCTTGTTTATGGCGGTGAGGAAGAGCTGGTTGTAAAAGGTTACACCGATGCAAGCTTCCAAACCGACAAAGATGATTACAGATCACAGTCAGGATTTGTGTTTTTCCTTAATAATGGAGTTGTGAGCTGGAAGAGTTCCAAGCAAGAAATAGTTGCCGATTCTACTACAGAGGCCGAGTATATTGTTGCTTCACATGCAGCAAAGGAGGCTGTGTGGATTAGGAAGTTCATCTCTGAACTTGGTGTAGTTCCCAGTAGCTGTGATGCAATTGAGATTTATTGTGACAATAATGGAGCTATTGCACAAGCTAAGGAACCCAGATCACATCAGCGGTCCAAACACATACTGCGGCGCTTCCATCTCATACGAGAGATCGTACAGTGAGGAGATGTGAAGATTTGCAAAGTACCAACTGAAGACAACATAGCTGATCCACTGACTAAGGCCCTTTCTCAGCAGAAACATGATGGTCATTCTAGGTCACAAGGACTGAGGTTCCTTGGTGACTGGCTCTAAGTGCAAGTGGGAGTCTGTTGGTATGTATGCCCATAGAGAAAGTCATATGATGATTGTAATGGGATACTTTGTAAATGATTTGAATAATAATAAAGGCAATTTCCGATCTATATGTTTAAACTGTTTCTGATACGATGGTGTAACATGATAGATGTCTAAAGAATGATTTTACTCAATGATGTATGCTTTTCGGTTAAGGACCTAAACAATGAGATCATGCGGATGTCAAGAGTATACATTCCTGTTTGGTCCCTAGTCGGTTGTTATTATGGAAATAACCATAGACATCAATAACACTAAAGACTAGGTTGTGTGTTGGTTGATGACAGAATCTCATTAGTCATGATATAGTGATATCAAACCAAGCACATAGGTACTTGTTAGAGAACAAGGTACCGGACAGACCCACCGTGAGAGTGACACATGGAACCATGACTTGGTAGTCACAGTCAGCTCTCATAGTGATGGTGGTGAGTGTGATTCTTAGACCTGAAATCACTACACTCAACACATGTCATTGGGTACACTTTGACATCATCAAACGCACTCCTGAAACATGGGTTGTTATAAAGGTGATGATTGGGTGGCTTTGACACATGGGGCTTTTGAGGGGTGAGTGATAGATATGGGATTTGTCCCTCCTAAGGGAGTTTGATGTCCTTGGCCACTTGATGAGTAGGATTGAGAAAGGCATATGCATGCACGTGTGAATCAATATGTGATATTGATGTCACACACATCTCACCCAGTCTGCTCTGAGATCAAGGAAATGAATGAATGTTAACAGGTCGACTGTTCCATGCCTCGAGTTCATTCAGGATATCAGTAACAAAGGAATTATACATTCACTGTAACACCATTCACGGATTGTAGGATTGAAAGTTGTTCTCCAACTTTCTATTTCACTTGGGTAGCACTGATGTGTGACTAGGCACCACTCTTTGCTTGTGAGGTCATAAGTGTTATGGACTTTCACTGCCAACGTGAAATGGACCTACATGGTCACACACATAGGATTTAACCTGGAATAGGAGTTTGTCCACAAACAATGTTTAGATTGATTACTAAAGGAGTTTAGTAGTTCAATTAAACACTCAATTAATCGATAGCTCAATATCATAGTGTTCAAGGTGTTGGACTGATTGATTAGAGTATCAGATTGATTGAAACCGCAATTGACTGATTCTGCACAATATGTACTCCCAACCGATCGGCTCATGTGATGAACCGATCGGCTCAGCTTGGTGAACCGATCGGCTCAGGTGGTGAGTCGATCGGCTCATGGACAGGGTGAACAATTGCTTCAAGTGTTGAAACGATCGGTTCAACTATTGCAACCGGGCAAGTTGGGAAAGTAAGATTGGTGAGAAATTTGTTTTCGTTTCACTTGCCCAATTTGATTGGAACAAGGATTGGTATTCGATACCAATTGGAAACAAAAGAAGGAAAGTCAATCGGGAACTGATCAGGATCACGAACCGACCGGTTCAGAAATGAACCGACCGGTTCATGGGTCCCAATCGGTCGTTTGAGGTGTCAACCGACCGGCTCCGATCCCCAACCGACCGTTTCATTTATGAAACGATCGGTTCAGGTTGTGAGTTGGTTGTTTTTGTGGAAAATCTCGAACCCTTCTACTCATGCTTTAGTCCCGCATTACCCGGGATAGAGAACCTTGTCCCATGACCCTCCTATATATAGGGGTATTGGGGGCTTCTCAGAGTACAACCCAGTGCAACCATTTGCTCTGTGAAGTTGTCGTTCTCTCTGGTTTTGGTAACCGAGAGAGTGCCCCAGCAAGTGCTACCCAAAAAGGGAGACACAACAAGGGAAAGACAACTGCAGAAAGCAACTGGTGGCAGAAGAGTGTGTTGGCAACTAGTACATCAACAGGATGGTGCGACTCCTTCCGATTCCTTGTGCAACAAGGAGATCAGAGTTCTAGGCAATCCGTGTGGACGACTGCAGAGGCGGGAGATCTCTGTTGCTCGGAGGACAACTGTCAATCCCGACAGTCTCGGTGAGACCAAGAGTCTTCAGTCCTGGTGCGACCAGGAGCTGCACAGACACCGTCCAAGACCGGAGGTGAAGACCGCGCAAGGCGCGAGGTACTATCGCCGAGCGAGCCTTGGGACAAGGTATGCATCCACAAACCATCTTTCCTATTATATAGACGTTGACGCGATTCCTTTTGTTCTGGGTTTTGGGGAGAAATTTTTGTTTCCACTGCTTCTCTGCCTCCTCTAAAACCCAACAGTGGTATCAGAGCCACGTCAACCATTCTATATTTTAGGATTATCGATATGATCGATTTTGGTTTGTTGCCTTTATTTATTGCATACGATGCGAATAAAATTGGCTTTATGCATGTCCAATCCACAAATACCAAATATACATATATGATATGTAATATTAATGCACTCGATACGCGTCACCCTTAAACGAGTTTTGTGGTGGATGTGTAGCATGGTTATGGCCTATAAACCCTATATTTGTGTGTGGTTGTATGTGGTTGCTTGCATCTCGGTCTGTGCACTGATTTCCTTTTCTCCTATTCCTGATGTAACTCAAAATAATTTGAGATTTATTTTCCTACCTTTGTTCCCCCCGAATGTAACTTGGGGTTTCACAATTCAATTGTAAAAAGGATAGATTTTTATTTCCTGTTATGTCAAAGAACGGCGAACGACCTGGCGGATGACCTGAGACGATCGGTTCAAGGTGTGAACCGATCGGTTGGTGTTCCAGACGACTGGTTCGAGGAGCAAGACGAGCGGGTGGTGACCTGAGGAGATTTACGACGACTGATGAACCGATTGGCTGGAGTTGCCAGTCAATCGGCTGGTGGCACCCGAACAACCAACTTGATGGCGAGTCGATCAGTCATGGAGATGAGCTGATCAAACCAGAAAGGCAGGCACAGATTACATCTTGTACAGGTTGCAAGTGATGTAGACCTAGATGACTGTGATTCCTCTTGGCTCGAGGAATCATAATAGGATGGCCATAATCATTGCTTTTATCATTTCACATGTTTTTTGTGGGATATATCATGTATATGATATGTACTATATATTGTGGTGATTGGATATGTTTTTTTTGGTCAGCGAAAAACTCTGTTGCTATTAAAATTGCAAAACTTTAGGTACAAGAAGACGCACCCCCTAACCCTTTGCAGGATTACAGAAAGAAAACTAAAGACCAGATGAAATCGGTCTTGACCATAAGATCTCTAAATAGAAAAAACTACAAACCAGAAGAAAACATCCCAGAAAATACATAAACAAGAGACTAACTATCCATCAGTCTAAACATCTGAGGAGCTACACTGACAATAAAGACCACCCAAAAATTGTGCAGGCACAGAAGGAAGACGAAGGACACCCAACCTCTATCTATGCACCAAGCAAGGCCGCACTTCAGAATTGGAATTTATCTATCTCAAACAGCTGCAAATCGCACTGTCTATCCTGTCATACCATCATCTCGTAGAAGACTCCAAACACAAACTGATGACTGGAGCAGTGATCAATCCAACCATCATATCTCTCCTTCACACATAGCAATATGATCAACCTATGAAAGTAGTGGTCGGAAAAGATACGAAGGTTAAGATAAAGCACCGAACAACACCAATTAGTGTCTGGTGAACTCAACAAACTAATAGCAGTAGAATCTCGGTCGCAAGGATAGACTGGAAGTAACCCCAGTCCACTAGAAACCCATAGACACAAGATATCATTGTAACACTGGAGTGCAATAAAACCATCTCAGTGCTGCCGAGTGGGCTCAGCGTCGAAGCAGCACCTCACGAGGAGCCCTAAGATGTTGCCATGTCGCAGGCAACCAAACAAACCTGGAAGAACCGACAAGCACACAGCAGCAAATAGGGGCTGCTCGTAGAACACCTTGGGGGTGTCCCTTCGCCCAGCAAAGGAGGTGAAGTCAGAAAGATGGATCTGACCCCAGCAACTCCTTGCTGAAGCCTTGACCAGGAACTAGCTCTGAGGAGAAGAATCAGGTCGAGCAGACACGTGGCAGTGACTACCTCTATTTGCTGGCAGGGGCTTGGGCGGAGCCGACCCTCAGCTGAGATGAGGGCGCCGCCCTGTCGATGCCACCATAGATGGCCATATGGGATGAGCGCCCACAGCAACACCGATCTTCAAGTGGCCAGAGGCCAAATACAGCTGGGTAGAACCCAGCCGCCAAAAGAGTCCCCCTCTGCCTCTGTGTCCAACCAGGGGACTCATTGGCGAAGCATGAGACCAGGAGATGGAGCCAGACCCATCCGTCGAACACCTGGTATGCGATGCTCCTAGGAGCTCGCAGGCACAAGGCTAGGCAGCATCTCGCACCAACACACCTCAAAGAGCACTATCCAGCATCGCCAGCAGAGCAGGAGCTGGTGGAGGAACCACGCCGCCAAGCCCTCGAGCCGGTCATAGGATCCGCCCAGCGACAGGAGAGCCCACCCACAACAGGTTTGCCTCCTCGTCCGCCCATCACACTCCCAGCGGTGAAGACGGTCGCACGAGTAGAAGGAGTCCTCCATCTACCACTAGCCATCAAAGCCGCCGAGGAAAATGCAGGTGAAGTCACGGTGGGGTGAGCCCTAGTCTCCCACCAGCCTTCATAGCCACCTAGAAGTCAAAGCCGATGACGATGGGACCATGTTTCTCCGAGAGAAGTGGATGTGAGAAAAGGGGTACAGACCCCCTTTCACCAGCAGCGGCGTGGAGCAACCCGCAGGAAACAAGGCCAGAGGGATCGCTCTTTCCATCTGCCTCTCTTGGACATGGTGGAAGTCGACCAAGTCGATGGTGCGAACCACGGACCCAGCCTCGTCCACGTGACGCTCCGCGGCTCCCATCCATAACTGTTGAGGAGAAACCCCGACGAGCTAGACGAACTGCAACTCTTTCGGATCCACACCACCCCTCACTAGAGTCACTGCCAAGGACGTTGGAGAGCCAGGGGGAGGGAGGCGCCTAGGGCACTCCCTCCCCCCAGCGTCGGCCGTCGGGAGTAGCTAGAGAGAAGGCAGAGCCATAACCCTCGATGTATATGTATATGTATATAAAAACCAAATACCTCATTAAATATTAAGTTTTAGATGCCTTCCAAATACGACACACGTGAAAAGCTTGATCGACCAAGTGTGGGCACGCCCAAGCGTGGTGCACCGTCTATCTCGTGGAAGCGTGAAGGATGAATGTGTGGGTCTGCCCAAGCAGGGTGCATGTTCATCGTGTTGGCTTTGGGTCAGACTTAACAAGATGACCTAGATAGGATCTAGCACCTTGAGGCATGGAGATGATCATGGCAAGGAGTTGCATATGAAATCTTTCAAGAGTTGCATATGATGAAATTGGCAAGAGTTGCCTACCTGGAAGATCTGAGTTGTGGGTGACAGCCCAAGCTGGTTCATGGCTCAAAGGATTTCAGGATCTTGACCCACTAGAAGATTGTACGCTGCAATTTTCCGAATTGATGGTGAGGGCTGTCAATTTGAGTCAAAATAGTGGGAGCGGTAATTAATTAAAGGCCTAATTAACTATCGTCAAAATTATTCAAATCAAATCAAAAGGAGTTTTGATAAAATGCAATTTTCTCTTGTAGAATGGCAAAGGAATCATCTTTTATAATAGGAATGAATGGTAAGGGAGAGAAGGGTTCTCTCACCAAACCAATTTCTTCTACATGGAGAGGATGGACGGAACGATGGAAGAAGAAGTCAGAGATAGAGATCTCTACTTCTGGTGTATACATGATGGAGATTAACTTTACTAATTCTTCGTCATGGGTACTTGATACCGGATGCGGATCTCACATTTGTTCAAATGTGAAGGATCTTAAGAGAAGTAGGCCTTTGGGGAAATGCGAGGTTGAACTACGTGTTGCCAATGGGGCAAGGGTTTCCGCCAGTGCCGTAGGAACCTATGAGTTAACTCTACCAAGTGGGCTAATAATAGAGTTGAAGAACTTCTATTATGTACCTACCATAAATAGGAATATCATTTCCGTCTCTTATTTGGACAAAGATGGATTTGAATTTCTTATTAAGAATGGAAATTGTTCCATTTCTAAAGATGGGATCTTTTATGGCAGTGCCCCAATGTCTTATGGTCTATACTTGATAGATCTAGAGACAAATGTATACAACGTAAACACCAAAAGGCAAAAACTCAACAACTCAAATGAAACATATCTTTGGCATTGTCGTCTGGGGCACATAAATGAGAAGCGCATTTCTAGACTCCATAAAGATGGTTATCTAGACTCTTTTGATTATGAATCAATAGAGACATGTGAATCTTGTTTGTTGGGCAAGATGACGAAGACTCCCTTTTCAGGTAAAGGTGAGAGAGCTAGTGATCTATTAGGACTCATACATACAGATGTATGTGGGCCTTTTAGAACTAATGCCAGAAATGGGTATCAGTACTTCATTACCTTCACTGATGATTTCAGTAGGTATGGCTATGTGTACCTGATGAAGCATAAGTCAGAAACCCTTGAAAGGTTCAAGGATTTCATGAATGAAGTACAGAACCAACTTGGTAAAATTATTAAGGCACTTCGATCCGATCGAGGTGGGGAATACTTAAGCTAGGAGTTTGAGGACCTTATGCGAGCTCGTGGTATTGTATCACAATGGACTCCGCTAGGAACACCACAGTATAACGGTGTGTCTAAAAGAAGAAATCGCACATTGTTGGATATGGTGTGATCAATGATGAGTTTTGCTGATCTTCCGATTTCCTTCTGGGGTCATGTTTTTGAAACCACCGCATTTACACTTAACTGTGTACCATCTAAATCGATTCAAAAGACACCATATGAGATATGGACTGGGAAGCATCCCGATTTGTCTTTTCTGAAGATTTGGGGTGTGAGGCTTACGTTAGGAAAATGTTTCCTAATAAGCTTGGACCCAAATCCGATAAATGTTATTTTGTTGGATACCCCGAGGAAATGAGGGGATACTATCTATACCACCCTACTGACAATAAAGTATTTGTTGCCAGGACAACTGTGTTCCTAGAGAAGGAATTTATTTCCAAAGGAAACAGTGGGAGGAAAATAGAGCTTGAAGAGGTTCAAGCCCAACAAGAAAACATTGAACCGGTAGATGTACGAGAGGAAAATGGAGATTCACAAGGTGTTGTGGAAACTCATTCTCCTCAGGTAACACAAGGACCTCATAGATCTAGTAGGACCCACCTTGAACCTGAGAGGTTTGGATACCTTGTGACTCAGGAAGGTGGAGAGTTGATCATAGATGATGATCCAACTACCTACATAGAGACTATGGAGGGACCAGATTCTGAGAAATGGCTTGATGCCATGAGATCCGATATGGAATCCATGTACTCCAACAAAGTATGGACTTTGGTGGAACCACCCGAAGGGGTAAAACCCATAGGGTACAAGTGGGTCTTTAAGAAGAAGACCGAAATGGATGGCAATGTGCAAACTTATAAAGGTAGATTGGTTGTGAAGGGATTTCGACAAGTTCAAGGTGTTGACTATGACAAAACCTTTTCTCCAGTTGCCATGATTAAGTCCATCAGGATCATGCTTGCTATTGCAGCTTATTATGACTATGAGATTTGGCAGATGGATGTTAAAACCGCATTCCTTGATGGGAATATAAATGAGGATGTGTACATGACACATCCTGAAGGTTTTGTAGATCCAAAGAATGTCAATAAAGTTTGTAAGCTACAAAGGTCAATCTATGGATTGAAGCAACCATCTCGGAGTTGGAATCTTCGATTTGATGAGGAAGTCAAAGTGTTTGGCTTTATTCAAAATGAAGATGAACCTTGTGTGTACAAGAAGGTTAGTGGGAGCTCGACCACATTCCTCATATTGTATGTGGATGACATACTTTTGATGGGGAATGATGTCTTATCCTTAGAGAAGGTAAAGACTTGGCTTGGGAATACTTTCTCAATGAAGGACTTAGGAGAAGCATCCTACATTCTAGGAATTAAGATCTATAGAGATAGATCTAGAAGGCTTCTCGGACTATATCAGAGCACTTACATTGACAAAGTGCTGAAGTGGTTCAGCATGGAGAACTCAAAGAGAGGCAACATCCCCATGCTACATGGAGTCACCGTCTCTAGAGCTCAATGTCCCCAATCTTGTGAAGAGAGGGAGCATATGACTGGGATCCCATATGCATCAGCTATCAGATCCATCATGTACGCTATGTTGTGCACATGCCCAGATGTCTCGTATGCTCTCAGCATGACGAGCAGGTACCAGTCAGATCCCGGGGATGCTCACTGGACCGCCGTAAAGAACATCCTCAAGTACTTGCGAAGGACTAAGGATCAGTTTCTTGTTTACGGTGGCGAGGGAGAACTGGTTGTAAAAGGTAACACCAATGCAAGCTTCCAAACCGATAAAGATCATTACAGATCGCAGTCAGGATTTGTGTTTTGCCTTAATAATGGAGCTGTGAGCTGGAAGAGTTCCAAGCAAGAAACAGTTACTGATTCTACTATAGAGGCCGAGTATATTGCTGCTTCACATGCAGCAAAGGAGGCTGTGTGGATTAGGAAGTTCATTTATGAACTTGGTGTAGTTCCCAGTAGCTGTGATGCAGTTGAGCTTTATTGTGACAATAATGGAGCTATTGCACAAGCTAAGGAACCCAGATCACATCAGCGGGCCAAGCACATACTGCGGCGCTTCCATCTCATATGAGATATCGTACAACGAGGAGATGTGAAGATTTGCAAAGTACCAAATGAAGACAACTTAGCTGATCCACTGACTAAGGCCCTTACTCAACAGAAGCATGATGGTCATGCTAGATCACAAGGACTGAGGTTCCTTGGTGACTGGCTCTAAGTGCAAGTGGGAGTCTGTTGGTATGTATGCCCATAGAGCAAGTCATATGATGATTGTAATGGGATACTTTGTAAATGATTTGAATAATAATAAAGGCAATTTCCGATCTATATGTTTAAATTGTTTCTGAGATGATGGTGTAACATGATAGATGTCTAAAGAATGATTTTACTCAATGACGTATGCTTTTAGGTTAAGGACCTAAATGATGAGATCATGCGGATGTCAAGAGTATACATTCTTGTTTGGTCCCTAGTCAGTTGTTATTGTGGAAATAACCATAGACATCAATAACACTAAAGACTAGATTGTGTGTTGGTTGATGACAGAATCTCATTAGTCATGATATAGTGATATCAAACCAAGCACATAGGTAATTGTTAGAGAACAAGGTACCGGACACACCCACCGTGAGAGTGACACATGGAACCATGACTTGGTAGTCACAGTCAGCTCTCATAGTGATGGTGGTGAGTGTGATTCTTAGACCTGAAATCACTACACTCAACACATGTCATTGGGTACACTTTGACATCATCAAACACAGTCCTGAAACATGGGTTATTATAAAGGTGATGATTGGGTGGCTTTGACACATGGGGCTTTCGAGGGGTGAGTGATAGATATGGGATTTGTCCCTCCTAAGGGAGTTTGATGTCCTTGGCCACTTGATGAGTAGGATTGAGAAAGGCATGCGCATGCACGTGTGAATCAATATGTGATATTGATGTCACACACATCTCACCCAGTCTGCTCTGAGATCAAGGAAATGAATGAATGTTGACAGGATGACTGTTCCATGCCTCGAGTTCATTCAGGATATCAGTGACAAAGGAATTATACATTCACTGTAACACTATTCATGAATTGTAGGATTGAAAGTTGTTCTCCAACTTTCTATTTCACTTGGGTAGCACTGATGTGTGACCAGGCACCGCTCTTTGCTTGTGAGGTCATAAGTGTTTTGGACTTTCACTACCAATGTGAAATGGACCTGCAGGGTCACACACATAGGATTTAACCTAGAATAGGAGTTTTTCTACAAACAATGTTTAGATTGATTACTAAAGGCATTTAGTAGTTCAATTAAACACTCAATTAATCAATAGCTCAATATCATAGTGTTCAAGGTGTTGGACTGATTGATTAGAGTATCGGATTGATTGAAACTGCAATTGACTGATTCTGCACAATCTGTACTCCCAACCGATCGGCTCATGTGGTGAACTGATCGGCTCAGCTTGGTGAACTGATCGGCTCAGGTGGTGAGTCGATCGGCTCATGGACAGGGTGAACGATTGCTTCAAGTGTTGAAATGATCAGTTCAACTATTGCAACCGGGCAAGTTGGGAAAGTAAGATTGGTGAGAAATTTCTTTTCGTTTCACTTGCCCAATTTGATTGGAACAAGGATTGGTATTCGATACCAATTGGAAACAAAAGAAGGAAAGTCAATCTGGAACTGATCAGGACCACGAACCGATCGGTTCAGAAATTAACTGACCGGTTCATGGGTCCCAACCGATCGGTTGAGGTGTCAACCGACCGGCTCAGATACCCAACTGACCGTTTCATTTATGAAATGATCGGTTCAGGTTGCGAGTTGGTTGTTTTTGTGGAAAATCTTGAACCCTTCTACTCTTGCTTTAGTCCCGCATTGCCCGGGATAGAGAACCTTGTCCCATGACCCTCCTATATATATAGGGGTATTGGGGCTTCTCAGAGTACAACCCAGTGCAACCAGTTGCTCTGTGAAGTTGTCATTCTCTCTGGTTTTGGTAACCGAGAGAGATCCTGAGCAAGTGCTATCCGAAAAGGGAGGCACAGCAAGGGAAAGACAACTGCAAAAAGTGACTAGTGGCAGGAGAGTGTGTTGGCGACTAGTACGTCAACAGGAGGGTGCGACTCCTTCTGATTCCTTGTGCGACAAGGAGATCGGAGTTCCAGGTAGTCCGTGTGGATGACTATAGAGGTGGGAGACCTCTGTCGCTCGGAGGACAACTGTCAATCCCGACAGTCCCGGTGAGACCAGGAGTCTTTAGTCCCGGTTCGACCAGGAGCTGCACAGACACCGTCCAAGACCAGAGGTGAAGACCGCGCAAGGAGCGAGGTACTGTCGCTGAGCGAGCCTCGGGACAAGGTATGCATCCACAAACCATCTTTCCTATTGTATAAACGTTGACGCGAATCCTTTTGTTTTGGGTTTTGGGGAGAAATTTTTGTTTCCGCTGCTTCTCTGCCTCCTCTAAAACCCAACAATACCTTATGGTTCGCATGGATGTCATTTAGGATGAAATGGTCATAAACCATAACTCAAAATTCGGTTCCTCATATTCATCGAGATAGTTGACTCATCACATGAACAACTCATCCCATATATAATTGAGGTGTAAGGATATAAGAATTCACAACCCTTGTGATTCTTAATTTCTTTTATTAGTGAGGGGTATTCTTTTATTAAGAAGAATTCAGTTATTTGATAATCATTCTCTAACTCCTTAGAGTATGATTCCTTCTTGATTTAGACATCACCATGCCTTAATCACGAGTTCACTATGATACACTATCATAATCACTCATAAGGATCTCAAACATTTGGTCCAAGTATTTCATTCATTGATCTCATCAAGAATTAACACTTTACCAAATTTGCACTTCATCTACGATAATCTTGAACACTTCAAGATATTCATATTAGTATTTCTCTAAACACCATTTGAAGTATTAGCATTTGTTCCAATATGTATGTAAATACATCACATGTATCATACCTAATAGGATAATCATTCTCCCACTACCTTTAGTGAAGATTGATTAATCATGTCCAAGATATTCATGTCTCTTACTGATTCCCTAACCAAAAGAGTCTAGATTTATCCATCACATGGAAACTAGAAATGAATTTAAACATGATTGATGCTAATTTGATTGTTTGAGTTATCTATAACTTTTAGGTATCATTTTATCTTATGCATATCAAATACCACAAGATAAATAAGGCATTGCCACAAAGATCATATCTTTATGAATTGAAACATCTCTTTATTGATTGCCATCATTGTCATACAATATGCAAAAATAAAGTGTTTCTATCTATTGGCAAATATGAAATAGCAGTTCATAACTATATTACATGCCTTTTAGGCTAAAAATAAACTAAAGTACTCCTATCTATGGTGGCAACACTTGCCCCATTTATTGAGTGCTTTACACTTTACATCTTGGTATCATATACCTCAAAAGTGTTACAAGTTTACTTTCATGACACCTTTAAGTAGAGACGTTTGTCACCTCCTTCTTCTTTTGTTCTTCCAGATAGAGAGGACAATTCTTTTTCCAATGTCCTGGCTTTTGACAATGGTGGCAATTGCCTTTCTTGGTCACGCCTCCCTTGGCCTTGAGAGCTAAAGATGACTTGGGCTCCTGGCTAGCATCAGAACCTTTCTTAGCTTTACCCTTGCCCTTGCGCTTGGACTTGCCTTTCTTACTCATGATCACCATCACAGACTTAGGCGTGTCCTTCTTCATCTGTGTCTCGACTGTCCTCAACATGCCCAACAACTCTGACAGTGGCCTATCAAAGTCATTCATGTTGTAGTTCATCACAAACTGACTATAGGATTCTGGCAACGATTGTAGTATCACGTCAGTAGCCAACTCTTGGCTCAGTGGAAATCCCAGTCTTGTCAGGTTCTCCACATACCCAATCATCTTGAGTGTGTGAGGACCAATTGGATCTCCTTCTGTCATGACGCACTTGAATAGTGCCCTTGAGACATCATATCTCTCTTATCGTGCTTGATCTTCATACATGTTCCTGAGATGCTGAATCATCTCAATGACACCCATGTTCTCATGTTGTCTCTGCAACTCGTGGTTCATAGAGCACAACATCAAGCACTTTGCATCAATGGCATCATCAGAATGCTTCTTGTAAGCGTCCCTTTCTGCCTTTGGTGCATTAGGAGCAGGTTCCTCTAGAGTTGGAGTATCCAGGACATAGAGCTTTCGCTCTTGAGTGAGAACAATTCTCAATGTCATATACCAGTCATGGAAGTTTGTCCCATTCAGCTTGTCCTTTTCAAGGACGGATCGCAAAGAAAAGTGATTGTTTTTTGTTGCCATTTTTACTACAAAAGGAAAATATGCAGTTTTAGTTCAAAAACTCATTTTTGACTTATTTGATTGATTTGAAAAGTTGACGATATAATTAGGCCTTTAATTAATTATCGCTCCCACTATTTTAGTTCAAATTGATAGCCCTCACCATCAATTTGGAAGATTGCAATGTACAACCTTCTAGTGGGAAAGATCCTAAAATCCTCTAGGTCATGGACCAGCTAGGGTTTTCACCCACAACTTAGATCTCTCATGTAGGTAACTCTTGCCAATTGCATCATATGCAACTCTTGATAAGATGTCATATGCAACTCCTTGCCATGATCATCTCCATGCCTCAAGGTGCTAGATCCTATCTAGGTCAACTTGTTAAGTCTGACCCAAAGCAAACACGATGAATATGCACCCTGCTAGGGCAGACCCACACATTCATCCTTCACGCTTCCACGAGATAGACGGTGCACCACGCTAGGGCATGCCCACACTTGGTCGATCAAGTTTTTCACATGTGTTGCATTTGGAAGGCATATAAAACTTAATATTTAATGAGGGATTTGGTTTTTATATACATATACATATCCAATCACAACAATACACAGTATATATCATATACATGCTATATCCCACAGAAAACATGCAAAACGATAAAAGTGATGATTATGTCCATCCTAATGTGATTCCTCAAGCCAAGAGGAATCACGGTCATCTAGGTCTACATCACAAGAAACCTGTACAAGATGAACTCTGTGCTTTGCCTTTCTGGGTTTGATCAACTCATCATATGACTGATCGGCTCACCATCAGGCCGGTCGGCTGGGTGCCACCACCCGATCGGTTGGCTCCTCCAATCGATCAGTTTGCCTGGTCATCATGCATCTCATCATGGCCGCCACCCGCTCGTCTCACTCCTCGAACCGGTCATCAACCGATCGGCTCACTCCTTGAATCGATCGTCTAGAACATCAACCGATCGGTTCACACCTTGAACCGATCATCTCAGCTGTCGTCAGGATGTATTGCGTGGTTATGGCCAATAAACCCTATCTGTGTATGGTTGTATGTGGTTGCTTGCATCTCGGTCTGTGCACCAATCTTCCCTTTCTCCTTTTCCTGATGTAACTCAAAATAATTCAAGAAAGGGATGATCGGTACGCAGACCGAGATGCAAGTAACCACATACAACCATACACAGATAGGGTTTATTGGCCATAACCACGCAATACATCCACCACAAAACTTGTTTAAGGGCGACACGTATCGAGTGCGTTCATAATGCATATCATATATGTAAATTGGGATTTGTGGATTTAGGATTGGACATGCATAAAGCCAATTTTATTCGCATCATATGCAATAAATAAAGGCGACAAACCAAAATCGACCATATCGATAATCCTAAAGTATAGAGCAGTTGACATGGCTCTAATACCACTGTTGGGTTTTTGGGGAGGCAGAGAACGCAGCGGAAATAAAAAAAAAATTCTCCCCCAAACCCAGAATGAGGAAACGCGTCAACTTCTATACAATAGGAAAGGATGGTTTGTCGAATCATACCTTGTCCTGAGGCTTGCTCAGCGACAATACCTCACGGCTTGCGTGGTCTTCACCTCCGATCTTGGACGGTGTCTGTGCATCTCCTGGTCGCACCAGGACTGTCGGGATTGACAACTATCCTCCGAGCGGCAAAAATCTCCCACCTCTGAAGTAGTCCACACGGACCACCTGGAACTCCAATCTCCTTATCTCATAAGGAATTAGAAGGTGTCGCACCATCCTGTCAGCGTACTAGTCACTGACACACTATCCTGCCACCAGTCACTTTCTGCAGTTGTCTTTCCCTTGCTGTGCCTCCCTTATCGGGTAGCACTTGCTCGAGCTCTCTCGGTTACCAAAACTAGAGAGAACGACAACTTTACAGAGCAACTAGTTGCACTGAGTTGTTCTTTGAGAAGCCCCCAATACCCCTATATATATAGGAGGGTCATGGGACAAGGTTCTCCATCCCGGGCAATGCAGGACTAAAGCAGGAGTAGAAGGGTTCGAGATTTTCCACAAAAACAACCAACTGTGTAACCTGAACCAATCGTCTCATTACTGAAACGGTCGGTTGGGGATCTGAGCTGGTCGGTTGACACCTCAACCGATCGGTTGGGACCCATGAAACAGTCAGTTCACTTCTGAATCGGTCGGTTCGTGGTCCTGGTCAGTTCCCGATTGACTTTTCATCTTTGTTTCTAATTGGTACCAAATACCAATACTTGTTCCAATCAAATTGGGCAAGTGAAATGAAAAGAAATTTCTCACCAATCCTACTTTCCCAACTTGCTCAGTTGCATCAGTTGAACCAATCGTTTCAACACTTGAAGAAATCATTTCACCCTGTCCATGAGCCGGTCGACTCACCACCTGAGCCGATCGGTTCACCAAGATCATCCGATCAGTTCATCACATGAGTCGATCAGTTGGGAGTCCAGATTGTGCAGAATCAGTCAATTGCAGTTTCAATCAATCTGATACTCTAATCAATCAGTCCAACACCTTGAACATTATGATACTGAGCTATCAATTGATTGAGTGTTTAATTGAACTACTAAACTCCTTTAGTAATCAATCTAAACATTGTTTGTGGATAAAACTCTTCTTCCAGGTTAAATCCTATGTGTGTGACCCTGCAGGTCCATTTCACGTTGGTAGTGAAAGTCCATAACACTTATGACTTCACAAACAAAGAGCGGTGCCTAGTCACACATCAGTGCTACCCAAGTGAAATAGAAAGTTGAAGAACAACTTTCAATCCTACAATCTGTGAATGGTGTTACAGTGAATATATAATTCCTTTGTCACTGATATCCTGAATGAACTCGAGGCATGGAACAGTCATCCTGTCAACGTTCATTCACTTTCTTGATCTCAGAGTAGATTGGAAGAGATATGTATGACATCAATATCACATACTGATTCGCACATGTGTGCATGCCTTTCTCAATCCTACTCATCAAGTGGCCATGGATATCAAACTCCCTCAGGAGGGACAAATCCCATATCTATCACTCACCCCTCAAAAGCCCCATGTCTCAAAGCCGCCCAATCATCACCTTTATAACAACCCATGTTTTAGGACTGCGTTTGATGATGACAAAGTGTGCCCAACGACATGTGTTGAGTGTAGTGATTTCAGGTCAAAGAATCACACTCACCACCATCACTGTGAGTACTGACTGTGACTACCATGTCATGGTTCCATGTGTCAAACTCACGGTGGGTCTGTCCGGTACACTTGTTCTCTAACAAGTACCTATGTGTTTGGTTTGATATCTCTACATCATGACTAATGAGATTATGTCATCAACCAACACCACAATCTAGTCTTGTGTGTCATTGGTGTCTATCTACCTTCCACAATGACATCCGACTAGGGACATAATAAGAATGTACAAACTCTTAGCATCCGTATGATCTCATCGTTCAGGTCCTCGGCCTGAAAGCATAAGTCATTGATTACTTTCATTCTCTAGACATTCAATCTATTCTATCACTATCTCATATGATTGAACCAGAAAGAATTGGAAGCTTGCCTTTGATGTTTATCAAATCAATCTTAATGTATCCCACCAATCATCCCATGATTAGCTCTCAGGGCATACAGACCAACAACATGTTCACTGATATCCATGTCAGTCCTTTATGTAGTGTAAACCAAGATAGTGATGAATGTTACACCTTTGGTGAGGGTTGATACACCTATAGTGAGGAACATTATGGGCTGTGATACCTTTGGTGAGGGTTGTCCCTTACCCGATATATCTATAGTGAGGGTTGTACTTTGTGTTCGGTTGGTAACCCTAATTCTTGATTGAAAAGTTATATATGATAATGACATGCATAGATATGCTCATCCAATAGCATAATTATATCGCTCTTGATATATGCAATAAGTTTAAGATGTTCCTTGTATGAGTGCAGTTGTACCTCTATGCTTGTGCTAACCATGCAGATACCATTTGTATGATGAGGCCATGGTGATGGCATGACAATCATATGATGTGGACCATCAAGGGTTATGATGAACAGTGATACACGATGGGTGTGATGTACCCTGATGGTGGGATTGAATCCCCATTATGTTGATCCTTGAGATGGATCTTGATGATTGGCAAGAGGCCAAGTGGTAACATTTAATGTTGGATCCTTGTGGTGGATCAGGATGATGTTGATGGCCTTGAGAATAGGAGTGACAATGTAACAGATGATAATGAGATCTATGTTGTTTACTTTTGTTATAATTTACATGTTACATAACTTGGTTGAGTCTTGCAATCCAATTAAAATAGTTAATTAATTTTAAATGAACATTTCATGTAGTTTTCCCTAGCGATAGATCCATCATCTTCAGGAGTTTGGTGATGGTGAAACAGGTTCTCCTAAGGGTTAACCTGGAATTCATATTATTGAATATGTGGGGTGCACCTACGCCCTAAGTAGTAGTGCATGTTTAGAGCACAGTTTCAGGCCCGTGGCTCAGTGTGGTTAGAGCATGGTGAACAGGCCCATGGCTCAGGATATGTGATAGAGCATGGTGAACAAGCCCATGGCTCAGTGATGATGGAGCATGGTGAACATGCCCGTGGCTCAGGTTTCTAGCGCCGATACATGTACCAAGGTGGGCTAGGCATAGGGTAGCCTGACCCTGTGTGGCTCAGGCCACTTAAGCATGAGACTGCGGTCCTAGGTGTTGGTTATTGTGCACTGACCATAAGGGAAAGAGGTTGTGGAACCCGACTCTCCCATTGACCTTGTATGGCAATCGATTACGACTAAGCAGTGGTCGGTTTGGATCTGAGTGGTATGAATCACTTCCTCAGGGCATAATAAATCATAATCCAGCCGTATAGTATATTTTCTTAGGACAAACATAGAACATTAGTTGAGGCCTTGTTTGTATATTTGTCCTAGCTATATCTTGCAGCTAATTATATGTTCCTCAGATGTTATGATAAGATCCTGTAAGACTTTTCTTGTCAATCATGTTCCATATATTATCTATTTATATGCCTCTTAGATATCCTGGTAAGATGTTATAGAGATAGTTCTGCTCAATGTTGTATATATGATCTGCTTATATCAGTTACCTGTTTTATCTGTTCTAGCTCTCCCGAGGTTTTATAGTTCGGTGGAGAGTTATGTTTCTCAATGAGACTGTGTGTCTCACCCTTTTGGTTTAAAACCTTTTTAGGTGGACGTGCTAGATGTGGTGGTGATCGTGGTGTTGCAACTGAGCAGCAAGAAGAACAGTAGAAGGCAAAAGATGGATATGCTGCTTTTGTGGATGTTTTGTAGTAGAGTCCTAGAGTCATCATCCATGTACTCTCAGGTCCTTGGAGGTGTTTTGTAGAGGTTTCGTGATGTATAGTTGTTATGGATTTCTTATCCTGTTGTTGACCTGGCTAGGTCTGTTATGTACATAAACAGGTGGTGAACTCTTGTGCTTATGGGATAGCTAGATCTTATGAGCTATGGACATGTATCAAGTTTATGTATATTTATATAACATGTTTCTTTGTAGGATGTGGATCTGGTTGTAATAGTTCCTTCCTTATCTGCTTTCCGCAATCGGTTTTAATTAACCTGTGTTTTTGGTAATACGATGTTTATGATGGTACTGCATGTTTTGTGTGGTGTTTCACTATCTTTGTGATGGCAGGATGTCACCGTGACATTCCCCTTGTGATGAATGCAAACATATACTTTTGTTATATTTTGTTAATAGTTTACAAGTGGGGTGTTACGAAACCCAATACATGTGTGAAACTAAACAAGCTTTGGTCACTAAAAAACCAAGACAAGAGCAAAACAAAATGAATTTGGGTAGTTGATAAACCAACAAAGATGTGAAAGAAAACATCTTTGGTTACTAACGAAGGATAGCTCCAATGATGCTAGGGTACTAAATGAATAGGGTTACAATTCATTAATTAGGTCAAATAATCATGTTTGAATGCATCAATTAAATTATAAATAAGGAATAAATATTAATTGTGACATTAATCATATATAACAACTTCATAAGATGTAAAATATATCATAACTTACATCAAGCTACTCAATCATGTTGCAGTTTACCATCTTAGGTCATACCATGTCCTAATCCTCCACTATAGGCCATATCTAGGCCAAATCCTCAAAAGGATTTCATATCAATATGAAAAGATGTGTTTCTTTTCACATGTCAACAATCAAAATCCATGCCAATTTTCAAATTAAAACACTTAAGTATGTGAAAGTTAAATGCAGAATTAGGTAAAAATGCTATTTTTGGCATAAATGAGACAACTTTAAGTATAAATTGTAATTCTAACAAAATTTCACTTAAGAAAACGTCATTCAAATCATCTTATAACAAATACAAAATATTAAGGAACAATATGTATTTCGTTTTCCCTAGAAAATCGTATCCAAATATCTGAAAAGAACATTTCGGGTTATAAATGTACTTAATTCAAAATTTCTTTTTTGTTTTGGTGATCGAGAGAACCCAACCCATGTGAGCCCAACATGGTAAACTCTTGAGGCATGAGAGGGTTTGGTGTGGTCGCTCCCTTAGTGCCAAACTAGCATGGATTGTTGTTCACAAAGTGCCTTCGGTAAGGTTCGAACTCGGGTCCTTCACTGGGACTTACCGATCTCTTACCACCCTGACTACTATGATCAGACACTTATTTCAAAATTCCATCCTTTTATAAACTAATAGGAATGATATAAACTTTAAATATCACCACAAAATTATTTTTTAAGGCATGAAATTCCATAATCGTACCACGTGCAATCAAATTAGTTCATAATTGTCCCACTTTTAGGAAGAATATGCAAGATTAGAGAATATTGGGGCTTTTCATGCATAATGTAGGAAAAGTAGTTAACAACAATTATATCACTTGCCTCCAAGGGTGATGAACTGGTGTTCCACACTAGACAACCATGAAACAAAATAGCTATATCACTCACCTCCAAGGGTGATGAACTAAATATCCACATGAGACAGCCATGAACAAAGATCCAAAGTCATATAATAGCCTTCCAAAAGCTCCAAGGAGGAACCTGCGACAAAGATCTATGGCCGACTAGGACAAAAGAGAAAAATGATACATCTTATTCTATATGCATCATGTTACACCATGTAACTCCATGGATCTCAGTCAAGAGAGAAATAAAAGTGGTACATATGTAGAAAAGATAGTGCAAAGGAAATTTCTAATATAGTTGAAGGTTAGAAAGAATCTATCTTGATTTAGAAACACCTATGGGGGCTCAATCATCAACATGCAAGCACATGCAAGGTCCTTCTCCAAGCTATCAAACTCCAAGCAAGGGTGTTGAGACCCTCCATATCCTAACAAGCACCTCAATAGACAAACGGGATAGTGTGAGTTTTATATACATAGGAAAAATGTCAAATGACTAAAACTACCCCACTTATACAAGACTATCGAGGAGCAAAGAAGGAAATATATGTCGAGGTGTATGCCTCCAAGGGTGGTGGGTTACCCTATTGAGGGTCCTCCACTTGAAGGGGTTTATCAGGAGTCAACTATATTGAGCTATCCAAGCTCAACTCTTGACATATTGATGTCCAAAGAGTAAGTTGAGGTACATAAAGCAAGGTTTATCGAGATGCACCCATGCATACTTATTGAGACCCACATCTATACAAACCTATCAACGGTCCACCAAACCTGTCAACACTAAATGATATGATTTGTCATTTACGTCAAAAATCCATTGAATAAAAATCGTAGTTGATATTGATTCAATCACACTTTTTTTTAAACTACTGCCTCCTTTAAACAATTAATACACATGCTCTCTCCCCACTTGGATTTATACTTTAAACTTCCCCCTCCTTAAATACAAGGTCTTCTAATAAAGGTGGGCAATGCTCTAATACTCAGTCGGGGTTCGATTGTTTCAAGTACCACTTGGCTAGATTATATGTCACCTCATTAGCATGTTTTCCTATAAAGATCACAATACTTTCTTGCATATTGTTCTTTCCCATTGTAGTACTCCCCACCAAAGATTTGAATTTTTTAGGTGTGGGCTTTTTTACTTCAATGAATTGAGTAGCCATCAAAGAGTCAGTTTGAGTGACCACTTTATCAAAATTCATTGTACCATCTCAAACTATACCTAACTTGATTGCAAAGAGTTTTCCTACAGTTTGATTAGTTCCAAGCAACCTTATTGGCCCTCCTGCTGCCAAATCTCCCTATTTTTCCTAGCCACCCAACTTGTGCATGATGTGTTCATGGATTAGTTCAATTACATGTTAATGCATGAAAATTGGATTTGAATCTCAATTTTACATTTTATTATTTGAGGATAATAAATAATTTAAGCTTGGTTCAGTTTGAAAAAGGTAGTTCATACTAACTTTTATCCTCAAATTTTGATCATGTAATGACTTAAGTTCAATAATTTCGCCCCATAACTAGATTGTAATTGATCAAATAGTGTAAGTAGACTTTTTGTTGTCATTGAGAATGATTGTGGTGTTTTATTGTAGATTATACAAGATTTGGTTCATCTAGAACTTTTTTCATCCTCATCAATACAAAAAAAGTTTGAGTTGACTCTCAATGATCAACTGCATGAAGTTCACCCTTATGTGTACATCATACACTCACCTAGGAGCTTCTTCTACCATCACCAAGGTAGTAGCGCAGTGTACCTCAAGTGAATGGCATGCACAATCTTAAAATATTTCAAAACAACTAAAGTGCACACAACATACACCATAAAATGCAAAACATGTGCCACATAAATTCAAACCTTCTTAGCAATCACTCTTGTACAAAAACGGTCTAACAAGGGAACAACATGAAACCTCACAATAAGTAATCCTCCAAATATCCTACATGCCATGCACCTTATCTACATGACTTGTTGATTGGTTTTCAATCTACGAAAATTATCGAGGTGCATAACGTGCATCATATCATGCATGAGACACAACCTCGCATAAGTGGACTAATATAAAGAGAAGGAGATCAAATACTAGGGGGTCTCTATTTTTTTTTAAACTTGGGAGCAAGAAGGCGACTCCAAAATGGACTATAGAGGAGAAGAAGCAAAGAGGAAGAAAAATGAAGGAACTCATAGGTGGATTTCTCTTTCGCTTCCAGTCCTTTGGAGTTTCATGAGAAACCTTATATAGAGGATAGATCCTCTATAATTGTTTTATCTCATTTATTCCCTACTTCCCTAAGAAATTCATAGATGAAAATCATTATTTATAATGTCATGTGAGTTGTGGAAAAGAGAGAGGAGAGAATTGTCATTGTTTTGAATAACTAATCATCACGTGGTAGTAGGTGTCCAAGTACCAAATACTACTTTTGAACTTCAAACATTCAAATGATACTCGAGACAACCTAATTGTAATTTTAGGGTTTAATTGACCCCTATACTCTTATTAAGATAATTATATGGATCATTGGGCTTGTCTTTTGGTTGATTTCTCTGGCTCTCTATACTTTTTACCAAAAATATATACTATTTATGACCTAAATTATTATAGTTAACAAGGAGCGGCTTTGGTTTATTTAAAATTGAAAACACTCCCAACTAACATCAAGCACATAAAAGATCAAAGATAATAAAGTTAAACTAGCCATCTTTTATAGGAAAATGAAATTTGAGAATTGTCCATATCCAATTAGAATGATAAGGAAGAAGGAATGTCATAATAATGAACCCACAAAAATTTAGGTCTGTTTGGGCATGGAACTCCCTTCATCCACCCTTATTTGGCATCACAATGACTATGCTTTAATAAATAATTTCATTAAATATTTCAAATTTAAAATAATATAGAAAAAGAAAATATTTTAACAAAAAAGATTGTCCTTTATTCTTGTCATAGATTTCACCAAAATCTATCATTTATTCTCACACTAGAGAGATGACCATTAGTCAAAATTACATACAAGGTTTATTGAACCATAGAATTTTTCTTCAATTAAATCGTTTAACGTCACGGTTTATCTTAGTTTGTTATCACTTAAAAAAAATATTCACACCATTCATGGTGTACTTAGGGCATGTTTGGTACATGAATAAAGGAGGAGATATGATGGGAGGAAAAATGGCTTGGGTTATTTTTTTGGACAAAGTGATGGAGAATGGAAGTTAATGGAGGGGAAAGTATGATGTATACTTTCAGTCACTTGTCTTCCATTCTTTCCCATTGATTAGGAGTAGAGGCAAGGGGAGAAAGGTTTGCCAATAAATATATTACAAAGGTTGGATGGAAATATGAAATGTGGGAGGGGCATTATAATTAATATGGTGGGGAAAATCTATCTCACCCACAATAAATGGAATATATAAGAGGTAGTATGTCACTTATCTTCTACGTCATTTAGAGGGATATGTGGAATGTTGGAGGATTATTCAAAAAAATTGGAGGAAAATGTAGAGGAAAAAATAAAAATTAAACAATGAAAACTAAAATAAAAATCATGTGCAAATTTTTAATGAAACTTACAAGTTTAACTTTTTTTGTTAGGAGACATGGAAACTTTGAGAATATAATTACACAAAAAAAGAAGAAATTGTGGAACAAAATCCTTAAATGCATGGATGACAAATTTTTTACAAATACATAACTATGAAGCAAACTACTTACCACAATTACTTTAACAAAGAATTGGAAATCATAAAAAAGAATTGGTAGTCCCATTTTTATATCATCAATATTGCATGTCAATATAATTTTTAATGTTTGCATTGCCATCCATGTTCTCCTTACCTTACCCTCTCTATGCTAGCCATAGAGACTAGCATAAGTGGTCCCTCCCTTTACTTACCCTCCCCTTCATTCACATTGAACCAAACATGACATTAGTCCAGACATGATCTTATTACAAATACTTTTCTTTGTGGATATGTTATAGAAAAACCTTTGATTGTATTTAGCATTTATTCTAATATGGTTTGTATGTTTGATGAATTTTTATATCATCAAGATTGCATGTCAATATAATTTTTAATGTTTGCATTTCCATTCATGTTCTCCTTACCTTACCCTCTCTATGCTAGCCATAGATACTAGCATAAGTGGTCCCTCCCTTTATTTACCCTCCCCTTCATTCACCTTGTACCAAACATGGCATTAGTCTTGACATTATCTTATTACAAATACTTTTCTTTGTGGATATGTTATAGAAAAACCTTTGATTGTGTTTAGCATTTATTCTAATATGTTTGTATGTTTGATGAATCCTTTTAAGTTGACACCTTAATAGTGTAGGTATTTGAGGGACATGGCTTAGTAAAATGCAAGATTTTCCCAACAAAACTTTGAGACAAAAGATCCTTTGTAGTCATAAAACTTCAAAATATTAAAGACATAGAAGGCATGTTTTATATATCATGGCATTGTTTAGTTGTTTATCAACTAAACAAATCTTATGTCGGTGTAGAATTTTCCCTTCTAGATCGACCTATGATTTAATTATTGTTGTTGCCACTTGTCGTTGCAACAACACCTCATCTTCTCCTTTCAGAAGTTGATGTCGTTAAACCTCCATCCAAGGTCCCCAACCTATATGTCATCTATGTAGACGTGATAACTCTTGGTGGAACACCTTTGTCACCAAGATAAAATAAAACTTAGAATGGTTGATGTTCTAGCTTCTCTTACTCTTCTCTCCCCTCTGAGGCAACATAGGTTTGTTAAAGATCCATTAACCTTGCTACACCCAATTACCATTGTTCCTTCTGGTATGTCATGCAACCATCTTTGCACACTATACACCCCCTAGGGAAACGACACGTCATACTTCATCACATGCCATCTACACATACACCATGGTATGGAATAGAGGAGGTAAGCCCCATATAAAGCCTTCTCACCCATGGGTGCCTGATCTGGAGCTTAAGGTGGAGGAGGAAGACAGTAAAGAAGAGGATCAAGGCTCGTGTAGTCTTCCTTAGTACACAATCCATTCTAAAGATGATCTAGAGAGTTTGCAGATACTCATCACTCATTGCACACACGCTAGGCTTGTTTCTGAGGAGACACTAGATGAGTTTGACTTGACCAATAAGGTTAGGTAAATGCTCAAAAATGTGTATGCATGTTGAAGGCACTCTCCAATGGTAACACAAAGGCTTTCCTTCTCTTTTTCTAATTTTTTTGATATCTTTACAAGAACCGCACAATTACAAGAGCTGGATTTTTGAGTTTTTCCTAGACGACGAGGAGTTTTTTTTATGTTGAATAGGGATTTTGGAAAGAAATTGCGCTATGACAAGAAGGTGGATCCACCCTCCACCTCAACTTTGATTATCAGAAGGTTTGGTGTGAGTTCACTAGAAGATGTGGATTCTACACTACAATTCTTCACATCATCCATTGCATTCATTCAAACATGGGTTTTGAGAGGAAAGAGATGCGAGAAGATGGAGCATAGTGAACAACTCCTAATCTTAAAACCTAGAACTATCAACTTTTTGGGAAAAACAAAGCTGGTTTGCATTTTCTCTGTGTTAAGATGAATTAAAGGTTCTAGATAATGAGAGAGAATACCTTATAACCAAAACCACCCATCTCAAAGCTATCCCATCACATGTGAGAATGAGACCTCTGTCATTTTTTAAAATTAGAGACTCCTTGTTCTGGAAACCACAAGTTGTCTAATTCACTATAAAAGATCAACCATAGTGGTAATTCCCTTAATTTCTTTATACATGAGAGTACCCATAAGGTTGGCATACATGATTTTGCATACACCCGATCAAATACCACATAATATAAGTATTCAAGGTACTTTTTCATGAAACTCCACTTGCTTTATATATTGTTACTCACAATTTTGTATAACAATTCCACAGATCATATCCATAATTTCAACCTTAAAAGGGTCCAAAAGTGAAAAGCCATGGGTTCCCAAACTACTCGTCATGGACCCAACTACAACTAGATGAACTGGTTACCTACAATAATTCTTGATGGGTGCAAGTAAAAAATAAATTTGCCATGGATAATGGATGTTCTACGAACATGACCGGAAAACCACATCTGTTTGCTTCACTCATACATAAGAATTTTAGAGTATTTGGTGGAAACAATAAAGGTAAATTGGATAAAAGCAATCTAGTACCACAAAACAAATCAATGCTTTTCGGACAAAGATATAGACAAATTATGTTTTGATAAGACCTGGTCTCCTATATCTAGATTAAAATCCTTGTGATTATTAATTTTTTTATTCATATAATGGTTTCATACAAGAATAAGTTTATGTCAAGATACCTCTTGGTATTGATGATAATGTTAATCATGAACATTGTTGCAAGATGAGAAAAGTGTTGTATGGCCTAAAACAAGCTCCACACATCTAGTACAAAAAGTTGAAAGATTTTCTACTAGAACAAGGATGTGTTATTGATTTTCATGCCCTGATTCTTTTCATCCTACACGATTATTAATCTCAATTATAATTTCAATTTTATGTTTATGATATTATTTTTGGTTCCTGATGAGATTTTATGCAAAATCTTTAGTAGTATCATTATTAGAGTTTTTTATGAGCATAATGGGAGAGATCAGATAAAAAGTGGGAAGCAAATAGATCTAAATCTCTATAAAAGTGTTGGAGTTCCTTACTATATGCTCATGCTTCTACGCTAACTTCATTAATTTTTTGTCTTTTTTGTCATTTCATTCAAATTGGATACAATATAATTCTTTTGTTGTTAATTTCATATTGTGTTGTCTTGCCTCTATTAGAATTATTATTTCATGGTAACTATTTTCAAGAGTGATCATAAAATTTTTTTTTATTAAGAAAGTTTGCAATATAATATCTCGGATAAAGCTTTGAAATGGTATAGTTATATATACTTAAATAGCATGCTATCGTAGGTTTATGGAGTTTGAATACGCAGAACTTTGCAATGTTTTTTATATGTCAAAATTTTCCTTGTAAGAGTAGTATTCATCAACAAATTGCCCTTCATTGAGATAGTTTATTTAAATTTACATGTAAACGGTTGTGCACAATTATATATAACATGACATAATTGAGTTGATTCTACCAAGAATGTAGTACCAAGTGATAAATGCATCTTCACATGTCATCCTTCTCTAGAAAACCAAATATAAACTATACATGTGTGATTTCAAATAATCTTTATGAGCTATGTCATGGATAACGCTAAGAATGTAATGAGCATACTAGTCAACTTCAAACAACCATATTTGTACATAATCATATGCAATATGACATTATTGTGGATTTCATTATATGTATATGTTGTATCTAGTGATCTAGAACATCATCATATATCCCGAAGGATATGTCAAAACATGAAAAAAAAAACGGTAATCTATATGTGATGGAAAAACATATAATTGTCTTTGAAGATGAAATGACCAAACAATATAAATGTTGGTAAAAGGCATAGATTGCATATGATTCTGCTATCTTAGCTTTGCGACATGATCAAACTATGGGCACTGGTAACGGACGCTGGTTGGGATGGCCTTGGCCCGGCCTCCAGCAGCCACATGGCACAAAGAAATGAGGTTGACATCAGGAGCAGTTTCTGAGACACCAGCAGACTCAAATAGTTGTAAAAGGCAAAGGCAAATCGTTTGTTGCTCAGCAGCACCAGGTACCATCGTCAGCACATCTTGGACTCCTTTGCAGCATTTAGGATCCGGGTTTGTGTCTTCTCCGCCAATGGTAGACAAGCAAGAGGTGAAGGCTTGTTGGGCCTTGTTGCAATCTGACTGTGAGGAAGAAGTCTCGAAGGTGAGAAGCAAGAAGCACAAAAACGGCAGAATGGCCAGGAGTCCCCGATCCATGGTTGGTGTGTGAATGTTACGATCATGGAAAATACCCATAGCTAGTCGTATTGTCCATTATATAGGGTCTTAAACTTATTAGTCTTGTTCTCATATTTTGGAAGACTCGTAAGACCATGCACGTGACGTGTTATGTAAGTAACATTTTCTTTGTATCATCATAAGATTTTTTTTAAATTAGCCTGAGTTATATTATTGCCTGACCAACAATGAACCACTATGCCAAACACATATAAAATAATGTCAATTAATGTATATTAATGGGAGGCTAAGTTAAAAAATGGTGAGAGAAAATATTTAGAAAAACAAGTGGGGCAGTTTGTTAGGGAGGAGAAGACGTTGGTTTGTTGCCTTTACTTATTCAAAAGAATGTACACTAATGGACGATTTAGTTATAAAGAAGAGAGAATAAAAGGAAAAGAGGAAAGAATAAATGGAGAAAATACATGAGGAGATATAGTTAAAGGGAATGGGAATTCAGAAAATGCCGACGATCCGTTTCAAATTCAAAGATGTAAAGAGTGGGCGGAAGCTGCGGAACGGCGTGTCATTAATGAATAGTAATTGATACTTTGGGGGGGGATTAAGGAGATCATTATGAAACCGTTTTGAATGAGATGAAGACAATGCGATATTGAAAATGGAATTATGGAGAAAGTGGGGTCGTGAAGGGTGGAGAGATCGGTTGTTTTGAGTAGAGGTTAAGGAGACGATGAAAGCAATGTATATGGAAAGGATAGGAGAGGTTGAATGGATTTAAATTTAAAAAAAGGCTTCTTCATCCAAAAGTTTGTCTGTCCCGCCTTTTTTTATTGTTATTGATACATTGTCTATTTAATATTAAAAAGTCATATAACATATTCATATAAAAAAATAAGAATAATTACTTTTGATTTTTATTGGAGTAAGATTGGAGGAGTTGTGATGGTTGAGTAATCATTTGATTTTTATTGGAGTAAGATTAGAGGAGTTGTGATGGTTGAGTAATCATTTAAGAGAGGGTAAAGAGATTATCTCGGAGGGGGTTACAAAGTTAGAGAGGGGGGGCGGGGGTTACAAAGTCGTATTTCTCTCAAGGGGTTCGTTGCATGGATGTGTGGGCATTGACTGGAATGTGGGGAAGTGAGGGAGATATTTGGGAACCGTTTCCCACGTCATTAGGGATGAGAAGTTATTGTGATAATGGGAGAGTCTAGTGGGGGCAGACAGGAGTGGTGGGGATCACCGGATTAGTTTGTTCGTGAAGCCTCCTCATTACACAAAGTTCAAAAATGATGTAACTAAAATAGGAAAAAGAAGTGAAATATTGTGAGAAGAGTGACGGTTAAGGAGACAACTCTGTTTCAAAATGTTGTTTTCTGATTGATTAAAGAAGCCAAAATGGCATAGCTTTGTAATTAATTTAAAAAACTCCATATATATATATATATATATATATATATATATATATATATATATATATATATATATATATATATATCAGAAGATATTACATAGTCAACAATACTAAATTGATATCTACCGATTGTATTACAAAATGTTATCCTTAATTATAAATTTTTCTTTTCCTTTACAAATTTTCTATTCAGGCTACAAATATTTCCTTCTTATTACAGAATTCCTTACTATTACAAGTTTTGATGTATCATGATTGATTCTCTTGGTTAGTAGAATTTGATATCTCCATATTGTATTACAAAATGTTATCCTTAGTTACAACTTTTTCATCTCCTTTACAAATTCTCTATTCGGGTTACAAATATTTTCTTCTTATTATAAAATTCCATTTTCTCTTACTTACTATTATAACTCATTATATGTCACCAAAATACCACTTCTTTACTTGCTGCTATTCCTTATATTTTCTCTAACACCTTTTGAGTCATCTTCTATATCACCAAATATCCACACTTGTTACAATTTCTACTCCTTATTTTAATCTCTCTTTGTTCAACTCTCTTCACAAAATGTCAAACATAGATGTACTTTCAATTTTATTGTATAATCGTTATGTATTATGTATTTTAATTGAGTTTCCTTTTCATTATAAATTATTTGTTCTAATTAAAAACTTTTATTTCTTATTACAGAATGTCACATTTCTTTACTTGTTGTCATAACTCAGTATACGTCATCAAAAATATGCATTACAATTTAGTTTTTTATATTACAAAATGTTTATTTTAGTTATAATGCATTTATTCATATTACAATTTTCTTACGTGGGTTACAATTGTCCTTTATAATTTATAGTTGCTCTTTGTTATTTACTTTATTTCAGATTATATATTATAATTACAGAATACTTCTTATTACTATAAACTTTTTTATTTTTGTGGACATCTGTATTTATGCAAATATGATTGAAAATACAACAATGCTATGAAAACATTTTGTATGGAATAACATTTTGTAGGATTTAAACAATATGTAAGGATAACTGATATATTGTAATGAGAACAAAGAATCTGTAATGGGAAGAAGACATTTGTAACTGAAAATCTAACCATATGGATTGATTCAACTATATATAGATTAGATGTCTTTAAAAAATCATAACCATATCTTATGTAGATCATGAGATATAGACATACATCATTCGATGGTTTATGCAATTTCTACAACTTACCATTGATTAGAAAATAGACATTTTCTTTTATTGTATACTCTATGAATATCAGATTGTGATGATTTTTGGTACACATGTTATCTAAGGGGTATACTATACATCTATAAGGTTGGATTATTCAATATAATTTTACAATCCCCATAAATGAAGGTGGGTACATGTAAGCTACATGTACTTGGGTACACAATTCTTTTAGCATATATATATATATATATATATATATATATATATATATATATATATATATATATATATATCACCCTCCCAGATGTTCGGCCTCCACCACAGACATAGAAGAGGAGAGAGAATACCTCTCTTAATCTCATATATATATATATATATATATATATATATATATTATAAATATATATATATATATATATAATTTGCATGCATTGAAGACATCGTTCAATGATAATATTACATATGGATGGACCAATGCATACGAAAATGACATTTTTAGAGAGGTACAAAGTGTGGATGGGAGAGATAATTACATTTGAAAATATTTGTCAATTTTTACCATCAAGGATGGTGGGTCAATTGACGGGATCCTTCATATTAGGAGATGATGCATATACAAAAGAGATTATACATAAGTTTGAGTAGGAAATGATAGAATCTGAGGTTATTTCATGTAATTGTTTTTTTGGTAAGAAAACATATATGTAGAGAGGGACATATGAATAACAATTAGTGTGGCGTCTTTATGATTAAATTAATGGATTACATGATATAATAACCCCCATCTAAGGAAAAAGCGGAATAGATAATGGATAGAAGAAGGAGATAGATAGAAATCAACAAAAAAACCAAACAATGCTAAAAATACGAGAGAGAGCGACAGAGAGAGAGAGAAAGAGATAGAGATAATTATGAGAGGAATCCAGTTTTTAGTTCTTCTATCTTGATTGGTCAAAGTTTTAAGTTTTTTCTCAAATATGAGAAGAAATAATAAGTTGAATAAAATTATTATTTTATTTTTAGTATTGATATTCATTAACTAAACATAGTATGTTTTTGTGACTTCTTTCTTATATAGCTCCAACATCTTTTTAAATATTTTTATCTGGATTTAATGTTATTGAAGAAACATTTGATGGTTATCTTGTTGGCATGTGATAATGAGCACCTATAAAAGTTTCCCCCAAGAAAAATCATAGGAAAACTTGTCAAATTCTCTCTGCCCGTTAATGATTGTTAGTTTTGCCAAACTATAATATCCATAACTGTATTCGAGTCTTTTTCCACTCTCACAACCTTTTAAAGTCGTTCATGCCCTCATTGGCTCTTTGTCTTCGTATATATATTTCATCTCTTCCGTTTATTATTTTTAACAACAAAATCAATTAACATGGCACATGAGATGGAGAAGTGGAATCATAAATTAACCCCCTTGCATTTTCAAACCTTTCCATATTTTGAATTTAAAAAAAAATTAGTAATACCCATAATAAATGAAAATGAAAAGTGAAAAAGTAATTACTCTATCTGTCTAGCTTCTTACGTTTTCTTAGTCTTTCATTTCTGTTATATTTTTTACAGAAAAATTAAACTAGTTGCAATAACACGTGAGAGGAAAAAGTAGAGAATCATTCATTCTGTCTTCTTGAGATTTCCCACTTTCCTTTTTATATCTTTAAAATATAATAACAATAACATAAGAGATGAGATCATGGAGAAGCAAATATATAAAATTTCAGTTTTGTTATGGTCTCTCTCCCCATTGATGATATGTTCTCTCTCCAAGCGTTATAGATATACATAACAACTATCAATTACTTCCTTCTTTTTATCATCCTTTCTAGTTGTTTATGTCTCGTTGACTCTTTATTTTCTCACTGTTTCAATCTCTTGTTTTGTTATTTTTTAACAACAAAATCAACGTATGCACTTGAGTTTACAGAAATATTATACAATCGGAATAAGCTGTATTTGATACCGTAAGGATAGGGGAAAATAATTCTCATTTGTAGCATTAAATTTATATAAATTATATATATTAAACCAGTGACATACTCATTTTGCAACATGATTTTTAGATAAATATCTTTTTTTGTTAATATGTGCAATATTTTTAATATTCTTGACGTCAAGAAATAAAAAAATGTATTATAAAGGAAGTTACAAAGATATTAAAAGGCACAATCTGTTTTCATTTTTCATGTACAATGCATCAATTTTTTCTTTAATATTTTTCTATCCAGAAAAAGTAGACAAAAATGAGCTTTTACATGCATATGCAAGCATGGACTTACTAGATTTTGTACATATAAGCATGTACACGCATGCACACTCATATATATATATATATATATATATATATATATATATATATTTATTTATTTATTTATTTATTTATTTATTTATATATGTATGTGTGTGTGTTTTACAAAAGTAACTATACTGATAAAAAAGTAATTATACGCCCAAAAAAGTAAACCGAACAGAATACACAACAACTAAAAATGTAATTGTATATTTGTTATAGTTGTTACAAATGTTACTGTTTATGCATAAAAAATAAAATTTTCCAAGGTAAAGTAACCATTTACATGTGTAAAGTAAGAAACTAAAAAAAAAATCAAAATGTGGAACCGGTAGCTACCTCCGCCGACATTGAATGAATGCCCATATATATATATATATATATATATATATGTGTGTGTGTGTGTGTGTGTGTGTGTGTGTGTGTGTGTGTGTGTGTGTGTGTGTCTGTATATATATATATATATACACATGTAACTTGCATGTACCTACCTTCCCAATTTTTGTTTTGAGTAACCTCGCCCTTGTGAAGTCGTCAGGGCATCACAATTTGGTCGGTATCAGAGCTCTAGGTTCACTGAGTCTATAGGAACATTGGACTAGGATTTGTGTCTATTCTAGTGTCCTTCATTATATCTTATTGTAACTTAGAAGAAGAAAAGATGTCTAGAGAACATGAAGAACATGTTGGTTGGACCATAAGTATATGTGCATGAAAATGGCTACCGCAGGAGCGACTGTAGGGGTGATTGTTGGGGCGAGTGTGGGGGCGGCCGATGAGGTGACGGTGCCGCCGGACCCTCCAGATCCTGAGGTTGCAAACCTTGCTCGCAATCCTGCTAGGCCAAATGTGCACCTCAAAGCTGCAGGGAGTGTTTCCATCGTGGAGCAACCTAAGCAATGGTACGATCTGCTTAAGACGGATAGTGTTGGCCCTGTCAAGCTGAGAAAGGAAGAATTTCAATTTGAGGGGAAGCTAATCTATCCAAAGGCAATAGCAGAAAGGAATCTTAGCAGGTGGAATAGAACAGCTGCGGGTTATGTGATTGGGTTGAAACCTCACTATCCGGCACTTGCTAGACATCTAGCCCAGATTTGGAATGCCAAAGGGGCGATAGAAGTGAGATCTAGGGGATGTGTCTTATTGATTGTTTTGTTCGAAAAAGATGAAGATCTTGCTATGGTAGTGGATGGTGGTCCTTGGTTTGTGGCAAGGAAACCCCTCATCATTAAGAAGTGGGAACGGGGGGGGCATTAGAGAAAATGAAACTCACAGAGATCCCCATTTGGTTGAAGATTCACAAGCTTCTGCTCGAACTATGGGATGCTGAGATGTTCAATATCATCAGATCCTATTTGGGAAGGCCTCTTCGACCGGACAAATCTACCTCTGAATTCATAAGACTAGAGTATGCTTGGCTGCAGGTAGTCATTTCTTCAGATTTTAGCTTTCCAAAAGACCTACAGATTATGAGCAATGATGGACACTGTGACACGATTGAATTTGAGTATGAATGGAGGCCGCCCAAGTGTTCGTCATGTGGTCTGTTTGGGCATGAAACAACCTTGTGTGATTCATCCAAAGACCTAGACAAAGGATCACTGAAGAAGAAGGCAAAAAGGATTTGGGTGCCGAAGATCAAAAACGTTGACGAAGAGAGTGAAGTTTTCATTGATGTTGTTGAAGAGGTAGATGATGCTTCTGCTCGCATTATCGAGTTGACAGAAAACTTTCAAGTCGAGGTGATTCACTCATCGCAGTCTGGTGGAGTTGAAGCTTTGACTATTGTGTCTTCTTCTTCGTTCACTCCTATACCATCCCCTGAAGTTGGATGGGAGAAAAAGAGGAAGAAATCCAGATCCTCACCTAGGGTGGCTCCTAAGAACACTCATTGGAATATCCCTATTTCCATCAATAAATTTCCCCCTCTTTCTAGCTATGACAACACAGATTGTCAGGAGGGGGAGAGTTTTGTACATCATGAAGATGGGGGAGAGGTTGCACCATCATTTCCCCCAATGGTTAATCCTTTGTCTATACTGTCCTGGAACGTCTATGGCTTGAATAAGCCAGGGCGCCAGGATGTTGTGAGGGAGGCGATATCTAGGAACTCTTCATCTTTAGTCTGTTTGTATGAAACGAAGATTAGAAGGAAGAAAGTGGCCAAAGTCATTAATAGATGTTGGCCTTTTGCTAGCTAGATTTCAAACCATGATGAGCATCCTTTGGGCAGAGTAGTGATCATGTGGTCGAGCGATTCTATAAAAATTATTCATGTGTCTTATGATGATCAATTCATTCACTGTTGTGTTTCTATTGATGATTTTTCTCTTTATCTCTGTTGTGTATGCTCACAATCTGGATTCTAAAAGAGCTATTCTTTGGCCTAAGTTGCTGAGTATTAGAGATATGGTTGGTAATTCCCCCTGGTTGATTGTTGGAAATTTTAACTGTGTCCATTTCTCTACTGATAGGTTTGGCTGTGCAGAACTTTCATATTGATCCATGACTCTTTTCAATGATTTCATGAATGATGCAAGTCTCTCTGAAGTTTCCTTTTTGGGCTATGACTTCACATGGGATAATAGGCAAGAAGGTATCAACCTTGTTATGTCAAAGATTGACAGAGGCTTTTACAATCTAGAATTCATTGACAAGTTTCCCCAACTTTGGGGTATTATCTCTGCTTCCATCTATAGCGACCATAGAATCCTTTCTCTTCAGTTGGAGTAGGGTGTTTTTAAAAAGAAAACACCTTTCAAATTCATCAATGCATGGAGTGACCGGCCAGATTTTATGAGTCTTATTGAAGAGGCCTGGAAGGTTGAAGTTTCAGGTTGTCCTATGTTTCAGGTTTGTGAAAAGATGAGGAAGCTAAAGAGAACTCTGAAAAACACTAGAGGGGGGGTGAATAGGGTTTTATATTAATTTTTAAAATAATTCAACCAAAAAACAACCACAAGGATGTTGAAGAAGGAGACAAGGGTTTAGAGTGGCTCCACCCTTAGCAAAAACTAAGGGAGTCAGTCCACTGCCCAATTATTTCCAATTGGGATTTTGAAAGTATTTGAATTTTATTACCTTCTCAAGGATGTTACATAAAATTACAAATACCTTCCCAAACCCTTTGGACAACCTTCACCCAAAGTCGTCTCACCAACTTTGAAGCAGCCTTCACTTGAAGTAACTTCAAGCTTCCCCCTTGAAGTAGTCTTCCTCCTTGAAGTAGCTTCCCATTGAGACCTTCTAGAAGTAGTCCAAAGTCCATCGAGCTACCTTCACCACCTAAAGAAGCTCCAACAACCTCCTTTCCACAGCCTCCAACCTAGGAGTAGCAAAGGAGAACAAAATACAATAAAAGGAACAAGATTGGAAGAAAGAAATAATGTTACCAATTGAGTACAACACTTTGATCCTATATCAAGCGGTAGATCTCCTAACCAAAGTGGATGGATGTGGATGTATAGTGGATAGGAGATATTAGCCTATAGGACACTAATGTAGAGCTCAAAAAAAACATATTGCAAGTGTAGCTCAGATTGTTTGCTCACAAGGATTGAATCTCAAGTGTAATTTTGTATGCAAGTTGTATTTTGAGGTGTCATATGGCTGTCCTATTTATAGGAGTGGTTTGCTAATGCTTGGGGATGTTTTAGACACCTTCTAGGGTGTTCTTAGTGCTCAACTAGTTGTTAAGTGTCCACTAATTGCATTTGTAATAGCTAGTTAATTAATTCTAAAAAAGTGCAGACAGAACCCTTCTCGGTCGAGAAGTTTGTCGACCGAGTGTCTCTCGGTCGAGGAATTTGTCGACCGAGGGTGAGTCTGCAGAAAGTGTATTGCAACGTTCAACTCAACTCCCAACTACTTTTTCTAACTCAGTATAATGACTAGGAGGGTCTATTCTCGGTCGAGAAGTTTGTCGACCGAGAGTGTCTCGATCAAAGTTTTTTTCGACCGAGAATGTCCCTGATTCAATGTATTCATTTACTGAGTGTGTGTATCAATGTGCAATTATGATGCTAACTTAGGAGATGACCTATCTAAGTGTTGTGTGTGGATAGGGAAGATCTAAATGCTTGATTTACATGATATCTAAGTACTTGTACATTATAAACTTATACAAGTTTTTACATTAATCAATCATGAAAATAAAGCAATTTTAGCAAATTGATCTTCCAAGTCTTTGCTATCTACCACCTTATATGCTTGTTCCTGAAACACTCAAATTGCAAGTTAAAACCACAAGAAAGAAATGTTTTTCATCATCAAAACAAAGGGATTATAATAATGTCCAATTTAGCCAACAATCTCCCCCTTTTTGAAGATGATAAAACATTTCAAAAATATAAATCAAGGTAATATAAATCATATGAGTTTCATACCTGAAGTTTACCTTTTGCAGCCATTCTCTTATTTGTGAATGGCAGTGTGTGCTAGCCGAGAGATTATGAAACTCATTTTATGTTATTGATTTTATATTATTTCTCCCCCTTTGTCATTTCATAGAGATAACCAAGCTAAACATTAAGTGATTGTTAATTCTCCCCCTTAATTTTATAATTTGATGCTCAATGCAAACCACTTATTTTTATGTCAAATTCAGCCACAATTTATTTATCAATCATTTGCAAAGGATGTCAAGCCTTGAAATTATATGAGATCCTTTTAGATTCATGGCATATGTGTTTTTATTTCTCATCCATTTTACATTGGATGTTAAGCCCTAAAAATGACATGAGAATCCTTTAAGCTCATGAATATATTTAATAGTTTCTCAACCATTTACAAGGGATGTTAAGCCCTGAAATGATATGAGATTCTTTTAGGCTTATAGTAAAATCAATGAATGTATCTCTAATCAAATACACGGGATGTTAAGCCTTAATTTGTTTAGAGAATTCCATTAAGGACAAGATATACATTATATTCATAAATATTGTAGGCTCCTTTATTTTCATAACCAAGATTACTATAAAGATACTAAGGTCATAACTAGTTTCAAATTTTCTTTATGATGTTTACAAAATTTTGTGAACTCCTTCTTATAGTCAAGATAGTTTTTGTGAGCTCCCTCTTAATCTTATAATCAAGATAATTTAAGGATTCTAAGGTCATAATGAGCATTAGTTCATAATAAGTTAACCTTTTATGAGAGCTATGCACTAAAATCTTGTTTTCAATATACTAAGATTGAGTGCAAGGAAATGATTTACAATTAAGCATTTCCCTTGCAAGGAAATGATTTACAATTAAGCATTTTGTCAAGCTTATTTTAGGTCGACCTTGACTTCATCCTAGGTGCCCCTCGGTTGATTTTTATTTTGACCGAGAGGGAATTTTCTACATATTTCCAGTTTAAGCATTCACAATGATCCACTTGATTGAATATTTGAAGCATAGCTTACAAAGTATCATATAAAAAGTATCCATGTATAACAAGGATGATATCATTTTCCATAAGCTAAGCACAACATAATCATTTAACTAATATATCAAGATGCATTTGTGCCATAGAGATTTATCTTAATGCAAAAATGGCATTTTCAATGATAACATCATCTTTATGTGTAATGAGCTGAATCACTATGATTATTTTGAAAACAATATCCATTCATGGTTTATATATATATAGATCAAAGATTATTTTAGGCAAACAAAGTAAAAGATGAAACACAATGATCATGGTGAAACATTAAAGGCATATCCATAATTTCATGAAATAAAATGATCATGGTCATTTAAAAGCAAATTTCAAGACACATGATTTCTATATAGATAAACCAAGGAATACTTAGGACAAACCATGTGGATTATGATAAAATAGTAATTTTCTTGATTAAATCAACATGGTTCATAATTTTCAGTTTTAAGCCAAACCATGTAGGAGATTAACCAAAATAATCTCATGAGAAGCAAATCCATGATTTGAGTAAAATCAATCTTTTCTTCTTAGATACAATTTAATCATGAAAAGTATAAAGTTTTGATGCTCATATGTTCTTCCTTTTAATTATGATCATTCAAATATGCAGTATATAAAGTTCATTACATACTTAAGTTAATTGTAATTGAAGTATCTTAGTTTTTACTGAATAATTCTGTCAGAGTTTTCCTCGGTCGACAAATTTCTCGACCGAGTGAGGTTTGGTCAAAATATTTTTCAACCGGCCGTTTATCAGGTTTTTGCAGGTTTAAGATAGTAACTCTGTCGGTCGACTGATTTCTCGACCGACATTGTCTCGGTCGACAACTTTCTCGACCGAGATTGTTTCAAGACTATTTTCAGTAGTTGTTTTTAATTAAAAACATAGATCAGTTTTATAGAATTATGCAAGTTAGTTCTCAGTTAAGTTGAGATAAGACATTTGAATATCAAAGTAACATTTTAGGTCAAATATCAACTAATCGTATTCAAATCTCTAGGTTTTGGGAACCCAAACTAAATCAACATCCTTTTTCGTGCATGGGTAAGAAAACAAATAATGTCCAAGACGTAAACAATAATGACAACAAATGAATCAATTTCATTTCTCTTTGAGTTGTTCTTGGGAACATACATGGTCTTGGGTGCTTGTGTTCTTCTAGGTTTATGTTGATATGATTTCTCTTTTGGAACATATCCTAAACCTTTCCTTCCATTATAACTAGAAGAATTTTTCAGAATTTTATCAAGAACATCATTGTTTCTCAAGTTATTAATTTCTCTTTGTAACTTGGCAATCTCATCCATTTTCCTTTTGATATCTAACTTTTCTTGATCTAGATCAGATGATAAAGTATCTCTTTCTTTAACAATAGCATCATAATCTAGATGAGTACATAGGATAGGTTGAGTCTGGAAATTATTTAGTTTTGCAAGCAATTCAACCTTTTCTTGAGAAAGAAGATCATAGTTTGTTTCTAAAGTAAGCAACTTCATATTGCAATCATTTAAAGATGATTTCAAAGTAAGGTTTTCAGAAATAATTTTGTCCTTTTCAAAAGAAAGATTATTTAATTTAGCATATAAATCCTCATTGGTTTTTGTAACTATTTCTAGTTTCTTTTTACAATCAATATATTTATCATGCAATTCACTAATGCTAGCAACTAACTCTTCGTTAGATAAATAAAAAAGACTTGCCTCTTCTTCTTCATTTGTTGTAGCAATAAGACACTCTACTTCTTCTTTTCCATCTTCACTATCATCACTTGAATCATCCCATGCAGCTTTGTATGCTCTTTCTTTCTTCTTGTGAGATGATTTCTTCCCCTTCTTAAGTTTGGGACAATCACCTTTTAAGTGTCCCTTTTTGCCACATTCAAAGCACCTGGAGGAAGAAACACTAGGAATTGTGTTAGTTTCAAAACTTCTATACTGCTTACCATTTACAATGAGTGTTTCTTCTTCACTATCTTCTTCACTTGTATCATGACTATTCTTGGTTGATGCTTTGAATACAATGTCCTTTCTTTTCTCCTTTTTGTGTTTAGCTGCCAATCTTTCTTCTTCTTCAAGGGTAGCTTCATGATCCTCCAAGTTGCCAATGAGTTGTTCCATCCTTAATGTAGTGAGATCATTGGCTTCTTCAATGGCCGTCACCTTTGGTTTGTACTTTGGAGGCAAGCACCTAAGAATATTTAATACTTGATCCTCTTCACTAATGGATTTACCTAATGCATTCAACCCATTAAAAATAGACGAAAACTTTGCATACATTTCACTAATAGACTCATATGGTTCCATACGAAACTATTCAAACTTTTGTTTAAGCATGCCAATTTTGGAATTTTTTACTTGAACAGTTCCTTCATAAGTAATAGAGAGTCTATGCCATGTCATATGCAGTTTCACAATTTGAGATTCTATTGAACTCACCTATGGAAATTGAACAATAAAGAATACTTACAGTCTTTGCATTCAATTGGGCTAGCTTTACCGTATTAGCATCCCATGTAGCATACTCCGTTTGAGGAAGAGTGTAATCATTTGAAACCATTCTTCATAAATCCTATCTTATCCCTTAAAAGTAGAATTGCATCCTCCTCTTCCAATAGGTTTAGTTGGTGCCATCAAATGGTGGAGGCCGAGCCACAAGTGTTCCTTCCAAGTTGAGGTTGTTTAATACCCCATCACCCATTTTCTTCAAGACTTTGTTAAAGTTCCTTGAAGCCTGCTCTGATACCAAATGAAAAACACTAGAGGGGGTGAATAGGGTTTTATATTATTTTTTAAAATAATTCAACCTACAAACAACCACAAGGATGCTGAAGAAGGAGACAAGGGTTTAGAGTGGTTCCACCCTTAGCAAAAACTAAGGGAGTCAGTCCACTACCCAATTGTTTCCAATTAGGATTTTGTAAGTATTTGAATTTTATTACCTTCTCAAAGATGTTACACAAAATTACAAATACCTTCCCGAACCCTTTGGACATCCTTCACCCGAAGTCGTCTCACCAACTTTGAAGCATCCTTCACTTGAAGTAACTTTAAGCTTCCCCCTTAAAGTAGCCTTCGTCCTTGAAGTAGCTTCCCGTTGAGACCTTCTAGAAGTAGTCCAAAGTCCTCCGAGCTACCTTCACCACCTGAAGAAGCTTCAACAACCTCCTTTTCGCAGCCTCCAACCTAGGAGTAGCAAAGGAGAACAAAATACAATAAAGGGAACAAGATTGGAAGAAAGAAATAATGTTACCAATTGAGTACAGCGCTTTGATCCTATATCAAGCGTTAGATCTCCTAACTAAAGTGTATGGACGTGGATGTATAGTGGATAGGATATCAGCCTATAGGACACTAATGTAGAGCTCAAAGAAAATAGATTACAAGTGTAGCTCAGCTTGTTTGCTCACAAGGATTGAATCTCAAGTGTAATTGTGTATGCAAGTTGTATTTTGAGGTGTCCTATGGCTGTCCTATTTATAGGAGTGGTTTGATAATGCTTAGAGATGTTCTAGACACCTTTTAGGGTGTTCTTAGTGCTCAAATAGTTGTTAAGTGTCCACTAATTGCATTTGTAACAACTAGTTATTTAATTCTGAAAAGTGCAAATAGAACCCTTCTCGGTCGAGAAGTTTGTCGACTGAGTGTCTCTCGGTCGAGGAATTTTTCGATCGAGGGTGAGTCTGGGAAAAGTGTATTGCAACATTCAACTCAACTCCCAACTACTTTTTCTAACTCATTCTAATGGCTAGGAGGGTCTATTCTCGGTCGAGAAGTTTGTCGACCGAGATTGTCTCGGTCGAAGTTTTTGTCGACCGAGAATATCCCTAATTCAATGTATTCATTTACTGAGTGTGTGTATCAATGTGCAATTGTGACACTAACTTAGGAGATGACCTATATAAGTGTTGGTTGTGGATAGGGAAGATCTAAATGCTTGATTTACATGATATCTAAGTACTTGTACATTATAAACTTGTACAAGTTTTTACATTGATTACAATCATGAAAATAAAGCAATTTTAGCAAATTGATCTTCCAAGTCTTCGCTATCCACCACCTTATATGCTTGTTCATAAAACACTCAAATAGCAAGTTAAAACCACAAGAAATAAATGTTTGTCATCATCAAAACAAAGGGATTATAATAATGTCTAATTTAGCCAACAAACTCTGTGTGACTGGAATAAAAAGGAAGTAGGCAACATCTTTGATAACAGAATAGTGAAGGAAAGTGAGGTGTGCATTGCCCAGCTTGAGGCAGATAGACATCCTACTGATAGTGAGATTCAATTGGTTGTTGTGAAGAAAAGAAGGGAAGCCATTGAAGCTTATAATATGGAGGAATCTTTTGTTAGACAAAAGTCTTGAGTTCAATGGTTGAACTTGGGTGATAAAAATTCAAAGTTTTTTCATGCTTCTCTCAAGACTTGGAAACAACAGAATAGTATCAGGAGTATCATGATTGAAGGTACTATGTGTTCAGATGATGAGGCCATTGAGATCCATATTACCGATCATTTCCAAACCTTATTCTCTGGTGTTCCTGGCTCTTTTAGTGAGTGGGATTCTTCCTAGATTCTCCCTAAGTTGTCTAGAGAAAATTTTGATACCATTCGTGGTCTAGTTACTCAGGAAGAAATTGACAATGTTATCAAACATTCTAAGGGGGAGAAAGCCCCTGGGCCTGATGGGTACAACTTTCATTTCTTTAAAACTTGTTGGCACATTATTGGAAAGGATGTCTCTAAGGTTGTTATGAACTTCTTTTCTAGTGGTAAGATTTTAAATGAGGTCAACAAGACCTTTATTACTCTCATACCCAAAACTAGTAACCCTACTTCTATCAAGGATTGGAGGCCCATATCCTTTTGTAACGTTTTGTTCAAAATTATCTTTAAAATTTTGACAAATAGGTTACAAAGGATCCTTCCTTCCATCATTAGCCCTGATAAGAGTGCTTTTATCAAAGGAAGATCTATCAGTGATTATGTTCTGCTTATTAATGATTTGATCAAAAATATTCACAAGAGCACTAAACCTAAGATGTGTGTCAAGACAGACATCATGAAGGCCTATGATTCTATTAGTTGGAATTTTATCAAGTTGATGCTTCAGAACATGAATTTCCCCCTATGTTTTATACATTGGATTGATATTCTCCTTGAGTCTACCAGTATGCAAGTTCTTATCAATGGTGTCCCTGGTACTTCCTTTAAACCTGGCAGGGGTATTAGGAAAGGGGATCCCCTTGCCTCTTATATGTTTGTCATTGCCATGGAGGGCTTTATTAGTATCATGAAATCCTATGTTGCTCAGAATTTGTTCAGGCCCATTAAAGGTTCTCATGAATTTGTTGTTTCTCACGCCATTTTTGCTGATGACGTGGTCCTTTTCTCTGAGGCTGGTCTGAAGTCTATTGATGGTGTTAAGTTGGTGATGAATACTTTCAGCAAGGTTTTGGGGTTGAGCATTAGTTTAGACAAAAGTGTTGTGATCTGTAATGAAGTTGTTGATAGTATTGTAAAGGATTCTGGTTTGAATATTAAGATAGGCAAGTTGCCTTTAAAATATCTTGGGCTTCCCCTTTTTAAAGGCAGGCTCACTAGATCTTTATGCTCTCCTATTGTCGATAAAATTAAGCAAAGGATGGCTGGCTGGAAATTGATTCACCTATCTTATGTAGGGATACTTGAACTTATTAATTCTATCCTGTCTACTTTTCACATCTACTGGGCTTCCTCATTTCCTCTTCCCTCTGCAGTCACTGATGAAATTGATCAGTTGTTTCGAAATTTTCTATGGAGTGGTGCCTCAGGTGAGAAGGTTACCCATGCAGTTGCATGGAGTAAGGTGTGTAAACCCAAAGCAGAAGGTGGCTTAGGCATAAAGATAAATTCTGATATGGTTAAAACCTGTGTTGTTAAGAACATTTGGAATATTGCTTTGAGGAAGGAATCACTTTGGGTGCGTTGGATTCATGCTAGATATCTCAAAGGCGATTCCATTTGGAAGTGTGAAGGTAATTCTAGTTCTTCTTGGATGTGGAGCCATATCTTAAGGACTAGGAACTTGATTATTAATAGGATTTCAGTTAACCCAGATATAAATACCCTTATTTGGATAGAGCCTTGGGTGCCCAATGGGAAGTTCCTTGATAGTGTGCTCGATCAAAAGGATATCTTGAAACTTGGTAAAGGGAAGCTAGCTAAGATGAGCAGTCTACTAAAGGATGGTGTATGGCTTGTGCGGAATTCCAGAAACTATTCTAGAATCATTGATGTCATCAAGTTGTACTTTCATCCTTCTTATGTTATCAAAGGCAGAATCCTCCTAGACGGCAAGGAACCTCATAGATTGAGGGATTTTTGGAATTTATTGTTGGAAGAAAGCCCTCGTGTTTCTTGGGCTAGCTGGGTATGGAAGGCAAAATCGCCAATGAGGTGCAGACTACTTATGTGGAGAGTTATGCTTGATAAATTGCTTACTCGTGACCATCTGAAGCGAAGAGGATTTTCCTTCACCTCCAGATGTGAGCTCTGTAGGGATTGTGATGAAGACTTGAACCACATTATCTTTGGGTGTGTGTTCTCTAAATGCATTTGGGCATCTGCTATTCCTGAAGATCTCATTAAGGAAATTCCTATTTCTATCTCTAACCTTATGTTGTACATGGGTAAGAGGAGTAGGACCTATTCTCATCTAGTCATCTATAATATCTGGAGTGAGAGGAATCAAAGAATTTTTTATGGAATGGATTGCCATTCTGAGAGGATCTGGAAGACTGTTAAAAAGGATATTGATTTAATCCTTTAGGTTCTATATAGATAGATACAATTTTAGTCCTTTTGTTTTCCTTGCTTCTTGTACAGATCTTTTTCATATGTTGGTCTGCTTTGGCAGTACCTCTCCTTCTTGGGGGAATTTTTGTACTTTCTTTCACAAAAAATAAAAAAAGAGGAGCAACATGCTTTGAGAGACCAAAAAAAACATGTTGGCTGAGAGTAGTGTTACCGCACCAAGTGGTGGTGTCACGAGGCAGGAGAGGGTTGATGGAGTGCCTGAGGAGCCTTGGTTTGACCCAACAACTATAGCCAATCCCACTTTTTAGTCCATGTTTGGAAAGTTCATGTCCACTATGACGCATATGGCGTATAGGATGCCCATACCCCAATCTAAAGAGGTAGTCCCAAATGTGGAATTATGTGGTTTCGAGAAGACCTTTGAGAGGTTGAGGCGTGTTGGAGCATTGGAGTATGTGGGCACATTAGACCTAGCTGATGTTGACATGTGGTTGATCGAGCTAGAGAAGACCGTCAAGATCCTCAATATACCTAAAGAGGATAAGATGAAGCATGTTGTGTACCTGTTGAAAGGGAGTGCAGAGCATTGGTGGGCCATTGAGGAGGATAAAAGGCCTAGAGTGGTGATCAGTTGGGAAGAGTTTTGAGGGGGTTTTGTGAGTTGATACTTCCTGGATACCTACCTGGACAAGAAGATCACCCAGTTTGAGAAGATCCAACAAGGGTCTATGACGATCAATGAGTATGAGGCATAGTTCATGGAACTTTTAATGGTTTGCCCACATATGGTTGCTATGGGTAAGGAGAGGATTAGACGATTTGAGAAGGGTTTGAGTTCTAAGTTGACATTTTTGGTGTCAGCCTTGGAGAATAGAGAATATTTTGCCACGTTTGTGGAGTTTGTGATATGGACAGAGCAGTCATTCGTGTAGAAACGTGAGGCAAAAAACAAGAAGCGACCTGAACAGACTCAAGAACAATCATCTGGAGGCTTCAAGAAGACTAGGTTTTCAACACCTTAGTCATAACAGAAGTCAGTGGTTCAGTCTCAGTGGTCGCCAAGCAAAGGTAGAGGTCATACCTTTCTGCCTACAGGAGCTCATATTGTTGTATTAGTCTCAGTGATAGGGTCGTCTAGGACATGGTATGAGAGCAAGACCTATTTCAAGTGTGGACATACGGAGCGTGCAAGGCCATATTACCTGATGAAGAATGAAGAGGTGATGCAATAGCCGCGATAAGCTCATCACGGGTCACAACAACGATAGTTCAATAGTGATGGAGGCCTAGGATGCGGCCAGGCATCACAAGCTTGTTCTTCTGGACAAGCCAGTAGGGGAAGTGGGTGACAATAACCAATGACTCGACTCTACACCATGAGCCATCTAGAAGGAGCCGTCAACCCATGAGTCATGATAGGTCAGATGGAATTATTTCATTATGATACGTCTACATCTTACTTTATATCTATTTTGGTTTACCTGTTTGAGATGCACTCTTTTTTCACTAAAGATGTGATAGCTAGTTGTTCTTTGCTTGTTAGTCGTATAGTTGATAGTCTTTGCTTAGAAACCCCTTTTGTTGATTCCACAGAGTTGTGGGAGGTGTGTCCTTCTTGTGTTCTTTCTTTCTCCAGACATAGCATACAATTGGATCTTATACCAGTTGATATGCATGGATTTGATGTGATCCTTTGAATGGATACTCTACAGAACTACTGACTCATCTTGGACTGTAGTTCTAAAGTGGCGACGTTTTTCGATGGCAATGTTTTATGGACCTTCCAAGGTGATAGGAATATTCTTCTGACGTGTCTGGTATTGATGTAGCCCTATTTTAGGGCTCCATCTTGTGCCACTTTTTTACTTAAATCACATCTAGACATGTTAGATTACAATATAATTACCCCAATATGCTTATTACTGTCAAATGCACTTATACACATTCTTTGCATTATTTTCAGGTACTTGGACCATGCTTTGGATGGATGAGAGGGAAGGAAGGAGTCCTAGGGTTCCTCCACCCATGGAGGGGTCCAAAGAAGGCCCCAAAGCTCCCTCAACCTACCCCAATGGCCAAGATTTGACATCAAGCAAAGAAGTCCTTTGATAATGAAGTTTGAAGCTATTTTTGTCTTTGAAGACCCCAGCACGAACGTGATGGCAATTGCACAAAGTTACAGGTTCATAGCCAGAATTCACAAGTTTCAGCAACTCAGCCACCACGGCCGTGCTACCCAGCACGGTTGTGCCATGAAGACCCAGAACGGCCGTGCTACCCAGCATGGCCGTGCAAGCTAAAAAATGGAGTGGGCATGCTCTTGGGAACGACCACCTCTCAAATTCCACCACCACGGCCATGCTACCCAGCACGGCTGTTCTACCTAGCCCCCACCACGGTCGTGCTACCCAGCATGACCGTGCTACCAGCCTCCATTTCACCTCACCAACCTGTGATTTTCCACTTTCTTAGAACGACTGTTCTCCTCCACCACGGCCATTCTGACCTCCACCTACCATGGTCGTACTGCCCAGCACGGCCGTGCTGCCACCCAAAACCTACCACTTTCTACACTATTTTTCCACAATACCCCTACTTACCCTAGTGCTTCCACCACCACCTATATATACATGGGTGGCAGCCACATCACTAGGTTAGCTCCCCCTAGCTTCTCCTAGCCTCCATTACTCCTCTCCACCTACTCCTTGAGCATTTAGTGCATTTCCCTTGCATTTATGCTCTCCGACCACCATTTCCATCTCCATTTCACTTTAGAAACCTAGTTTTCTAAGTTTTCCTCCATAATCTACCATATCTCCATGCTCATCTGTACCCTTGGAGGAGAGAGGACATCCCCATCAGCAAGGAGGTGAAGAAGAAGGCTACTTCCCCAAGCTCCATGGAGTTTCTTCCCCTTCTTCCCCTTTCTTTTGCCATTTCTTTGACTATGTGTAGCTAAGCCCCTAGCGGTGAGCTGTTTGGGGATAAAATGTGACTTTGATACCATGTTGGGGGAATTTTGGTTGTAATGAACTCATTTTTATCTATGATGATTGCTCCATGCTTTTGTCTCTTATCCCATTGCCATGCTTGTGAGTTATGCTTTTTTGTTATGAATTGCTTGTTTGTTAGTGTTTGACGATACCATGTTTCTAGGAGAATTGTGATGCATGTGGCAATCTTAGGCATGACTCATAGGTCCCAATAGGGGATCCCTACCTAGTCCCCTTTGTTCCTACATGCCTAACCCCTCTCCTACTACTTAGTATGAGACCTAATTTACTAGTATAAGTGGGATTGATGTGATTGGCTAGGGTTTTCTAAAGGCTAGAATGGCTAGTGGCATGAGGTCAAATATCCTCATCTCTACTCCCATTTCTACCCTTGGCCCTCACTTGCTCAATACCACTTATCCTAGAAACCTAGATTTGGCTAATCCAATTAGAATTACACATAACCCTAGTCTTCCACTAGTAGTATAGGGTACATTCTAATAGCATTTGTCTTATTGTTTGGTTTGGTAATATAGATGAAAGATGAGAACCATGCTTGTCCAATAACCTCCCCCGACTAATATTAAAGTTACATCCCCAAACGACCCACCTACCTTAATCATCTTGTTTAAAACTCAACTTGCTTTGTTTGCTTGCTTATGCTAGTATAGCTTAGTTGTTCTTGCTTAACATAGTTAATTGCTCAGCTTGGATAGTTAGGGTTAATTTAGATCTTTTCTTGCTTAGTGGTAAACTTAGTCTCTAAATTGCTTCTTGCTACTCTAGTGTAGTGTAAGTTACCATTGCTCTTGCTTTGTTAGTTGGTTAACCTAGATTGTTAAGCTTGCTTGTTTAAAGTAACTTAGGTTCAATTCCTCCTTTCTTGCTCCTTCACTTAGATTAATCACCAAAACAAATCCTTTTCAAAACCCTTCAACCCTAGACTCCACATTAGGAACATAGAAAACACTATCCTATCTCTAGTTCCCCCTCTATCCCTGAGGACCAACCCCTATTCTTACCAATCACCTATACTACAAAAGTACCCCGTGCGGTTGTGGGTGACTTGTTTGGTTTTGTGATCGACTTGGTTAGGGCCAATACAAATTTTGAAAGTTCTCATACATGTGTCCTCCCTTGGGGTTGTATCTAGCCACCTCTAGTTGGCTAGTGTGTAGCCTTGGTGGGAAACACTCCAAGCTTTCTGGCACCGTTGCTGGGGATAGAGGTGCTCGGCCTAGCTAGTTAGTGTAGCTTAGCCTTTCCTTTTGCCTTCATCATTGCTATTCTTTATTCTTTGTTCACTTTTGCATATTGACATTCTAACTTGGTTTCTTGTTGCTTGTTTGTGTATTGTGCAGGTGACAGTTGTGCATGTGCCACACGTGTTCCACTTGTACCAACTTGGTGTTGTACGACCCCGAGATAGGTAGAAGGATATGTGAAAGTCGCAGCAACCAACACTGAGAGGCCGACATGGTAGACAACAACCCTCATGCAGATGCTCAACCACCTCCACCGTAGCCCCACCGCCCACTCCATGAGTATTTCACCCTGGGGAACTACAATTCCCCCATTGCCACCCTAGTTGACCAAATGTCGGGTCAACAATTCTCCATTCCACCCACACTCCTTAGACTCCTCCCCACTTACTATGGGATGGAGAATGAGAATCCCTACCATCACATCGATGCATTCCTTGAGATGTGCTCTACTTTCTATACCCGTACCGCCACCGATGACTCCATCTGGAGAACCCTCTTTCTATTCTCCCTAAAGGAAAAAGCTAAAGAGTGGTATGTGTTAAATCCAAATCTAGTAACCTGGAATGAAGTCAAGAATGAATTTCTCAAGAAGTTCTTCCCGATTGCTAAGCTATCCTATATGAGAAAATGCATCACTTACTTTGCCCAAAAAGAGAATGAACCCTTCCACAAGGCATGGGAGAGGTTCCAAAAACTTCTCTGTGACTGCCCTCACCATGAAGTGCCATTGTGGCAACTCGTTCAAGCCTTCTACACCGGGCTTGAAGAACAGAGCCAAAACAATGTCGACTCCTCCTGTGGAGGTACTTTCATGGCAAAGACACCTGAGGAATTGTGGTCTTTATTCGAGCATCTTGCTAAAAACTCATGCCATCGTGTTTCTACAAAAGGGGAGCATTGTGGCCGAAGCTACATCTCTCCACCTTCTTCTATGGCTCCAACCAGCAATGTTGCTGACCTCGATATGATGAAAATGATGGTGGATATGATGAAGATGGTGAAGAACCAAGATGGTGGTTCTCCTAGCCAACCGACCATGGAAGTCAATTTTGTTGATGAAGAAGTAAATGCCTTGCACTCCTTTGGCGGCCAAAACAATCAAGGCCCCATGTCCAACACCTATACTCCTGAATGGAGGAACCATCCAATTTTTTCTTGGAAGCAACAAAATGAGGATGGACAAGGACAAGGGCAGCAGAGGCCATGCTATAGTTCAAAGTTTTAAGAGGAGGTGTGTAACGACCCCGCCTCCCGGTAACCCCCAATTAAGGGAGACCCGAAGGTCAGAGCTGTTATTCAATTAATAGGACCAAAGGTTCGATAAATAATCAGTAATAATTAATAAACTTTACCAACTAAACTGAAAACTGGTATAAACTAAAACTTTTCTTACCTTGGAAAAATTGGGATTTCTAAGCTTCTATCCATGAAGATGTTACTCTAACTAATCCTCCTGTGTACGTTACTTCTCATTTAATTCCACATATGCCACTTTACTGTTTGTTCTTTTCATTTGTACCTAAAACGCCGACAAACAAAACATCGGTCAGTATATCGAAATATACTGGTATGTGGGGACAACCAAAAGTTTGCACATATGGCTAACAATTTAATAATCACAATCAAATTATTTAACAAGCCACTTTACACTTTTCAGTATGACATTCTCCACTGCTTTTGCCCTAACCCTGGCATACCCACCTTAGGATGCCCTTTGCCAATGACTTAAGGCCACCGTCTCAATCCCGAGCTTGGTGCCTGGGGGTCACCACTCATGGTGCCCACTAGTCATGCAATATCATAGGCCACCTTCTTGGTGCCTGGGGTCACCACTCAAGGTTTCCATTGGTCTACCCATCTGGGCCTGACCTTTGGCATCATCCATCAGGGTGGCATGTAGGTGCGAGAATCCATACTTCTATTATTAATGTGATAATCATAGTGACTTTATAATTTGCAAATATGAACATCCAAACTGATAATTTGCAGTCAATGCGATCAATCATCCGGCAACCATGCGGGAAACTAATGCGATTATTCATAAGCGTAACCACATACCTGATCCAAAGCAACTTGTTGTCCAAGCAATAATGATAAAGAACAAGCAATCAACAATTATCCTGAAATTAATGCATGACATCCAAGTGTTATAGTTTATCCAAAACATTCTAAAGCTACACTTGGATTCCACCTTAAGCTTTTTAGGGTTTTAGCCTCCATAATACTTTTATCACGTTTTAATGCTCTCTTAGTTTACAAACCCTAATTAAAGTCGATTATTTATCTTTTATATCAAAATTGTCATCTTTATCCTTTTCAATTATGACAAAGTCATTACACTCATCTATCGTCAATTCATACTTCATTACGATCTAATTCACCTATTAATTCCATTTATCATTAGTTCCAACTTTATCCATTAGAAAACCCTAATTATCATGTTAAGGGTATCTATCCATGATTAGAAACTTTTTATATTCTAATATTAGAACCATCATTATCATATTTCTCAAATTAAATATGATCTTCTCCTCTTTTACCCTAAATTAGGTTTTTTAAATTCTTAAACATTCTCAATTGAGGTATAAGCCCTAAATCATGCAAGAAACATCTAGGTCTGGTTTAAGTTCGTCATTAATTATTCAACAGGTTGCAATTACTAAATCTCATCAACTAAGCAATATGAACTTAACCAATATGTTCAATTAGGGTTTCTTAATCTAATACATAAGCACTTTTCATTAGATTAAAACAATTTTGCAAATATGAACAGATTTAGGTTATCAAACTAATTTTATTGCATTCCTCGTATTTTTCCAAGCAACTTTCATGTTCTAACTTTATTCATAGGAGCTTCCTATAAAAAGTTATGATTTTCGCAAGTAAAACCCTTTTTCTCGAATATTTGATAGAAATATGATTTTTACCAAAAATACTAGGCCGCACGATCGGTGGTCCTCTAGGATCAAACGTGATCTGACGATCCACGTTGCTTCGCGCACTATACCCAGGAGTTTTTTTCACGTGGACGTTTCTACCCCTCCTCCTCTTCATTAGGGTCGGGGTCAAGGAGGTCTATTCCTCCCCCAACCCGTCTTCAACCTGGCGCTCGGCTCCTGTTCGCGAGCCAGGCTAGACGCCGGTCAACCGGAGGGTTGACCCTCACCTCCACCACAGCCACGGCCCAGGAGCTTGCTCCTTTGGCTCCGCCAGCCTCCGGTGATCCCTGCGAGCCACTTCTCCACTCCCGCCATCGTCCTCGCGGAGCTTGCCGTGCAAGGGTCCTCTAGCCGGAACAGAGCAGGTCTCGGCTCCAAGATGGTAACTCTCCTAGGCGCGATGACGCCTTCGACTGGCCCCCCTTTCATGAGGATTTCTTCTGTGTTTCTCACATGAGGTCTCGAGCCTTATATAGGCAAGGATCGCGATGTATAGGATCTGCAGCAAAAGCCCAGATGTCCGACTTGGACAGGGATTTGGGCAAATCCCTTTCCCACATGGAAAAAAGGGTGCGATTTTCTCTCCCGCATCTAATGAAGCGATCTCCAAGCTCGCACAGGGATCGTGCATCAAGAGAATCGATCGGGAAAAACTCTATCTACATCTTCCTTTCCTTATCTTAGGCAAAAAGCAGCCACTGTTGGATCCAGATCCAACGGCTGTTAGGCCCCAAAGAAGAACATGGTTTAAAATGAATTGTGATATTCAAAGGAAACTTGGAAAATTCATATCTCTCTCCTCGTTTAACATTTTTCACTCAAATTTTAGAAGAAACTCTATCTTGGCATTATATACTCGTGTATTAAATTTGAAACCCAAATTCCAAAGAAAAAGGGTGTTTCCTTCATATGCAAGACATTCATTAATTAATTCAAATTCAATTAATATTCCTTTTCCCCTTTGCCATTATATATTTATTTTGGGTCCCTTAGGCCTCAAGAAAACCTAAAGGCACGGATTCCCATAATGGAAAATATCTTAGTTGCCTTTATCCTCTTATTATGTCTATTTCACATATTCTCCTTTTATAAAATCATTTTCCTTATTATTTCTCTTTTCTTTTATTTTCTTTTCCTCTTTTCATATTTATTTTATTAGGAATCATATCTAAATGAATTTTATTCAATTGTGGACATTAATGCCACTTTCTAGATACTTCCAAGTATTTCTCATGAATACTTTGCTTAATATCCATTATCATGTAATTTTTCCATTAGTTGGACTTTTCTTCTTTTCTTTTCTTTTATATCCATTAATGGATTAATCTAATAATAGGAATCACGAAATTTCTATTCAAAGGAAGATTTACAGAGAAATCCATTCTTCTAAGCAAAGCATACCACCTTTTAATTAAGTCCATATTCACAAAATTATTACATTTCACATGCAAAATTTGAGGTTATAACATCCTTCCCCTCTTATAGGAATTTTGCCCTCAAAATTCCATCAAGCAAGCAAACAAACAGCATAAGCTTTTCATATGTCCATCATGGCTCCCATGTGGCTTCACCCTTTCCATGGTACATCCCAAGAACCATCGACATCTCATATTCTTTCATCTGAGTTCTTCTAACCTTGGTACATCGTACCCACAGGTGACTCAGGACATTTCAGCCTCTCATAAAGCTGAATAGGTTCAGGGCTCAGCACTTGGCGTGGGTACCTCACATAGTGCTCTAGATCAGACTCATGAATCACATTATACATTACGTTATCCTAAGGGGCAAGGCTAAACACAACCATCTCCACCAATCCATCTCAAATGGACCCATATATTGGGGACTCAGCTTTCTCAGTTGTAGCTTAGAGGGGTCGGATTTTCACATCACACATTCTCCCACAGTGAACAGCATATCAGTCTGCTTTGCATCAGCTCATGACTCACGTCACCACTGGGCTCTCTCTCAGCCATTGCATGATCAAAGCGACTTCATCTGCACACACTTTTGGTTCTTTTCTGACCTTCACGAGGCCTCCTTCACCAACATCATCATACTGAAGTGGTGACCGACACAACCTCCCTATAGAACTTCTTGCATCCCGATAAAGGCTATGGTGGTTAACATCACATCTTAAGAACTATCTCCATGTATCACCCTGAATGAGCACACATGCTCACCTCAGACCCTCTAGTCTGGATTGTATTAACCATTAGTTAGGGGTGATAAACTATACTATCATCGAGTCCTTCATGTATCTACTTCCACCTCATGGAAGTGAACCCTTAGGTTATACTCAAGAACTTTTGAACTTGCATCATGGTGTAGTTGAACCATCTCTTTCTCTTATAAGTAGTTCAACCTCGTCTGTCCCTTGACAATACTCTTTCTTTCTCATGTCATCTAGATAAGGCGATCTACCATAACCCACATCGCATCTTAACCTTCCTTGACTAAGGGGAGACTTACCACAACATCCATAGGGATGTACTCCCATTCCCCCTCGGGGACCTTCTTTATCCTTCATATCAATGTACTGGGTTACTGGTGTTCGTCCTTCACCTCTCTCATGCATGGAAACATACCACATGCAACCTCATATCAAGAAGCCAAAGTGCTACCATCACTCACTATCTTTGTAGTATCACGGTGTTTGGTGATCTTAAAACCATGATCTCCTATATGTCATGTTTCCTCAAGCTTGATATCTCGGAAACCCTAAACCACTCTCATTAGGGTTTCATCACCTTCCCTTCCAAGAAGTGCATCTGAGGTTCTACAAACATCCTTTTATTACATCAATGACTAGGCTAGCTAACCAAACAACCCTTACATTTATGTGTTAGCCAAAACACATCTTCTTTCCAGACTTAGGGTTAGACAAACAACCTCAACTTCTTCTAGCTTCTAACTAAACTAGGCAGCTAGATCACAACTAGAGCATTCATTACCACTTCTTACCCTTAGGTGTTAGATAAAGTTGAAGACATACTCTTCCATGCATATCTCTTATCATCTCAAACTCTAAGTTTATCTTCATCAAGAAACTCTGATCTCCTTTTCATGGTGGTCGAACTCAACCTTGGTTAACTTGTACATTCCACATAGCTCCTGATAAAACATCCTCATGAGTTGACTATACTACTTTCTCTTAGTGTTTGTAAGCCATCCATGTATCATTCACTCCACCAAGATATGTTAACATCTCTGTCCTCATACCTTGTAGCAATGTTTCAACTCGCATCATCTTTTATCCTTGGTGTATGGCATGCGTACTGTCCTATCTCTCACTCCCATAACAAGAGGAAATAAGCATTTGACTGCAGTCCAAATACAGAGTTCTTCCTATTCCAAGAGTAGAGATGGTACAGCCCACCTTGCCCGTACACTTTCAAATCCAAGTTGAAACGTGCAGCTTATGTCTCTATATCACAAACATCATGATATCCACATAACTTCCATGGAAAACTGGTATCGAACTTACTTGGTCTGAGCACAATCCCAGGTCATCTCCTCTAGGTCTATAGGGAGCCGACACTTTTGGGGTCATCCCTTTTCCCTTATGCATCAGAGAGTGCCCTACTCATCTGCCCTTTGGGTCTCATGGATTCATGAAGGTGATCAATCTCCTAACCCATGGCCCTCACACAATGATAGTTGTTACCTCCCGACCCTATGGTCACGTGCAACTAGGGAATTGGGAAACTCCTACTTCCATCGGTCTTATCGCTTCCTGACCCTAGGATAGACTTAGGATTCTAGCATAGTACATGTCCAACTTAGAACCTTACCCAAGTCTCCATCATCTCTCTCTGCATCCATGACTAACTTTCATCCCTTCATAGGGGTCATGGAAAACTGCCTACCTTGGTCAGGCCCCATATCGGTTACCTCCATGGTAACACATCCACATGCACAAAGAGATGGTTATCTATGGGTCTACAGTTTCGTTCTCATGCCACATACTTTTCACTTAGCTTCTCAAGATCCTATGAAACCTCTTTAGGTCACCTCAAACCTATAGAATTGGTATACACCCTACCAAAGGGGTCTCTCTCCTAGGATGGGAGGAAACTACCACTCTCGACAACAATGTCACAATCATCCTTAGGGTTTACTTCCATATGAGCATGCTTAACCCAGCAGCTACCAAGGCACAAGAGGACCACCTACTAAACCGTGCTAGGTCACACTCATACTCTTCCTCAACATTAGACCAATCTTCATGGTGAGGGGTTCATCAAACATACCCTTAGCTTAAGGGGTTTCCTTTACCTCTACACATTAAGAGTATCATGCTCGAAACTATAGATACTCAAAACTCACCATGAGCATCGGATACACTGCTTCCCCTCTTAGGCCTAGGAGCCCTATATTCTCCTTTGGGGTATCCAACTGCATGCTCAATCTCTTAACCACGAATCAAGCATGTCCAAGGTATGTCATGCTCTCCATGTCATCCTTCTACTTGAGCAACACATCAGGGTTGAGTCCTCTTCCAGGACAACCAACTAGGTAAAAAGCCTCACAACTGGTTACTTAAACTTCCTCAGGGTCTAAAGCACTCTTTATCTTATCCAGTAGGTAATCACTTATACCATAGGTACCAGAAGCATCATCCTCCCTCTAAGGTTTGGTTCCTCTAAAGGAAACCAAGAAAACATCAATCTCCAGGAATCAAGCATAAGGTAACCACTATCATCCACGTAGGTCGCATCATCCTTAACTCCCCACTATTCCTCAAGTTCCGGGGTTTTAGACTTCCAACCTCCTTGTTGGGGTCCTGCTTCCTCTCTCTAGAGCTAAAGCCACCTCCAACTTTACTACTACAGGTCCTTTATCCATGAGGATCAAGCTCACAAGCATACCTCCACATGGGTGAAGCCTATGCTCGAACTTATGTTTGCCCGAGGTTATTCATAGTTCTTTATGCTTATCTCATAAGCCATCCATCATGCCCTTCTGGCCAGGGTTTCGACCTACTGCCAGCACTCCTTGACGTATTTTGGGTGCCTATAATGCCATGTACATATAAGCTCATGGGGTTTCCATAGGTTCTTCTCTAACCTCATCAATGAAGGAGCTATCCTTCACTCCGACTTGCTCTACCCTTCCTAGGGTTGGGTCGCCAAAGGTACTCGGTCATCCATGGCTCATATGGCATCCAAGGCAAGTCTATCCAAAAACGCGGTCTACCATGACATCATGTCATCTCTCTCTCCAACCTTCACTTAGGGTTAGGGTTACCATCATCCTCAAAGGATGTGCTAGGTTTCTACCTTGAGTGGAGGTCTCTACCTCCAAGACTAACTCTCTCTACTCATCCTCCTACCAAGGAGGTCTATCCTCAGGTCTCTCCTGAGGGCATTGACAACTCGTGTCATACGACCTAAGCATGTATCTATTCCTTTTGTGCTTACTCTATTAAGCTTATGTCCATGACATCTTATTTATATGCTTTTTATTCATTTGGTGGAGGATTCCTTAATCCTTATCAACCTTACCCATACCTCAAGAGTGTGACGTCCCCGGATTTTCTAAAACTTAATCTGGTGTGTGACGTCCAAATTGAAACCCTCACCTCAGCGAGAATCCCAATTTAAACATCCCACATGAGGCTAAGAAGAAGAAAATCGAGGGAGTCAGAAGGAAACAATACATCAGTAGCACATGTACATGAACAATAATAAAACCATACACACATGTTCACCATTCAACATATAATTACAACATGAATTGTTACAACATTTGATATTACATATTGAACAGCAGACTCTACATATACATGTACTACATCTAAACAACAGGATCTTAAGACAACAGGTCCACCTGTACATCAGCTCGCCATACAACTCTCACTATCCTGGATCTTCAAGAGCATAACCATAACCTAAACAAAAGATTACATGCGGTACACGTCAGCACAATATTTCATGAATATTGTACTGAGTACGCCTACGTGTCTTTTATATACCTCTCATCATATCTTGGAAATAAGATAAAACTAATGTACTTGGCAGTAACAGAAGAATATAAGAAAAGCGTATACTTACACAAAGATATTCATTAAAAAAAGAGAACACATATTTTAATCATATTTTCATCATATATCTCGTACATCTGCCCCTAGGGCTTTGATGCTTTTGAGGCCTTATGATCTACTACCAAAGAGTTTTAGATCATTTTACGTGTGATCTACTACCAAAGAGTTTGAGATCTAACACATGTGATCTACTACCAAAGAGTTTGAGATAACTTCAATGCACTGTACTACCAAAGAGTTTAGTGCTATCATATGATGGACCAGATATCTTATGTTTCATGTGTTCATAGCAATAAGTATGGAAAATCATGCAACATATCATACCAGAACAATCATTTCAATCAATATCATATGCCAAGTCTTTACTACCATATAACACATGCATATTGTATAATAAGCCAAGTAAGAGGTAATGGCGTACCTTCCAAAGAGATAATCTAATCACCACATATACTTCTAACGTCAACTATATCTTGGTCAACCCTGATTAAGACAAGATCACATACTATCATTAGGTTCACATCATCTTACATCTCATCTTAACCTTAATCATGTTCATTTTAGGGTTTAACTTATCTCATTAAGATATGTGCATCATTACTGGTCTTATCTTCTTGTAATTAGGTTATTGATGTTATATTCTAGATTAGGATACATAATCTGATTACTTGATTACATATAATTATGTGCACATGTTAACCCTATGTTACATGTACTAATCATATTAGGGTTAATATCATATTAAGAGCAAACATCATTGTATAACATGGATTATGTGTATAATATTGATCTCATATTTAAAAGTGATGTTCCATATAATTATATGAGCTTACTGTGTAAATTTCATCAATTTCTAATCATGTATATATTTATAACATTTTAATTAGGGTTATTAGCCCTAATTAGCCATATAAAGCAAACTACATGATTTCATGTTTGAAATATCATCATATCTGACATCATATGTGTTACACATAACATTTAAGAGCTACTAGATCATTTTCATGATTTTAGGTTCTCATTTATTATTTATTAGACATGAAACAAGCATTTTACAAATTACATGATAACCCTGAACTTAGTGCATCAAAAGCCTGGTATTATCATTCTAATGTGTTCTACTCATTTTTCTGAGAATTTTGGTACCCTATTTATAATTTTCCGATAATCGAGCTATTTACTGTAAAATAAAGAAGATCTGAGCATTTTTAATATAATTACCTTTTTCTAGCCAATCCAACCTTGCCACATCGCTCCTCATGATGCAGCTACTCCTTTGCTTGAGTCGGCTGGGTTCAAGACTAAACCAGGCGGTCTGACTCCTCTCTTTTCTGGTCCACACAAAATGACCAGCAACTGAACCGAGCGCTCCCTTCCTCACGATCTGGTTCTTACGCGATGCATCCGCGTGCACTTGGAACAGCGCCGCAGTGAGCTCCTCCTCTCACGAAGCCACCGCTGTACAACAAGGCAAAGACTGGCCTCCTCTCCTCGTGATCTCTGTGAAGTGGGCACCCTCTTCTTGTGCGAGCGTCGCTGACCTTAAGCCTGCCCTAACGCCCGTCTACGTTGTTTAGCTGCAACGCCTGGATGCCGACGCAGCGTCGTCTCCTGGACAACGGCCGTCGTCGTGGTCCTCTTGGCTTGGGTGTGGAGCTCGACCTCCATGAGGGCGCTGCTACAGGAGACCACTCCGCCTAGCAAGACATGCTGTCGGACAGAGATTGCCGCCCCAAGGGCTTCGAGTCCCAACTCTCCGCATCGCTGACATGGTGTCTACTCTGGTCTGCTCACGCTCGCTGGGTCGAGTCAGGGTTCTAGACCCAGTCCCTCTTCTTTCTTTCTCATGTGAACAATGTAAGTCACGTTGAGCGGCTCTCTATTCCTCCTTTCCCTTGCTAGCACCATCTACAGCCAACCCTCTGTTCTTCGTCAGGCTGTCGGCCTCCGATCTCCCATGCTTTATGACTGCGAGTGCTCAGCACCGTCGTGGCAAAGATCTCTGCCTCCAGATCGTGCAGTCAGCCATAGACTATTCCTCCTACTGTGCGCCACCGGCCTATCTTCTCATCCGGAAGGGCATGTCTTCTTGTAGGCCACCCTGGAGGTGAAGCTCTTCACTACCGTGAGGCTCTCCGACGAGCAGTTTACTGCGAAGGTGTAGGAGCCTTTGCTCGTTCCCTCTCATTTACTGGCTTTGTATCTCAAACGAGAGGTCGTTGTGGAGGACTCATCAAGCCCAAAGTCTAACTGCCCACTCAAATGTTGCCCTCAACCCACGACCTCTGAGCAACAGATCATGGAAGTGGGGGTCGTTGTCCACGATTATGCAACTGCAAGGAAGGAGAAGATGCCCACTACTGTTGGATAGCATCCAAGGGTCTGAATTAGTCCTGCGAAAGGCTAATTCTGTGGATTCTTTCAGCACTAGGGATGTAGCCATCGATCACAGATCCTGGGCCACTAACCTACCACACAGACCCGAACAAATCAAGGGTTGTGTGAGTCGTGTGACACCTCCAGCAATTCATGACTTAAGCCATCTAATTTGAACTTTGTCAATCGAACAACTCAATGTATGCATTATTTTATCAATATTCAAATCTAGATAACTTCATCCAAGATCCTCCATATAACTCAACCTTAGGCTTTCACTTAAGTCATCGGACATTTTAAGATTCCAAAAGTCCACTCTGTCACATCATGCACACCTTAAAAGAAATTCCGTCCTCGGAATTAAGCCAGAAAACCCACTTTGTCACATCATATACATCTTAAAAGAACTTTCATCCTCGAAAGTAAACCATACTCATACTTTCAGGGAAAACCTTATCTTGCTCTCATCCACATGTAGGCACCATTCTAGGTGTAACATATCGACAAAGGTTACTTAAAACCATGTATCCAAAGCACTGTTAGGAGGTTTTAAAAGCGTCAAGGGTGAAACCTCACTCCATGAAAGGTTCAAACAAGGGTTTAGAAGCTTAGGTTATGTCATTACATATCTCATACATTAGATTTGCTTCCTTATCTTTTCCCACGCATTAATGTTTACACATCATATTATCATGTTCCAAAGGAGTTAACTAGGATTAACTCGTACATCAAGGTGTCATCAACATTTTATTGAGCTAATTAACATATGCCTTTTAGGTGGGAGTTATCAATATTTAACTCACTTTATCCATCTAGATCATATCAGGGTATCATAATCATTATGTTGTTCTAACTATCAAACTATACTTTTCATCTTTATTAAGCACTTAGATTAACATCTCATGTAACATGTTGCGTTCATATGATCTTATTTCATTACTAATAATAAATTGCAACATTTATTAATGACTTCATCGCAAGATTAACCAACAACTTCACATAATTATCATTATCCATGTATATGGTTAACCATTTATGCATCATTATCTATTAATCATCTCTAGGTTTTCATCATATCATGTCTATATATCACATATCAAGATTAGATTACATCCTTACATATATTCTATCATGGTTGTGCTAGGCAAACTAATATTATATCAAAACTTTACTTAGGCCAAAAGAGGTTCCTCTAACCCATACCATGAGGATAGTGTCATGCTCAGTCTCTCTGAGCTAACTCAGCTCTATGAGTATCTCACATGCATAAACTTTATCTTTCCTCTCTTAGTCTAGGGTTCTCGGATTACCTCATTGGCACTAGCGATAGCTTTACAAGCTCTAGTTATATAAGCACAAACCAAAACATGCTATGTCATACTCTTCGTAGATCTCTAACCAGGAAACATCTTATCCAAAGCTCTCTTATATACACCACTAGATTCCTATGTGGGAAACCACCAACCCGAGCATGAGGCTTCACAGAAACTAACATAGCTACCTCCTCCAGGGTCTTGGGCTCTCTCCCTCACCCAGATGGCAGGCACTCATATTCATGTTCACATATGCACATATAACTAGCCTCTCTCTGTCTCTAGGGTTTGGTCCTCCCAAGGACATCTAGGGTTCAAGAAGACTGTAGGAATCATGCATTAAGCAACACAACTCATTCACTCAGGAGTATTCTAGTTTAGGACATATCATATCACATATCTCTCGTATTTCTCATATCATGGAGTCTAGGTTCTCTGACCTTCTCCCTGTGGGTCTCGCTCTCTCTTGAGCTAACCCCAAAACTGGTCCTAACACTAGAGGTCCTCCTTTGTAAAAGAGCTTGAGGCTCATGATGACTCACAACTTGTCTTAACTTAAGACATCTTATCCCATAAAATCCTAGTTACTTGCATCATCAAAACTCATCTTGCATCCTCAAACTGAACTTGGGTCCTCAAAGACAAACGCATATCATCATAAACTATCTTATATCATCTATATAAGACTTACATCATATCATCAAAACTTATATCATCTATTCCATCTATCATAAATTCCAACAAGGCTCTAGACATCTAATCTAGAACTACACTCTCTTCTAGACTGATGTCATTCACTTTCACTCAGGTTGCATGACCACCTCCTACTCGTACATGTTTGGGGACACATTTTCATAATACATATACATATTAAAATATTATATAGTTTTTCTCCGATAAAACAAGCGTCAGAGAAAACTATCGAGGTTCGATTCGTTTGGAATCAAAAACCAAAACCAGAAACGAGTGTCCCACGCATAGTAGAGAGTCCAGTGTCATGAAAACTAGTGAAAAGGGTGAGAACAAGGGGTAGACTAGTGTAGCTACTCTAGACAACGTGCGCAATATGTCTAGGGTTTCTCTTCCCTTGATGCACGCCATTTCCAAATAGTACAACGTCCCATACCGCTGTACTATAAGGAAAGAATGACATCTAAGGACTTGCTATACAACAAGCACCAGTCTAGACCTAGTTCTCAGACATCTAGGTGCTAACCTAGAGGCTAGGTCAGATCTAGTCTCTAAAAGACAACTAGTCTAACCCTAAAAGATTATTAAGTTCAAGGTTTTATTGTTTTGAGTTGCATAATGAGAAAATGTGAGGCTTTGCTATTGTTTATGCTCTGATACCACCTGTGACGTCCCCAGATTTTCTAAAACTTAATCTGGTGTGTGACGTCCAAATTGAAACCCTCACCTCAGTGAGAATCCCAATTTAAACATCCCACATGAGGCTAAGAAGAAGAAAATCGAGGGAGTCAGAAGGAAACAATACATCAGTAGCACATGTACATGAACAATAATAAAACCATACACACATGTTCACCATTCAACATATAATTACAACATGAATTGTTACAACATTTGATATTACATATTGAACAGCAGACTCTACATATACATGTACTACATCTAAACAACAGGATCTTAAGACAACAGGTCCACCTGTACATCAGCTTGCCAGACAACTCTCACTATCCTGGATCTTCAAGAGCATAACCATAACCTAAACAAAAGATTACATGCGGTACACGTCAGCACAATATTTCATGAATATTGTACTGAGTACGCCTACGTGTCTTTTATATACCTCTCATCATATCTTGGCAATAAGATAAAACTAATGTACTTGGCAGTAACAGAAGAATATAAGAAAAGTGTATACTTGCACAAAGATATTCATTAACAAAAGAGAACACATATTTTAATCATATTTTCATCATATATCTCGTACATCTGCCCCTAGGGCTTTGATGCTTTTGAGGCCTTATGATCTACTACCAAAGAGTTTTCGATCATTTTACGTGTGATCTACTACCAAAGAGTTTGAGATCTAACACATGTGATCTACTACCAAAGAGTTTGAGATCACTTCAATGCATTGTACTACCAAACAGTTTAGTGCTATCATATGATGGACCAGATATCTTATGTTTCATGTGTTCATAGCAATAAGTATGGAAAATCATGCAACATATCATACCAGAACAATCATTTCAATCAATATCATATGCCAAGTCTTTACTACCATATAACACATGCATATTGTATAATAAGCCAAGTAAGAGGTAATGGCGTACCTTCCAAAGAGATAATCTAATCACCACATATACTTCTGACGTCAACTATATCTTGGTCAACCCTGATTAAGACAAGATCACATACTATCATCAGGTTCACATCATCTTACATCTCATCTTAACCTTAATCATGTTCATTTTAGGGTTTAACTTATCTCATTAAGATATGTGCATCATTACTGGTCTTATCTTCTTGTAATTAGGTTACTGATGTTATATTCTAGATTAGGATACATAATCTGATTACTTGATTACATATAATTATGTGCACATGTTAACCCTATGTTACATGTACTAATCATATTAGGGTTAATATCATATTAAGAGCAAACATCATTGTATAACATGGATTATGTGTATAATATTGATCTCATATTTAAAAGTGATGTTCCATATAATTATATGAGCTTACTGTGTAAATTTCATCAATTTCTAATCATGTATATATTTATAACATTTTAATTAGGGTTATTAGCCCTAATTAGCCATATAAAGCAAACTACATGATTTCATGTTTGAAATATCATCATATGTGACATCATATGTGTTACACATAACATTTAAGAGCTATTGGATCATTTTCATGATTTTAGGTTCTCATTTATTATTTATTAGACATGAAACAAGCATTTTACAAATTACATGATAACCCTGAACTTAGTGCATCAAAAGCCTGTTATTATCATTCTAATATGTTCTACTCATTTTTCTGAGAATTTTGGTACCCTGTTTATAATTTTCCAATAATCGAGCTATTTACTGTAAAATAAAGAAGATCTGAGCATTTTTAATATAATTACCTTTTTCTAGCCAATCCAACCTTGCCACATCGCTCCTCATGATGCAGCTACTCCTTTGCTTGAGTCGGTTGGGTTCAAGACTAAACCAGGCGGTCTGACTCCTCTCTTTTCTGGTCCACACAAAATGACCAGCAACTGAACCGAGCGCTCCCTTCCTCACGATCTGGTTCTTACGCGATGCATCCACGTGCACCTAGAACAGCGCCGCAGTGAGCTCCTCCTCTCACGAAGCCACCGCTGTACAACAAGGCAAAGACTGGCCTCCTCTCCTCGTGATCTCTGTGAAGTGGGCACCCTCTTCTTGTGCGAGCGTCGCCGACCTTAAGCCTGCCCTAACGCCCGTCTACGTTGTTTAGCTGCAACGCCTGGATGCCGACGCAGTGTCGTCTCCTGGACAACGGCCGCCGTCGTGGTCCTCTTGGCTTGGGTGTGGAGCTCGACCTCCACGAGGGCGCTGCTACAGGAGACCACTCCGCCTAGCAAGACATGCTGTCGGACAGAGATTGCCGCCCCAAGGGCTTCGAGTCCCAACTCTCCGCGTCGCTGACATGGTGTCTACTCCGGTCTGCTCACGCTCGCTGGGTCGAGTCAGGGTTCTAGACCCAGTCCCTCTTCTTTCTTTCTCACGTGAACAATGTAAGTCACGTTGAGCGGCTCTCTATTCCTCCTTTCCCTTGCTAGCACCATCTACAGCCAACCCTCTGTTCTTCGTCAGGCTGTCGGCCTCCGATCTCCCATGCTCTATGACTGCGAGTGCTCAGCACCGTCGTGGCAAAGATCTCCGCCTCCAGATCGTGCAGTCAGCCATCGACTATTCCTCCTACTGTGCGCCACCGGCCTATCTTCTCATCCGGAAGGGCATGTCTTCTTGTAGGCCACCCTGGAGGTGAAGCTCTTCACTACCGTGAGGCTCTCCGACGAGCAGTTTGCTGCGAAGGTGTAGGAGCCTTTGCTCGTTCCCTCTCATTTACTGGCTTTGTATCTCAAACGAGAGGTCGTTGTGGAGGACTCATCAAGCCCAAAGTCTAACTGCCCACTCAAATGTTGCCCTCAACCCACGACCTCTGAGCAACAGATCACGGAAGTGGGGGTCGTTGTCCACGATTATGCAACTGCAAGGAAGGAGAAGATGCCCACTACTGTCGGATAGCATCCAATGGTCTGAATTAGTCCTGCGAAAGGCTAAGTCTGTGGATTCTTTCAGCACTAGGGATGTAGCCATCGATCACAGATCCTGGGCCACTAACCTACCACACAGACCCGAACAAATCAAGGGTTGTGTGAGTCGTGTGACACCTCCAGCAATTCATGACTTAAGCCATCTAATTTGAACTTTGTCAATCGAACAACTCAATGTATGCATTATTTTATCAATATTCAAATCTAGATAACTTCATCCAAGATCCTCCATATAACTCAACCTTAGGCTTTCACTTAAGTCATCGGACATTTTAAGATTCCAAAAGTCCACTCTGTCACAAAGAGGGTGAGGGAAAGAGAGAAAATCTTAATCCTTAAGGTCCTTAATAGAATTTGAGTTGAGAAGGTATGAACAAGATGAGAGAGTCCTAAAGGTATCTTATTTCAATTCATACCCTAAGACTTTGGCCAGGCAGTCACACGGGTCCGGGAGTCCTCGTATTCCGACTAGCGGTGCGGAGGAAAATATTGCCAGCCCCCGGTCATGATCCTTTTCTAGACACCTCTGTCTTTCAGATACTCATCTAATAACTCCCTCGGTTCTATGGAATTTTGTAAAATTTAATAATTATTAAAGATTAAATGAGGAACCTATGCTCTGATACCAATTGTAATGACCCCGCCTCCCGATAACCCCCAATTAAGGGAGACCCGAAGGTCAGAGCTGTTATTCAATTAACAGGACCAAAGGTTCGATAAATAATCAGTAATAATTAATAAACTTTACCAACTAAACTGAAAACTGGTATAAACTAAAACTTTTCTTACCTTGGAAAAACTGGGATTTCTAAGCTTCTATCCATGAAGATGTTACTCTAACTAATCCTCCTGTGTACGTTACTTCTCATTTAATTCCACATATGCCACTTTACTGTTTGTTCTTTTCATTTGTACCTAAAACGCCGACAAACAAAACGTCGGTCAGTATATCGAAATATACTGGTATGTGGGGACAACCAAAAGTTTGCACATATGGCTAACAATTTAATAATCACAATCAAATTATTTAACAAGCCACTTTACACTTTTCAGTATGACATTCTCCACTGCTTTTGCCCTAACACTGGCATACCCACCTTAGGGTGCCCTTTGCCAATGACTTAAGGCCACCTTCTCAATCCCGAGCTTGGTGCCTGGGGGTCACCACTCATGGTGCCCACTAGTCATGCAATATCATAGGCCACCTTCTTGGTGCCTGGGGTCACCACTCAAGGTGTCCATTGGTCTACCCATCTGGGCCTGACCTTTGGCATCATCCATCAGGGTGGCATGTAGGTGCGAGAATCCATACTTCTATTATTAATGTGATAATCATAGTGACTTTATAATTTGCAAATATGAACATCCAAACTGATAATTTGCAGTCAATGCGATCAATCATCCGGCAACCATGCGGGAAACTAATGCGATTATTCATAAGCGTAACCACATACCTGATCCAAAGCAACTTGTTGTCCAAGCAATAATGATAAAGAACAAGCAATCAACAATTATCCTGAAATTAATGCATGACATCCAAGTGTTATAGTTTATCCAAAACATTCTAAAGCTACACTTGGATTCCACCTTAAGCTTTTTAGGGTTTTATTAGGGTTTTAGCCTCCATAATACTTTTATCACGTTTTAATGCTCTCTTAGTTTACAAACCCTAATTAAAGTCGATTATTTATCTTTTATATCAAAACTGTCATCTTTATCCTTTTCAATTAGGACAAAGTCATTACACTCATCAATCGTCAATTCATAGTTCATTACAATCTAATTCACCTATTAATTCCATTTATCATTAGTTCCAACTTTATCCATTAGAAAACCCTAATTATCATGTTAAGGGTATCTATCCATGATTAGAAACTTTTATATTCTAATATTAGAACCATCATTATCATATTTCTCAAATTAACTATGATCTTCTCCTCTTTTACCCTAAATTAGGTTTTTTAAATTCTTAAACATTCTCAATTGAGGTATAAGCCCTAAATCATGCAAGAAACATCTAGATCTGGTTTAAGTTCGTCATTAATTATTCAACAGGTTGCAATTACTAAATCTCATCAACTAAGCAATATGAACTTAACCAATATGTTCAATTAGGGTTTCTTAATCTAATACATAAGCACTTTTCATTAGATTAAAACACTTTTGCAAATATGAACATATTCAGGTTATCAAACTAATTGTATTGCATTCCTCGTATTTTTCCAAGCAACTTTCATGTTCTAACTTTATTCATCGGAGCTTCCTATAAAAAGTTATGATTTTCGCAAGTAAAACCCTTTTTCTCGAATATTTGATAGAAATAAGATTTTTACCAAAAATACTAGGCCGCACGATCGGTGGTCCACTAGGATCAAACGTGATCTGACGATCCACGTTGCTTCGCGCACTATACCCAGGAGTTTTTTTTCACTTGGACGTTTCTACCCCTCCTCCTCTTCATTAGGGTCGGGGTCAAGGAGGTCTATTCCTCCCCCAACCCGTCTTCAACCTGGCGCTCGGCTCCTGTTCGCGAGCCAGGCTAGACGCCGGTCAACCGGAGGGTTGACCCTCACCTCCACCACAGCCACGGCCCAGGAGCTTGCTCCTTTGGCTCCGCCAGCCTCCGGTGATCCCTGCGAGCCACTTCTCCACTCCCGCCATCGTCCTCGCGGAGCTTGCCGTGCAAGGGTCCTCTAGCCGGAACAGAGCAGGTCTCGGCTCCAAGATGGTAACTCTCCTAGGCGCGATGACGCCTTCGACTGGCCCCCCTTTCATGAGGATTTCTTCTGTGTTTCTCACATGAGGTCTCGAGCCTTATATAGGCAAGGATCGCGATGTATAGGATCTGCAGACAGGGATTTGGGCAAATCCCTTTCCCACATGGAAAAAAGGGTGCGATTTTCTCTCCCGCATCTAATGAAGCGATCTCCAAGCTCGCACAGGGATCGTGCATCAAGAGAATCGATCGGGAAAAACTCTATCTACATCTTCCTTTCCTTATCTTAGGCAAAAAGCAGCCACTGTTGGATCCAGATCCAACGGCTGTTAGGCCCCAAAGAAGAACATGGTTTAAAATGAATTGTGATATTCAAAGGAAACTTGGAAAATTCATATCTCTCTCCTCGTTTAACATTTTTCACTCAAATTTTAGAAGAAACTCTATCTTGGCATTATATACTCGTGTATTAAATTTGAAACCCAAATTCCAAAGAAAAAGGGTGTTTCCTTCATATGCAAGACATTCATTAATTAATCCAAATTCAATTAATATTCCTTTTCCCCTTTGCCATTATATATTTATTTTGGGTCCCTTAGGCCTCAAGAAAACCTAAAGGCACGGATTCCCATAATGGAAAATATCTTAGTTGCCTTTATCCTCTTATTATGTCTATTTCACATATTCTCCTTTTATAAAATCATTTTCCTTATTATTTCTCTTTTCTTTTATTTTCTTTTCCTCTTTTCATATTTATTTTATTAGGAATCATATCTAAATGAATTTTATTCAATTGTGGACATTAATGCCACTTTCTAGATACTTCCAAGTATTTCTCATGAATACTTTGCTTAATATCCATTATCATGTAATTTTTCCATTAGTTGGACTTTTCTTCTTTTCTTTTCTTTTCTTTTATATCCATTAATGGATTAATCTAATAATAGGAATCACGAAATTTCTATCCAAAGGAAGATTTACAGAGAAATCCATTCTTCTAAGCAAAGCATACCACCTTTTAATTAAGTCCATATTCACAAAATTATTACATTTCACATGCAAAATTTGTGGTTATAACATCCTTCCCCTCTTATAGGAATTTTGCCCTCAAAATTCCATCAAGCAAGCAAACAAACAGGATAAGCTTTTCATATGTCCATCATGGCTCCCATGTGGCTTCACCCTTTCCATGGTACATCCCAAGAACCATCGTCATCTCATATTCTTTCATCTGAGTTCTTCTAACCTTGGTACATCGTACCCACAGGTGACTCAGGACATTTCAGCCTCTCATAAAGCTGAATAGGTTCAGGGCTCAGCACTTGGCGTGGGTACCTCACATAGTGCTCTAGATCAGACTCATGAATCACATTATACATTACGTTATCCTAAGGGGCAAGGCTAAACACAACCATCTCCACCAATCCATCTCAAATGGACCCATATATCGGGGACTCAACTTTCTCAGCTGTAGCTTAGAGGGGTCGGATTTTCACATCACACATTCTCCCACAGTGAACAGCATATCAGTCTGCTTTGCATCAGCTCATGACTCACGTCACCACTGGGCTCTCTCTCAGCCATTGCATGATCAAAGCGACTTCATCTGCACACACTTTTGGTTCTTTTCTGACCTTCACGAGGCCTCCTTCACCAACATCATCATACTGAAGTGGTGACCGACACAACCTCCCTATAGAACTTCTTGCATCCCGATAAAGGCTATGGTGGTTAACATCACATCTTAAGAACTATCTCCATGTATCACCCTGAATGAGCACACATGCTCACCTCAGACCCTCTAGTCTGGATTGTATTAACCATTAGTTAGGGGTGATAAACTATACTATCATCGAGTCCTTCATGTATCTACTTCCACCTCATGGAAGTGAACCCTTAGGTTATACTCAAGAACTTTTAAACTTGCATCATGGTGTAGTTGAACCATCTCTTTCTCTTATAAGTAGTTCAACCTGGTCTGTCCCTTGACAATACTCTTTCTTTCTCATGTCATCTAGATAAGGCGATCTACCATAACCCACATCGCATCTTAACCTTCCTTGGCTAAGGGGAGACTTACCACAACATCCATAGGGATGTACTCCCATTCCCCCTCGGGGACCTTCTTTATCCTTCATATCAATGTACTGGGTTACTGGTGTTCGTCCTTCACCTCTCTCATGCATGGAAACATACCACATGCAACCTCATATCAAGAAGCCAAAGTGCTACCATCACTCACTATCTTTATAGTATCACGGTGTTTGGTGATCTTAAAACCATGATCTCCTGTATGTCATGTTTCCTCAAGCTTGATATCTCGGAAACCCTAAACCACTCTCATTAGGGTTTCATCACCTTCCCTTCCAAGAAGTGCATCTGAGGTTCTACAAACATCCTTTTATTGCATCAATGACTAGGCTAGCTAACCAAACAACCCTTACATTTATGTGTTAGCCAAAACACATCTTCTTTCCAGACTTAGGGTTAGCCAAACAACCTCAACTTCTTCTAGCTTCTAACTAAACTAGGCAGCTAGATCACAACCAGAGCATTCATTACCACTTCTTACCCTTAGGTGTTAGATAAAGTTGAAGACATACTCTTCCATGCATATCTCTTATCATCTCAAACTCTAAGTTTATCTTCATCAAGAAACTCTGATCTCCTTTTCATGGTGGTCGAACTCAACCTTGGTTAACTTGTACATTCCACATAGCTCCTGATAAAACATCCTCATGAGCTGACTACACTACTTTCTCTTAGTGTTTGTAAGCCATCCATGTATCATTCACTCCACCAAGATATGTTAACATCTCTGTCCTCATACCTTGTAGCAATGTTTCAACTCGCATCATCTTTTATCCTTGGTGTATGGCATGCGTACTATCCTATCTCTCACTCCCATAACAAGAGGAAATAAGCATTTGACTGCAGTCCAAATACAGAGTTCTTCCTATTCCAAGAGTAGAGATGGTACGGCTCACCTTGCCCGTACACTTTCAAATCCAAGTTGAAACGTGCAGCTTATGTCTCTATATCACAAACATCATGATATCCACATAACTTCCATGGAAAACTGGTATCGAACTTACTTGGTCTGAGCACAATCCCAGGTCATCTCCTCTAGGTCTATAGGGAGCCGACACTTTTGGGGTCATCCCTTTTCCCTTATGCATCAGAGAGTGCCCTACTCATCTGCCCTTTGGGTCTCATGGATTCATGAAGGTGATCAATCTCCTAACCCATGACCCTCACACAATGATAGCTGTTACCTCCCGACCCTATGGTCACGTGCAACTAGGGAATTGGGCAACTCCTACTTCCATCGGTCTTATCCCTTCCTGACACTAGGATAGACTTAGGATTCTAGCATAGTACATGTCCAACTTAGAACCTTACCCAAGTCTCCATCATCTCTCTCTGCATCCATGACTAACTTTCATCCCTTCATAGGGGTCATGGCAAACTGTCTACCTTGGTCAGGCCCCATATCGGTTACCTCCATGGTAACACATCCACATGCACAAAGAGATGGTTATCTATGGGTCTACAGTTTCGTTCTCATGCCACGTACTTTTCACTTAGCTTCTCAAGATCCTATGAAACCTCTTTAGGTCACCTCAAACTTATAGAACTGGTATACACCCTACCAAAGGGGTCTCTCTCCCAGGATGGGAGGAAACTACCACTCTCGACAACAATGTCACAATCATCCTTAGGGTTTACTTCCATATGAGCATGCTTAACCCAGCAGCTACCAAGGCACAAGAGGACCACCTACTAAACTGTGCTAGGTCACACTCATACTCTTCCTCAACATTAGACCAATCTTCATGGTGAGGGGTTCATCAAACATACCCTTAGCTTAAGGGGTTTCCTTTACCTCTACACATTAAGAGTATCATGCTCGAAACTATAGATACTCAAAACTCACCATGAGCATCGGATACACTGCTTCCCCTCTTAGGCCTAGGAGCCCTATATTCTCCTTTGGGGTATCCAACTGCATGCTCAATCTCTTAACCACGAATCAAGCATGTCCAAGGTATGTCATGCTCTCCATGTCATCCTTCTACTTGAGCAACACATCAGGGTTGAGTCCTCTTCCAGGACAACCAACTAGGTAAAAAGCCTCACAACTGGTTACTTAAACTTCCTCAGGGTCTAAAGCACTCTTTATCTTATCCAGTAGGTAATCACTTATACCATAGGTACCAGAAGCATCATCCTCCCTATAAGGTTTGGTTCCTCTAAAGGAAACCAAGAAAACATCAATCTCCAGGAATCAAGCATAAGGTAACCACTATCATCCACGTAGGTCGCATCATCCTTAACTCCCCACTATTCCTCAAGTTCCGGGGTTTTAGACTTCCAACCTCCTTGTTGGGGTCCTGCTTCCTCTCTCTAGAGCTAAAGCCACCTCCAACTTTACTACTACAGGTCCTTTATCCATGAGGATCAAGCTCACAAGCATACCTCCACATGGGTGAATCCTATGCTCGAACTTATGTTTGCCTGAGGTTATTCATAGTTCTTTATGCTTATCTCATAAGCCATCCATCATGCCCTTCTGGCCAGGGTTTCGACCTACTGCCAACACTCCTTGACGTATTTTGGGTGCCTATAATGCCATGTACATATAAGCTCATGGGGTTTCCATAGGTTCTTCTCTAACCTCATCAATGAAGGAGCTATCCTTCACTCCGACTTGCTCTACCCTTCCTAGGGTTGGGTCGCCAAAGGTACTCGTTCATCCATGGCTCATATGGCATCCAAGGCAAGTCTATCCAAAAACCCGGTCTACCATGACATAATGTCATCTCTCTCTCCAACCTTCACTTAGGGTTAGGGTTACCATCATCCTTAAAGGATGTGCTAGGTTTCTACCTTGAGTGGAGGTCTCTACCTCCAAGACTAACTCTCTCTACTCATCCTCCTACCAAGGAGGTCTATCCTCAGGTCTCTCCTGAGGGCATTGACAACTCGTGTCATACGACCTAAGCATATATATATTCCTTTTGCGCTTACTCTATTAAGCTTATGTCCATGACATCTTATTTATATGCTTTTTATTCATTTGGTGGAGGATTCCTTAATCCTTATCAACCTTACCCATACCTCAAGAGGGTGAGGGAAAGAGAGAAAATCCTAATCCTTTAGGTCCTTAATAGAATTTGAGTTGAGAAGGGATGAACAAGATGAGAGAGTCCTAAAGGTATCTTATTTCAATTCATACCCTAAGACTTTGGCCAGGCAGTCACACGGGTCCGGGAGTCCTCATATTCCGACTAGCGGTGCGGAGGAAAATATTGCCAGCCCCCGGTCATGATCCTTTTCTAGACACCTCTGTCTTTCAGATATACTCATCTAATAACTCCCTCGTAACTATGGAATTTTGTAAAATTTAATAATTATTAAAGATTAAATGAGGAACCTATGCTCTGATACCAATTATAACGACCCCGCCTCCCCGTAACCCCCAATTAAGGGAGACCCGAAGGTCCGTTATTCAATTAACAGGACCAAAGGTTCGATAAATAATCAGTAATAATTAATAAACTTTACCAACTAAACTGAAAACTGGTATAAACTAAAACTTTTCTTACCTTGGAAAAACTGGGATTTCTTAGCTTCTATCCATGAAGATGTTACTCTAACTAATCCTCCTGTGTACGTTACTTCTCATTTAATTCCACATATGCCACTTTACTGTTTTTTCTTTTCATTTGTACCTAAAACACCGACAAACAAAACGTCGGTCAGTATATCGAAATATACTGGTATGTGGGGACAACCAAAAGTTTGCACATATGGCTAACAATTTAATAATCACAATCAAATTATTTAACAAGCCACTTTACACTTTTCAGTGTGACATTCTCCACTGCTTTTGCCCTAACCCTGGCATACCCACCTTAGGGTGCCCTTTGCCAATGACTTAAGGCCACCTTCTCAATCCCGAGCTTGGTGCCTGGGGGTCACCACTCATGGTGCCCACTAGTCATGCAATATCATAGGCCACCTTCTTGGTGCCTGGGGTCACCACTCAAGGTGTCCATTGGTCTACCCATCTGGGCCTGACCTTTGGCATCATCCATTAGGGTGGCATGTAGGTGTGAGAATCCATACTTCTATTATTAATGTGATAATCATAGTGACTTTACAATTTGCAAATATGAACATCCAAACTGATAATTTGCAGTCAATGCGATCAATCATCCGGCAACCATGCGGGAAACTAATGCGATTATTCATAAGCGTAACCACATACCTGATCCAAAGCAACTTGTTGTCCAAGCAATAATGATAAAGAACAAGAAATCAACAATTATCCTGAAATTAATGCATGACATCCAAGTGTTATAGTTTATCCAAAACATTCTAAAGCTAGACTTGGATTCCACCTTAAGCTTTTTAGGGTTTTATTAGGGTTTTAGCCTCCATAATACTTTTATCACGTTTTAATGCTCTCTTAGTTTACAAACCCTAATTAAAGTCGATTATTTATCTTTTATATCAAAACTGTCATCTTTATCCTTTTCAATTAGGACAAAGTCATTACACTAATCTATCGTCAATTCATAGTTCATTACGATCTAATTCACCTATTAATTCCATTTATCATTAGTTCCAACTTTATCCATTAGAAAACCCTAATTATCATGTTAAGGGTATCTATCCATGATTAGAAACTTTTTATATTCTAATATTAGAACCATCATTATCATATTTCTCAAATTAAATATGATCTTCTCCTCTTTTACCCTAAATTAGGGTTTTTAAATTCTTAAACATTCTCAATTGAGGTATAAGCCCTAAATCATGCAAGAAACATCTAGATCTGGTTTAAGTTCGTCATTAATTATTCAACAGGTTGCAATTACTAAATCTCATCAACTAAGCAATATGAACTTAACCAATATGTTCAATTAGGGTTTCTTAATCTAATACATAAGCACTTTTCATTAGATTAAAACACTTTTGCAAATATGAACAGATTCAGGTTATCAAACTAATTTTATTGCATTCCTCGTATTTTTCCAAGCAACTTTCATGTTCTAACTTTATTCATCGGAGCTTCGTATAAAAAGTTATGATTTTCGCAAGTAAAACCCTTTTTCTCGAATATTTGATAGAAATAAGATTTTTACCAAAAATACTAGGCCGCACGATCGGTGGTCCACTAGGATCAAACGTGATCTGACGATCCACGTTGCTTCGCGCACTATACCCAGGAGTTTTTTTTCACTTGGACGTTTCTACCCCTCCTCCTCTTCATTAGGGTCGGGGTCAAGGAGGTCTATTCCTCCCCCAACCCGTCTTCAACCTGGCGCTCGGCTCCTGTTCGCGAGCCAGGCTAGACGCCGGTCAACCGGAGGGTTGACCCTCACCTCCACCACAGCCACGGCCCAGGAGCTTGCTCCTTTGGCTCCGCCAGCCTCCGGTGATCCCTGCGAGCCACTTCTCCACTCCCGCCATCGTCCTCGCGGAGCTTGCCGTGCAAGGGTCCTCTAGCCGGAACAGAGCAGGTCTCGGCTCCAAGATGGTAACTCTCCTAGGCGCGATGACGCCTTCGACTGGCCCCCCTTTCATGAGGATTTCTTCTGTGTTTCTCACATGAGGTCTCGAGCCTTATATAGGCAAGGATCGCGATGTATAGGATCTGCAGCAAAAGCCCAGATGTCCGACTTGGACAGGGATTTGGGCAAATCCCTTTCCCACATGGAAAAAAGGGTGCGATTTTCTCTCCCGCATCTAATGAAGCGATCTCCAAGCTCGCACAGGGATCGTGCATCAAGAGAATCGATCGGGAAAAACTCTATCTACATCTTCCTTTCCTTATCTTAGGCAAAAAGCAGCCGCTGTTGGATCCAGATCCAACGGCTGTTAGGCCCCAAAGAAGAACATGGTTTAAAATGAATTGTGATATTCAAAGGAAACTTGGAAAATTCATATCTCTCTCCTCGTTTAACATTTTTCACTCAAATTTTAGAAGAAACTCTATCTTGGCATTATATACTCGTGTATTAAATTTGAAACCCAAATTCCAAAGAAAAAGGGTGTTTCCTTCATATGCAAGACATTCATTAATTAATCCAAATTCAATTAATATTCCTTTTCCCCTTTGCCATTATATATTTATTTTGGGTCCCTTAGGCCTCAAGAAAACCTAAAGGCACGGATTCCCATAATGGAAAATATCTTAGTTGCCTTTATCCTCTTATTATGTCTATTTCACATATTCTCCTTTTATAAAATCATTTTCCTTTTTATTTCTCTTTTCTTTTATTTTCTTTTCATCTTTTCATATTTATTTTATTAGGAATCATATCTAAATGAATTTTATTCAATTGTGTACATTAATGCCACTTTCTAGATACTTCCAAGTATTTCTCATGAATACTTTGCTTAATATCCATTATCATGTAATTTTTCCATTAGTTGGACTTTTCTTCTTTTCTTTTCTTTTATATCCATTAATGGATTAATATAATAATAGGAATCACGAAATTTCTATCCAAAGGAAGATTTACAGAGAAATCCATTCTTCTAAGCAAAGCATACCACCTTTTAATTAAGTCCATATTCACAAAATTATTACATTTCACATACAAAATTTGAGGTTATAACAAGGTGCTTAGAAGGTTAAGAAGTTTGGATGATGTGAAGAAGGATTTGACCTCACATGGGAAGTCCATCAACTGTTGAGCAAAGACTAGATCCGATCTCTCTCTCTCTCTCTCTTTCTAGGAGGGAAGAAGGAAGACTTCCATCTCAATTGATGCCCAACCCAAATAATGATGGTACTTTCCTAGGGAACACTCCAAGTTCTTATGCTCCACTGTCATACCAAGCACCGCCGAACCCCTATGCTCCACCACCTCCTCAGGAACCTCTTAACTACCAATATGCTCCACCTCCACCTCATTCATACCAGCAGTCACCCCCACAATACCACCCTCATCCACAACAACAACAACCACCACCGCAATTCATCCTCCAAAACCCAAATTCATCTCACCAAAGACCACCATCACCCCAACACCCACAACCACCTCTACAAGCCTCTTCTTCTACTACCCATGAGCATGTGAAGGCAGTGACTATTCTGAGGAGTGGTCAGACTTTAGGTCACCCCCATACTACCGTTTTTGTTGACAGAGGTGCTACTGAGACTGGACAAGTTGATACTGAGATACAGCATGAGGATACAGTGATGAGAGCCAGAGTTGATACTGTGATACTGACTGATGATACTGTGATTCATGTGATTCCTGTTGATGATGCGGTTGATCCGAATCATATGGGATCCCAACTCCCCCCATTTCCTGAGACTCTTAAGGAGCCGTCTGTTGAGAGGAGAAGAAAGAAGCATACTGAAGACATCCTTGAGATGTTCAAACAGGTGAAAATCAACATTCCTCTACTTGATGTAGTCAAGCAAATCCCTTCTTATGCAAAGTTCCTGAAAGATCTATGCACCTTCAAGAGAAAGACCATAGGGAGGACCCCAAAGAAAGTCAAGCTCACCGAGCAAGTGAGCTTGATTTTGCAGCACACCATGCCAAGGAAAAGAAAAGATCTTGGTGCTCCCATCATCTCATGCTACATTAGGGCACATCGCATAGACCAAGCCCTCCTAGACTTGGGTTCTAGCACTAATCTAATGCCGTATGATGTGTTTGCAGAGCTCCAAATGGGGCAGTTGAGTCCAGCTCATTGTACTTTACAGTTGGTTGACAGATCAGTAAAGACGCCTAGAGGGCATGTGGATGACGTGCTTGTGAGGCTTGATGATGAGACATCTGCTTTCTTCCTTGCTGATTTCATTGTCTTAGACATGGAAAAAGACATAAGGAGGGTTTCTATCATCTTGGGGAGGCCTTTCCTAGCCACAACAGATGTGGTAATTCATGTAAGAAGCGGTACGATGTATGTGACATTCATGCACATGAAGATCTGGTTGAACATCTTTAAATCTCCAATCACAGCCGAGGTAATAGGGGCCACTGAAGAAGATTGCTATCTCATTGAGTGCCTAGACGAAATTGTGGAGGAATGCCCACCTACGTGGATTCAAACTATCACTCAAGGTATAGGTCTAGAGCTAATAGTTGAGTTCCCCGGTGATGATGATGAAGTTGATGAAGAGAATGAGCTATCCTTGGTGGCTGCAAGTGAAGACCTTCCTTCTATTTCTGAACCATTAAAGAACTCCCTTGAAGAACCTCCCACTCTTAAGTTGAAGTCGCTTCCAGAAGGATTGAATATGCTTTTCTAGGGGCAAATGACACCCTCCTGATGATCATTTCCTCCATTCTCTCACTAGAACAAGAGGAGGCTGTAACATCCCAAGATTTGAGGCCTCAGATAAATTGATCTTATAAGGAATGATTGGACTACCCATGTCACCAAGGTGCACCTCCTTTTCCAGGATCCCATCACTAAAGAACTCCATAGTTAAGTGTGATCACCTCGGAGTAGTACTAGGATGGGTGACCAGTCGAGAAGTTGACCCCGGCTTGTGTGTGAGTGAGGAAAAAGCACACAATGAAGGCTAGTGGTGGTCTGTGGGGCCAGTCGTCATTCCTGAAGTTCTACTAGAGCCTTGGGCAGTGGGCCCAGACATTTACAAATGGTATCAGAGACATAACCTCTCCAGTAGGTGGGGCCCACATGGGCATGTGGCATGCCAGTCTTGGGCTGTGCGGTCTAGGTAAGTTGGAAAGGGTTGTCCATGGTGATGTAGCCACCCTTGTGCTGGTATTCCGTGATCGGGAGCTGGGTGTCCATGATCCATTCTGGGTCTGTAATGAAATGGGGTGATGTTATGAGGCCATATAATCGACTCTTGACGAGGATGTCAAGAGTCTAAGTGAGGGAGATTGTAACATCCCAGGATTTGAGGCCTCAGATAAATTGATCTTATAAGGAATGATTGGACTACCCATATCACCAAGGTGCACCTCCTTTTCTGGGAGCCCATCACTAAAGAACTCCATAGTTAAGTGTGCTCATTTTGGAGTAGTACAAGGATGGGTGACCAGTTGGGAATTTGACCCCGGGTTGTGCGTGAGTGAGGAAAAGTGCATAGTTAAGGCTAGTGGTGGTCTGTGGGGCCAGTCGTCATTCCTGAAACTCTACTAGAGCCTTGGGCAGTGGACCGGGGCATTTACAGAGGCATTGATGAAAGTCTTGAAGAAGAACATCCAAGCCATTGGATGGTCTATAGCTGATTTGAGAGGTATTGATCCCTCCATCTATGTACACAAGATCTATCTAGAGGATGATGCAAGGCCGACCCGCCAAATGCAAAGGCGGTTGAATCCAAAGCTGAAACAGGTTGTGACCCAAGAGGTTGTGAAATTGCTTGATGTTGGAATTATATATCCTATTTCTGATAGTACATGGGTGAGCCCCATCCAGGTTGTGCCTAAGAAAGGTGGGATCACAGTAGCTGAAAATGCAAATGGTGAACTTGTCTCGGTAAGAGAACAATCAAAATGGAGAATGTGTGTTGACTACCAGAAGCTCAATGAAAAGACCAAGAAGGACCACTATCCTCTCCCATTTCTTGACCAGATTCTAGAGAGGCTAGAAGGGCAAAGCTTCTATTGTTTCCTTGATGGGTATTCTGGATACTTCCAAATTGTCGTGCATCCTGTAGATCAAGAGAAGACAACATTCACCTGCCTGAGTGGTACACTTGCCTACCGAAGAATGCCATTTGGGTTGTGTAATGCCCTTTCTACATTTCAGAGATATGTGACTTCGATTTTTGTGTATATGCTTGATTTTTCATTGGAAGTGTTCATGGATGATATCTCAGTCTTTGGTAAAACTTTTGATGAATGCTTACTTCACTTGATTGTTGTTCTTGAGAGATGCGTGAAGGTTCGCCTAGTGCTATCTTGGGAAAAGAGTCTCTTCATGGTGCCCGAAGGCATTGTTTTGGGCCACCGGGTTTCAAAGGATGGAATTGAAGTTGATAGGGCCAAGGTGGGCCTCATTTCTACTCTTACTATTCCTTCCACTGTAAGACATGTCTGGTCTTTCTTGGGACATGTAGGTTTCTACCACCGATTCATAAAAGACTTTAGCAAGAACTCGAGACCTCTATGCCACTTTCTTGAGAAAGATGTTGAATTTCATTTTAATGACAAGTGTGTTGAATATTTCAACCACTTGAAGGAAAGACTAGTTTCTGCTCCTATCATGCAGCCCCCGGATTTCTCTTTGCCATTCAAGATTATGACCGATGCATCTGACATGGCAGTGGGGGATGTGTTGGGCCAAAGAGTTGGCAAAATTCCACATGCTATATACTACACAAGCAAAACTCTAGATGAAGCCCAAAGAAACTACACAACCGCTAAGAAGGAGTTGCTTGTAGTTATCTTCACTCTTGACAAGTTCCGATCATATCTTTTGCAAAACAAAGTAGTGATATACACAGACCACGCTGCACTAAAGTACCTCATGTCAAAGAAAGATTCAAAGCCAAGGTTGATCAGATGGATTCTATTTCTTTAAGAGTTCGAAGTGGAGATTGTAGACAAGAAGGGAGTGGAAAATGGTGCTGCTGACCATCTCTCCTGAATTGATGAGCCCTTTGATGATACAAGTCAAATCAAGGAGACGATGCCACATGAACGACTCTTCCTATTTTCATCCACCCAAAGGCCATGGTATCAACATATAGCCAATTTCTTAGCTAGTGGGAGGATACCAAGCACATGGACAAGGGAGGAAAGAAAAATGTTATTTGCCATGGTAAAAAATTATGTTTGGGATGACCCTCACCTCTTCAAATATTGCCCCGATCAGCTCATAAGGAGATGTGTTTCGGAAATAGAACAACAAGAAATCCTATCCATGTGCTATTCCAGAATATGTGGAGGTCATTTTGGAGGAAAATGCACGGCGGAAAAGGTTCTCCAATGTGGGTTTTATTGGCAATCCTTGTTAAAAGATTCCCATGAATTTTGAAAAAGCTACTTGAAGTGCCAAAAAATGGGCACTATCTCCAAAAGGGACATGATGCCTCTATCACCCATTATTGTGGTGGAGGTGTTTGATGTATGGGAATTGACCTCATGGGTCCTTTCCCTCCTTCCTTTGGATATGTATACATTTTGGTCGCTGTGGACAACGTGTCAAAGTGGATTGAGGCCATTACCACTCGGACGAATGACCACAAGGTGGTGTGTGACTTTGTGAAATCAAACATTTTTAGCCATTTTGGCATCCTAAGGGCCATGATTAGTAATGGGGGAAGTCATTTCATTCACCTCACTTTTGAAGGGTTGCTCAAGAAGCATAGAGTAAACCATCGAGTAGTCACTCCTTTCCACCCTCAAACTAGTGGCCAAGTTGAGTTGGCCAATCGGGAGATAAAGCTCATTCTGGAGAAAACAGTGAGAGTGGACTGCAAGGATTGGTCGCTCTGTCTCAATGAAGCTTTATGGGCATACAAGACTGCATATAAAGCCCTGATTGGCACTACACCATTCAAGCTCATCTATGGTAAAAGCTTCCATTTTCCATTTGAAATGCAACACAAGGCATTATGGTCTTTGAAAACTATGGATCTTGATAGAGAAAATGTGGGAATGAAAAGGAAGTTTCAACTGAATAAGTTGGAAGAAATGTGCCATGAGGCGTATGACATGTCCAAGAGCTATAAGGAGAGGACTAAGTTTCTTCATGATAAGATGATCAAAAAGAAGGAATTTGAGCTCGGCAAGTGGGTATGGTTTTACAATTCGAGGATGAAGTTCTTTCCTGGAAAACTCCGGTCTAGATGGGAAGGACCTTATCTTATCATAAAAGTGTACCCATCAGGGGTTGTTGTGATATGTGAGAAAGAAGGAGCAAAAGAGTTTGTTGTCAATGAAAAAAGATTGAAACCAATTGTGGAAGTAGGCTCGGACAAGGCCAATCAAAGTTTTGACATTATGATGCTTGTAGAAGAACAACAATCTGATGAAGAGATGTGTTTGGAAGCAGATGAGAAAGAGATATACTACAAGGATGCCTTGAGAATCCCAAAGAAGTGAAAAAAATCCAGAATCAATAAGCTAGGTTGAGCTAACCAGAACGGCCATGCCAGGTCCCCGCCAGCATAGTCGTGCTGGCCAGAACAGCCATGCTGGCCCAGAAAAATCACTTAAGTGGCCCGATTCAGCCCGACCCAGCACGAACCCAGGTTCATTTTTTCCATTTGAGAACGGCCATTCCACACTCCAGGTGACTAGGGGGAGTTCCCACCACCCCCAAATTGCCTCCTCTTTCTCCCAAACTCTGGATTTGAGTTTCCCTTGGCCCCTAATCACTTTTGCTAACCTCTAGCTTTGATTTGCACCCACCACCACTGATTTCTCCACCTCCAAGCAAATTCTGCCCCTACAGCCTGGAAATTTGTTTTTGTTGTTCTAGTTTGATTTTCCACCAAGTAACCTTGCAACAATGAAGGGCATGGGCAAGGACATTAAGAGGGGAGTGGAGAAAACTATGAACATCCTCATCGGAGGCAAAAGACGATCCAAACGGGTGCCTGGTTCACAGCAGTCCGACAACGCCTCCTCGCTGTCCAGCTCCATTTCATGATCCTTTGGACAATCGCCGTCGATGAGAGCCTCCCAATTACACTCTTTCTCTAATGATCATGCCTCAGATCCAAGCTACAACAACCCCAAGGAAGAGGAGGAGGAAGAAGAAGAAGAGTTGGAAAACATTATAGATTCAATCGAAGTAAATGCATTGGGTCGTGAGAGGAGGACCAAGAAGTCTAATGAAGCATCTTACTCATGCTTGCTGCCACGACCAGCTCCAGCGAGGCATTCCACATCGTCGGCCCAACCTAGTGGAATCCATGAGAGAGTGCCTTTGAACTTGGATACAAGTTTGGGGTCACACACCTATGAAGAAGAAGAGGTAGAAGACACCGAAAGTGAGGAAATGGAGGATGAACCAGTGGACATCTTGTCTAGGTTGGAAGAAGATAGGTTGGAATGGTTGGGAAAACAACCACAGGGAACTACCTATGGCAAGGGGACAATAAGAGGGGTGGTGGCAAGACCACTCCATCTCGAGTGCATGACGAGGAGGGTGATTCCCACTAGATATGCATGTACGCCTACAATACAATCTCTAGGGATCAACTTTATATTTGAGAGGCAAACAAAGTATTGTGGATTGTACAAGATTTTGACGGAAGTTGAAGAGACATATTTGGAGCTTACTCATGAATTGTTTGCAACCTTGGAGAAGGTACAATACCAAGGAGATGATGCCATCAGATTCAAAATGAACTACTCAACACATGTACTAAAAGCTTCTCAAATTAATGATATCCTTGCCCCCAATTCAGAAATGGCAAGGAACTTTGATGAAGGGAGGTTTGAAAAGAGTGGTAAAGTAGACTACTCTAAGATGTGGAAAGCAATCATTGGTCAATCTACCTTTGCTGCAGGGAAATCCTAGACAAGAAAAATCTACAATCCCTTCATGAGATACCTACAAAAGGTCCTAGCGAACACCTTGTTTGGCCCTTATGATAATCAAGGATGTTGTTCATGGAAATATTTGTTTGTTATGGCCACTATTACAAGTAGGGGAGTCGTCAACATAGGGGCCATGGTGATTGATCATTTGAAGACAATTCCCTCCAAGAGCAAAAATCCATTCATCATGGGAGGAATTGTGACCACTATTGCAAAGGTAGTGGGATGCACTCTAGAGGGATTACCAAAGTAGATGGGAGAAAATATGTTGATTTAAACTGTATTTCTAGCTCCCAAATGATTTCCCTCAAAGATAACAAAATCTTCTATGTTCTAAACTTTGGGTACCCTGGAATTACCCTAGAGCTCCCATACCACGCCAGACCCCTTCTCATGAATGTGGGACCACCAGAGGACTTTGTAGGGTTGGTATCAAAGTATGAGAATGATCATCCTAGAGAGGGATTCAAAGCACATATAGTATATCTACCTAAAGAAGAGGGAGAAATAAATGTGCCAGAGCAACAATGTATACTTGAGCAGCCACACCACAATAGACCTAGAGTGGATGATTTTAATGCGTAGCCACCTCCAACAAATGCATATGACATGTCAGCCATTCATGCACAGTTGGAGGCGATCCAGCAGACATAGTAGTCCATGTGGTTAGATCAGCAGTAGATGCACCATCAGATTAACCACATGTACTGCTACCAGCATGCGCAGACACATAGGAACCTCCAATGGGGGAAGGATTTCTAGGGATCAATTTCTGGTTACCAGGAGACATACCCGCCTCTACAGGAAGACTACTGGGGCCATTACTACCGGCAATCTCCTCCAAAGTCTGGCCCACCGCAGGACCCCACACCACCAGATTCATGACTTCTACCCTATAATCCCTAAGATTTAGTTTCATGTTAAGGACAACATGATTCAAAAGTTTGGGGTGGTAGGGCGGTAAGCCCTCAATCTCATCTTATTTTGACATTTGCATGCTCCACCTGATCATTGTTTGTTTGATTTTAATCCATCTAGTGTACATTGTCTTTTGCTTGCATTCATGCATACATGTAGTTAAATTTCATGCATTTTTGTGTAATTTTTCAAAAAATTTGCTCTTTTTGCTTTTCCATATCATGCATTGCATTTCCATGTAGATTTTGGTAATTTTTGTGTGTTTTAACTAAGGTTTGTTGCTTTATGTTTTAAAATTCCCTAAAGTAGGTTTAGATGTGATTTAATGCAAATTGGCACCATTTTGGCCAATTTTGCCCAAACTTGAATGTTCTTGCCCAAAAAGTATGTTTTGACTTAATCTCCACTGCTTGAAATGAAATTTTTAATCCTTTGACAAATGCATGCCATTCTCTTTGATTTTATTGATATATGGTCTTGATTGTTGACGTTTTACATGTGCACCACCTCTCTTAAGTTTTTGAATGTTTTTGTTGAATCATGAATTGAGCAAGCTACGAACACTTAAAGCCTATGGAATCACTTGGTAGAAATGTGAATGTCGTGTCTCTCTATCATGTGGTGTGATATCATCTGATGAAGTGTTGGATTAGTTTTCATGTAAGAAATTTTATGTTGAAGACTACACTAATGACCCCCTCTTTGATCCGACTATTCTTCCACCATCTTCATACCTCTCCACCTCATGAAAGGATGCCTTAGAGCACATATTCAGCCTTGGCCACCTCCAAAAGTTTGGGGTGGACATATCTTTATCTCCCCACTTCACTCTATCCACCATATGCCCTATCTACACCAAGGGCAAAGAAAAGAAAAGAAAAAAATAAATCAAAAAGAAAATAAAAGGATGCTCCTATTTAAGAGCATTCAAATAAAGAAAAGATGAGTGTGTAAAAGCACTCCAAAATCTTACCACAATCCTTTCTTCCATTTTCATACCTATTGAGATAGAAAAAATCAAATATAGATCACTTTACCCTTTCTATAGCCATGTGGGTCATTTAGTGTGGTTTGAGGCATAAGATTGAATACATGAAAGTGAAATAATACTCCTAGTCATCTTTGATTAACACCAACATGAAACGGTTTACCCAGAATGACATGAAGGACATATGTACAACTTGTGTTTTCTATGCTTTATATTTGAAGTTTGTATGCTCAGTGTTCATTTCATGATTGGTTTGCAAAAGAAGAGAGGAGAGAGGTGAGGCACATGCACTTAGTCACTTCCAATACCATGTACTCAATAATTTTCTGTTGCTATGCTTTTGTCATTCTTATTTGTTGAAAGAAAACTAAAAAGAGAGATTGAGTTGGAGCATACTTGAGGACAAGTATGTTTTAAGTTTGGGGTGGTGATGTAGCCCTATTTTAGGGCTCCATCTTGTGCCATTTTTTACTTAAATCACATCTAGACATGTTAGATTACAAGCTAATTACCCCAATATGCCTATTACTATCAAATGCACTTATGGACGTTCTTTGCAGTATTTTTAGGTACTTGGACCATACTTTGGATGGATGAGAGGGAAGGAAGGAGTCCTAGGGTTCCTCCACCCATGGAGGGGTCCAAAGAAGGCCCCAAAGCTCCCTCAACCTACCCCAATGGCCAAGATTCGACATCAAGCAAATAAGTCCTTTGATAATGAAGTTTGAAGCTATTTTTGTCTTTGAAGACTCCATCACGGCCGTGGTGCCAAGGAACGGTCGTGATGGCAATTGCACAAAGTTACAGGTTGATAGCCAGAATTCACAAGTTTCAGCAACCCGGCCACTACGGCCGTGCTACCCAACACGACCATGCCATGAAGACCCAGAATGGTCGTGCTGCCTAGCACGACCGTGCTAGCTAAAGAATGGAACGCATGTGCTCTTAGGAACAACCTCCTCTCAAACTCCACCACCACAGACGTGCTTCCAGTACGACCATTCTACCTAGCCCCCACCACGGCTGTGCTGCCCATCACGGTCGTGCTACCAGCCTCCATTTCACCTCACCAACCTGCTATTTTATCACTTTCTTAGAACGGTCGTTCTCCTCCACCATGGCCGTTCTCACTTCCACCCAACACGGCCGTGCTGCCACCCAAAACCTACCACTTTCTGCACTATTTTTCCCACAATACCCCTACTTACCCTAGTGCTTCCACCACCACCTATATATACATGGGTGGCAGCCACAATACTAGGTTAGCTCCCCCAAGCTGCTCCTAGCCTCAATTACTCCTCTCCACCTACTCTTTGAGAATTTAGTGCATTTCTCTTGCATTTATGGTCTCCACCCACCATTTCCATCTCCATTTCACCTTGGAAACCTAGTTTTATAGGTTTTCCTCCATAATCCCCCATATCTTCATGGTCATCTACACCCTTGGAGGAGAGAGAACGTCCCCAGTAGCAAGGAGGTGAAGAAGAAGGCTACTTCCCTGAGCTCCATGGAGTTTCTTCCCCTTTCTTTTGCCATTTTCTTTGACTATGTGTAGCTAAGCCCCTAGCGGTGGGCTGTTTGGGGATAAAATGTGACTTTGAAACCATGTTGGGGGGATTTTGTCTTGTAATGAACTCATTTTTATCTATGATGATTGCTCCTTGCTTTTGTCTCTTATCCCATTACCATGCTTGTGATTTATGCTTTTTGCAATGAATTGCTTGTTTGTTAGTGCTTGATGATACCATGTTTCTAGGAGAATTGGGATGCATGTGGCAATCTTAGGCATGACTCCTAGGTCCCAATAGGGGATCTGTAACACATGGGACCACTGCCCCTAGGCTCTAGTAGAGTTTTAGGAATGACGACTGGCCCCACAAACCACCCATGGAGGGGTCCAAAGAAGGCCCCAAACCTCCCTCAACCTACCCCAATGGCCAAGATTTGACATCAAGCAAAGAAGTCCTTTGATAATGAAGTTTGAAGCTATTTTTGTCTTTGAAGACTCCATCACAGCCGTGGTGCCAAGGAATGGCCGTGATGGCAATTGCACAAAGTTACAGGTTGATAGCCAGAATTCACAAGTTTCAGCAACTCGGCCACTACGGTCGTGCTACCCAACACGACCATGCCATGAAGACCCAGAATGGTCGTGCTGCCTAGCACGACCATGCTAGCTAAAGAATGGAACGCATGTGCTCTTGGGAACAACCTCCTCTCAAACTCCACCACCACAGACGTGCTGCCAGCATGACCATTCTACCTAGCCCCCACCACGGCCGTGCTGCCCATCACGGTCGTGCTACCAGCCTCCATTTCACCTCACCAACCTGTGATTTTATCACTTTCTTAGAATGGTCGTTCTCCTCCACCATGGCCGTTCTCACTTCCACCCAACACGGCCGTGCTGCCACCCAAAACCTACCACTTTCTGCATTATTTTTTCCACAATACCCCTACTTACCCTAGTGCTTCCACCACCACCTATATATACATGGGTGGCAGACACAACACTAGGTTAGCTCCCCCAAGCTGCTCCTAGCCTCAATTTCTCCTCTCCACCTACTCTTTGAGAATTTAGTGCATTTCTCTTGCATTTATGGTCTCCACCCACCATTTCCATCTCCATTTCACTTTGGAAACCTAGTTTTCTAGGTTTTCCTCCATAATCCCCCATATCTTCATGCTGATCTACACCCTTGGAGGAGAGAGGACGTCCCCAGTAGCAAGGAGGTGAAGAAGAAGGCTACTTCCCTGAGCTCCATGGAGTTTCTTCCCCTTTCTTTTGCCATTTTCTTTGACTATGTGTAGCTAAGCCCCTAGCGGTGGGCTGTTTGGGGATAAAATGTGACTTTGAAACCATGTTGGGGGGATTTTGTCTTGTAATGAACTCATTTTTATCTATGTTGATTTCTCCTTGCTCTTGTCTCTTATCCCATTACCATGCTTGTGATTTATGCTTTTTGCAATGAATTGCTTGTTTGTTAGTGCTTGATGATACCATGTTTCTAGGAGAATTGGGATGCATGTGGCAATCTTAGGCATGACGCCTAGGTCCCAATAGGGGATATGTAACACATGGGCCCACTGCCCCTAGGCTCTAGTAGAGTTTTAGGAATGACGACTGGCCCCACAAACCACCACTAGCCTTAACTACGCACTTTGTCCTCACTAACGCGCAAGTCAGGATCAACTTCCCGACTGGTCACCCATCCTAGTACTACTCCAAGCTGAGCACGCTTAACTATGGAGTTCTTTAGTGATGGGCTCCCGGAAAAGGAGGTGCATCTTGGTGATATGGGTAGTCCAATCATTCCTTTTAAGAGTGTTTTATCCGAGCCCTCAAATCCTGGGATGTTACAATCTTCCCCACTTAGACTCTTGATGTCCTCGTCAAGGCTCAACTATAAGGCCTCATAATCTCTTCCCCATTTCAGTACAGACCGACAATGGCCCATAGACACCCAGCTCCCGATCATGGAATACCAGCGCAAGGGTGGCTACGTCAACCATGGACAACCCTTTCCTACATGCCTGGACCACATGGCTCAAGATTGGCATGCCATGCCCATGTGGGCCCCACCTACTGGAGGGGAATTGGCTATGATACCATTTGTAACACCTGGGCCCACTTCCCTAGGCTCTAGTAGAGTTTCAGGAATGACGATTGGCCCCACAAACCACCACTAGGCTTAACTGCGCACTTTGTCCTCACTGACGCACAAGCCAGGATCAACTTCTCGACTGGTCACCCATCCTAGTACTACTCCAAGCTAAGCACGCTTAATTATGGAGTTATTTAGTGATGGGATCCCAAAAAAGGAGGTGCACCTTGGTGATATGGGTAGTCCAATCGTTCCTTTTAAGAGTGTTTTATCTGAGGTCTCAAATCCTGAGATGTTACAGGATCCCTAGTGTAACATCCCTGACCTGGGTTATGATTTAACCCTAGATGTTTTGCCTAATAATGTTAAGTAGATTCTTAATCTTATCTTGGGAAAAGTAATTAGGCCTCATAAGAAACTTATGTTTCAATTTTGGTCCTGTTTGAGCAATGTTGAAGCAATGTTTGCTTATTTTGGACCAAAGTGCAAATTACCCTAGTTGAGGGGTTAAATTGCAAATGTTGCATGGTAAGATGTTCCTCTGATGTTGAGACATCATAAGAATGAATATGATGTAGTGGTATGGTTTTCACAAGCTTGGGCACCAAGATTAAGCTTGTAAAGCAGTGTTGTGCATTAAAACCTAGTTTTGGTGAAAAGTGCAATTTACCCAAAACCTAGGGTTCTATATGCAAATTACCACTTCAATAAGGTCCCAAATAATCTTTGGCATCAAGTAGAGCAAAGAAAATGAGATGGGTGCCTCATTTGAATTAAGTTGGAGGAGAGAGAATCTTGATATTAAAATAATCAAGATTAATGCCTAATTGAAACCCTAATTTGATTTAGGGCAAAAATGAATAAAAATAATTGAAGGGATTTCAACCAAAATGTTTTGGGTTGATTTTTAATAAGGATGAACGTTCCTTTTCCAAGATAAGGAACGAAAATATCCTAAGTAGGTGAAACTCCACTCACCTTATTATAAGAAAAAGAAAACCCACTCACATATGGATATTAATATAATAAGCATTAAGGTGCTTAATTTTATTATCTTTAAATCAAGGATAATGAAGGAGAATTAAAGGCAAAGGAAGGTTCCTCGTCCTTAGGGGATTTGAGGGGGAAGAGGCGGCCATATTTTTGGAATTTAATGCATTTTAATAATGCATTTTCTCTCTCATCAATTTCCTTATAAAAGTGCCTTTTTCAAGCCAAATGAAAGGCTATTTCGGATTTTCTTCTTCCCCTTGCTTGAAAAACCGACCAAGGAGCTAGAGAGGAGCAGGGAGCACGTCCCCAACCTGTGGGTGAGCCCTTGACCTCCGTTCTCCTTGATTTCATGGTGGAAATCGAAAATAAATTATGGATTCCTTCTTATTTCGATCTCCTCTTCAACCCTAGCCAACTTTTGCAATCAAAAGCTTGAGGACGAGCCTAGGGGGAGTTGCTAGAGCTTCATCCACCATTAATGGCGTGATCTTGGAGCTTTGGAGCTCAATTGGAGGCGGGTTTTATAACTCAAACCCTTAAATATTGCTATTGCATCAATTCTCTATGCTTTGTTGATTGATTTCTTCAATTTGATGCACTCTTGTTTCTTGCTGCAATTTCCATCAAGAACGGTTTCTGTTCTTGGTTGTTCGAAGGAAGGGGATGATGACATCATCCTAGATGCTTATCCAAAGAAAATTACCAAGCAAAACCGTTTTGATAGCTACTCCAAATCGTTTTAATTTGATTGGCTATGTGGTTTCAGCAAACCGTTTAAGGGCAAACGGTTTGAGACCGTTTGGGGGCAAACGGTCTCAAGACCGTTTGAGTGCGTTGACCAAGAGTTGAACGTTTGGGAATTTTGTTCCTAATTATGTAGGCTGATAACCCTCCAAATTTGAGGGATTAACTCCAAAGGAATCGAGATTTGATGGCCAATTAATTAGGCAATCAGATTGAATTATGTGCTGATTTTCAACCTGATTAACTTGACCTGGTTGAGCAAACGGTTTCAAGACCGTTTGAGATTTCTTTTCATAATTATGTTTATTAATAACCCTCCAAATTTGAGGGATTAACTCCAAAGGAATAGTGAGTTGAAGCCTAATCAATTAGATAAACCTAATTGGATTAAGTGCTGATTTTCAATCTGATTTAATTGAACTGTTTGGGAAAACGGTCTCAAGACCGTTTGAGTGCGTTGACCAAGCGTTGACCGTTTGGGATTACTGTTCCTTATGATGTGATATAATGACTCACCAAATTTGATGGATTAATTCCAAACGAGTCATGAGTTGAAGGCTAATCAATTGGGCTAACCCTAATTGAAATCAGTGCTGAAATCACAATGAGCTAATTTGAGATTTTGGGTTGATTAGCCCAAACGGTCTCAAGACTGGGGGATCATCCAAACGGTCTTAAGACCGTTTGGGGTCACCTCAAGACCGTTTGGAGGTCTGGGGTCAAGTATAGTTGACCAATTGAAGGTCCAAAGGTACCAAATCATACTGCAACTAAATGCTGATTGTTGATCAACTCGATAGACCAATCCATGATGATTTTTCACTAAAATCCAAAGGTTGGATGGGAAAACGGTCTCAAGACCGTTTGGAGCTCATCAAAACGGTCTCAAGACCGTTTGGTGGTCACCCAAGACCGTTTGGAGGTCTAGGGTTGAGTATAGTTCAGTGGTTGAAGGTCTAAAGATATCAAGTTGATCTGCAATAGATTGCCGATTTGGTGAGCACTTCAATGAACCAAACCCTAATTAGATTGCTTGGATTGGAGTGATATGATGGGAAAACGGTCTCAAGACCGTTTGGAGCTCATACAAACGGTCTCAAGACCGTTTGGTGGTCACCCAAGACCGTTTGGAGGTCTAGGGTTGAGTATGGTTAGGTGTTTGAAGGTTTAAAGGTACCAAGCTGTTATACAATGCAATGTTGATTTGGTGATCAATCCAATGATCCAAACCTTAATTGGATGGCTTGGATTTGAGTGATATGATGGGCAAACGGTCTCAAGACCGTTTGGAGGTCATCCAAACGACCTCAAGACCGTTTGGGGTCAGGTCATACCCAACTTGGATGATGGTTCAATGGTTTCAAAGCAACTAGTCTTACATTGTTTAGTGTTGTTGAATCATCGATTCCAAACCCTAATTCAATTGAATCAAACCCTAATTGATGACCAATTGAGGGTTAATTAAGGGTCAAATAAGTTGAAAGTTGACCTATTTAAACTCAATTGAAGTATGGGTATAGGTCCAATTGATGATTGGTTCCATGAATTCAATGATTGAAGGAATCAACATTGAAAACCCTAATTCAATTGGATACCTTACGTCATTGAAGGTCCAATGGATCAAACCTTTTTGAAAACCTAATGTGATTAAGTGGGAGATACCTTTAATGGTACTAGTCATTAATGCATAACAAATGCATGGATCCAATACATGATGTAAACCCTAATTGAGGCTGATTTCATGTATAACCCTATTAAGAGGTTGCCTACATGTGAAATCACTAATTAGGATGAATAGTAAACCCTAATTCCTTTGGATACCTTATGTAATGGAGGTCCAATGTGATGATGAATGTACTATTGATCCAATGATGGTTAGTAATGTTAACCAATGAAGGAACAAAGGTTAAAACCCTAATAGTACCTAAGTGATTAGTGTCAATTAAGGGATGAACCCTAATTGCTGATAAGATCAATGACTTGGTACACTATGTAAATCATAGTTGTACGTACTTGATTGAAGGGTTGATATGACCTAATCAAGTTAAGAAGCTGATAGCATGAATTCATACATGAATATGAATCATGTGGTGTATAAGGGTTATGATCCTTAATCAAAGAGATCATGAAACCCTAAACATGAACATAAACCCTAATTGACAGGATTATTGAATTCAACCCTAGTTGAGGGTGATTCCATGTGAAACCCTAGTTGAGAGTGATTCCACGTGAAACCCTAGTTGAGGGTGATTCAATGTGAAACCCTAGTTGAGGGTGATTCCATGTGAAACCCTAGTTGAGGGTGATTCCAAGTGAAACCCTAATTGAGGGTGCATCCATGTGGAACCCTAATTGTGGGTGATTTCATGAGAAACCCTAATTGGGAATGCATCCCTAATTGCTTATAGGACCAATGACTTGGTACCCTATGTTAATCATAGTTGTATGCATATGATTGACGGGTTGATGTGACCTAATCAAGTTGAAAGGATCAAATAATAGAATTCATATATATAAATATGATTCATGTGATGATCCTATGTAGCACGACCGTGCAAGGCAACACGGCCGTGTCGACTTTACTCTGCACGACCGTACAAGGTAGCACGGCCGTGGTGGTCTATGCTTGACTTAGAGATGAATTGAAAGTGAACTAACATGGTCGTTTTGTTAATTCTCAACTTAAGGATGAGAGAGATACTCATACCTTGTGATGATAATCATTTAATGATAATGGGTGAGAATAAATAAGTATGATTGAATACTTATGGTATAAATGTTGGCTCCTAGATGTGGGGAGCAATGAACTAGGGTTTGATCATTGATAATATGATATTGAAAACCTAAATGGTTAATAATGGAAAACCCTATTCTTAATGAAGGGTAATGATATATGAGAGAAAGCCCTAATTGATGGTAAACCCTAACCCTGGTAAGGGAATAGTGGTGTTACCCTATATTGCATGATGTGTTGTGAACTTGATAAGTCTATTATCATGTGTGACAATCATGCAGGTCTCATGACTTGATGATCATAGCTAGGTATGAGCTATGATGTTTATTTGATAAAAATTGATTGTCCATATGTGCCATTATGTTTTTGTTACTGAGAAAGAAGTAACAAGATGAGTTGGGCTTGTAAGCCTTTGTTTTAAGTTGTTGCCTAGTGAGAGGTGACAAGATGTGAATGGCCTTGTGCGCCATGTGAATAAAGTTGTTGCCTAGTGAGAGGTGAAAAGATGTGAATGGCCTTGTGCGCCATGTGAATAAAGTTGTTGCCTAGTGAGAGGTGACAAGATGTTAATGGCCTTGTGCACCATGTGAATAAAGTTGTTGCCTAGTGAGAGGTGACAAGATGTGAATGGCCTTGTGCGCTATGTGAATAAAGTTGTTGCCTAGTGAGAGGTGACAAGATGTGAATGGTTTTGTGAGCCATGTGAATAAAGTTGTTGCCTAGTGAGAGGTGACAAGATGTGAATGGCCTTGTGCGCCATGTGAATAAAGTTGTTGCCTAGTGAGAGGTGACAAGATGTGAATGGTTTTGTGAGCCATGTGAATAAAGTTGTTGCCTAGTGAAAGGTGACAAGATGTACAGTGTTCTGATGAGCTATGTGTGATGGAAATCCAAATCCTGGTAAAGGATTAAGGGTAATACCCTTGAATTATTAATACATTGTTTTGCATGGTATTGATAGATAATTGATGTACTGCTATTATATGTGCTAACCATGTAGGTATCATGAGATGATGAGCATAGCCAGGTATGAGCTATGATGTGTTATTAGTTTGAATTTGTTTATTGGGCCTTGTGTGCTATAATATACCTTGTGCCTGGTAAGAGGTGGCAAGAGAGTTAATGTGCATCAAGTTCCATGATGGATGCTTGTGTAGCAAGTATCATACTTACCTTGGTTAAATGATCTAAAGGTGTTAGTTACCTAAGAAATAGGTAACAGTGATCAAGTGATGAACAAAGGGTTTGAATAACCATGATTTCATGGTTATGGTATTGAAATTGTGAAAGGATGAGAAAAAACCCAGTGGTGAAGTGAGGGATTAAGATCCCAACACTTATGAAAAGAGTATGGCTACGGGCCATGACTCCACATTGATAATGCCAGGCTTTAGATATATGATCTAAGCCTGAAGAAAGTTAATGCAGTGGTAATGATTCTATTGTTTGAATAGATGTTATACATGTTCTTCCTATTCATTAAAGGATAAGTGACATGTTAATTCTATCAAGTAATAACTGCAATGCTTCTGATATAGAATAATGTTCTAATATGTTAGACATTAAAATATTTGCTGTCAAATAGATATGATTCTCATGTTCATATTCATCTTCTCAAGTTGCAATAATAATGTTTCTGGTGGAGAGTTATATCTCTCGCTGGGGCAATTTTTATAATTGTCTCAGCCCCGTGGGAACCACATTTTTAGGTGGACGCGGACGAGGAGATAGGAATCCTTCAGGAGGTGAAGGACATCAGCAGTAGCAGGGACAACAGTAAAGTCTCAGGTGGAGACATTGACTGTCATGTCATGTTCAGATGTATATAGAAGTCCTATGTGTCGTCTCTGTACTCTCAGGTCCTTGGAGTAGTAGTTAGTGATTTCGAGATTTTGGCTTAATGCCTCGAGGGTTTTATACTACCTGTGTATAGTTAAGACAGAGTAGTTAATGTTTGTATTCCTCGAGAAGCAAAAGTACATGAGATGTATATATATGAACCAGGATGTAAAGTTTTACTTTGGTTCTGAATGAAAGAGTTTTCCTATGAATGGATCCCTTTGCAAAAAGTTTTATTTTTTAAGTGATTTTCGCTAATCCGCTGCTTGATGAACGCTTCTGCATTAGTTAATCTTATTTTCACGAGACGGTCGTCACACCTAGATAGTCCCCTTTGTTCCTACATGCCTAACCCCTCTCCTACTACTTGGTATGAGACCTAAGTTACTAGTATAAATGGGATTGATGTGGTTGCCTAGGGTTTTCTAAAGGCTAGAATGGCTAGTGGCATGAGGTCAAATATCCACATCTCTACTCCCATTTCTACCCTTGGCCCTCAATTGCTCAATACCACATATCCTAGAAACCTATATTTGGCTAATCCTATTAGAATTACACCTAACCCTAGTCTTCCACTAATAGTATAGGGTACATTCTAATAGCATTTACTTTATTGTTTGGTTTGGTAATCTAGATGAAAGATGAGAACCATGCTTGTCCAATAACATCCCCCAACTAATATTAAAGTTACATCCCCAAACAGCCCACCTACCTTAATCATCTTGTTTAAAACTCAACTTGCTTTGTTTGCTTGCTTATACTAGTATAGCTTAGTTGTTCTTTCTTAACATAGTCAATTGCTCAGCTTGGATAGTTAGGGTTAATTTAGATCTTTTCTTGCTCAGTGGTAAACTTAGTCTCTAAATTTCTTCTTTCTACTCTAGTGTAATGTAACTTACCATTGCTCTTGCTTAGTTAGTTGGTTAACCTAGATTGTTAAGCTTGCTTGTTTAAGGTAACTTAGGTTCAATTCTGCCTTTCATGCTCGTTCACTTATATTAATCACCAAAACAAACCCTTTTTAAAACCCTTCAACCATAGACTCCACATTAGGAACATAGCAAACACTAGAGTAGCTCCATTGCCTCCTCTATCCCTAAGGACCGACCCCTATTCTTGCCAATCATCTATACTACAACAGTTTCACGTGCGCTTGCAGGTGACCTATTCGGTTTTGTGATCGACTTAGTTAGGGCCAATATAAATTTATAAAGTTCTAACACGTGTGTCCTCCCTTGGGGTTGCATCTAGCCACCTCTAGTTGGCTAGTGTGTAGCCTTGGTGGGAAATGCACTAGGTATCGACAACGATAGCAGAGAAACTAATGAGGCAGGGTTGTGAGGCATTTTTGGCACATGTGATGGATACTAAGGTAAGGAGTCCTAGTATGTAGGAGTATCCAGCTATTTGTGAGTTTGGGGATGCATTTTTTTGATGAGGTTACTGGGGTTCCCTCACCCCAAGAGATTGATTTTGAGATCAATCTGGTACCCGACACGCAGCTGATAGAATAGACACTATATAGGACGACACCAGTTGAGATGTTAGAGATGAAGAAATAGTTGCAAGAGTTGCTTAAGAAGGGTTTCGTCACACTGAGCACATCTCCTTGCGGTGACCACGTGTTGTTCATGAAGAATAAGGACAGATCTATGAGGTTGTGCATTGATTACAGGTAGTTAAACAAGGTGACGATCAAGAACAAGTATCCCTTACCATGTATAGATGACCTGTTTCACCATTTGAGGGGTGTGAAGTCTTTTCAAAGATAGATATGAGGTCAGGATATCATCAATTGTGGATCGAGGCATATGACATATCCAATTCAGCTTTCAGGACTCTGTATGGTCACTATGAGTTTGTGGTTATGTCGTTTGGGCAAAATTATGCACCAACAACGTTCATGGACCTGATGAATAGAGTGTTTAGACCTTTCCTTGGCCAGTTTGTGGTGGTGTTTATCAATGACATCTTGATCTACTCTCATGACAGCCAGCAACATGAGCAACATATGTGTTAGGCATTGACTATGTTGAGACAGCATTGACTATATGCCAAGTTCAGCAAGTGTGAGTTTTGGTTGAAGGAGGTGTCCTTCCTAGGATAACTGATATCTACTATGGGTGTTTGTAAGGACCCCAAGAAAGTTGAATCTGTGATAGAGTGGGAGCAGCAAAAGACACCAACATAATTTTGAAGTTTTTTTTGGTCTGGCAGGCTACTACAAGACATTCATCAAGAACTTACGTGCCATAGTGTTACCCCTAACAAAGCTGACAAGTAAAGGAGTACCTTTCGCATGGGATGACAAGTGTCAGTGTGCCTTCCAGTCGTAAAAGGAGAAGCTGACTAGTGAGCTAGTGTTGGTTCTTCCTGAGCAAGAGAAAGGATATATCGTCTTCTATGATGCTTCAAGGAACGGTATGGGTTGTGTGTTGATGGAGGATAAGAACGTGATTTCTTTTACTTTGTGATAGATTAAGAAACACAAGGAGAGATATTTGACACATGATTTGGATCTTTTAGCGGTGGTCCATGCTTTAAATATATGGATACACTACCTTTATGGTGAGAAGTGTCAGATTTTCACTGACAATGGGAATCTCAAATACATCTTTTTTCAATAGGAGTTGAACATGTGGTAGAGACGCTGGATGGAGTTGATTGAAGACTATGATTGTACCATAGAATACCGTCCAGGGAAGTTGAATGTGGTGGCAAATGCTTTGAGTAGAAAGTCTTCTTCGTTGTCTGTGGATAAGAAATAGCTATGCTCCTTGGTGTGCCATAAGAGAGACATGTTGGTCTCCTTGTATCTGATGAATGTGAAACTGGAAGTGTCCTTATTAGTAGGATTGTTAGCACAATTACAAGTGAAGCCTACATTGAGGAAGAAGATCAGAGATGTACAATGTGATGATACTGTGATATACTAGATCCAATCAGAGTTTGGTAGTGGGAAGCGTGATAGCCTCCATGAGGCAGATGACGAGACAGTGTGTTACCATGGCAGAGAATTGGTACATGATGTTGATGATTTGAGGAAGTTACCTCTGGAAGAGGGTCACTCTTTGATGTACTCTATGCATCTAGGTAGCAAGAAGATGTAACATAATATTAAAGATTTGTATTGGTGTCTTGGTTTGAAGCGTGATGTGGCAGAGTTCATTGCAAGGTGTCAAGTGTGCTAGCAAGTTAAGGTAGAGCATCATAAGCCTGCAAGGACTTTGCAACTGTTTCCTATACCACAGTGGAAATGGGATCATGTTAGGATGGACTTTGTGGTTGGCCTCCCTAGGACATCCATAGGTCATGATTCCATTTGGGTGACCATTGATAGGTTGACTAAGTCAACACATTTTCTTCCTGTGAAGACAAAATACACAACGGAGAAGCTTGCTCAGATATATGTTGATGAGATTATTTATTTGCATGGTATCCCAGCTACTATTGTGTCAGATAGAGGTCCTTCATTTACCATTCACTTTTGGGTACGCCTGCACTGAGCTATGGGTACTCAATTGAGGTTCATCATGGTGTTTCACCTACAAAAAAATGGTTAGTTTGATAGGGTTATACAGACTTTGGAAGATCTTTTGAGAGCTTGTGTCCTACAATTTTTGGGATGTTGGGACATCCACCTCAGTTTGATAGAGTTTGCCTATAATAACGATTATCATAGGAGCATTGATACGGCACCATATGAAGCTTTGTATGGGATACATTGCAAATAACTATTGTGTTGGTATGAGACTTGTGAGTATCAACTTTTGGGCCTTGAGCTTGTGTAGTAGACCACAAAGAAGATAAAGATGATACAACAACAATTGAAGGTTGCCCAGGATAGGCAGAAGTTGTATGGTGATAACCGTCATAGGCCCTTGGAGTTCCAAATGGGAGATAGAGTGTATCTCAAAGTCTCCCCTTGGAATGGCATACTAAGGTTTCAAAAGATGGGTAAGTCGGCTCCTAGGTATATGGGACCTTGCCCTATGGTGGCACGTGTTGGGAAGGTGTCTTATAAGTTGGAGTTTCCACCTGAGTTGCACAAGTTGCATCTAGTGTTCCATGTTTTAATGTTGAGGAAGTGCCATCCCAACACTAAGTTAGTTTTGCAGCCAGTAGAGGTTGATTTGGATGAGGACAGGCAGTATGTGGAGGGTCTTGTGTTGATCTTGGATAGAAGGATCAATAAGTTGAAGTAAAAGGATATCATTTTGGTTAAGGTTTTGTTGCATCACTATAAGGAGTGGGATCCCATAGGGGAACCACTCCCTACTAAAATAAAAAGGCAACATCCCTTGAACCAAACACCACATAATTTTTTTTTGCCAAAGGAATGTTAACCAATTCATTCAACACATATGTATCATAACACAATAAGTAGCAGTGGAAGAGAAATATATTTAAGTATTACAAAGCTTGATATCATTATACATTACTACACAACACATGGGTGAGTCAAAAGGAAAACTATCTCATCAAATAGGGATCCAGTTGAGGGTCATCTAACCACCTCTTCAAGTCTCCCAATAGCTCAGCTACAAAGGTTGTCCTCCAAGTCCACTTTGCTTATCCTCTCCTTGATCTAATGCTGGGGATGGAAGCATACCCCACAAAAGGAGAAGAAAAGGAAACATCAGCAAACACTAGTATGTGCATACTAAAAAGGAAATTGAGCAATATATGGAATTAAGGAAAACAAATATAAAGGCTTCCCATAAAATAGAAAAATACATCCCAATCGGGCATAAAAGAAATGATTCTCCAATAAAGACACAATTAAGAGCAAAGTATAATAATAAAGCATCCGTATTTCACCTATGACAATATTAGACAATATAAACATGTAGGTAGGAAATAACACATCTACTAAAAATATGAGGTGAGTGGGAACTATATACATCCTCTTTAAATATGGAGTGGGTAGGAACTGTATACATCCACCTGAGCAGGACTGGATACACATCTTCTCAAATATATTTTCATATGCAGGAATCATTATCTCTACACTCATATGTTGGAATGTTCACATCCACATAAAATAACATGTAAAATTATACTAGAAGTCACCACATGATGCATATAAAAAGAATAAGCAAGTATAAACAAATAAGGAGGATGAGAACATCCATCAAGCATAAAGTTGGATTAGAGGATCCATGCCATCAATTAATGTGCCATGTAAACATCCACTACCAAGTTGGGAAAAGAAGCACATATCATCAGATAAGTCCAACATGCACAAAGCATATGAAAGAGTCTAAAAGAATATCCATGATCATAAGCAAGTAGGATACTTCACATGAAACATAATTTCAAAAGAAAAGACATTGTGTATAGGCTTATGTCCATAGGACCAAGAGAATGATAAAGATAGGTTATTGCTCAAAAATAATAATAGGAGATGCAAAATATACCTCTATACATAGTCTAAAAGACCAAATTCACTTCTAGATCCAAATCTAGTTCTCCAAAGCAGATATTCTACATATATGTAGAATTAGGGTTAGCCCTTCATTAATTATTCAAAACCCTAAAAATCGCCTTTTTATTATTAGTAAATTAGGTTATCAAAACCATTCCATGTTTTAGGTTATACTTTTCTAAGTTCAAAACATATTTTATTATATTTTTCTAGACATATATATATTTAGTTATGGATTTGACAAACTATCATCTATTTAAGTGAATTCATTAAAATCACATATTTTCAAGATTGGATTTACGTGAAAAAACCAAACCAAAAGATAGATCTTATTTTTATGAATCCAACGACTATTTATTTGTAATTTTTGGACAATCAGGTAATTAGTTATGATTTTTACAAAATTGGCCAATCAAGAATAGCCACATCATCAAACACCTCACAAGAGAGGGAAAGAGAAAATCCAGACCCGCTGACATGGCCCAACCAGAGGCGGCAATGTCACTGGGTCAAAGCTTGTCTTTGACTAGTCTAAAACAAAGAAAGAAAGGGTAAATGACCAAAATGTCCTTCCTCAAGAAAACAAAGAAAAGGGAAAATAGAAGGGTAAAAATGAGAACTGTTAGAGGGGGTTCACCCCCTTCGCTTGTTCATAAGCCATGTTCATGAGGTGGAGAAGCAATTGTTGTTCATTTTTGGGGAAAACTTGAACACGCAATCAAAGGCCAAACCAATATGCCAGAAATATCGTCAACGGTCCAAGGAAACTTAACGCTAAACCAATTTGGCTGAGGCCGTGAAACATAGCGCTACGAGGCCTCACACAAATCTTCCACATAATGAGTTCTTGTCGACAAATCACAAAGTCTCTGGGACAATTGGATGTGGGAAACTATTATGCGAGGTGTGGCGGAACTAAAGGTGTACTCGCCTATTTATATCGTTAGGATTTCGGCCATTTCGATGGGTAGCTTCGAGAAGCTAGGAGAGGGAAAATAGGCAAATAGATAATACTTGAAGATAGGACTCAAATTAGGGATCGTTTAATGTGAAATCCTTTCTTGAACCTAGAGCAAGAAAAATAAGGGAGAAAGGCAGAGAAACGAGTGAGAAAATTGCGATTTAAGTGAGACCCATGGCCGAAGTCACTATCACTGGTGAGAACCAGTACTACGGGGGGTAGGAGAAGGTCCACCCATCATCGTCAAATTGAAAATCTGACTATCCATGATCCACGTAAAGAAAAGAAGGGTGTGTGACAAGTATAAATGAAATCCAAGTCCATTTCGAATAAAGTGGTGATTTAAATATGTAATTATTTCTCTCTCTTCCAAAAAGGGTGTAAACAACCAAATTAGGTGAAATTTTGCAGAGAGGCTAATTAAGACATGTAGATTCCAATTATGCAATTATATTTGCCTTTTGAGAACTTTTAATGTGTTAAATAAATCATATACTATTTTCTCTTTCCTAATGCATTAATAACATTAAGATTCTCAAAATTTTATGAAACTTCACCCACAAGTCATATTAAGTGTCGTGGATATGAATTTGCCATTAATTTAACATGTTGGACTTGTTTGTACAATTGTTTAATATTTTGAAGGTTTGACACACCTTCTCTCTCCTAATTTCACCTTTTAATCAAACATCTTTCAAATTGGATGAAAATGCATCCAAAGGCTATATTTATTATGTAGATTATGAGTCCAAGATTATTTTCCTCTTTTGGAGTCATTTATTATTTAATTTGATATTTTTGGAGAAATCATCGTTCTTCCCTTTCCAAATTGAATTAAATTAATTATTATTATGTGATTAATGTGAAACTCGACTCCCAAGACAGTTAGGACCCAAGGAATAGGATTTTTAACTTAGATTTCACTTTTGGGGTTTCCATTAATGAGTTACAACATAATTAATATTTGTGGCTATAATATCACATTATTACTTAGGTTATCATATTATTTCAATATTATCATTATTGCTCATCCATTTATGTTTCATAGCTTAATATTATTACCAAAGAATTATGTGTGATTACTTGAACAAAATTTTATATAATTCATTAGTATCTCATGTGACATATTTTATGTTTTATTATTGGCTTAAGACTAATGTGAGAACATTAGGTTACATTAGGGTGATTTATGCATGCGTTAGCTCATTAGGGTTATACCAAACATCTTTTAAGTGGAACCTCAACCTTGTTTGGCTAAGTGTAATAGGTCAAAATATTAGGGTATGGTTTGAGTTCTAGTATGTTACAATCATTGTGTCTTAGAGGAAGCCATGTGGGATCTTGAGGAAGAGATGCGTAGGAAGTACCCATCTCATTTCACATAAGGTTTTGGGGGCAAAATCCTTGTTAGAGATTTATGGTTGTAAGACCCCTGGCCTATATCAATACTTGGTTGTGCTTTCTCTACTTAATAAGATGATTAAACCTTAATCTAATATTATGAAATGCTTTTATAACATGTGACAAGCTTATGTTTTCAGTTTGCAGCTGTTTGGATGATGTTTGAACAATGTACTCTTATTTTGGACCAAATTGCAATTCACCTAAGATTGAGGGTTATTTTGTAATTTGTGACATGTAAAGTGTGTCATATATGTTTTGGCATAATAAGAGAGAGAAAGAAGCATAGGTGCGCTTCTCTAGGACCATGGTTGATAATGTGACATCATATGATGAGATTAAGGTTTCTGGGGTTTTCCCTGTTGATGTGTGTCGACCATGCTAGGGTTTGTGTGTGTTGCAACTGCGGCACCACTGTTGGATGAGTGTTGTGAGAATAACACTTACCATAGGTGTCATTGCTTCCACCTTTTTGCTCTATATGAGGTTTGGTTGCTAAGGTTTATCATGTAGTGAAGTGCTTCAACCATGTTGTCCATGGTGACCTAGTGTAGAGGTTGCTACATGGGTACCATGATGTATTGCAACTACAAAATGGGTGTTCAGTGACCTAGGTGGTCACTACACATCCTAGGTTGTGTCACCCTTCGATGCGTGATGTGTTAAGTGGTTTCATGGTTGTTTCCTTGGTGGACAAGTGTCCTTTTGGTGCTCTCTTGTTTTGACACCACATAACCCCCTTTCCTCCCTCCTGCCTTGTGTATATAACCCCTCTCTATCACATGCAAGTATCCTATTTGACCCTCCTTCTTCACCACTCTCTTGTGTTCGTTCTTGGAGCTTTGTGGAGAAAATAAGGACTTATCGTGAAGCTTTGGTGGCCGACCAACCTTGCTTGTAGTGATCTTGAGCTTGATCACCTTCCTTGTGGTGATCCTTAGTGACCTTCCTTCTTGGCAAGTTGTTATGTTTCCCTGGTCACATTTTCTTTGGATCTCTACCCTATCTTCCTCTACCTTCTTGTCCTTAAGACTATGGTGGTAACCATGGTGTCTATTCTTTGATGATCTTCTCTTCATTAAGGTCAAAGACTATGGATTTATCATGGTGGTACCTATGTGAGAGGAAGCTCTCCTCTTTCTTCTCTCTGGTTGACCGTAGGATTTGAGTTTTCTTGATATTGAGTTTCCCTTTTCACATTGGTTTGTTTTCTCCTTCTTGATGTGATCTTGTGGGGAAAGTTGATCTTGGTTGGAGTTTCATCTTCTCTTTTGGAGCTTGTGGCTTTGGATCTTGATTCTCTACATAAGGTGGGTTATATAACTTTCCCCTCTTCTATTATTGCACTATGTTCATATATGCATGTTGTTGTTTTTGTCTTTAAAATGTAACCCTAATGTTATAGAGGGAGTTATCATAATATAGGTTGAAGTATTGGTAATAATATCATATGGTTTGCTTCTACTCCTAAAACCTAATTTCTTGTACTCAGTGTTTTGGTGACTAGGGAGTGGATGTTATTCTCTTGCTTTTGATGATGGATTTCTATCAAATTTCCTATGGTTTGAGTACCTTGGAATAGCATGAAGTTTTAGTCATGTTTTGGATGTGTTTAACGTGGGTTTTAACTCTCATAATAAGGTTCGTTCATGATGATGTCTATGATACATGTGATAGAGTTTTGGTGACCATCTTGTATGGAGTTTACCCTTTGTGATAGTGCTTGATTTCCTTGACGATTACCACATGTTTTGATCATGATTTATCTCTATTTTGAGGATGTTTATTTGTTGTTGAGGTATCTTGACCTCGTTGGTCGTTACAACTAAGGTCACTACACCTATCATCCAATCGACTGCAACACTTGGTTAATGGTCTATACATGATGATATGAATGTGAATGATTAATCATACTTAACAGTGATTATCCCTAATAAACTCCAAACATGTGGGAGGTAATGAAACTAGGGTTTGGTGGTTGAATGGTAACATGAAACCCTAATCCACTATACATGAAACCCTAACCCTGATTTTGGAACATATAATGTATTTTCTTATATTATCAAAGTGGTTAGCAAGATTATGGTATTTTCTCTCTCCTACTTGTGTAACCATAACCTTGTGGGTGGAATGAATGTCATAGCTATGTGAATGATATGGTGATCCTTGTATAATACAAGGTGGTGATTATGATTATTTTTTAGGCACATTGTGGTATTGAATGTGTAGGAATTATGAGATTGGATCTAATGACCTGACAAGTGCCTTGTGGCTAGTTTGAGATGAAATCCTCTAGAGATGTGATTGAGGGATTGAAATCCCATAGTGATGTGATGTTGATGATTGGCCTTGTATGGCAGTGGTAACATGTGATGTTGGTGATGGCCTTGTGAATGGTAGTGAGACAAGTACCATGTGATGAAGTAACAAGTTTCATTTCATACATTTTATATCTTCTAGATTTGTACCTTTACCCCTATTTTATAGAACTTGTTTAGGGTTTGTACGTTGTAACTTGATTGATGCACTAAAAGATTCTTAATTGGCATAATCAATTACGTGAAACCCTAATTGTGTAGATGTCATGTTTCATAAATCCATTCCACTATTAGATATTGCTCGGTGGTGAAACGAGTCATTCCTACGGGAAACTCAGAGCACATATTTTTTAATATGCGAGGGTGCAAGTCGATGATATATCCTTCCATCCACAATTACAGGTTTGGGAAATCATTGTGGTCATACCTCATGGTGATGTGATTTGTGAAAGGCAATAGTCTAACTGTGAGATTGCCTCTTTTTGAATGGCCATGTGTGAGCTTGTTCTCTAGTGTCATGAGCTATACCAAGGTCAGACTATTTGTTTCTTTTCAGCTTGACTATATGTCATTGTTGGTAGTTTACTATTATGTTTTTGCGTTGTCTCTTGTACTGACCGAGATATGTGTGGTGAGATTATGATTCTGGCTCTTCCATTGATCTTGTATGGAAATGATTACGACTCTATAGTGGTCAGTTGGATTTGGGGCGGTACAACTCAAATCCTTAGGTCAAATAAAAGACGCAACATAATCTTGTAGTATATTCATTTAGGGTTAAATATAACTCACGATGGATGACCCTATCCCTTTTTCTTGTACTTATTTCTTGAATTATAATGTGGTAAGAGATTTCAAATGTCATACATGTTCTTCATATTCCTTTATAAAATATAAGATGTTCTACTGCTCAGTTGTAGATGCCTGAATTTCTTAGATAATGGTAATTGCTTTATTCAAATCATTTAGTTGAATCTACTCAACCTGATGTTATGGTTATATACTTGTTTTAGTTTCTCTGTGCTTATAATAGTTGTTGTTGAGAGTTATATTGTAAGGAGGCGGGATCACCCCCTTACTAAAAAAAATTGAAGAATAAAACATCCATTCTAAACACACTCAAAGGTATGCTAGAATAGGTGTAAATTTTTCAAACTTCAATAAATGGTATTAAAAACAACCAAAGTATAGCAGCAAAATAAAAATGTTGACTATATTCAATTTATCACAAGGTTCTTACAAAAGTACATCATAATATCCCGTAAGGGTTTACATGTATGATACAACATAAGGATCTAAGTAGAGGGAAATCTAAACCATAACAACTTTGTCTCCAAGCTTTAACTCCTTAAGCTAGTCCAAAACTTCATGCCTTATCATCCAAGTCCTTCACCTAGGGTTGGAAGCATACCCCACCAAGAAGAGAAAATAGATGACATCAATAAAAGCTGGTATGTGCATACTAATAGGAAATTGAGCAATATATGGAATAAAGGACATCAAATATAAAAAGGCTTCCCATAGAAAGGATAAGGACCACCCAAATGGGTATCAAGAGAAAAGGAATTGAAATCATATGATAAAAAAAGAATACTTGCCATTAATAAAATATAAAGATTGTGCCACACAAGCACATGTAAAGAATTAAGGGCACACACCCCATAGCATCAACCTACATGCATGTGAGATAAATATAGCCCTATAACAATATAAACACAAAGGCGGCCAAGTCTCATAAACTTGAAACCTGATAGAGAAAGGAATATTTCCAATATCCCAAATATATAAAATATGAGCCAAGAATCACACATCTTGCCATGGGTATGAGGTTCCTTTCCATCCCAAAAGAACAAGAAATATCACATATGTTCGGCAAGAAATAACACATCTGCCATAAAAACCAATGCAATTACACTACTCTATTGCTACTGAATCACATAGCATGTTAAATGTAGAGGCAAGTAGAAAGTATAGTCAGAATATATAAACTAGTCACCACATAAGTGACCAACATATACATCTACCTCATAAGTGGGAAAAAGACATCACATGTCATCTTTTAGAGTTCCATCATGAACAAAGAATAAGATAAGAGTTCAAAAGAATATCCATGATCACATGGTCAATACCAAATAAGGTTGTTCACATGAACCATGATTTTCAAAAGAAAAGACATTGTGTATAGGCTAATGTCCATAGGACAAAGAGAATGAATAAGCATAGGTGAATTGCTCAACATAGAAGAATAGGGGATACATCATACCTCAACTTCAGAGTTTAAACAGTCCAAGTCAAGCCTGGGCCTCCAAAGAACCTCTAGGGAAGGTGGATAGGTCCAATAAGTAAGGTTCCCAAGCTTAGAGAGGTTGGTGTCTCCAATAAAGCTCCTATCTTGAGCAAGAAGCACCTTCTCCACTTTAGAGGTGAATAACCATAACAAAAGAACATGGAGATGAGGTGTTTATGGGTTCTAGGTGGGGTTTCACCATGTAAGTTTAAGGTTACAACCTAGAGAAAGGTGGAATGAATACTAAAAACATGAAAATAGGGAAGGAAAGGAGAAGACTTACTAGTTTTGGTCAAAATAACCAAGGAGGAGCTTTAGAAACCCTAAATAGAGCAAATTTGGAACCCTAAGAGCCTTCTTCACCAAGGTAGGAACCTTCTTTTACCTTGGGATAGAACCTTCCCAAAAAATAGAGTAGGAGTGATGCTCTAAGCTAGAGGAAATAAAGGAGAGCAAGAGTTTTTGAATTGGGAGTCTTTAAGGGGTAGATATGGCTATATATAGAAAAGAGGTCAAGTATGAGGTGTCTATGAGACTTTCCATGTTCATGTATAAGGGTGTCCATGGACATGCAAGCATTTATGGATAAGGAAGAAGTCAAGCATGAGGTGTCAAGTTAGTTTCCATGTGCCCAATGCTAAGGGTGCCTATGGACATGCAAACCTTTATGGATAAGGAAGAAGTCAAGCATGAGGTGTCCATGGAGCTTTCCATGTGTCCTTAACCTAGGGATTTCATGGCCATGCAAGAGGAAAGATCATAGAGGATTCTTGAATATCAAATTTCAGTTTATGGAAACTTATAGGCCATCCCAACCGACCTCCAATCAAAGAAATAACCCCATTGGTTGATAGCTTCTAAAGATAAGCCATTTATAAAGAGAGTGATCCCTAAAATACCCTTGGAAAGAAACACCTTCAAACTAAGGTGAAACTAGGTGCCCTATGGTTCAAGAACTCGAGAATGGTAAGGGAATATATAAGGATTATAATGCATGTAACAATTTGCAAAGAAAACCTCCCAATTGGGTAAATTGTAGAAAAGTCCAGAATGTACCTAAAATTGCATAACTTGCACAAACAACATCCAAATTGGACCAAACTTCATCCACAAGTTATCTTTGATGTGTTGAATATGAATTTGCCATTATTTCAAGATTTTGAAGTTATATAATCACATTATTCATTACTTATGCCTTTTACTCATTTTCTCTCTCCTAAACTTATCCTAATATTTCAAGGTTGTCCAAAGTAGATGAAATTTGACATGTAGGCTAATTTTGATATGTATATTTCGAATTTGAAGTTTGTTTCCACTTTTGAGACTTATTTTTATGAGATATGTCATATGGCCCATTAACGTCCCATTATCTAAATTATTCATCCAATTAAGTTTCTTATCTTCATATTACCACTAAAATGAGTTATGTGGCATATTTGATGTATCCATTATAAACCTAAGATTCATGTTAGAACATTAAGTTACATTAAGGTGATCTATACATGCATTAGATCATTGGGGTTATACTAAACATCTATTTAGGTCTAACCTTCAACCTTGTTTGTCTAAGTCCAAAATGTCAACTTCTAGGGTAGGGTTCGAGATCTAGTATGTTACAGCACACCACCCCTTAAAGGAATTTCATCCTCGAAATCAAAGCATACACATATAATAAAACAAATTATTCACCACCCATTAAAGGATTCATATTATTAAGTCAAACCTATTCTTTAGGTACAAAATGTTCAACTACTTTCCTTACATCCAATTACATAAGCATCATGTAAAAAAACCATAACTTGTAAGGACTAACTATGAACTATGGGTTAACTTGATATTGTCCATCCTCAAACAAGTCTTTACAGTTGGGAGACTAGTTCAACATATTAGGGTCCCTAAAGATAAATTATATAGATGTCTAAGGCTACTATTTCCTAAAAGCATGTTATTTTGAACAATTCATATCAGCTCAGGCCAGGCCGGTATCATATGGATTTGGGAGTCCGCATAAACCAAGATAGTGGGGCAGAGGAAAATCTTGCCAGCCCCCGAACCCTGATCATTTCTAGACACCTTTTCTTTCAACTTCATGTCCTAGTAGCTACCTAAAGGCCAAGCTAAACAACCTCAAGTTACTATGGTTACGTATGCATCTTTTACTTGTAAGTATTTTAAGGATCTATTCATCATTACTCTAATGTGAAACTATATGATCCTAAATCAACCCTTCATCATATATTGATCAACTCTAGGGCAAACATGTCACTTAAAGGTAAGGAAAGTATTCTAACTAGGGAGACAAAATTAAAATAGTCAGATTCTGATTACCATGGGCTCTGATACCATGTTTTAAGGAGGAGGTATCACCCCCTTACTAATGAAAAATTTAAAGAATAAAACATCCATTCCAAACACACTCAAAGGTATGCTAGAATAGGTGCAAAATATTCAAACTTCAATAAATGGTATTAAAAACAACTAATGTATAGAACCAGAATAAAAATGTTGACTATATTCAATTTATCACAAGGTTATTATAAAAGTACATCATAATCTCCCGTAAGGGTTTACATGTATGATACAACATAAGGATCTAAGTAGAGGGAAATCTAAACCATAACAACTTTGTATCCAAGCTTTAACTCCTTAAGCTAGTCCAAAACTTCATGCCTTATTGTCCAAGTCCTTCACCTTGGCTTGGAAGCATACCCCAGTAAGAAGAGAAAATAGATGACATCAACAGAGGCTGGTATGTGCATACTAAATAGGAAATTGAGCAATATATGGAATAAAGGACATCAAATATAAAAGGCTTCCCATAGAAAGGATAAGAACCACCCAAATGGGTATCAAGAGAAAAGAAATTGAAATCATATGATAATAAAAGAATACTTGCCATTAATAAAACATAAAGATTGTTCCACACAAGCACATGTAATGAATTAGGGCACACACCTCATATCATCAACCTGCATGCATGTGAGATAAACATAGCCCTAGAACAATATAAACACAAAGGTGGCCAAGTCTCATAAACTTGAAACCTGATAGAGAAAGGAATACTGCCAATCTCCCAAATATATAAAACATGGGCCAAGAATCACACATCTTGCCCTGGGTATGAGGTTCCTTTCCATCCCAAAAGAGTAGGAAATATCACATCTGCCATAAAAACTAATGCAATTACATTACTCTAGTGCTGTTGAATCACATAACATGTTAAATGTAGAGGCAAGTAGAAAGTATAGTCAGAATATATAAACTAGTCACCACATAAGAGACCAACATATACATCCACCTCATAAGTGGGCAAAAGACATCACATGTCATCTTTTAGAGTTCCATCATGAACAAAGCATAAGATAAGAGTTCAAAAGAATATCCAGGATCACATGATCAGTATCAAATAAGGTAGTTCACATGAACCATGATTTTCAAAAGAAAAGACATTGTGTATAGGCTAATGTCCATAGGACAAAGATAATGAATAAGCATAGGTGAATTGCTCAACATAGAAGAATAGGGGATACATCATACCTCAACTTCAGAGTCTAAACAGTCCAAGTCAAGCATAGGCCTCCAAAGAACCTTTAGGGAAGGTGGACAGGTCCAATAAGTAAGGCTCCCAAGCTTAGAGAGGTTGGTTTCTCCAACAAAGCTCCTATATCGAGCAAGAAGCACCATCTCCACTTTAGAGGTGAAAACCCTAACAAAAGAACATGGAGATGAGGTGTTTATGGGTTCTAGGTAGGGTTTCACCATAGAAGACTAGGGTTATTTGTAACATCCCTGACCTGGGTTATGAGTCAACCCTAGGTGTTTTGCCTAAATATGTAATTAAATCTTTGTGATTAACTCTGAGCATGTAATTAAGTTTCTCAGAAACATATATTTCAGTATTTGCTCCTTTTTATTTAAAGTTGTAGCATTGTTTTGATATACAGGGACCTATGTGCAATTTACCCAGTTAAAAAGGTTAGCTTGAAATTTTCACATGATGAGATGTTCCTCTGATGTTGAGACATCATGAGAAATCTTTTTAGCGAAGTTTGAGGGATTTCCCAAGCTAGGGCACCAAGGTGCAACTGTGGAAGCAATCCCGGTGATTGAAACCCTAGTTTGGGGTAGAATGCAATTTACCCAAATTAAGGGATACAAATTGTGAAATATGTCATCTAATGTATCTTTTTAGACTCTTTCCATCATTAAGAGAAGAAATGATGAGGAAGTCACCTCAATTGAATTATCAAGCTATGAGATATGCCTTGTGATTGAATAATCAGGGTATATGTGTAATATCTCTTTATGTATGTACCTCATTATTAGCTTGCTCTCCTTTACCTTCTTTTCCTAAGACCTTAAGAGAAGGTTTGTCCTTAGAATAAATAGTAAGGGACGATCAAGTAAAGAAGGAGGGACCTATTTGGAATTATGGACAACTTATGAACTAATGTTGAAAATCCTACCCCATGTATATAAGCTCTCCTTCCCTTAGTTGCAAGGGAACTTATCCTTCGTTCCCTTACTGTTTCATTTCACCAAAGACGACCAAAGACTGCCTTGGAGCTAAGGAGGACGACCAAGGGGTGCAAGGTAGGTTTAAACCCCTCTTCTTGCCTAATTCCATGGTTAGAACTCGAATTCAAGGTCATCTTCATGGCTAACTCTTGAAACCCTACCTTTCTAGCCGTCTCTTTTCATCCTTCCTTGGAGTTTTCACCATTGGACAACCTGTAAGAACTCAAGGACGCCATTAGAGCTTGGATCTTGAAAGCTTGGAGCTCAAGAAGCAAGCTTTAGGCGGGTTTTATAACTCTAAACCCATGCTTTACTATGTGCATCTTTATATGCGGTTGGATGATAGCTCTTAGTGTTTCCCTACCTTTCCCTGTTATTTTGCAAGCAAATCCATGGGATATTCGTACTGTTCTTGAGCTAGGAGATGAAGGCGTGATTTCCAAGAAAAACCCACCGCTTTTCACTCCCTTAAACGGTCTCACCAGTTTGCTCTCTCGGTCTCAAGACCCCGAGGTGAGCAAACGGTCTCGAGACCGAGACAGGGAAAACGGTCTCCAAGACCGTTTGTCCCCATTTACCGGGCGTAGACCGTATAAGAAACCTGTTCCTAATTATATATTCTAATTACCCTCAAAATTTGGGAGGCTAACTTCAAAGGAATCGGGAGATATGACCTTTTTAAGTAACAACTTTAAATGAATTAATTCCTGATTCTCAAACGGTCTGAAATTGCCTTTTTGGGAAAACGGTCTCAAGACCGTGTAAGGTCGTTTACCAGGCGTTGACCGTATGAGATTACTGTTCAAAATAATGTTAATTAACAACTCACCAAGTTTTATGGTCTAATTCCAAACGGGCTAAGAGTTGAAGGGTGAATACTAGGGCTAACCCTAGATGAAATCAGTACTGAAATTATGGTGACCTAATTAGGGTTTTTAGGGTTGATTGACCTAAACGGTCTCAAGACCATTTAGGGGTTACCCAAACAGTCTCAAGACCGCGAGGGCAATCAACCATGACCGTTTGGAGGTCTGGGGTCAAGAATAGTTGACCAATTGAAGGTATAATTACACCAAATTACTTTGCAATTAAATATTGATATGATCATCAACTCAATGGGTCAAACCTTGATGAATTTGCACTAGAATCCAAAATTGGATGGGCAAACGGTCTCAAGACCGTTTGGAACTCATCCAAACGGTCTCAAGACTGAGAGGAAAATCACCCAAGACCGTTTGAAGGTCTAGGGTTAAGTAATTTGACCAATTGAGGACCTAATTGCAAATAAGCTATCAATTTGATCAAAATTCTATTTTGTGGCTCAATCATGGTTCAACCTCTATCAAATCACCTTATATTTTGATGAAATCTTGGGCAAACGGTCTCAAGACCATGTGGGGTCCACCCACATGACCTCAAGACCGTTTGGGCCAAGTTTGGGCCCAATTGGAGCTCAATTGAAGGGTTCAACCTTGTGTTGATGCACATTGTTGAGTGCTGATGGGTGAACATTGATAGACCCTAATTGAATCGACTTCAACCCTAATTGGTCAACCCTTGAGGGTCAATTGAATGACCAAGTGCTCAAGCATAATTTTAATTGACCCAATTCATAAGTGGTCATCATAGTTTTGACCTTTTGAGGGCTTCAACATGAGTTGACATTATTGGGTGTATCATTGAATCTTGTTGATGGACCAAGTGGTTGAGACCATGTGAGATCGTGGTCTCAAGGTCGAGAGGAGGCTCGCGGTCTCAAGGTCGTGAGGAGGCTCACGGTCTCAAGGTCGTGAGAGGGCTCACGGTCTCAAGACCGCGAGGGGCCTTGCGGTCTTGGGGTCAAAGAAGGGCAAACAGTCGTCATGGTCTTCGCGGTCTTAACCTCATTTGGAGTCTTCGCGGTCTTGAACACTTGAAGAGGCTCGCGGTCTTGAAGCCTAAGAAGGCTCGCGGTATTGAATATAGAAGAGGGCTCGCGGTCTTGGAAAGTCAAAGTGGGCAAACGGTCAACACTTTCAAACGATCTCAATCCGATTGAAGGTTGATAATTGAAATCAATCAATGTGATTCAAGGTTGACTTCATTCAATCAATTGATGATATAAATGGTCCAACGTTGCCCTAATCGAACCCTAATGACAAACTAGGATATTAAGGAGTTAATTGACTAAGGTTTGGACCATGATGATGATCAATGGGGTGAATTACCAAAATACCCCTGAAGGGCCAATTGAGTTATATCTTGCTCAATTCAAACCCTAATCACATGATAGTGATGTGTTGGGCTATGTTAGCCTATGATGACTTAATCCGACCTGATCTAGAGTGATGTTGACATCACCTAACCTTATGATGAGAGAGAAAGTACTTCTAGAGAGAGAAAGTACCTCTAGAGAGAGAAAGTACCCTTTTCAGGTGAAAATTCAACTAAAGCATCTCCAATGCACAGGAATGAGTATAATTAGGGTATGATCCACCTGTGTGAGATCATAGAAACCCTAATTATGATAAATGATGAACCTTTAACTAATCCAAGAGCATCAATGAAGATGTTACTCATACATGATGATGTTATGAGTTTAATTCACCTTGATGTGAATAGTAAACCCTAATTCAAGGGTAATGACATGTAATGTGAATAGTAAACCCTAATTCAAGGGTAATGACATGTAATGTGAATAGTAAACCCTAATTCAAGGGAAATGGCATGCTTTTGAGTATTAAACTCTATTTGCTTTGAATTAAAGATTTAACTCTTATGACAAGAGTAGGAAGTACATTCCTTATTGTTGTATTACCTTTATCAGATGTATTAACCATGCAGGTTCTGATATGAAGGTAATCATATCCAGGTATGGATGTTGATGTTATATTCATTAAAGGCATGTTGTTAGCCTTATGAATAAGTAAAGTAATCTGATGCCTTGCCAGTGGCATCCTATGCTGATAATGGTCTATGAGAGCCATGAATACCATCAATGTCATGCCTTAGAGATGACTTGTGATGAGGATGATGAGAAATGATGATTGATATGAGTTAGGCATGTTACATTTAGTATTCTTCTTTTATAGCTGCTATGCTACTGTTATTGTTTGAAGAACAATGTATGTTGTTAAAGAATACTGAATGTACCTGACTAATCAAGTATAATGTAGAGCCCTGATCATAGATCCATCATTGTCAGAGATTAAGTGATGGTGAAACAGGTTTTCCTCAGGGAACTCCTGGAGCACATACTTTTGAGTATGTGGGGTACATGGATGTGTAGAACCTTACATCCTAGTGTAGGAAAGTGATGTAGATGTGGAATCCATCCATCCTTCACTATAGTTTCATACCGTATCAGTGGTAGGTAAACATGAAACCTCCTGATGACGAAGAAAGCACAGATATCCGTATCAGTGGTAGGTAAATATGAAACCTCCTGATGACGAAGAGAGTACAGAATGCCACTGTGACTCTAGAATAGCGAAGGACCAGTTTACCCTGGTGAGCTATATTAAGTAGAGACACGAGATGTCCTACAAGTGATCCTCTTACTGACTGAGGAAGGTGAAGGTCATGAGAATCCGACTCTCTTAATGACCTATGTATGATACTGATGCGGCTTCTCAGCGATCAGTTGGAGTATGAGTGGTAAGCCTCATCTCCACAGGGCATAATGTTGTTTGTAAAACATAATCAACCATGTAGTATAACTTGTTAGAGATGACTCCAAGTTAGTTGATTGATGTTACCTTACAATAATGTTATATTCTCCACATTTCCTAAATTATAGAGATCTTGTTATACCTGCAACTGTTATAGAATACTTTGAAGGCTTTACTGCTTAAGATATTCTTTGATGTTATAATAAAGCTTCTGGCGAAGAGTTATAACTCTCGCTGGGACAATTATGTATAATTGTCTCACCCCGTAGGCTTCAACTTTTTAGGTGGACGTCGGAGACGAAGGAACCAGCCTACAGGTGATCAGTCTCAGCAGCAGCATCAGGGGCAGCAGTAATGTCAGGTGGAGATTGTCTTGCCATGTGATGTAGTTAGAGTCAGTCCTATGTGTCCTCTGTACTCTCAGGTCTTGGAGTCTTTTGTATAGTGATCTTGAGATTTTGTATCTTGATGTATATAATTACTCGAGAAGTAATTATCCTGAGATGTAGATAGTTTATCTCTCTTTATGAAAGAAGCTTTTATGGATCCAAGCTCTTGTCTCGAAAAGTTTTAATTTTCCGTGATTTTTGTCTTCCGCTGATTACCGATTCGCTTCCGCTAAGTTTTAATCGTGTTTATGTCATGGTTTGGAGATCAGAGCCCACAACTAGTGGTATCAGAGCTCCATGTTCAGTTGAGTCTACAGAGGCATAGGACTTAGGATGTCGAGTCTACCTTTAGTACTCCTTCCTCATCTAATAGAATCTTCTGCTCCTCAGGAGAAGAAGATACATAAGAATGTCAGAACATCGTGATGAGCACGTGGCAGAGAGTAGTTCTAGTGCACCTCGAGGCGGTGCAAGAGTTTCGAGAATAGAACAACCTGCACCTAAGTCGCCAAGAGAGCCACCCCAGTTCGACCCAGCTGACATGAGTGATCCAGATGTACAGACGATGTTCGGGCAGTTCATGACTGCCATGACACATATAACCGATAGGATGCCCATTCCTGCACCTAGGGAACCTGTCCAGCCTGAAGCATAAGGTATCAGTAAGACATTCGAACGACTTCGTCGTGTCGGAGCTACCGAGTACTTCAGAACTGCCGACCCTGCATATGCTGACTTATGGTTGACAGAGTTGGAGAAGGCTTTCAGGATTCTTATGATTCCGGAAGCTGAGAAGGTTAGACATGCTGTCTATCTTCTCAAAGGCAGTGCTGGTCACTGGTGGAACATGGAAGAGCAGAAGAGACCTGGAGTAGAGTTCTCATGGGAAGAGTTTCATCGGGAATTTATCAATATATATTTTCCAAAGACCTTCCTAGATGAGAAGATCTCTCAGTTCGAGAAACTAAGGCAGGGTATGATGAACATTAGTGAGTATGAAGCTAAGTTCATGGAGTTGTTGCGGTTCTGTCCGCACATGGCTGCTACGGACGAGGAAAGAATCAGAAGATTCGAAAAGGGTTTGAATTCCGATATGTCAACCCCTGTGTCTGCCTTAGAAAATAGAGAGAGATTCTCTACCTTCGTTGAGTCAGTCCGAAGGATAGAGAGATCTGTGGTTGAGAAAAGACAAACCCATAAAAGATATCCACAGTTCCAGGGTTCTTTATCTAGGGATTCCAAGAAACCTAGATTCTCTGCACCTAACCCTCCACCACCCAGATCGAGTTTTCAAACTCAATGGACACCAAGAAGAGGTAGAGGGTGGAGTCAACCGCTTCAAGGGACGCACAGTTCTGCATCAGTGTCAGTTACTGGACCACCCAGACCATAGCAACAGGAGAAGAGTTGCTACAACTGTGGTAAGGTGGGACATTTGATGAAGGATTGCCGTTCTAGGCCTGCTAGTGTGACACAACAACCTCTGAGACAGAATCAACAGGGATCTCAGAATAGACAACATCAAGGAGAAGCTCGAGGACGTGGACAAGCGTCTCAAGCTGGATCATCAACACCACCTCAACACCAGGCGACTGCGAGGTTCTATGCTATGAACCCACCTGAGGCAGTGGTCAATCCACGGGTAGTGGCAGGTCAAATGAAACTTTTATATTCTGATATGTCTATATCCTGTGATGTATCTGTTCTGATTGATCCGGGTGCTACACACTCTTTCATCACTCGTGAAGTGATTCGTAACTGCAATGTGACTGTTAGTCATAGAGCAGATAGTTTGTTGTTAGAAACTCCGTTAAGAGGGTCTGCCGTTTTGCAGGAGGTATGTTCTCCCTGCATCCTTTTCTTTTCTGATCATCGCATTCAAGTGGATCTTATATCACTTGATATGCAGGGATTTGATATAATCCTCGGGATGGATACCTTAGAAAGGTATAGAGTTGTCTTGGATTGTGAGTCCAAGTTGGCTGTGTTTGCTGATGAAAGCAACACATGGATCTTTCAAGGTGAAAGAAAGATTCTGCCCACCAGTCTTGTATCAGCTATGGTTGCTGATAAGCTGTTGAGGCAAGGATGTTATGCATTCTTAGCCCATGTGGTAGATGTTACCAAGGAAAGTTCCAATCCTGCCGAAGTTCCTATAGTCAGGGAATTCGAAGATGTGTTTCCTGAAGAACTTCCTGGTATACCACCACCTCGGGAGATTGATTTTGAAATTAATCTGGTCCCAGATACGAAACCCATAGCTCAAACTCCGTATAGGATGGCTCCTGCCGAGATGGCAGAACTCAAGAAATAGCTTCAAGAGCTACTTGAGAGAGGTTTTATCCGACCGAGTACTTCACCTTGGGGTGCTCCGGTCTTGTTTGTTAAAAAGAAAGATGGGTCAATGCGGTTGTGCATTGATTACAGACAACTCAATAAAGTAACAATAAAGAATAAGTATCCTCTGCCGAGGATTGATGATCTCTTTGACCAGTTGCGTGATGCAACAGTCTTTTCAAAGATAGACTTGAGGTCTGGATATCACCAACTCCGTATTAAGGATAGTGACATATCCAAGTCTGCCTTTAGGACAAGATATGGTCACTATGAGTTCACGGTTATGTCGTTTGGACTAACCAATGCACCAGCTGCATTTATGGAACTCATGAATAGAGTTTTTCGACCTTTCCTTGATCAGTGTGTTGTCGTCTTCATAGATGACATTTTGATTATAGTAAGGATGCTCAGCAGCATGAGCAGCATCTTCGCCAAGCTTTGACCTTGCTAAGAGAACATAAGCTGTACGCTAAGTTTAGCAAATGTGAGTTCTGGCTGCCGGAGGTTGGACATGTAATATCCGCCTCGGGAATTCGTGTTGACCCTACAAAGGTAGAATCTGTTCTACAATGGGAACAACCAAAGACACCGACGGAGATTCGAAGTTTCTTGGGGTTAGCTGACTATTATCGAAGGTTCATTAAGAACTTTAGTTCTATAGCTTTACCTTTGACCAAGTTAACCCGGAAAGATGTTCCTTTTTCCTGGAGTGATAAGTGTCAACAATCTTTCCAGTTGCTGAAGGAGAGGTTGACAAGTGCACCTGTGCTAGTGCTACCTGAACAAGGAAAAGGATATGTAGTTTTCTGTGATGCTTCCAAGAACGGACTAGGATGTGTGTTGATGCAGGATAAACAAGTGATTTCTTTTGCTTCCCGACAGCTTAAGAAACACGAGGAGAATTATCCAACACACGATCTGGAGTTAGCTGCTGTGGTTCATGCTTTGAAGATCTGGAGGCACTATCTCTACGGAGAAACATTCCAGATTTTCACAGACCACAAAAACCTTAAGTATATCTTCTCTCAGCATGAGCTCAACATGAGGCAACGTCGCTGGATGGAATTAATCAAGGACTACGACTGTACAATTGATTACCACCCAGGCAAGGCCAATGTTGTTGCAGATGCCTTGAGTAGGAAATCAACAACATCAACCATGAATAGAGCACAACTAAACTCTTTAGTATGCTCTAGGAGAGATATGCTTATCTCTTTAAGGCAAGACAATGTACAGTTAAAGGTGTCATTGTTAGCCGGTATGTTAGCTGAGATGCATATTAAACCTACCCTAAGGGAGCAGATTAAAGAGGCACAGCTAGGTGATGCTGCAGTTCAACATATAAGATCTGAGTATGGAAATGAGAAGCAATATGGTTTTCATGACTCAGAAGATCAAGTAGCTTGTTATAATGGAAGAATGATAGTGCCAGATGTGGACAACTTGAGAAAGTTAGTCCTGGAAGAAGCCCATTCTTCCATGTATGCTATGCATCCAGGGAGCACCAAGATGTATCGGAATTTGAAAGATCTGTATTGGTGGTCTGGGATGAAGAAGGATGTTGCAGAGTTTGTTCTGAGGTGCCCTGTGTGTCAGAAAGTTAAAGCTGAACACCAGAAGCCTGCAGGGACAATGCAACCTTTACCCATACCACAGTGGAAGTGGGACCATGTGACCATGGACTTTGTTGTTGGCCTACCCAGGACAAGCAAAGGATATGATTCCATTTGGGTAATTGTTGATAGGTTAACTAAGACAACACATTTCTTACCTGTCAAGACAACCTATTCTGCTGAAAGGTTATCAGAGTTGTATGTTCAAGAGATAGTGCGTTTGCACGGAGTTCCTGTCACCATAGTTTCTGACAGAGGTCCTCAGTTTACAAGTCGTTTTTGGGAACAATTACATCAAGCCTTAGGCACCAAGCTAAGGTTTAGTACGGCCTTTCATCCGCAGACTGATGGACAGTCAGAAAGGACCATACAGACCCTAGAAGACCTGTTGAGAGCATGTGTTCTCCAGTTCATCGGAAGTTGGGATCTACACCTAAGCTTGATAGAGTTTGCCTATAACAATAGCTACCAGCATAGTATTGATATGGCACCTTATGAAGCCTTATATGGTAGACGTTGTAGATCACCCTTGTGTTGGTTTGAGACTGGTGAGCACCAGTTGTTAGGTCCTGACCTGGTGCAGCAAACCACAGAAAAGATTAAAGTGATACAACATAAGATTAAGACTGCTCAGGATAGGCAGAAATCTTATGCTGACAAACGTCGTAGACCCTTAGAGTTCCAGGTTGGAGACAGAGTGTATCTTAAGGTCTCACCTTGGAAAGGGGTCCTTCGTTTTGGAAGGAAAGGGAAGTTAGCTCCTAGATATATGGGGCCTTATCCAATCATTGAACGGATTGGAAAGGTAGCATATAAACTAGAGCTTCCCCCAGAATTATAGAGGTTACATCCTGTGTTTCACATTTCTATGTTGAAGAAATGTCACCCAGACACCGAGTCAGTTCTACAACCTATGGAGGCAGAATTGAATGATGACATATCCTATGAGGAGGGACCAGTGTCAATCCTTGATAAACGAATTAAAAAGTTAAAGAAGAAAGATATAAGTCTTGTGAAAGTCCTCTGGAACCATCGTGGTATTGAAGAAGCCACTTGGGAGTTAGAGGATGAGATGAGAAGGAAGTATCCTGCCCTTTTCTCGTAGTATGTTTTATCGATTTCGGGGACGAAATCCTTGTAAGGGGTGGATAATTTGTAACATCCCTGACCTGGGTTATGAGTCAACCCTAGGTGTTTTGCCTAAATATGTAATTAAATCTTTGTGATTAACTCTGAGCATGTAATTAAGTTTCTCAGAAACGTATATTTCAGTATTTGCTCCTTTTTATTTAAAGTTGTAGCATTGTTTTGATATACAGGGACCTATGTGAAATTTACCCAGTTAAAAGGGTTAGCTTGCAATTTGCACATGATGAGATGTTCCTCTGATGTTGAGACATCATGAGAAATCTTTTTAGCAAAGTTTGAGGGATTTCCCAAGCTAGGGCACCAAGGTGCAGCTGTGGAAGCAATCCCGGTGATTGAAACCCTAGTTTGGGGTAAAATGCAATTTACCCAAATTAAGGGATACAAATTGTGAAATATGTCATCTAATGTATCTTTTTATACTCTTTCCATCATTAAGAGAAGAAATGATGAGGAAGTCACCTCAATTGAATTATCAAGCTGTGAGATATGCCTTGTGATTGAATAATCAGGGTATATGTGTAATATCTCTTTATGTATTTACCTCATTATTAGCTTGCTCTCCTTTACCTTCTTTTCCTAAGACCTTAAGAGAAGGTTTGTCCTTAGAATAAAGAGGAAGGGACGATCAAGTAAAGAAGGAGGGACCTATTTGGAATTATGGACAACTTATGAACTAATGTTGAAAATCCTACCCCATGTATATAAGCTCTCCTTCCCTTAGTTGCAAGGGAACTTACCCTTCGTTCCCTTACTCTTTCATTTCACCAAATACGACCAAAGACTGCCTTGGAGCTAAGGAGGATGACCAAGGGGTGCAAGGTAGGTTTAAACCCCTCTTCTTGCCTAATTCCATGGTTAGAACTCGAATTCAAGGTCATCTTCATGGCTAACTCTTGAAACCCTACCTTTCTAGCCGTCTCTTTTCATCCTTCCTTGGAGTTTTCACCATTGGCCAACCTGTAAGAACTCAAGGACGCCATTAGAGCTTGGAGCTTGAAAGCTTGGAGCTCAAGAAGCAAGCTTTAGGCGGGTTTTATAACTCTAAACCCATGCTTTACTATGTGCATCTTTATATGCGGTTGGATGATAGCTCTTAGTGCTTCCCTACCTTTCCCTGCTATTTTGCAAGCAAATCCATGGGATATTCGTACTGTTCTTGAGCTAGGAGATGAAGGCGTGATTTCCAAGAAAAACCCACCGCTTTTCACTCCCTTAAACGGTCTCACCAGTTTGCTCTCTCGGTCTCAAGACCCCGAGGTGAGCAAACGGTCTCGAGACCGTGACAGGGAAAACGGTCTCCAAGACCGTTTGTCCCCATTGACCGGGCATGGACCGTATAAGAAACCTGTTCCTAATTATATATTCTAATTACCCTAAAAATTCGGGAGGCTAACTCCAAAGGAATCGGGAGATATGACCTTTTTAAGTAACAACTTTAAATGAATTAATTCCTGATTCTCAAACGGTCTGAAATTGCCTTTTTGGGAAAACGGTCTCAAGACCGTGTAAGGTCGTTGACCAGGCGTTGACCGTATGAGATTACTGTTCAAAATAATGTTAATTAACAACTCATCAAGTTTGATGGTCTAATTCCAAACGGGCTAAGAGTTGAAGGGTGAATACTAGGGCTAACCCTAGATGAAATCAGTACTGAAATTATGGTGACCTAATTAGGGTTTTTAGGGTTGATTGACCTAAACGGTCTCAAGACCATTTAGGGGTTACCCAAACGGTCTCAAGACCGCGAGGGCAATCAACCATGACCGTTTGGAGGTCTGGGGTCAAGAATAGTTGACCAATTGAAGGTATAATTACACCAAATTACTTTGCAATTAAATATTGATATGATCATCAACTCAATGGGTCAAACCTTGATGAATTTGCACTAGAATCCAAAATTGGATGGGCAAACGGTCTCAAGACCGTTTGGAACTCATCCAAACAGTCTCAAGACCGAGAGGACAATCACCCAAGACCGTTTTAAGGTCTAGGGTTAAGTAATTTGACCAATTGAGGACCTAATTGCAAATAAGCTATCAATTTGATCAAAATTCTGTTTTGTGGCTCAATCATGGTTCAACCTCTATCAAATCACCTTAGATTTTGATGAAATCTTGGGAAAACTGTCTCAAGACCATGTGGGGTCCACCCACATGACCTCAAGACCGTTTGGGCCAAGTTTGGGCCCAATTGGAGCTCAATTGAAGGGTTCAACCTTGTGTTGATGCACATTGTTGAGTGCTGATGGGTGAACATTGATAGACCCTAATTGAATTGACTTCAACCCTAATTGGTCAACCCTTGAGGGTCAATTGAATGACCAAGTGGTCAAGCATAATTTTAATTGACCCAATTCATAAGTGGTCATCATAGTTTTGACCTTTTGAGGGCTTCAACATGAGTTGACATTATCGGGTGTATCATTGAATCTTGTTGATGGACCAAGTGGTTGAGACCATGTGAGCTCGCGGTCTCAAGGTCGAGAGGAGGCTCGCGGTCTCAAGGTCATGAGGAGGCTCGCGGTCTCAAGGTCGTGAGAGGGCTCACGGTCTCAAGACCGCGAGGGGCCTCTGGGTCTTGGGATCAAAGAAGGGCAAACGGCCGTCATGGTCTTCGCGGTCTTAACCTCATTTGGAGTCTTCGCGGTCTTGAACACTTGAAGAGGCTCGCGGCCTTGAAGCCTAAGAAGGCTCGCGGTCTTGAAGATAGAAGAGGGCTCGCGGTCTTGGAAAGTCAAAGTGGGCAAACGGTCAACACTTTCAAACGATCTCAATCCGATTGAAGGTTGATAATTGAAATCAATCAATGTGATTCAAGGTTGACTTCATTCAATCAATTGATGATATAAATGGTCCAACGTTGCCCTAATCGAACCCTAATGACAACCTAGGATATTAAGGGGTTAATTGACTAAGGTTTGGACCATGATGATGATCAATGGGGTGAATTACCAAAATACCCCTGAAGGGCCAATTGAGTTATATCTTGCTCAATTCAAACCCTAATCACATGATAGTGATGTGTTGGGCTAGGTTAGCCTATGATGACTTAATCCGACCTGATCTAGAGTGATGTTGACATCACCTAACCTTATGATGAGAGATAAAGTACTTCTAGAGAGAGAAAGTACCTCTAGAGAGAGAAAGTACCCTTTTCAGGTGAAAATTCAATTAAAGCATCTCCAATGCACAAGAATGAGTATAATTAGAGTATGATCCACCTGTGTGAGATCATAGAAACCCTAATTATGATAAATGATGAACCTTTAACTAATCCAAGAGCATCAATGAAGATGTTACTCATACATGATGATGTTATGAGTTTAATTCACCTTGATGTGAATAGTAAACCCTAATTCAAGGGTAATGACATGTAATGTGAATAGTAAACCCTAATTCAAGGGTAATGACATGTAATGTGAATAGTAAACCCTAATTCAAGGGAAATGGCATGCTTTTGAGTATTAAACTCTATTTGATTTGAATTAAAGATTTAACTCTTATGACAAGAGTAGGAAGTACATTCCTTATTGTTGTATTACCTTTATCAGATGTATTAACCATGCAGGTTCTGATATGAAGGTAATCATATCCAGGTATGGATGTTGATGTTATATTCATTAAAGGCATGTTGTTAGCCTTATGAATAAGTAAAGTAATCTGATGCCTTGCCAGTGGCATCCTATGCTGATAATGGTCTATGAGAGCCATGAATACCATCAATGTCATGCCTTAGAGATGACGTGTGATGAGGATGATGAGAAATGATGATTGATATGAGTTAGGCCTGTTACATTTAGTATTCTTCTTTTATAGCTGCTATGCTACTGTTATTGTTTGAAGAACAATGTATGCTGTTAAAGAATACTGAATGTACCTCACTAATCAAGTATAATGTAGAGCCCTGATCATAGATCCATCATTGTCAGAGATTAAGTGATGGTGAAACAGGTTTTCCTCAGGGAACTCCTGGAGCACATACTTTTGAGTATGTGGGGTACATGGATGTGTAGAACCTTACATCCTAGTGTAGGAAAGTGACGTAGATATGGAATCCATCCATCCTTCACTATAGTTTCATACCGTATCAGTGGTAGGTAAACATGAAACCTCCTGATGACGAAGAAAGCACAGATATCCATATCAGTGGTAGGTAAATATGAAACCTCCTGATGACGAAGAGAGTACAGAACGCCACTGTGACTCTAGAATAGCGAAGGACCAGTTTACCCTGGTGAGCTATATTAAGTAGAGACACGAGATGTCCTACAAGTGATCCTCTTACTGACTGAGGAAGGTGAAGGTCATGAGAATCTGGCTCTCTTAATGACCTATGTATGATATTGATGCGGCTTCTCAGCGATCAGTTGGAGTATGAGTGGTAAGCCTCATCTCCACAGGGCATAATGTTGTTTGTAAAACATAATCAACCATGTAGTATAACTTGTTAGAGATGACTCCAAGTTAGTTGATTGATGTTACCTTACAATAATGTTATATTCTCCACATTTCCTAAATTATAGAGATCTTGTTATACCTGCAACTGTTATAGAATACTTTGAAGGCTTTACTGCTTAAGATATTCTTTGATGTTATAATAAAGCTTCTGGCGAAGAGTTATAACTCTCGCTGGGACAATTATGTATAATTGTCTCACCCCGTAGGCTTCAACTTTTTAGGTGGACGTCGGAGACGAAGGAACCAACCTACAGGTGATCAGTCTCAGCAGCAGCATCAGGGGCAGCAGTAATCTCAGGTGGAGATTGTCTTGCCATGTGATGTAGTTAGAGTCAGTCCTATGTGTCCTCTGTACTCTCAGGTCTTGGAGTCTTTTGTATAGTGATCTTGAGATTTTGTATCTTGATGTATATAATTACTCGAGAAGTAATTATCCTGAGATGTAGACAGTTTATCTCTCTTTATGAAAGAAGCTTTTATGGATCTAAGCTCTTGTCTCGAAAAGTTTTAATTTTCCGTGATTTTTGTCTTCCGCTGATTACCGATTCGCTTCCGCTGAGTTTTAATCGTGTTTATGTCATGGTTTGGAGATCAGAGCCCACAGTTATGACCTGGAGGAAGATGGAAGGAAGACTAACAACATGAAAATAGGGAAGTAAAGGAGAAAACTTACTAGTTTTGGTCGAAATAACCAATGAGGAGCTTTAGAAACCCTAAATAGAACAAATTTGGAACCCTAGGATCCTTCTTAACCAAGGTAGGCACCTTATTTTACCTTGGGACAGAACCTTCACGTCAAAAAAGAGTAGGAGTGATGCTCTAAGATAGAGTAAATAAAGGATAGCAAGAGTTTTTGAATTGGGAGTCTTTAAGGGGTAGATATGGCTATATAAAGAAAAGAGGTCCAGTATGAGGTGTCTATGAGACTTTCCATGTGTCATGTATAAGGGTGTCCATGGACATGAAATCCTTTATGGATAAAGAACAAGTCAAGAACGAGGTGTCAAGTTACTTTCTATGTGTCCAATGCTAAGGGTGCCTATGGGCATGGAAACCTTTATGGATAAGGAAGAAGTCAAGCATGAGGTGTCCATGGAGCTTTCCATGTATCCTTAGCCTAGGGATTTCATGGACATGCAAGAGGATAGCTCATAGAGGCTTCTTGAATATAAAATGTCAGTTTATGGATACTTATAGGCCTTCCCAACCGACCTCCAATCAAAGAAATAACCCCATTGGTTGATAGCTTCTAAAGATAAGCTCATTTATAAAGAGAGTAATCCCTAAAATGCCCTTGGAAAGAAACACCTTCAAACCAAGGTGAAACTAGGTGCCCTATGGTTCAAGAACTCCATAATAGTAAGGGAATATATAAGGAATATAATGCATGTGACAATTTTCAAAGAAAACCTCCCAATTGGGTAAATTGCAAAAAAGTCCAGAATGTGCCTAAAATTGCATAACTTGCACAAACAACATCCAAATTGGACTAAACTTCATCCAAAAGTTATATTTTATGCGTTGAATATGAATTTACCATTATTTCCATATTTTGAAGTTATATAATCACATTATTCATTACTTATGCCTTTTACTCATTTTTTCTCTCCTAAACTTATCCTAATATTTCAAGGTTGTCCAAATTAGATGAAATTTGACATGTAGGCTAATTTTGATATGTAGATTTCGAATTTGAAGTTTGTTTCCACATTTGAGACTTCTTTTTATGAGATATGTCATATGTCCCATTAACGACCCATTATCTGAATTATTCATCCAATTAAGTTTCTTATCTTCATATTACCACCAAAATGAGTTATGTGGCATATTTTATGTATCCATTATAAACCTAAGATTAATGTTAGAACATTAGGTTACATTAAGGTGATCTATACATGCATTAGCTCATTGGGGTTATACTAAACATCTATTTAGGTCTAACCTTCAACCTTGTTTGACTAAGTCCAAATGTCAACTTCTAGTGTAGGGTCTGAGATCTAGTATGTTACATATATCTATAGCTAGGATGTTTGGTCTCACCCTGTGGGTTTCCACATCATTTAAGTGGTCATGCGTTATGAGGTAGAGATCATGCAGTTATGGCTGAGCTGTAAGAGGAGTAGTATTCATTGAAGGTTGGACATGCTCCTAGTTTTTTGTAGTAGAGTCTGTTGTGTCATCCCTATACTCTCAGGTCTATGGGGAGGTTTTTGTTGTTATGTATAACGATACGATTTTTGGCAGTAGGCAATGGTTTTACAAACATGGTTTGTATATATATAAATAGGTTACCATATGGAACAGGTTGTGGCAAGTTATCTAGTGAATAGTTATATGTGTACATCTTTTGGAACGAGATATGTAATACATGTGGCTTCATGTGGAATCAGATGTAATAAGTTTAAACTTTTATGCTTATGTAAAATCAATTTTTATTTTCCTATGTTTTTTGGTATCCTTGTTGATTAGTATTAGTTTCTTGTTTCATTTTGAGTAATTTCTCTCTTGTGTGGTGATGGGCATCACAGGGACAAATTTCATTTACATAACTCACAATAATCCACATGTGGCACAGTGCATGTAAGACCCCTAACCTATGTTTTGGGTTAATCCTATTTGTTTTGGCTTGATGTTGTTCTTAGAACCTTTCTATAATCCTTTTACATGATCTTATAGCATGTGAAGAGCTTAAGTCTCTAATTTGAGCTTGTCTGGATGTTGTTTGTGCTTTCTGTGCTAGTTTTGGTGCAAATTGTAGATTGCCCTATAGAAGGGGTATTCTTGTAATGTTCTACCTCTAGAGTGTTCCTTCTCTCTTTTGGCTTCATGAGGGAGGTTTTGGTGCTTTATGGGTCCTTGTTGGATCCTTAGTTGAGTGATATCACCCTTAGTGGTGATTAGGATTTATAGGGTTTGGTGTACCTTGACCATGTGACCCTTGTTGGTTGTTTCAACCTAGGTCACGACCTAGGGCCTGGGTGGAGCATGTCACAGTTGAGACATGTCCCCTAGGTATGGTTTTCATGACTGAGATGATCTTGGGTGTCTTGGGTCGATATGGATGCTCTTGTGTAGAGTATCTCGACCTAGGGTTTGTGGTGATCGTGTGTCGCGATCTTTTGGGCCTTGGTGGTGTGTTGCAACCATGGATGGTTCCCTTGGTGTGTTGCATTCGCGACATGAGGATTTGGTGGTTGAGGTGGTCGATATCCAATCTAGAATGTATCATCACATCTTGCATGTGGGCTTTATGTTGTTGCAAGTTAGTTTCTTGGGTGGACAAGTGTCCCTTTGGGGCCTTCTTTCATTGACACCTCATCCCTTTTCGTACCTCTCTCCTCCTTTGCTATATAAACTCTCTTTTCTCCATGCAAGTGATACTTTTCAACCATCCTCTTTCTCCTTTCTTACTTGGACGATCTTGGAGCTTGGTGGAGCAAGAAGGATATGTTCTTGGTGCTTTGGAGGTGGTTCAACCCTTGAATGTGGTGTTTGTGGGGATCCTTGGTCATCTTCAACTTTGAAGAAAGTTTATATTCCTTGTTAATGTTTCCTTTGGATCTTCTACCCCGTCTTCTTCCTTTTTCTCAGACCTAGAACATGTTTTGACATGGTGGTCATTCTTGAGAGTAAGCTTCTCATCACAAGGGTAATAGGCCATGTTTTGACAAGGTGATACCCAAGTGAGAGGGAGTTTCTTCTCTCTTTTCCCCCTTCTTTTTTTTTGGTTTGGCTTTGAACTCCTTGCCCTCTTTCTTGACCTATCCTTTGACCTTGGTGTTTCCTCTTTCTTGAGATGATCTTGTGGCCAAAAGTGGAGTTTTTGGTGGACCTTGACCTTCCTTAGGGATCGTGTGCTTGGAGCTTGCCTTCCTTGGAGTGATCTTCCTTAAGGCGGGTTATATAACTCTTAACCTCCTTTATTATTGCACTCTTTATGCTTGCATGCTACTAGTTTCTCTCAATTTCTCATATGATGTATATATCTTGAATATGTTATCCTTTGCTTGAATCTTGTAAAATATGAAAATTCTCTTATTTTGAGATTATATCCCAAATTGGTTAATAAAATTGTAAATTCAATTATTGATGATCTTATGACCAAATTCTGGCTTATGCATGAATATTCTCATCCCTTCTACTTGAACTAAAATGAAATTGACTAAACATATACTGCCTTCTGTATTGTGCTTGGCTTAGACTAATATTATATATAATATTGCCTTTGGATTCAACTTAACTGTGGTGATGTTAATAGGAATTAGCACCAAGAGGTAAAAAATATGGAATATACTTCATAAATATGATTTTGGATATGGAGTTGTGCAATTTATATATCCAAGAGTTTCTTTGGATGAAATTGGTATTTTTTACCTACCTAAATAGTTAACTTGTGAGCATTTAGCCAAAGGTGACCCATGACTTTTTTGTATTATAACTCTTGGTCGGCTAGAAGATTGCTTGCTATAATCTTCCAAATTAATAGTAATGGAAATTAATCTAAATAAAATAGTGGGATTTTATTAATTAGCCTAATAATTATCATCAACTAATTTCTAAATAAAAAATTTCAATTGTGCAAATATTTTCTTTGTAGAAAACACAAATGATCACTTCTAGTTGTTATCAGTCCTTGAGAAAGTGAAATTCAATGGAAATAACTTCACCGACTGGTATAGGACGTTGAGAATTGTTCTCACACATGAGAAAAATCTCTATATCCTTGTACCTTTACTAGAAGAACTAACTCCAAGTGCACCTAGGGATGAAAGGGAAGATTATCATAAGCATGATGATGATTCCATATATATTAAGTCTCCCATGTTAGGTTCAATGAATCATGAGATTCATAAGCAACAAAAGAACACGAGTCCTCTATAGATGGGCATACATATAAGAAATATGTTCTAAGAGAAAGCAATACAAGAGCACTATGATGTCTCAAAGACCTTATTCAAGTTAAACATAATTGGAGGTGATCCAATAGGGCCACATGTACTTAGGTTTACTGGGTGTGTGAGAAGACTTGAAAGACTGGGATTTCCTTTATGATAAGACTTTGCCACTAACTTGATCTTGTAATTATTGCATGAATCTTACAGTTCATTTGTCATGAACTACAACATGAACAATTTTGTTCTACTGTCCTCATATTTTCTTGTGATGTTTAGAATAGATGAGGATCATATGAAGAAAGAAAAGCCAAAATCTATTTCAACAGTCAGTAAAAGAAAAATCAAGTTTTAGATAAGTTCTAAAGCTGGGCAAAAACCTAAATCATCTGCACTTAAAGCTAAATGAGGAGAAGGAAAGGAAGGAAACTGTGACTAGGCTGGACATTACAAAAGAAATTTCCCTCTTGACCTTGAGATCTAAAGGAGTATGGGTAGAGATATTCAATTTAGGTATATATGTTATTGATATGAACTTATCTACTTCTCCATAATGAGTATTGTATACCAGATCTGGATCTCATATTTGTTCTAATGTGCAAGATATTAAAAGAAGTAGTCCCTTATTTAAGGGAGAGGTAAACCCACAAGTTACTAACAGAGCAAGAGTTGTTGCCACAACTGCAGGCACCTACTATTTATCTATACACGGCGGGCTTGTTATAGAGTTACCAAAATTCTATTATGCACTTTCCATAAATAGGAATATTAGTTATATATCTTGTTTGGACAAGAATGGCTTGAATTTATAATAAATAATGGTCAAATTTCTATTTCAAGAGATGTGGTCTTTTATGGCAGTGCTCTACTGTCGTATGGTATTTATTTATTGGATCCTGAGACAAGCATATAAAACATGTATACCAAGAAGTTAAAACTTGATGACTCAACCAATAATTATCTTTGGCATTGTTATATAGGGGCCATAAGTGAGAAACACATTTATGAACTCAACAACGATGGTTATCTAGACTCCTTTTATTTTTATAGATGTGAATATTGTTTATTGCAAAATATTACAAAATCAAATTTTAGTAGTAACATCGAGGGAACGAATGAAATTTTAGGACTCATACAAAATATGTGTGTTGACCTCTCAATGCAAGTTCTAGAGGCGGGATTAGCACTTCATCAAATTTAATGATGACTCTAGTAGATATGTATGTGTGTATCTAATGAAACACAAATCATAATTCCCTAAAAAGTTCAAGAAATTCATGAATGAAAACCAACCTATAAAGAATAATAAGGAACTATAATTGATCATTGTGGAGAATATCTAAGACAAGAGTTTGAGGCTCTTATGAGAGACCATGGTATTGTATCACATTTGACTCCACCTGGAATACAACAACAAAATGGTATGTCAAAAAGATGGAACCACACCTTGTTGGAAATGCTATGATCAATGATGAGTTCATCTAATCTTCTACCTTCCTTATGCGGACATTCTCTTCAAACCAAAACATTGATACTCAACTATGTACCTTCAAAATCAGTTTAAAAGACACAATATGACACATAAGATCAAGAAACATCCTGATATGTATTTTATGAAGATTTATGCATGTCAAGCTTATGTCAAGAAATTGTTCTCTAAAAAATTTGGACTCAAATAGGATAAGCGTTTCATTTTTGGCACCCTAAGGAAAATACAGATAATTACTTCTGTATTGCATCTGACAATATAGTGTGTCTTTCCATGACTTTTATTTTTGGAAAGGAACTCTTTTTCAAAGGAACCTATGGGAGGAAAATATATCTTGAATACATTTAGGGCAATAAAACAACATTAAATAATGAAGGTAGATGAGGAACAAAGAATCAAAAGCCATTTTGGAATATCAAATTCTTCATTTAGCACAAGAACCTCAAAAGGTCTAGTATGGAAGATATGGAGCTAGAGAGTTTTCAATGCTCGTGATTCAATTAGATGATTTTTTGGTAAATAATGATGATCTTACTACCCACAACGAGGCTATAGATTGACCAAACTCTAGTAAATGGCTTGAGGCCATGGGATTTGATATGGAATTATGTAATTTGAAAAAGTATGGACTTTGGTGGATGCACCTAAAGGGTTAAAACCCATACAGTTCAAATGGTACTTCATAGAAAAGACTATCATATATGGTAATGTACAAACCTATATAAGACAACTGGATTCAAAAGGTTTCAAACAAGTCAAGAAGATCATAAAGAAACTTTTTACCCGTTTCCATGGTTCAACCACACATGATAAAAAAAATTCGTTGCATCTTATCATGACTATGATATTTGGCAAATGGATGTTAAAATCATATTTTGTAATGGGAATCTTCTTAAGTATGTGTACATGACCCAACCCAAAGGATTCATCACTCTAAATGAAGCACATAAAGTCTATCAACTACAAAGGTCAATGTATGGATTGAAGCAAACATCTTGAAGATGGAATCTTCATTTTGATGAAACACTCAGAGAGTTTGTCTTAATAAAACATGAAGATGAACCTTATTCTTACAAGAAGGTTAGTGGGATCCTAATCACATTTTTCATATTGTATGTAGATGACACATACTTACTCTACAATTGTTTAAGAGTTGGTTGGGAAATAAATTCTCCATGAAAGACTTAGGTGAAGCATCCTATATTCTAGGAACAAAGATATATTGATATAGATTTAGAAGGCTTTTTGTCCTAATTCAGAGTACATACATTAAAAAGTGCTAAAGAGATTCAACATGCATGACTCTAAGAGAGGAAACTTACCCAGATGTCATTTTGTAAGTCTCATTAATGTCCCATTACTTTGTAAGAGCATGCACACATGAATAAGATTCCCAATGCCTCAAAATTTGAGCTATCATATATGTAGTGTTATGTGCATGCCCCAAATGTCTCGTATGATTTGATCATGATGAAAAGGTACCTGTCAGATTCCTATGAGGGTCACTAGATAGCCATGAAGAAAATCCTACAATACTTTTGATGAACTAATTCGTAGGAATACAACCAACAGTCCCCAATAGTACTAGAGAGAATCATTTATGAATCTAGTTCCAAGTATCTAACATGACCATCCCACTTCTATAGTGAAAATTGCTTCCATTAAGGGATCAACACCATTCTTTGAGTTGATACTCTACCAAGATTTGCATCTCCTCACTCCATGATTTCTCATACGAGATGATATCATTGTAGTATGTTCTAGGAACTTTGGTGCAATGTAGGTTCCTTAGCATGTGCATTGGCTCCATTTTATTTCTTTGATAACGAGGAAACCCTCCCAGGCAGGGCGCATATTGGACCCACCTCAATAGAGTAAAACCTAGAATTGTCATAGTATAGCTATAATACATCTTCAATGGTTTGAATCACCCCAAGTTCACTAATGAAATTTCTTATTCAAGATCCTTCATTTGTTGCATTGGATGTGGTAATATACTCAACTTTTGTCATCAAATCATCCTTTGTCTATTGTTTAGAACTCTTCCAGCTTACAACTTTTTCATTTAAGTAATACACAAATCTTGATAGAGATGGATAATCATCCTTCCTGGTTTGAAAGCTTGTATTAGAGTAACACTTTAGAACTAACTCTTCCTTACCTTTTTATATAGAGAACATTGGAATGGATCTACAACATAGGGAAACTACATGATTAGGTTTTACTTTATTAGTTAGCCAATTAGGTGCATTTAGCATCAAACAAGTTACAACATATAAAACTAAAACAAACTCTACATTCAACTCCAAAGGATATAAAACGTACAACATGTAATCTTGTCACACAACCACCACATGGTACTCAAATTTTTTCCATCCACAAAGAAATCATCAATGTCACATATCACCATGGGATCTTAATCCCTTAGTCAAATCACTTGAGGATATCACCTCTCAGTAGGCATCAAACCATCACTAGATCATAGGACCCATCACATTAAGCCCTGCACATTACGCCTCATTGATGTGCATCAGCACCACCCTATATCACATAATCACCACCATAACATACACAAGCCATGGCATACATATCCATTGCAAGGTTAGGGCTTATAAATAAGAGAGAGAAAACATTCTACACAATGAACATCTCATGAGAGAGAAAACAAATGCATAATTCAGCATTAGGGTTAGGGTTCCAAGCTTTAGCCGATTAGGGTTTGGAGGTGCATACAAGTACTAAACCCTAGATATAGCATCTTCGACATTCTTGGAACACCTTAAGGTTGAGGAACATGATTAGGGGTGATTAGACATTATCCAAACAACACTCTACATGGCTTATACATTTCTCATGGATGTATATAAACTATGTGATCAAGCATGCCTCTCAACCACCCATCATACATATGCCATGACCACTCATGCAACTAGGTCATGGCAACCCCAAGAAGCAATTGTCGTGACCCCAAGAAGAAGGGATGTTGCGACCACCATCCCTATGCATGTCATGATCACGATAAGGGCATGGGTCATCTTCAACACATGAGCAAGTATTCACCCAAAATAGAAGCAAGGTCCTACCAAGTCAAGGCAGGAGAGAATGGCACAGAACTAGGGCATCCCAACCAAAATAGCTTGTGGTTCGTGACCAACCAAGATGTCGTGACCACATCACCCAAAGAGAAGACCCATCTTGACCCCAAAGACAAAATGTGGTATTATGACCATGACCTAAAACTACGGCAAACACGACATTACGACCGAGACCAAAACCAAGGCAAACACAGAGTTACGATTGTGACCAAAACTTGGATAAATGCAGCTTTATGACCATGACCAAAACTAGGGAAAATGTGGCATTACGACCGCAACCAAAACCTCAAGTCAAAGAGATTTCACGACTCAAGACAAAATAGGGCATGGCGACCACTAAGGGTCAAGTGACCACCAAGACCAAGAACCACAATCAAATCAAGGTCAAAATAGAGATAAATATGTGACAAAATAGGTGATCCAACAAGGGAAACTCATCGTCACCATAGAGGAAAAACCTCATGCAAAATGGTCATCAAACCCTAAAATAAGCATCATGAAACCACCATGAAATGGAACCTCATCCAGAGAGAGAAACTAAGATCATCACCACCAAAACCGAACCAAGGCTTCATAGATACATGAAACATACGATCATCCTACATGCAACTCAAGCCAAGGTCAAGAAAGGAAAGACAACCGCCATGCACCAAAAACACAAACAAATAAGGTACAAAGGAAAATTAGGGTTTCAGATTACATCAGAATGAAGCATGATCTCAACATCATCCAAGTTCTAAGGTCTATCACCATCCATTTGCATGTTAAGGAAACGCTTAGAGTGCTAATTCCTATTAACATCACCACAGTTAAGTTGAATACAAAGGCCAATACAATAAGCGATGCATCCTTATTTTAAAGATCGACATACCTACTATCTACTTCCCCAAGGTAGACGGTTCCCCATGCTTTTGGATTCCCACATGTAGTCCATTAAGGTTTTCATGCATATCTCATATTGGAAGACATCTTAAAATTAATAGTATATTGAGGGATTTGATATAAATTCGTATGTGTCCAATAACGATCACTTATACATTACTATGGATATCATATACGATACAATCACCATAAGAGATAAAATAGAATATGGAACTAGTACAACATATTGAGCCAAAAAGAGTTGTAAACAAACAAACAAACAATTCATATATTACAAAACCTTAATTTTGCCTTTACATCATTTTCTATTCAAACAAATGACCAAACAATCTAGCAAATGAAATCCTTGTTTGGTTAGATCTTACATTGTTGATGGAGTTGTCACCTCATTTTCATCACACACTCTCCAAGGACCTTCATCATTGGTGTGGGATTTTGGTCATGTCCTTTTCACCATGGTCCAATAATGTCATTACATCATCCTATATGAATTGCAAGAATTAAAATTTACATGGAGAGTAGAGAAGGGGGCATGACAGTTATGACATATCCATGTTGTACTATTTGATCAAGCATCAAACCCACAAATTTAAATGTTTAAATATCACAAGCAATCGTCACGATGACTTAGTCTCCATATCCACACCCATTAAAAAAGACAAAAAAATGTTGCATTGGTTTATTCTTTATAGATACATCCTATCATATATGATAGTTGGTGATGGATGAGGATACATATTCCAGATAGTTCATTCATCAATGTGATTTTGGTTTGAAACCCAAACCACTGTAACAACATATGATGTTGTCTCTAATACCACTATAGGGTTTTTTCAGGAATGGGGCATAGTAAAAATATAAAAAGTTCTCCTAGTAGAAACACATGTCGTGGCATGTCATGACTGTAGAATTATAGTGCATTAAATATAGAATTATATGAATATACATTGGTGCACACTATGTGTCTACTAACTAGACATGTATCATGTTCATGAGGATATTGCACTTCCTTATTTTGGATCTAAGGCATTGCCATCATGCACGAGCTTAGTTGTCGCCTTCACAGAAAAACCTATTGTGGTTAAAATTCGTCCTTCAAACATGTACACAATTTCCTTAATACTACATCATCTGTGTGGATTCAAGAGCTCTTACTGCGCCACCTTGATCACCAAGATGAAATTGAATCTGAGTCATTGACGTGATAGAGGCACTCTCTATCCTTCTCCTTCTATCATGAGATGTCATCCTTAGGAAGAGTTACTCTCTCTATCGAAGAGGGAAATTCATAGGAAACTTGGCTATCAATGTGTGTCTCACCCTTAGGCATCCATCCCTATTTATAAGAGAGTCATGGGCTTATATTTACCAAACAACCCAACCCCTTTCCCATTCCTAACTCAAAATATAATCAAGCTAGGCAAGCTTGGATAGGGAACCAATCAATCAATAGGGACATATAGTTGATCAACTGAGGCACTCAATTGATCAACTAGGATTCCCATTTGATCAACTTGATAGATCTGGCAAGTCACAATATAATTCAATCAACCAATTCAATTCTCAATCAATCTAGTTTCCTTTTTAGTTAGTTTTGGTCAGTATTCCTAGTAGATCAAGTGAGATATCTAGTGAATCCAATGGAAACTTCCTAAATGGTGGTCAATCAATCATTTGACACTTAGTCAATAAATTGATATGAACCATCCAGACAACAAACTAACTTGTTCATACATTTGGTTGGGCTTGAAATCAACATTTATACAATTAAAAACCATTCTCATTGTGGGATTTGATTTCCAAACCATGACATAAACACGATTAAAACTTAGCAGAAGCGAATCGGTAATCAGCGGAAGACAAAAATCACGGAAAATTAAAACTTTTCGAGACAAGAGCTTGGATCCATAAAAGCTTCTTTCATAAAGAGAGATAAACTGTCTACATCTCAGGATAATTACTTCTCGAGTAATTATATACATCAAGATACAAAATCTCAAGATCACTATACAAAAGACTCCAAGACCAGAGAGTATAGAGGACACATAGGACTGACTCTAACTACATCACATGGCAAGACAATCTCCACCTGAGATTACTGCTGCCCCTGATGCTGCTGCTGAGACTGATCACCTGTAGGCTGGTTCCTTTGTCTCCGACGTCCACCTAAAAAGTTGAAGCCTACGGGGTGAGACAATTATACATAATTGTCCCAGCGAGAGTTATAACTCTTCTCCAGAAGCTTTATTATAACATCAAAGAATATCTTAAGCAGTAAAGCCTTCAAAGTATTCTACAACAGTTGCAGGTATAACAAGATCTCTATAATTTAGGAAATGTGGAGAATATAACATTATTGTAAGGTAACATCAATCAACTAACTTGGAGTCATCTCTAACAAGTTATACTACATGGTTGATTATGTTTTACAAACAACATTATGCCCTGTGGAGATGAGGCTTACCACTCATACTCCAACTGATCGCTGAGAAGCCGCATCAGTATCATACATAGGTCATTAAGAGAGCCGGATTCTCATGACCTTCACCTTCCTCAGTCAGTAAGAGGATCACTTGTAGGACATCTCGTGTCTCTACTTAATATAGCTCACCAGGGTAAACTGGTCCTTCACTATTCTAGAGTCACAGTGGCGTTCTGTACTCTCTTCGTCATCAGGAGGTTTCATATTTACCTACCACTGATACGGATATCTATGCTTTCTTCGTCATCAGGAGGTTTCATGTTTACCTACCACTGATACGGTATGAAACTATAGTGAAGGATGGATGGATTCCACATCTACATCACTTTCCTACACTAGGATGTAAGGTTCTACACATCCATGTACCCCACATACTCAAAAGTATGTGCTCCAGGAGTTCCCTGAGGAAAACCTGTTTCACCATCACTTAATCTCTGACAATGATGGATCTATGATCAGGGCTCTACATTATACTTGATTAGTTAGGTACATTCAGTATTCTTTAACAGCATACATTGTTCTTCAAACAATAACAGTAGCATAGCAGCTATAAAAGAAGAATACTAAATGTAACAGGCCTAACTCATATCAATCATCATTTCTCATCATCCTCATCACAAGTCATCTCTAAGGCATGACATTGATGGTATTCATGGCTCTCATAGACCATTATCAGCATAGGATGCCACTGGCAAGGCATCAGATTACTTTACTTATTCATAAGGCTAACAACATGCCTTTAATGAATATAACATCAACATCCATACCTGGATATGATTACCTTCATATCAGAACCTGCATGGTTAATACATCTGATAAAGGTAATACAACAATAAGGAATGTACTTCCTACTCTTGTCATAAGAGTTAAATCTTTAATTCAAATCAAATAGAGTTTAATACTCAAAAGCATGCCATTTCCCTTGAATTAGGGTTTACTATTCAAATTACATGTCATTACCCTTGAATTAGGGTTTACTATTCACATTACATGTCATTACCCTTGAATTAGGGTTTACTATTCACATCAAGGTGAATTAAACTCATAACATCATCATGTATGAGTAACATCTTCATTGATGCTCTTGGATTAGTTAAAGGTTCATCATTTATCATAATTAGGGTTTCTATGATCTCACACAGGTGGATCATACCCTAATTATACTCATTCCTGTGCATTGGAGATGCTTTAATTGAATTTTCACCTGAAAAGGGTACTTTCTCTCTCTAGAGGTACTTTCTCTCTCTAGAAGTACTTTCTATCTCATCATAAGGTTAGGTGATGTCAACATCACTCTAGATCAGGTCGGATTAAGTCATCATAGGCTAACATAGCCCAACACATCACTATCATGTGATTAGGGTTTGAATTGAGCAAGATATAACTCAATTGACCCTTCAGGGGTATTTTGGTAATTCACCCCATTGATCATCATCATGGTCCAAACCTTAGTCAATTAACCCCTTATTATCCTAGGTTGTCATTAGGGTTCGATTAGGGCAACGTTGGACCATTTATATCATCAATTGATTGAATGAAGTCAACCTTGAATCACATTGATTGATTTCAATTATCAACCTTCAATCGGATTGAGATCGTTTGAAAGTGTTGACCGTTTGCCCACTTTGACTTTCCAAGACCGCGAGCCCTCTTCTATCTTCAAGACCGCGTGCCTTCTTAGGCTTCAAGACTCCGAGCCTCTTCAAGTGTTCAAGACCGCGAAGACTCCAAATGAGGTTAAGACCGCGAAGACCATGACGACCGTTTGCCCTTCTTTGACCCCAAGACCGCGAGGCCCCTCGCGGTCTTGAGACCGTGAGCCCTCTCACGACTTTGAGACCGTGAGCCTCCTCACGACCTTGAGACCGTGAGCCTCCTCTCGACCTTGAGACCGCGAGCTCACATGGTCTCAACCACTTCGTCCATCAACAAGATTCAATGATACACCCGATAATGTCAACTCATGTTGAAGCCCTCAAAAGGTCAAAACTATGATGACCACTTATGAATTGGGTCAATTAAAATTATGCTTGACCACTTGGTCATTCAATTGACCCTCAAGGGTTGACCAATTAGGGTTGAAGTCGATTCAATTAGGGTCTATCAATGTTCACCCATCAACACTCAACAATGTGCATCAACACAAGGTTGAACCCTTCAATTGAGCTCCAATTGGGCCCAAACTTGGCCCAAACGGTCTTGAGGTCATGTTGGTGGACCCCACATGGTCTTGAGACCGTTTGCCCAAGATTTCATCAAAATCTAAGGTGATTTGATAGAGGTTGAACCATGATTGAGCCACAAAACAGAATTTTGATCAAATTGATAGCTTATTTGCAATTAGGTCCTCAATCGGTCAAATTACTTAACCCTAGACCTTCAAACGGTCTTGGGTGATTGTCCTCTCAGTCTTGAGATCGTTTGGATGAGTTCCAAACGGTCTTGAGACCGTTTGCCCATCCAATTTTGGATTCTAGTGCAAATTCATCAAGGTTTGACCCATTGAGTTGATGATCATATCAATATTTAATTGCAAAGTAATTTGGTGTAATTATACCTTCAATTGGTCAACTATTCTTGACCCCAGACCTCCAAACGGTCATGGTTGATTGCCCTCGCGGTCTTGAGACCGTTTGGGTAACCCCTAAACGGTCTTGAGACCGTTTAGGTCAATCAACCCTAAAAACCCTAATTAGGTCACCATAATTTCAGTACTGATTTCATCTAGGGTTAGCCCTAGTATTCACCCTTCAACTCTTAGCCCGTTTGGAATTAGACCATAAAACTTTGTGAGTTGTTAATTAAAATTATTTTGAACAGTAATCTCATACGGGGAACGCCTGGTCAACGATCTTACACGGTCTTGAGACCGTTTGCCCAAAAAGGCAATTTCAGACCGTTTGAGAATCAGGAATTAATTCATTTAAAGTTGTTACTTAAAAAGGTCATATCTCCCGATTCCTTTGGAGTTAGCCTCCCCAATTTTGAGGGTAATTAGCATATATAATGAGGAACAGGTTTCTTATACGGTCCACGCCCGGTCACTGGGGACAAACGGTCTTGGAGACCGTTTTCCCTGTCGCGGTCTCGAGACCGTTTTCTCACCTCGGGGTCTTGAGACCGAGAGAGCAAGCTGGTGAGACCGTTTAAGGGAGTGAAAAGCGGTGGGTTTTTCTTGGAAATCATGCCTCCATCTCCTAGCGCAAGAACAGTACGAATATCCCATGGATTTGCTTGCAAAATAGCAGGGAAAGGTAGGGAAACACTAAGAGCTATCATCTAACCGCATATAAAGATGCACATAGTAAAGCATGGGTTTAGAGTTATAAAACCCGCCTAAAGCTTGCTTCTTGAGCTCCAAGCTTTCAAGCTCCAAGCTCTAATGGCTTCCTTGAGTTCTTACAGGTTGGCCAATGGTGAAAACTCCAAGTAAGGATGAAAAGCGACGGCTAGAAAGGTAGGGTTTCAAGAGTTAGCCATGAAGATGACCTTGAATTCGAGTTCTAACCATGGAATTAGGCAAGAAGAGGGGTTTAAACCTACCTTGCACCCCTTGGTCGTCCTCCTTAGCTTCAAGGCAGTCTTTGGTCGTCTTTTGTGAAATGAAACAGTAAGGGAACGAAGGGTAAGTTCCCTTGCAACTAAGGGAAGGAGAGCTTATATACATGGGGTAGGATTTTCAACATTAGTTCATAAGTTGTCCATAATTCCAAATAGGTCCCTCCTTCTTTACTTGATCGTCCCTTCCTCTTTATTCTTAGGACAAACCTTCTCTTAAGGTATTAGGAAAAGAAGGTAAAGGAGAGCAAGCTAATAATGAGGTACATACATAAAGAGATATTACACATATACCCTGATTATTCAATCACAAGGCATATCTCATAGCTTGATAATTCAATTGAGGTGACTTCTTCATAATTTCTTCTCTTAATGATGGCAAGAGTCTAAAAAGATACATTAGATGACATATTTCACAATTTGTATCCCTTAATTTGGGTAAATTGCATTTTACCCCAAACTAGGGTTTCAATCACCGGGATTGCTTCCACAGCTGCACCTTGGTGCCCTAGCTTGGGAAATCCCTCAAACTTTGCTAAAAAGATTTCTCATGATGTCTCAACATCAGAGGAACATCTCATCATGTGCAAATTGCAAGCTAACCCTTTTAAATGGGTAAATTGCACATAGGTCCCTGTATATCAAAACAATGCTACAACTTTAAATAAAAAGGAGCAAATACTGAAATATACGTTTCTGAGAAACTTAATTACATGCTCAGAGTTAATCACAAAGATTTAATTACATATTTAGGCAAAACACCTAGGGTTGACTCATAACCCAGGTCAGGGATGTTACACTCATTGTGTGTGTGATTATGAAGTTCATCTCCCTTAAAATTTGTTGTGTGTGTAAACCCATAGGTTCCATATTATGTTGGAAGTGGAAAAATATGTCACAAGCAAATAGTGGTGCCTAAAACACATCATTGAGCTCGAGTAATAGGAAGGAGATCAGGACATGTTACTTGATGTTTTATCATATTATGACATCTTCTTGACATTAGGGTTCCATAACCCTTATCCCTACTACATTGGTACTTTGTTCAGGTCTTCATACGTACCCAAGGTGTGTTTTCAAAAACTATGTTATCAATCTCTCAAATGAACATGTTCCTCATTAAGGCTTTGAAACGAGATTATCATTGAACATGTATTTCATCATTATACCAGATTTCATGCATGTTTTAGTATTTTTTTATAAAAAAATGTACCAACTCTAATCAATTATGTTCATTTATTTTTCATCTTGGGTCATAAAATAATCATTGCATCTCATGATTATTCAAGCTAAGATATCAAGGCATCATTGTGTCAAGTTTGTGATTCCAAACTTACATCTTTCATGTATGGTGTGGTTTCATAATAGGTCTAGCTTATTAGAGTGACTTATCATACATATATCATGTTTTAGATGTAGGTGAAATATTTCATGTATCAAACATCATTAGAGGAATAACATTATCAACAATGTCAAGGTTTAGTGATTATATCACTTATATCGCAAAGGAGCTCCACAAGCTCAATCCACTCAAGATAAGACATGTCTATATCCAACAAAACATGCTAACCACAACCTTTTACCCATAACAAATGTCTACCTAACTGTAACATCCCAGGATTTGAGGCCTTGGATAAAACACTCTTAAACGAAATGATTGGACTACCCATATCACTAAGGTGCACCTCCTTTTCCGAGATCCCATCACTAAAGAACTCCATAGTTAAGCGTGCTCAGCTTGAAGTAGTACTAGGATGGGTGACCAGTCGGGAAGTTGATCCAGGCTTGCGCATGAGTGGTGGTCTGTGGGGCCAGTCATCATTCCTGAAACTCTACTAGAGCCTTGGGCAGTGGGCCCCAACGTTACACTAACCATAAAAAACAAAGGCCACCACTGGATTCCTTTACATACAACCACTAACTTGAGTATGATGTTTATCATGGAGATCACATGTCATGCACATCATCTTAGGGTTTCAGGACATCTCCCTCATCTATATAGCAAACATCATATGTTAAATTGCCTCTTTCTCTAGGGTTAGATCTTTACATAGGAAATCTAGGGTTCAAGATTTTCAAGGGGACTACATACTAGGTGTATCAACTCACATACTTAGAAGTAGTCTATTTAGGGACTCATTATCATGTATTTCATTGTGCATACTTTCCAACATTTCATATATTTTAGAAGTTAGGTACTCTAACCTTCTCCCGTGTCAAGTAGACTCATATCAAAAGGTCATCCTTATCATATGTCCCATTCTAGATGTCCTTCTTTTTAAAGATATTGAGGCCTATACTGGTCTCACACCATATCTCACACATCATATCTCATCATATAGAAGACTAGGCACAAGCAAACATGTCAACCCACTAGCTACATTTAACACACAAACCAAGTCATATGTATCATACAAGGTGCAAGGTTTATCTAGATATGGATGGTGAACTCATATCATATCATCAAAGGATACTTGGCCCTTCCAAAAACAAACTTAGGTCATATTGAATCCAGCTCATATCATCAACATCGACATCATTGTCAACAGGATCATCGTCATTATCATCATCATCAGCTTAGATCATCTAGGCTACTTACTAGACAAACCTTTATCATGGATCTAGACAACTCTAGAGACTACAACTATATATAAACTCTCTCATATAGACTTGATTCTATATATCTTTCTCTTAAGTTACATGGACACTCATTGCCTTTCTACACATGGTAACATTTTCATATGTACATATACTAATACTAGAAATAGGCCTTCTCCAACATTAAAATAGGTGATGGAAACCACCATACTCCATTCGAATAAAACCAAAACAAGTTACCACACTCATTAGGTAGTCTAGTACCATGACACCTAGAGAACTAGAAAAAATACAGTGCATGCTTGTGTAGCTACCCTAAGCACATGACGCAAACATATGTTTAGAGTTGTAGTAAGATCTCCCTTTTCTCACCTTGTTGAACCTACAACCCATACTATAGGATAGAATGAGTAGAAAAGAAAGGGTTCTAGCAATAAAACAAATCTACACCTAGTTCTAAACCATATAGGCTCTAACCTAGAGGCTAAGTCAACTCAGTCTACAAAGGTCAACTCATTAAGTTTCTAAGGTTCGGATATAAGGTGAGTTTAGTTTGCGTTTGTGTGAGCAATGTTTGGTGTAGTTATTGTTCATGCTCTAATATTATCTATCACGGAACCATTTATTGCCCAAATCCTAATTTCATATCTCTACAAAGTCATTGGTGATAGGACCTAGGCGTCGGTTCCTAGAATGGTATTATCAAAGCATGAATTTGGAAGTGTAAAATCTTAGCATACAGGAATAGATAACTTGATAAAAGCACCAATCATAATCTCAACATTCAACAAGATATATCAAGTGACATTGTTTTATTACAAGCTTTCAATTACATATTCAAGAGTCAAATTGTATAAGTTTGCTCATGTATACTACAGATCTTACAACAAGTACACTTGAAATATCTCACAAAGCTCATCAACTTCTAGCCATCTCTGAACCTATAAAATATGTGAAATAATGCAGAGGTGTTGAGTACAAGACTGAAGAATTCATATGTATAACCTTTGCATAATTTGAAAAGAGTTGCAGAAGTAACAAAAAATAATAAACTAGTTAAGTATTTAGTAAAGTGAGAACTTGTGTTTTATATCATATTACTCAAACTATACCAAAATAATTCATATATCATAATGCCTTTTTGACTAACTTTCCATTGGAAGTGTCCGTAAGGGTGCTCAAGATTATCTAACCCTTTTCTACATAAGGGACCTAAAGACCACCACCAAGAGCTAACCCTTTTATCGACATGGTCCGCTCTATCTTGACTACTCAAGTAGAATGCCCAACCTTGTGTCCATACCCTGAGAATACAAGTAGGTGCACAAGGTTTGTATAATGGAGTTTCTATATTATGTTTGCAAGTTATAAAATAACGACACAAGACAAACATTGAGTACAATACTAGAGTACAATATGGCAATGTTTGAGCAAGTAAACAATCATACATATGTATAACATTTCGAGCAAGAAATACATAGTCATATAATTATTAAATCCCACATGATTTTAGAGATTTCATAACCTATCCTTGAGCATCTACATCTCAAGCAACACCTGGTTAAGCACAAGATTGCATACATGCATTAGATTCAGATCATTAAGCCTAACTAGATTCATTTTATGGTTTTGGCCAAGTTCGTTTCATAGTTACTTATTAGTGCATTTGATGATATTATATTGAAATAGAGTTCATCATGAAAGTGTGGTTCAAGTTCCATGTCATTATGATGTTTCATCTATTTTATATGACTATTTCATTATTTATTTCACTTATGCACACAACTAGGTCATAAGACTCATAATAGATAAATCATGATCATAATCCATCAAGACATGATTTGGGGAAAGACATGAGTTTATATCAGCAAGGTATGGACACAACAATCGCATTCAAGAATGGGTGGATGTTCTGAAGTCTAGGCATCCTAGGATTTCACATTATTAACATGCATTCCCAAAAACCAATACATATGGCCTAGGTCATAAGATCCCAACATATGGATTATATGGGACATCCTTACCAAGGGGATCATAGGGAATATATCATCTATGATTTTAGAAGGTAAGACATTAAGATCCATGTAACTATTAGGTTCTAAGCTAGACATACAAGCCATTTAGTCACGTAGCAGTCGAAGGTGGATGGCTAAATGCCACACACATCATGAATAGAACAAGGGGGGTTGACCTTGGGCCCTTATTTAATATTGCATTCATATACTAATGATTTTTAAATATCAAAAGTAGTTTGTTGCACATTAGACCAAACACATCCTTTGGTTAAAAGTATAATCAAACATTCACATATAAGGGGTGCATACATGCATTTAGGTTTATAAGACTCACATAGAAAAAGGAGGATAATGTTGGATATATGTACCATATGTTAGCATAAAAAATACTTTTTTCCAACTTAGAGTGAGGCTACATGTCATATTAGATTCAAAAGATAGCAATTAGGGCAAAGGTACATCATTTGAGTCCCAAACTAGGAACATATGTACAATAACAATCATTCATGAGCAATGTGACCCTCATGTAGCTCAAATATGCATAAAAGATACTAATTTCATAATTAGTAGGGTACATGATCATCAAAGACTCAAGTTTTGTCCCAAAGTTGCATTAAATGTGTTTAATATCACTAAAAATGGCATCTTTGAGAAAAATTAGGAATAGGCAGTATAATTAGGGTATGTAAGTATGCTCATGTTGTATATCTTTTCGAGAGATCAATTTGATATATAATATCATTATGTCTGGACAAGGGGGTAGGAAGTTGTGATTTTTATAAGTTTTCAATCTTAAACTATAGGGATATGGGAGTTACCGATTTAAATCATTTTTGAATGAATACAGGTCCTTAATGTGTTTCCCAGTGGTCCAAATATGAGCTCAATGCGTTGGAATCCTTAGTTGCATGGCGGTCATTGCCATCTCTTGGTCGCTCTGGTTGGAGACTTGACCATAGACGAGCAGTCGGCAATTGTGTCGGCCCAGGTGAACTTGTGATTGTAGACGTCAATCGACGATCCAACAACCTACTCATGCGGCCCTCCTACTATGGCGTGGGCCACATGGTTGAGTGTGCCCGACCCGCAATAGGCATGAGAGGGTCCCTGCTCTCCAAATATCGACTGTCTACAACCCGATCCATGACGCCCGGGCTTCATCCCTATTGCACCAACACAACGTAGATGCTACTCCTGTGCAGCAGTGTTGTCACCAGAGATGAGGGTGACAGAGGATATAGGGCTCTTAGGTGCCTAGGAAGATGTCATCCTGCCCCACTATGGCATAGAGGATTAATATGTGTCCTTTCCTTGTGGTGGGGGAGTTGTGGTGGAAAAATTTTAAATGGGTGCTACGGCGGAACCGCACAACAAGGACGAAGGTGAAGGGTGTGTGGGAGGAGCTCTGGGGCATGAAAAAGAAGGAAAAGAGAGGGAAACAAAATCAAATGAAGAAATAAGGAGGTATCATACTTCAATTTCACACAATGGGGCACGAAAGGTATGATTGGCAGAAGGCCATGGATGTATATTGTAGCTTTCCTACAGTGTACGGATCGAGGTTAGGGATGGTGTTTGGATCATTTGATCAAGGAGGTTGATCCATTGCCCAAGATCTGATGGCTAGAAATTGTCAAAAAAGAACAATAAGGGATTGCTTACTTGGAAAGTGTGACACCCCTCCTTTGATTAGCCACATGCCTCATTTTGGGACCAAGCTAAAGTGTGATTTAAAGACAAGATAAATAGGTACAATTTCCAATTGGCATAACTTTTGACTCAAATGCCTAATTGGGGTGATTATTTTGCCTATGGATAGAGAGAAAAGATTGTGGCAAAGATGTTCAATATTAATTGTAAGATGACTAATTTAAAGAATTACTCTTATTTCAAAGATCATATTCAAGTCACATATTGGTAAATTGGACATGGATTTAGCCAAATGGATCATCACCACATTCCAACTATGAATTTGACATTGAGTTGGGAAAGATGCCACTTGATGGGAGATAAAGGTTATAATGGAGGTGAATGAAAAGTTAGGTTGTCACACAAACAAATATTAGTTTCTCAAGGATATAACCAACAATAAGGTATGGAATTTGATGAAAAATATGCACCCATATAAAGGTTACAATGTACTTGTATGTTACTTGTCTTTGGTAGTAAATAAATGACCCTTTAAATCAAATTGATGTTAAAGTGAACCTTTGAATGGAGATTTAGAGGAGGAAGTATATGTGTCTAAAACTCCCAAATTTGAAAATTACAAGATTTTAACCATGTTTGTCTTATGCATAAGGCATTATATGGACTAAAAGAAGCTCTAAGATTTTAGTATGAGAAACCAAAGGCCTTTTTTTAGATAACAGAAATATAATTGGTAAAGTTTATTATAATATCTTTTTTAAATCTGAATCTATTGAGTTTCTTGCTATTCAAATTCTTTTTTATGATATTATGTTTGGTGCTACTAATATTGATTTTTGAAAGGAGTTTAGTTCCCTTATGAAGAGTGAATTTGTAATGAGCATGATGAGAAGCAAAAATTATTCTTAGAATTCCAATCAAGAAAATAGAAGATGGTAACTTCATCAAACAAGGGAAATATATAAAAGATCTCATCAAAAACTTTCATATTGAAAATTGCAAGCCAATTGGAACTCTTGTGTCCAAATTGACTAAGTTTAGTAAGGACGAAGAATGTGGGGAAATGGATGAGAATCTATATAGATGTATGATTGGTAGTTTAGTATATATTACTTCTGCTTGACTTTATATCATGTTTAGTGTAGGAATTGTTTTCTCTCTTTCAATATTACCCTAGAAAATCCCATCTTATTGCGATGGAACGATTATTAGGTATCCATCAGAACATTAAATTTTGGGTTGTGGTACTGTAAGTCAAGTGACTACAAATGCATATTTTTACACTTATTCTATTCTTCTCAATCTAGTTGTTGAATGATAACTAGAACAAGTCTCAACCAAGATGATTAAAAAATAGAATATGGATATGTGAACAAACTTTGAGATCAGAATAGTTTGCCAATGAGCAATCACCAAAATATGATTAAAAGGTTCTAAAAGTCATATTGGAGTGAGAGAAAGTAGTACGAGTATCTTTGATCCACAAATAATGTCAGAAGGTATATTAGAATAAAAAGGATGATTCAACTACAATGCTCAATATATTCAACCAACCATGAGAATTCTAACTAGGTACGTGATCAAATATCCAAATATATTTCAATAATTATCATGGATGTTAAAAATGATGAATTAGTGAAAAATGACTCTACATATCTCATGATTATAAGTCATTTTTATGTAATTCAAACATCAAATTCCCTTAATGAGAAGGTTGTTTACCTGAATGAACTTTCAACTCATGGATGATTCATTATGGACTACCTTTCTTAGATGTTTTCACCAGGTACCAACCCAAAATTGTTCCATAAACTAGGTCTTGATCACCTAGCATGAGTTTATCTAAGAGAATACATCCCAAATATGCATATCATTGTGACTCATGTCCATATATGGGTCAATCCCACTTGAACCAAACCCATGTTCCCACCATGAATGAGGAAAGGATACACACCTACTAAGTGTGTGGTGTCTTTTAGGCTTTTGAATCCAACCATAAATTGGCCCCAACTCAGTCGGTTCAAGACAAATCAGACCTTGAGAAGTAGGGATCCTACATGGCACACACCCTACTTTCCTGCCGGCTCCAAGCCCACCAGATCGCCTCATAACTAAATGAAAAAAAGAGGCATGTGCCTTGCATTCTATGTGTTTATCAGCTTGATTAGTCAACTCTGAATCATTCAAACGCACCAAAAAAGCCTCTAGAAGGTGTGTGTCCATCTAAAACATACCCTACATTCCTCTCCTTTACTAAATCAACGAGACATCATTCAAAACACATCTAGAAAGCTCAAAAAGGAGGGGAATCCACCTAGAATGCATCCTACCACAACCTAGACTCCACATGCTAAATTATGTTCCATTCTAAACCCCCACCTTAGGTACCCTCATTAACCCCTATAAAAGTGGCTTCCCAATCACCATTTACAAATTGAAAACCTAGTTGATGACAAAAGGTTGCCATTTAGGCCAAGTTTCTAAGATATGTCCCTAAGATGCCCCATCCATGGTTTGGAGACCACGCCCCTAGGCTACCTCTTGAGATATAATGAGAAGAGTCCTCCCAAGAAGCCCTAGCATCCTTCCCTCAACTGAGAGTAAACTAGTTCCTTGTGAGAAGAAGTAGCATCTTCATCTCCCAACAATGGTCAAGATAGGTAGATACATGAATCGGCCACAATGTGATCCTCTCTATTTCCCCCATTTCCAATCCTGCCATAGCGAGAGGATATGATCACGTGGGATTGATTATGATGCATAGAATTACTATTTATTATAAACCAACGTTATAGCTACTTCTTTTGGTATGCATCTCTCATGTGCACATCCATACCCTATTACCAAAAAACAAAATGTTATGACATTTTCAGGACTTATGATACCATAAGGCCATCACGGGAGATCCTAGAACCTTCCCCATGCATAACTTGGCACTTTACCCTTTTGTCTTCAATTTTCTTATTTTCCTTATCCACCGGTTTTCTAAAGTGTGCTTTTAAAATTTTCTCATTTTTTACACAATAAATATGGAAAATCCATTTTCTCGACTTATCCATCATCATCCACCTTAGTTTCTTTAACTCCCTAAAATTATAATGGTGACTCCTTTGAGAACCTTTGGCTTCAACATCATTGGAGGTCTTAGAGGTCCATTTGTTTAGGTTTCCTTGTATAGAGAGAAAGCCAGCCACGTGCCCTACACTTTTCTTAATTTGGCTCATTGTTAGATCTGGCATTTTTGGACCAGGAAGTTGGGGTGTGCACCATTTGTGTGCCTCTATTGATTCCAAGTCTAGATCAACTTTTCCAATTTTCTCCTTGTTGAAGGCACATTTTCTGGACTAGGGCTCCTAGGTGTGGGCCATCTAGGTTCCCCCATTGATCACATTTCCCAATAATTTTTTCTATATTGCTCCTTGTCAGAGCTACATTTTTTGGGCTAAGAAGTCAGGGCACATTCCATCTGGCTTTTACATAGAGTCTAGCTCCCAGTTACAATTATAAAGAAGTGAAACCACCTCTCTACTAAAAATTTGAACAATAGAACCTCTAGTTCAAACACACCTAAAAGATATGTTGGAGTTGAAAAACACTAGAGGGGGGTGAATAGGGTTTTATAATAATTTTTAAAATAATTCAACCAACAAACAACCACAAGGATGTTGAAGAAGGAGACAAGGGTTTAGAGTGGTTCCACCCTTAGCAAAAACTAAGGGAGTTAGTCCACTACCCAATTGTTTCCAATTGGGATTTTGAAAGTATTTGAATTTTATTACCTTCTCAAGGATGTTACACAAAATTACAAATACCTTCCCATACCCTTTGGACATCCTTCACCCGAAGTCGTCTCACCAACCTTAAAGCAGCCTTCACTTGAAGTAACTTCAAGCTCCCCCTTGAAGTAGCCTTCCTCCTTGAAGTAGCTTCTCGTTGAGACCTTCTAGAAGTATTCCAAAGTCCTCCTTCTCCACCTGAGAAGATTTCACCCTCTCCACTCCGCAGCCTCCAACCTAGGAGTAGCAAGGAGAGTATAATGCAATAAGAAAGAATAAGAAAGGAAAAAGGAAATTACAATTACCACTTAAGCACAAGGCTTGAATCCTATATCAAGCGTTTTGACTTCCTATCCAATGTTTATGAAAGTGGAAGTATAGTGGGTAGGAGATTCTAGCCTATAGAACATGAAATGCTAGCAATGGAAATGATTAGCAAGTGTTGAAGTTGCTCAATTGCTCACAAGAATTGATTCTCAATTACAAGTATGTATACTCAAGTGAGTTTAGGTGTCCTAAGGCATGTCCTATTTATAGGAATGGCCTACTAGTGCTTAGGGACGTTCTAGACACTTTCTAGGGGGTTCTTAGTGCTCAACTGACCATTAGATATCCACTAATTGCATTTGTAACGACTAGTTAATTAATTCTGAAAAGTGCAGATGAAAACCTTCTCGGCCGAGAAATTTGTTGACTGAGTGTCTCTCGGTCGAGAGTTTCGTCGACCGAGGGAAGGTCTGAAGTAAGTATATAGCAACGTTAATTTTCAACTACCAACTATTTCTCAACTACTTCTCGACTCAATCTAATGTATATAGAAGTTTCTAGAAAGATTGTTCTCGGTCGAGAACTTTGTCGACCGAGAATGTCTCGGTCGAGTAATTGGTCGACCGAGGAGACCCCTGTTGTAGTGTATTGAAATATCTATTATGTGTGTTTATTAACATGTAATTTTGGTGCTCACTTAGGGGATGATCTATCTAAGTGTTGTGTGTGGATAGGAAGATCTAACTGCTTGATTTACATGATATCTAAGTACTTGTACATTATATACTTGTACAAGTTTGTACATTTGATTATAATAATGAAAATAAAGCAATTTAAGTGTATAGATCTTCTAAAGCTTTATCATCCACCACATTGTATTCTTATTCTTGAAATACTCAAGTAGCACGTTAGATCCATAAGAATGAAATGTTTGTCATCATCAAAACAAAGGGATTTTAATAATGTCCAATTAAGCCAACAATATCCCCCTTTTTGAAGATGACAAACATTTCCAAAATATAAATAAAGGAAATTTAAACAATGTAAATTTCATACCTAAATTTTACCTTTATAGATATGCCATTGCTTGCTTATGAAAGTTGGACATCTTAACAATGACTTTTTATTAGTCCCTTATTATTTATATCTGTTTCTCCCCCTTTGTCATTTAAAAAAGATAACCAATTTAATCATGACATGTATTACTCCCACTTAATTATATTGATTTTTATGCTCCCCCTTAATATAATACTCTTATTTAACAAGAATATGTCTAATTGAAGCCATAGGAAACACTTTTATTCATGATAGCTCAATACTCATACAAGATCGTAAGAGATATCCATTACATGCATTTCATAAAGTTAACCATTACATTCATCACAGAGATAGGCATCACATGATCTCACTGAAAAGACCTAAGAATTACATCAATTTCTTGGTCTTTCCCAAGAAAAGGCTCAACTCCATAGTATTTGACCAGCGTATGCCACTCCAAGACACCTATCTTGGTCAAAGCATAAGCCCCCAAGAAGGTGGGAACACGATCGAATCGAAAGTGGGCAACAATGTCTTGGAGTTGGATTGGGGAAAATTGAGTGTGGCTGAGGTCATGAGATGGTGGAGGTGGGATTTGAGTGTAGTTGTAGGATGGGTTGTAGGGGTAGAGCATGCCAGGATTAAGTGAATAAGGATATGTGTCAGGTGTATCAGGAGAAAGAGCTTGCATCCTTTGATTCAAGTAAGACATGGCATGATGATTATAGTCTAATTGCCTACTTAAGTGATATTGAGAACCAGAAATGTATGTTAATGTATTTTTGATAGGATCATAAGGTAGGCTAGGAGGAGGAGGTGGTGGAGATGTATCTTGGGTGGATGGCTCCCCTTCAATCCTAGCCCTCTTGTATACAAAATCAATCCACATCTTCTCTACTATATTTCTAGTGATCTTTTGGGGTTTCCTATCACATTTGAAACCTAGGTCCTCAATGCTTGTCTTAAGACAATGTTGCATAATTTGGCAAACAAAATTGGCATAGGGTGGATTTCCAGAAAATTCAACCATGTTCTTAAGAATAAGACGAATAAAATTGATGGGTATGCTATTTAGGATGGCATAAATAAGATACATGCGGAAGGTGGGTACTTCGTATTTGTTTGCTCTAGTATAGATATTTGTGGCAACAATTAGATTGACTATCCTAGCTTTGGGTTTTAAATTGATGGCATAATAGGTACCCCTTTCTTCATAGCAAGTTGTATTGGATAGAAAAATGGCTTTCTAAATATCACTCAAACTAGTGGTAGTGTCATCTTGGGATAGCCTATTGAGAGGATTGCTAGTGGTGAGATCAATAAACCCCTTATATTCGTCAACATTAATGTTGAGCATAGTAAGAACATCCTCCTCAGAAAAGTGAAATCCATACCCACTAACCATACCAGAGAAGGAATGATCATGGTCAGGATGTGTGGCTAGATTGGCATAGAATTCATTGACGGCTTAGGAGGAGTAGGAACGGAAGGATGGATTTAGGAATTCAGAAAGATGTTGCACCTCAAAGAGTTCTTCGAGATCAACAATGTTGATGAAGTCCATGATGTCCACCGGCCATCAAGGAAGAGGAGTCTTTGAGGACAGCCTGAGGTAGCGATCTCCGGTAGCTACATCGTTGAATGGAATGTTTTTGATGATCGTCAGTGTCAGGGAGACTGTCCTTCCTTCCTAGACGTAACCTGCTTCTTTCCATGCAAGGATGAGGAAGCCATCTTGAAGATTTGAGGTGGAGAAGAGCTAAAAAGTCACACAAGAAGGCACTAGAGAAGAGCTAGAGAAGTTAGAATGTGAATTGGTGAAGAATGGGGCCGTTTTGGGCTCTATTTATAGCAAAACAGAACCCAGCTCGGTCGACAAATTTTTTGACCGAGAGCCGCAACGGTCGAATCTGCAGACACTCCTCTCATTCGTTCAACGGTCGTTTCGGTCAGGAATTTAAAAAAATAGTCGTTGGTTTTTTTTATATCAAAAATTGCTTTTTAAATCACTCGAATGGGGGGGGGGGTCCACCAAGATGGTCTCGGTCGAACATTTTGTCGACAAAGGCTATTTCTTTTGGAACATATCCTAAACCTCTTCTTCCAATATGACCGTAAGAATTCTTTAGGATCTTATCAAGAACATCATTATTTCTCAAGCTACTAATTTCTTTTTGTAATTTTGCAATCTCATCCATTCTCTTTTTAACATTTAAATTTGCTTGCTCTAGATTAGACAACAAACTATCTCTTTGTTTCATAATAGCAACATAATCTAAATGAGTACACAAAATAGGTTTTTTTCTAAGATCATTTATTTGAGCTTTCAAGTTTATCTTTTCTTGAGAAAGGAGATTGAAACTTGCTTCTATTGATTTTAGCTTAATATCATGGTCTTTGATGGTTAAGTTCAATGTACTGTTTTTAAGATCTTCATTTTCAGATGTAAGAACAAGAAGTTTAGCATGTAGATCATCATTTACTTTAGTAGATTTCTTTAATTTCTTTTTGCAATCAATATACTTATCATGTATTTCTTGAAGGCTAGCAATTAAATATTCTTTTGATAAATAAAAAACACTTACCTCTTATTCTTCTTCATTTGTAGTAGTAACGAAGCATTGTACCTCTTTATGCATCTCTTATTTCTTTGACTTCCTTGGACAACTAAGTGTTGAGTGTCCCATTCCAAAACACCAGTTACATCTTGTTGAAGGTCAGTCCAAGTTTCTCCTTTGCTTGAGGTTGTAGACACCACCACCCTCCATCTTCAAGACTCGATTAGAGCTCCTTGGAGCCTGCTCTAATACCAATTGAAAAACACTATAGGGGGAATAAATAGGGTTTTATAATAATTTTTAAAATAATTCAACCAACAAACAACCACAAGGATGTTGAAGAAGGAGATAAGGGTTTAGAGTGGTTCCACCCTTAGCAAAAACTAAGGGAGTTAGTCCACTACCCAATTGTTTCCAATTGGGATTTTGAAAGTATTTGAATTTTATTACCTTCTCAAGGATGTTACACAAAATTACAAATACCTTCCCATACCCTTTGGACATCCTTCACCCGAAGTCGTCTCACCAACCTTAAAGCAGCCTTCACTTGAAGTAACTTCAAGCTCCCCCTTGAAGTAGCCTTCCTCCTTGAAGTAGCTTCCCGTTGAGACCTTCTAGAAGTATTCCAAAGTCCTCCTTCTCCACCTGAGAAGATTTCACCCTCTCCACTCCGCAGCCTCCAACCTAGGAGTAGCAAGGAGAGTATAATGCAATAAGAAAGAATAAGAAAGGAAAAAGGAAATTACAATTACCACTTAAGCACAAGGCTTGAATCCTATATCAAGTGTTTTGACTTCCTATCCAATGTTTATGAAAGTGGAAGTATAGTGGGTAGGAGATTCTAGCCTATAGAACATGAAATGCTAGCAATGGAAATGATTAGCAAGTGTTGAAGTTGCTCAATTGCTCACAAGAATTGATTCTCAATTACAAGTATGTATACTCAAGTGAGTTTAGGTGTCCTAAGGCATGTCCTATTTATAGGAATGGCCTACTAGTTCTTAGGGACGTTCTAGACACTTTCTAGGGGGTTCTTAGTGCTCAACTGGCCATTAGATATCCACTAATTGTATTTGTAACGACTAGTTAATTAATTCTGAAAAGTGCAGACGAAAACCTTCTCGGCCGAGAAATTTGTTGACTGAGTATCTCTCGGTCGAGAGTTTCGTCGACCGAGGGAAGGTCTGAAGTAAGTATATAGCAACATTCATTTTCAACTACCAACTATTTCTCAACTACTTCTCGACTCAGTCTAACGTATATAGAAGTTGCTAGAAAGACTGTTCTCGGTCGAGAACTTTGTCGACCGAGAATGTCTCGGTCGAGTAATTGGTCGACCGAGGAGACCCCTGTTGTAGTGTATTGAAACATCTATTATGTGTGTTTATTAACATGTAATTTTGGTGCTCACTTAGGGGATGATCTATCTAAGTGTTGTGTGTGGATAGGAAGATCTAACTGCTTGATTTACATGATATCTAAGTACTTGTACATTATATACTTATACAAGTTTGTACATTTGATTATAATTATGAAAATAAAGCAATTTAAGCATATAGATCTTCCAAAGATTTGTCATCCACCACATTGTATTCTTATTCCTAAAATACTCAAGTAGCATGTTAGATCCATAAGAATGAAATGTTTGTCATCATAAAAACAAAGGGATTTTAATAATGTCCAATTAAGCCAACAAGAGTGGATGTAAAATTTTCAAATCTTATTTATGGTATACAAAACAACCAAAGTGTAGCAGCTGAAGAAAATATTTGACTATATTCAATTTAAATAAGATTATAAAAGTACATCTCAAACTTACATGTAAAGGTACATCATAAGGATCCATGCATAGGGAAATCTAAACCACATCAAGATTATCTCCTAGCTTTAACTCCTTAAGTTGGGTCCATAACTTTATGCCATGTCCTTGACATCCTTAACCTAGGGTTGGAAGCATACCCCAGCAAGAAGAGAAGAAAAGGAAACATCAGCAAGGTCTGGTATGTGCATACTAAAAAGTAAATTGAGCAATATTATGAAAATAAGGGACAACAAATATAAAAGGTTTCCCATAGAAAAGAAAAGTGTCACCCAAGTGGGTATCAAGAGAATTGATCCACAATAAAAGAGATACTTTCCATTAAATCAACATATAAAAGTGGTGCCATATAAGCACATATGAAATTAGGGCACATAACCCATAATTCATAAACATCATCATGCACACATTTGATATAAACATACCACTAGAACAACATAAATAACAAAGGCGGCCAAACCTCAGAAACTTCAAACCTGATAGAAACTGGCACATAACAAAACTCCCCAATTATAAAATTGTGGGCCAAATCTCATAAATTTGAAACCCAGGTATGGGGCACATAACCTCCATCCCAAAATAATAATAATAAGGGCACTAATAACACCAAATTTTGTGATATTTTAGACTGTTTTTCTGTTATCAAAACTGCCCTTTTAAACTGTTTTCCTCTCTTTTATAAGTACTTTTGCAATAATTGGCCAAACCACGCTCTTAATCCAATATTTCCATTTTTTGCAGAGTTTTTCCTCATTTTGGTACGTTTATCGTCAATAAGGCCGTCCCGGCCCACAAATAAGCTCCACATGCTTTCGGCCTTCCTGACGCCCGATACAAACACTACCCGATAGGGTAGCGCGTCACAACGGCGCGCGATATGGGGATGCCGCACAAAAAGAAACTGACGGACGACACATCTTTTACCCGACAGGGATCCGAGCTCTCCACGACAACCCAAGTTTGTCGCACGACACGGGCCACCCACCGGCAGGCGCCGCCCGTCACGTAACCGACAGCCGACACCCCTGTGTCAAGCGATACCAGTATCGGCCATCCAGCGACCCGCGAATAAGGAGGACACGTGGCGCTTCGAGCACCATAACTTCCCCCAACCGCTGTCTATAAATAGCAGCTACAGAAAGCCGAAAAGACAAGTTCGCACAGTTGGGAACTTTGAGCGATCTTCGGAGGAAAACTGCGAGAGCAAGAGTATCGTGCCTCAGTGCTCGTACTGGGAAACTCTAGGTGAGCTCTTCCTCATCCCGAGAGGGAGGGGATGGTTCACTTAGGATCGTCCCGAGCGACACTGTAGGCCGATATCGGCCAACGTTGATGAGTGACACAAGTGCCCGACAGTGGATGCATCGCTCCATGCCAGACACGATATCGAACCTGATACGCTTCGCCCGTCATAGCATGCCGCCCGAGAGGGTGCGCCGCCCGACATGAGTGTATCAGCCAGGGTCCTTGAGCGATACAGTCGGCAGTCACGGTGTGCCGCCTGAGAGGGTGTGCTGCCCGACACTATTGTATTAGGCTAGGCTCCCGACCGGTATCAGGCTAGAGAGCTGCATTGGACTGTCATCCTTCTACATCAAGAAGGCGACATCTATCTTTATTTCCGTTATTTAATTCTTTACTTATGTACTGTAATTAAGACCTTTAATATTTATGGAAATGGAAAAGCTTAATCACTTGCTGCTCTATGCTTGGTGTAACTGTTGGATGACTGCCATGTTTAATATCTGAACTCTAGCTTGCATGTTTGGATCACGTTTCTCTTAGCTACTGAAATGTGTTTTCCCATCGCAACAACTTCGAGATATGTGTTGTGGCTCTAGTATTTGGTCCGATTCTGGAGTACGAGAGTGCCCGGAACGGAGTTGCTTCAATAGCATTTCACTCTAACTTAAGTCCAGCAACCTCGAGAGGGGTGTTGATGCTTGGTTAGAGGTACCCGCTCTGAGAGGAGGGGTACATGATGCTCCTACTGCCGCTTGTTTTACCAAAGTTTATCCTTCGCACCTTGCTTTAGCTCTAGTTTGATCTTTTTGTTTCTGTTGCATGAAAACCCCTAAAAACTACTAAATGACTAAAACCTTAAATCCTTCTTGTAACTCCAGTTGGAGATAGTTTTCTTTGTTTTGTTTGTGACATCTTGTTGTTTCCCCTTGGGGAATTTACTATCTCTTCATACCTACCGGAGTGTAGTGTGTCGATTCAGAGTTCTCAATACTACCACCCTTATCCCTGTGTTCGACCCCGTATATCTACTTTGACCCCGTAAGCAAAGTTGCGGGGGCCTAGAAGAGTTCGGATTATAAATGTAAAAGTCCGACTAACTTCAAATCCACCTCCAATTTTGGACGCGCGATTTAGGCCGGTCAGACACATAACCCAAAATCAATACAATTATATTACTCTAGTGCTACTGAATCACATATCATGTAAAATGTAGAGGCAATTAAAAAGTATAGTCATATTATACCAAGGTAGTCACCACAAAAGTGACCAACATATACATCCACCTCACAAGTGAGCAAAAGACATCATATGTCATTATATAGATTTCCAACATGAACAAAGTATAATAAAGACCAAAAGAATGTCCTGATATGATCACAAGATCAGTATCAAATAAAAGGTACTTCACATGAAGCATATTTTGTAAAAGAACATGATAATGTGGAGGCTAATGTCCATAGGACCAAGAGAAAGAAGAAATTAGGTGCATTGCTCAATAAGATTAATAGGAGATGCAAACATACCTTTTTTCAGAGTATATACAAGTCCAAGACAAGACACTTCTAGATCCTAGTCTAGGCATTCAAAGAACCTATTAAGCATATATGTAGATTTTGAATCAATTTCACATTGGTTATTCAAACCCCAAAAATTGCCTTTTTCTTATCTATTAATTAGGTTATCAAAACCATGCCATATTGTAGCTTATATTCTTCTAATTTCAAAACATATTTTATTATATTTGTTTGACTTATAATTTATTAGTTGTGAATTTTGCAAGTTATTATCTATTTAGGTAAATCCATTAAAATAATATATTACTTAGTTAGGAATTAGATGATAAAAACCAAACCAATAGGAAGCTCATATTTTCCAAATTTAGATCATATTTTATTTTATTTTTCTTAGTTATAAATAATTTATTATGAATTTTACAGTTCTCGACCAATCAAAAAAATATGATAAACCCATGTAGACAACATTATCCATTTCCTTGTTAAAACTCTGGTAAGGTGGGGCAATCACGGATGACCATCTGGATCAGGCCTCTAGTCGGCCAGACTCTCATCTCAACCAAGTGAAAAGATGAGAGGACAAAATTACCCTTGGTTGTATGGAAAAAAGCAAACCAACATCAGGGCAAAACAATACATTAGCACCAGGGATTGTCATCTCTAAACTGGAAACATGGAGTCGTCAAATCTATGAAGATCCACTGATTCAAACTCAATTTCACACCTCACCATTGAAAAAATTGAAATGTCAGATACTTTTTACTTCTCCATACAGCTAAGCATGCCCAAGGAAGGCATTGACATACCCGAGATTGTTAGCCGCCATGGATGCTCTGGGATCAAGCATAGATAACCCAAAATGACATCACCTCAGACACAAAAAAGGTGGCGACGGGATTCGTGAATCATTCCAAAGAATAACCCAAGAAACCGTAGACAAAGTAGGGCTACAAAAGGAAAGTACATGCAATTTTGGAAAATTACACTACTATGAGCCAAAAAAGGCAATTCTGATTCTTACCTATTAAGCGTCAATTTCTGGAATAGAAATCTTGTGTAAGGCCTAGCTAGGTGTTCAGGGCACTGGTTCAGTTGCTTCCTAGACAAGGACACTCAGATGAAGGAGCTCCTATCGGGAGTCTTGGTGGAGATGGGAAGCTAAGATCGAAGATGAAAGAGACCTAAGGGGCGATGGAGAATGCTACTCGGAGACAAAGGGAAGATATACTTATGGTTTTCTCAGGTTCCGATGGTTTGGATTGTGAGGGAAGGGAAAGAAAGGGGGGAAATAGGGAAGAAACAGAGGGATATGGGAGGCAGCTACTGACTAGGTGAGAAGTTGCAAAATCCTACGATTTATATAGCTATAATATTCAGAAGGAGGTGAGGAAGGTGAGAAAAAGGAAAATGAAGGAAAAACAAGGAAGGAAAGTGGAGAGAGAAGAGAAGTGAGGAAATCAGAGAAGGAAAAAAAGCTCATGCTCTTGGTTAAACAAAAAGGAGGCAGAAGGTAGGGGATAAGACAATAGCCGCTAGATCTAGATCCAATGGCCTAGAATGGGCCCATGTTTTGGCAAGTAAGGAAAATTGGGGTGACAAATAAATGAAATTGAAAAGCTTATCCAAATCAAAGTCAAAAAAGTGAAATTGATGCTTATTTCCTTTTCTCACTTTCTCCAATTAAGTGTTCAAACCTTATCCAAATTAGGTGAAATTTTGCGTAGAGGCCAATTAAGGCATATAGATTCTAAATTTATAATTAGATTTGCCTTTTGAGAACTTTTAAGGTGTTGAATAAACCAAATCCTATTTTCTCTTTTCTCCTTCATTAATGACATTAAGATTATCCAAGTTTGATGAAACTTCACCCACAAGTCAAGTTTAATGTGTTGGATACGAATTTTCCATCAATTTTACATATTGAACTTATTAGTATAGTTATTTAATATTTTGAAGGTTCTACACACTTTCTCTCTCTTGATTTCACCTTTTAAGAAAACTTTCTCCAAATTGGATGAAAATTCACCCAAAGGCTATATTCATTATGTATATTATGAATGTAAGATTATTTTCCTCTTTTGGAGTCATTTATTATTTTATTTGATATTTTGGGGAAATCATAGATCCTCTCTTTCTAAAAAGAATTAAATTAATTATTATTTTGTGAATAATGTGAAACTTGACTCCTAAGGAAATTGGGACCCAAGGAACATGATTTTTAACTTAGATTCCACTTTTGAGATTTCTTTTAATGAGATATGTCATATTTCCCATTAGTGGCCCATTAACCAAAAATATTCATCCAATTAAGTTCTTTAACTTCTTATTACCATCCAGATGAGTCATATGTGATTATTGAGCATGAATTATCATGTATTCCCTTAAATACTTAGGTGACACATTTTCTGTTCCATTATTTGCATGAGTCTAATGTGAGAACATTAGGTTTCATTAAGGTGTTTATACATTCATTATCTCATTAGGGTTATACTAAACATCTTTTGAGTCTTACTCTCAACCTTGTTTGGCTAAGACCAAAAGGTCAAAGCTATAGGGTAGGGTCCAAGATCTGGTATGTTACAACACTCCACCCCTTAAAAAGGATTTCATCCTCAAAATCTATTGATCCAAAAATCAACAACAAACTACTCTCCACCCCGTAAAAAGATTCACCTAACAAGTCAAACTAATCATCATCAAGGTATTAAGGCTACCCACATATCTTTTAGATTTGAAATTTTTAGAGTGTTATGTTGTTCATGCATCCTACTAAAAGTCATACCATCTAGGATTGAGCTTTAGGTCCTTGTGACTTTAACCTATCAACCCTACATTAGCATCCAAAAAGTCATAGGGTAGGTCAACTACACCTTTATAACATTCATAGTCATATCTCCAAAACTAGGGTTAGAATTCTATTCCAACTATTTCTAGGGTTTCACTATGCATACATCTTTATTGTGACTTAGTTTAAGAAAACTTCGATGAAATCCAAAAAAAAATTGTACTTATAATAGTATAATTGAAAATTTATTTTTCTTCAAAAAATCATGTGATATAAAACAATGATGAGCTAAAAAATAATGCGGAAACCAAGTCACAAATTCCATAACAGGACTTCTTATCCTACTGCTTCCTCATACTCTTAACCTAATCATATCCTCAAATCAAACCTTATTACATCATAGATAAAATCTAGGGTGAACATCTCACCTAGAGATAACTTAGCAAGGTTAAGGGTTCTAATAGGGAGACAAATTTTAAATAGCCAGATTCCGACTACCATGGGCTCTGATACCATGTTGTAAAGAAGTGAAACCACCTCTTTACTAAAAATTTGAACAATAGAACCTCGAGTCCAAACACACCTAAAATATATGTTGGAGTGGGAGTAAATTTTTTAAATCTCATTTATGATATAAAAAACAGCCAAATTGTAGTAGCGGAAGAAAATATTTGAATATATTCAATTTATCATAAGATTACAAAAGTACATCGTAAACTTACATGTAAAGGTACATCATAAGGATCCATGTAGAGGGAAATCTAAACCACATCAATATTATCTCCTAGATTTAACTCCTTAAGTTGGGTCCATAACTTCATGACATGTCCTTCACATCCTTCATCTAGGGTTGGAAGCATACCCCAGTAAGAAGAGAAGTAAAGGAAATATCAACAAGGTCTGGTATGTGGATACTAAAAAGGAAATTGAGAAATATTATGAAAATAAGGGACAACAAATATAAAAGGCTTCCCATAGAAAAGAAAAGTATCACCCAAGTGGGTATCAAGAGAATTGATCCACAATAAAAGAGATACTTGCTATTAAATCAACATATAAAAGTGGTGTCTCATAAGCACATATGAAATTAGGGCACATAACCCATAATCCATAAACATCATCTTGCATGCATGTGAGATAAACATAGCACAAGAACAACATAAATAACAAAGGCAGTGAAGTCTCATAAACTTGAAATATGATAGAGATTGGCACATAACCAAACTCCCAAATTATAAAATTGTGGGCCAAACCTCATAAATTTAAAACCCGAGTATGGGAAACATAACCTCCAACCAAAAATAATAATAATAAGGGCACATAATCCAAAACCAATGCAATTATACTACTCTAGTTCTATTGCATCACATAGCATGTAAAATGTAGAGGCAAGTAAAAAGTATAGTCAGATTATACCAAGGTAGTCACCACAAAAGCGACCAACACATACATCCACCTCACAAGTGGGCAAAAGACATCATATGCCATTATATAGAGTTCCACCATGAACAAAGTAGAATAAAGACCAAAAGAATGTCCTAAGATGATCACAAGATCAGTAACAAATAAAAGGTACTTCACATGAAAGCATATTTTCCAAAAGAAAGTGATAATGTGTAGGCTAATGCCCATAGGATCAAGAGAAATAAGAAAGTAGGTGCATTTCTCAATAAGAATAATAGGAGATGCAAACATACATTTCTTAAGAGTATATACAAATCCAAGACACTTCTAGATCCAAGTCTAGGCCTCCAAAGAACTTATTAAGCATATATGTAGATTTTGAGTCAATTTCACATTGATGATTCAAACCATAAAAATCACCTTTTCTTATCTATTAAATAAGTTATCAAAACGATGCCATATTGTAGCTTAAATTTTTCTAATTTCAAAACATATTTTATTATATTTTTCTAACTTATAATTTATTAGTTATGAATTTTGCAATTTATTATCTATTCAGGTAAATCCATTAGAATCATATATCACTTAGTTTGGAATTAGATGATAAAAACCAAACCAATAGGAATCTCATATTGTTCCAGTTTCATATCATATTTTATTTTATTTTTCTTAGTTATAAACAATTTATTATGAATTTTATAGTTCTCGACCAATCAAAAAAATCTGATAAACCCATGTAGACAACATTATTCATTTCCTTATTAAAACTTTGGTGTGGTGGGCCAATTGCGGATGACCATCTAGCTCAGGCCTCTAGTCGGCCAGACTCTCATCTCAACCATGTGAAAAGGTGAGACGACAAAATTACCCTTGGTTGTCTGAAAAAAAAGCATATCAACATCAGGGAAAAACAATAGATTAGCACCAGGGATCGTCGTCTCCAAACTGGAAACATGGAGTCATCAACTCTATGAAGATTCACTGATTCAAACTCAATTTCTGTAACATATTGAATAATAGAATTTTTACCTTTTTGGTCCTGTTTTCCATCTTTTCCTTTCATTTCTATCCTCTTTGGCCTTTCTGTTTAATTTGTGGAGAATATGATGGTTTAATGAACATTTGTTCACCTTTTCTCTCAATATTTGGGTTTATGCACAAATACCTAAGTGAAAGCTTAGTAATGGGTTTAATATGCAAAATATCCACTTAAGTAATAAAGATAACAAAATATTTCGTCCTAGAACTTTCTAATGCTTTTTAGAATATGAAAAAGAAAGAAAATCCCAAAATATAAATAAAGGAGATGATAAATGCAATAATCGGGGATAATATGGATAAAAGAAGATAATGAGGAATATATTGTTCCAAAAATCCTAAATAGAAACCCAAGAAGATAATTTGGATAATAAATATATCAATTTCGTTTTCTTGACTTAAAAGTTGCTTAATGGCCAAGTATCATCTAATTTGGATAATAAATAAATACATAATGCCTTTAATACAAGATAATGGGAAATAAGCCAAGAAAGAGAGATAAAATATTTAATGCCCTAAAATTAAAAAAATAACTCCAAATTCGTATTCTAAACATAAAAATAAGCCTTTGGGCAAATTTGCAATTAATTTGGTTAATGCTTAATATTTTATTTATTCAGGAGAGAGAAAATGACTTAAAGACCAAAATTATTAAATATATGTTCATAAAAATTAATTAATCTAAAAAAAGTGTTCCTAACGTTTATTATTTCTTGTATACCAAGTTTAATATTTTTAGGAAGTTTCTAGATGCCTCTAATAAATTAAAAGGACAAATAAGTGATAAAATTTAAATGAATTAAATAAAATAATAAAAGTCTTTAAAAAATATAATAATGCCAAATTAGTATTTTATATGTTAAAATGTATCTTTGGATGAATTTTGACTCAATTTGTAAAATATTTGATGAGACGATAAATTAAGGAGAGAGAAAGTGTATAAAAATTTCAACTCATTATTTAAAATAACAAACGACATCAAAAAATTGAAATAATACAAAATTCGTGACTAACATACTTAATAAGAGTTTTGGGTGAAGTTTTGTAATTTTTGGATAATCATAGAGTGATATATAAAGGAGGAAAAAGAAAATATGTTTTGAATTATTTAACATATTAAAGATTCTCAAAAGGCAAAACTAGTTTCATATTCGAATTCTACACGTAAAAATAAATCAGAATATATAATTTGGTAATTTGTGGATGTCGTTTGGGCCTCCAAACGAGGAGAGAGAAAATTATTTAAATGAGTATGCCTTTTAAGTCGATTTTGAATAGGAATAAAGATGACAACTGTGATTTCGCGCTGATCGTCAGCCGTTGGATCTTGATCGGGGGATCCGCGTGTTATCTTCTTTCTCGGTCCGAATAGGCAACAGGTTGTTTTGTTTTCCAATATTTCAAATCGCAATATCTCTCTCATCTCTCAATGAAATTGATTGATTTTTGTTGCTATAGATTCCTTGCGCAAATCCCCACAGGATTATCCCAAAGTTTTCGCATTTTGACGGATATTTGAGAAACGCCCAACATGGGTGCCGCCACCCTCTACCTCCACCTAGTCCAACCCTAACTCAGGGTCCCTTGCCTATATATACATATGCCCATAGGACCGCCATCACCTTAACAACTCATCCGTACTTTCAATTTCCAGTTTCGTAGACGTCTTGACCTTCATCTAGCCACCGTTGCCTCAGGTCTTGCGGCGCCTCTCAAGCTCTGCTCTCCTTGCCTCCGTTCAAATACAAGGTATCGTCAGATTCATATTGTCTTTGGCTTTCGTTTGAATATCTAAACTTAGTATTTAGTTTAGTATAGCATTTTTGCCTAAAAATCTAGCAAGCAGCAGCTTGCGACACCATTCATGTAGTCAGGTGGAGAAGATGACCAACATTGTTTTTTTTATTTTTTTCGGTTTTACGCCTTTGCCCTTAGCTCCTCCTTCCGCTTTCTCTGTCAGCGCCAGGGGCATCCTTGCCTTTTTCCTCCTTGTCCCGCCTTTGACCAGGCGTGGACCACGGCCCACATCAGCAGTGAGGGGCCAAGCCACAGAGATGCGGGTCCACCCCCTGCTCTCTCTTGCTGGCTCTCTCTCCCTCATGCCTTGATTACGTGGTGGGCTATGATTGGCCGCATTAAAATATTTTTTATAAATTAATCCAGTTGTCAAAAATAAAAAACAAATAGTGTTTTGAAATCAGGAGAATGAGATCTACCCATTAAAAATGTTTTTGAGTTTTGATTTTGATGTTTGCGAAAACGTATTTGTTTGAATGATTTAATTAACCAAAAATAACCCTAAAAGTCCATATCTTCAAAATATACAAATATATATGTTATTCTGATCAGAAGAACGTAACTAAGACAGTAGTGAGGTTTTTAGAGTCTAATTCGATCGTTTCTGAAAAAAAATGTGATGGTTTTGAGGTTTTAATCCTTTAATGAATATACATATATCTAATACATAAATATGATGATCATATTAGGGCAAGTGGTACTGATCTCGTGTAAAAGTTATGAAAAGTGGTTCTAAGATTCTAAAGATTAAAGGTATGTGCTATGTATGTGCATCTACCCTCTTTCAGTTGGGAAAGTTTTTATACCAATACCCATATTCCCTAATGAGGCTTAATCTGACTTAATCAATTATTCTTGAAACCTAATTTATTCATGCCTCAAAATTAGTTGTAGTATTATCTTGTTTGGGTTTTTCATACCCCACTGCCATGTTATTTAAATCCTTTTATTAATCTTGCCATAACTCTTTTTCTAGCATGTTGATTTTATTAGACCGATTAGCTAGTATAGTGGTACTTGTATGTACAACTACCCATAGTTGGGGAATGTGTTATTTCTCCCATGGGGAACGTGTTATTCTCCCCCGCACATGAAATATGTGCAGGTGACTGGGAATGTGTTACTCTCCCCTCACCCTTTTGGTTGAAGGTCCGGTAGGTGCCTCAACCCTACATAGTTAAGATAGTCAATATTAATCATACATGCAATCCTTTTTTTTATGACCGAGAGAACCCACCCCGGGTGAAGCCGACATGGTAAACTCTCGAGGCATGAGAGAGTGTGGTCCGATCACCCCCCTCCCGTGCCTAATCAGCGTTTATGACAAGCATCTATTGAAATATTCTTTTATATAAATGGCCTCATTCTCTTGATGTCTCATCTTTTGATGAATCCCTAGCCTAATTTACTTGTTATATTTACCTTTTCACATTTAGTATAGTTTAGTGACACATAATTTTATTTTTCCTTCCCTTTTTGCTGGGTGCCTTCCCAACCACACAGATGTGGAGCAAGGTGTTGGATATGGCATGAAGATCATAGCTTTTGCATGGACTTGGCTGATGGATGTGTTGCTTGGAGACAAAAGTGGAGTAGTCTAGTTTCCCTCTACTTAGATCCTCTTTTTGTATAAAGCATGTACACCCATATTGGGAGAAATGTTTTACGTACACTTTATTTAAATTGAATATAGTCAAAATTCTATCTTTCGCTGCTATCCCAATTGGATTTTGTTTACCATTGTTATTAGTAGAGAGGTGGATTGATTTCAACTTCTTTACAACATGGTATCAGAGCCAATGGTAGTCAGATCTTTGACTATTTCAGTTTGTCTCCCTAATTAGAACCCTAGACTTACATAGTTTTCTCTAAGTGACATGGTTAACCTAGATTTGATCTATGTTGATGATAGGTTGATTTAGGACCTTATAGTTTCACATTAGAACCTTGATGAATAAAATCCTAAAATACTTATAATTAAAATATGCATAACTTGATGTTGTTTAGGTTTGCCTTTAGGCAACTATTAGGGCATGCAGTTGAAGCAAGGGTGTCTAGAAAGGATCAGGGTTTCGGAAGCTGGAAAATTTTTCCTCCGTACCACTAGCTTGGAATATGAGGACTCATGTGCCCATATGATACCGGCCTGGCATGCGCTGATACGAATTGCCCGAAATAGTTTGCTTTTAGGCAATAGTGACCTTAGACTTCTATGTTGTGTATCTTTGGGAACCCTAAGTTTCATGTGTATGATGATTTGTTTGAGGATGGTTACCAAGATAATTTCTTATGTCCTTTGAACCTAGACCTTAGAATTTGGGTGTTTGTGAGAATATCAGAGTGTGCAGTGGAAGCATGATGGATCTTGATAATGGTTTAGTTAGACTTATCCTTTAACCCTAGTGTAGTAGGTCAAACCCTTTAAGGGGTGGAGTATGGTTAGTTGATGATGTTTGAGTGGTTAGGTTTCAAGGACGAAATCCTATTTAGGGGGATGGAACCCTATAACATCTTGATCTATCTTTAGAAACCCTAACCTCATACTTAGGTGGTTAGTGTGCTTGGATCTTTGGTTTTGACCAAACAAGATATAATTGTAACCCTAACATGCTCATTAATATGTAATGAACATATAATTATCATATAAGGAATAATGCATGTGCTTAAACCCTAATGTACATCCAATGCTCATAATATGAATATCAATGCTAATTATCAATAAGTAAGATGTTAATAATGTCATGAACCAATAAACCCTAATGATATGATGAGTAAGGTTATAATTCGTAGTTAATGCATGCTAAGGATGAATAAGTGAAATATAATGGTCATGTTGACCTAAACCCTAAAGTTGTAATCATCTAACCTTAACATATACACCCTTATGCCTTTCATGGTACATTAATGATGTTAAGTGTCATAATTAGTTAACATACGTTGATACACATAAATGATATATATATAATCATCTAATCACATATTAATCAAGTCATCAATATAAAATGCAAGTTACCTTGTTATCTAATATACATGTTATTAGTCACTTAATGTGAATCAAATCATTAATATGACATATGTTCCACCTTGATCATTAAAATACATATAATGGATTCAATATGAATATGAGATTATTAGAATTCACATAAATGTGCAAAATCAATAATATAAATGAATAAATATGAATAATGATTAATGATGACATTAATGTGAGCAATAAAGATAATGTGACATTATGACAACGTTAATATGAATATAAGTAACTAATGTGACATTAATTGAAATAATTGTATGCTTAATGACAAATTGGATAGAATGTCTTATATTCATGTAAAATAATTTGTCATAATTAATAAAGTGATAATATTAGGATAAGGAAGTATAAATCCGAATTATTTAGGACAATGATCAAATATAATAATGAATGTTGAGATAATTGAGTAACCTCTAATTGTGCATAATAATGAAATATAATTCTTTTTGACAACCAAGTGAATGTGACATGACATAATTAAAATAATTATGATAATGTGATATCATAATGAATATAATGTTAATGAGCCAAAAATAATGTTAAATCTCCTAAAAAGAATATCTTAATAGTGGAACCTTAGGTGATCTTTGAGAACCCAACCTATGAGGAGTTGTATGTGAAGTTTTTGAACCCTTAGGTGTAGTTGAAGTATAAGCTATGGTAGAAGTTTTATGGTTGGAGGAACAACCTGAAGTTTTGAGATGTGAGGTTGCACACTCACCCTTCCCTAATTGCTAGTGATTTCGGGGACGAAATCCTCTTTAAGGGGTGGAGTGCTGTAACATACTGAATTCTAGACTTTTTACCTTTTTGGTCCTCTTTTCCATCTTTTACTTTCATTTCTATCCTCTTTGGCCTTTTTGTTTAATTTGTGGAGAATATGATGGTTTAATGAACATTTGTTCACCTTTTCTCTCAATATTTGGGTTTATGCACAAATACCTCAGTGAAAGCTTAGTAATGGGTTTAATATGCAAAATATCCACTTAAGTAATATAGATAATAAAATATTTTGTCCTAGAAATTTCTAGTGCTTTTTAGAATATGAAAAAGAAAGAAAATCCCAAAATATAAATAAAGGAGATGATAAATGCAATAATCGGGGATAATATGGATAAAAGAAGATAATGAGGAATATATTGTTCCAAAAATCCTAAATAGAAACCCAAGAAGATAATTTGGATAATAAATATATCATTTCATTTTCTTGACTTAAAAGTTGCTTAATGACCAAGTATCATCTAATTTGGATAATAAATAAATACATAATTCCTTTAATACAAGATAATGGGAAATAAGCCAAGAAAGAGAGATAAAATATTTAATGCCCTAAAATTAGAAAAATAACTCCAAATTCGTATTCTAAACATAAAAATAAGACTTTGGGCAAATTTACATTTAATTTGGTCAATGTTTAATATTTTATTTATTCAGGAGAGAGAAAATGACTTAAAGACCAAAAATATTAATATATGTTCATAAAAATTAATTAATCTCAAAAAAGTGTTCCTAACGTTTATTATTACTTGTATACCAAGTTTCATATTTTTAGGAAGCTTCTAGATGCCTCTAATAAATTAAAAGGACAAATAAGTGATAAAATTTAAATGAATTAAATAAAATAATAAAGGTATTTATAAAAATATAATAATGACAAATTCGTATTTTATATGTTAAAATGTAAATTTGGATGAATTTTGACTCAATTTGGAAAATATTTGATGAGACGATAAATTAAGGAGAGAGAAAGTGTACAAAACTTTCAACTCATTATTTAAAATAACAAACGACTTCAACAAATGGAAATAATACCAAATTCGTGACTAACATACTTAATATGCGTTTTGGGTGAAGTTTTGTAATTTTTGGATAATCATAGAGTGATATATAAAGGAGGAAAGAGAAAATGTGTTTTGAATTATTTAACATATTAAAGATTCCCAAAAGGCAAAACTAATTTCATATTCACATTCTACATGTAAAAATCAATTAGAATATATAATTTGGTAATTTTTTGATGTCGTTTGGGCCTCCAAACGAGGAGAGAGAAAAACATTTAAATGAGTATGCCTTTTAAGTCGATTTTGAATTGGAATAAAGATGGCAACTGTGATTTCGCGCTGATCGTCGGCCGTTGGATCTTGATCGGAGGATCCGCGTGTTATCTTCTTCCTCGGTCCGAATAGGCAATAGGTTGTTTTGTTTTCTGAAATTTCAAATCACAATATCTCTCTCATCTCTCAATGAAATTGATTGATTTTTGTTGCTATAGATTCCTTGCGCAAATCCCCACAGGATTATCCCAAAGTGTTCGCATTTTGACGGAGATTTGAGAAACGCCCAACATGAGCAACACCACCCTCTACCTCCACCTAGTCCAATCCTAACTCGGGTTCCCTTGCCTATATATACCTATGCCCCTAGGACCGCCATCACCTTAGCAACTCATCCGTACTTTCAATTTCCAGTTTCATAGACGTCTTGACCTTCATCTAGCCATCGTTGCTCCAGGTCTTACGGCACCCCTCAAGCTCTGCTCTCCTTTCCTCCGTTCAAATACAAGGTATAGTCAGATTCATATTGTCTTTGGCTTTTCGTATGAATATCTAAACTTAGCATTTTTGCCTAAAAATCTAGCAAGCAGCAGCTTGCGACACTATTCATGTCGTCGGGTGGAGAAGATGACCAACAGTATTTTTTTTATTTTTTTCAGTTTTACGCCTTTGCCCTTAGCTCCTCCGTCCTCTTTCTCTGTCAGCGCCAGGGGCATCCTTGCCTTTTTCCTCCTTGTCCCGCCTTTGACCAGGCGTGGACCGCGGCCCACATCGGCAGCGAGGGGCCAAGCCACAGAGACGTGGGTCCACCCCCTGCTCTCTCTCACTGGCTCTCTCTCCCTCATGCCTTGCCTACGTGGCGGGCTATGATTGGTCGCAGTAAAATAATTTTTATAAATTAATCCAGTTGTCAAAAATTAAAAACAAATAGTGTTTTGAAATCAGGAGAACGAGATCTACCCATTAAAAATGTTTTTTAGTTTTGATTTTGATGTTTGTGAAAGCGTATTTTTTTAATGATTTAATTAATTAAAAATCACCAAAAATAACCCTAAAAGTCCATATCTTCAAAATATACAAATATATATGTTATTTTGATTAGAAGAACGTAACTAAGACAATAGTGAGGTTTTTAGAGTCGAATTCAATCATTTCTGAAAAAATTTGATGGTTTTGAGGTTTTAATCCTTTAATGAATATACATATATCTAATACATAAATATGATGATCATATTAGGGCAAGTGGATCTGATCTCGTGTAAAAGTTATGAAAAGTGGTTCTAAGATTCTAAAGATTAAAGGTATGTGCTATGTATGTGCATCTACCCTCTTTCAGTTGGGAAAGTTTTTATACCATTACCCATATTCCCTAATGAGGCTTAATCTGACTTAATCAATTATTCTTGAAACCTAATTTATTCATGCCTCAAAATTAGTTGTAGTATTATCTTGTTTGGGTTTTTCATACCCCACTGCCATGTTATTTAAATCCTTTGATTAATCTTGCCATAACTCTTTTTCTAGCATGTTGATTTTATTAGACTGATTAGCTAGTGTAGTGGTACTTGTATGTACAACAACCCATAGTTGGAGAATGTGTTATTTCTCCCCTGGGGAACGTGTTATTCTCCCCCGCACATGAAATATGTGCAGGTGACTGGGAATGTATTACTCTCCCCTCACCCTTTTGGTTGAAGGTCTGGTAGGTGCCTCAATCCTACATAGTTAAGATAGTCAATATTAATCATACATGCAATCCTTGGTTATATATTGTTAATGGCAAGCATCTATTGAAATATTCTTTTATATAAATGACCTCATTCTCTTGATGTCTCATCTTTTGATGAATCCCTAGCCTAATTTACTTGTTATATTTACCTTTTCACCTTTAGTATAGTTTAGTGACACATACTTTTATTTTTCCTTCCCTTTTTGCTGGGTGCCTTCCCAACCACCCAGATGTGGAGCAAGGTGTTGGATATGGCATGAAGATCATAGATTTGGCATGGAATTGGCTGATGGATGTGTTTCTTGGAGACAAAAGTGGAGTAGTCTAGTTTCCCTCTACTTAGATCTTCTTTTTGTATAAAGCATGTACACCCATATTGGGAGAAAATTTTTATGTACACTTTATTTAAATTGAATATAGTCAAAATTCTATCTTCCGCTTCTATCCCAATTGGATTTTGTTTACCATTGTTATTAGTAGAGAGGTGGATTGATTTCAACTTCTTTACCATTTCACACCTCACCGTTGAAAATTTAAAATGTCAAATACTTTTTGCTGCTCCATACTCGACCGAACTCAGTGAGCTAAGCATGCCCAAGGAAGGCATTGACATGCCCGAGATCATTGGCCGCCATGGATGCTCCGGGATCAAGCGTACATAACCCAAAATGACATCACCTCAGACACAGCAAAGGTGGCGATGGGGTTCATGAATGATTGTGAAGAAGAACCCAAGAAACTGTAGGCAAAGCGGGGCTAACAAAAGGAAAGTACATGCAATTTTGGGAAACGACGCTACTGTGAGCCAAAAATGTCGATTCTATTTATTACTTGTTAAGCATCGATTTTCATAATAGAAACCTTGTGTAAGGCCTAGCTAGGTGTTCAGGGCACTGGTTCAGTTTCCAACCTAGATAAGGACACTAGGATGAAGGAGCTCCTATCGGGAGACTTGGTGGAGATGGGAAGCTGAGATCGAAGGTGAAAGAGACCTGAGGGATGATGGAGAATGCTACTCAGAGATAAAGGGAAGCTATTTTGATGGTTTTCTCAGGTTCCGATGGTTTGGATTGTGAGGGAAGGGAAAGAAAGGGGGAAAATAGGGAAGAAACAGATGGATATGGGAGGCAGCTAGCGACTGGGTGAGAAGTTGCAAAATCCTAGGATTTATATAGCTACAATATTTAGAAGGAGATGAGGAAGGTGAGCAAAAGGAAAATGAAGGAAAAATAAGGAAGGAAAGTGGAGAGAGAAGAGAAGCGAGGAAATTGGAGAAGGAAAAAAAATGCTCGTGTGCCTGGTTAAACAAAAAGGAGGCGGAAGGTAGGGGATAAGATAGTAGTTGCTCGATCTAGATCCAACAGCCCAGAATGGGCCCATGTTTTGGCAAGCAAGGAAAATCTGTGTGACAAATAAATGAAATCGAAAAGCTTATCCAAATCAAAGCCATGCTTAAAAGGTGAAATTAGGAGAGAGAAAGTGTGTAGAACCTTAAAAATATTAAATAATTGTACAAACAAGTTCAATATGTAAAATTTATGGTAAATTCATATCCAACACATTAAACTTGACTTGTGGGTGAAGTTTCATCAAACTTGGATAATCCTAATGTCATTAATGAAGGAGGAAAGAGAAAATATGATTTGGTTTATTTAACACCTTAAAAGTTCTCAAAAGGCAAATATATATATATAATCAGAATATATATGCCTTAATTGGCCTCTTTGTAAAATTTCACCTAATTTGGATAAGGTTTGAACCCTTAATTGGAGAAAGAGAGAAAATGAAATAAAACTTTCTCCAAATTGGATGAAAAATCACCCATAGGCTATATTTATTATGAAGATTACAAACCTAAGATTATTTTCCTCTTTTGGAGTCATTTATTATTTTGTTTGATTATTTTGGAGAAATCATAGATCTTCTCTTTCCAAAAAGAATTAAATTAATTATTGTTTTGTGAATAATGTGAAACTTGACTCCCAGGGAAATTGGGACCCAAGGAACACAATGTTTAACTTAAATTCTAATTTTTATATTTATTTTAATGAGATGTGTTATATGGACCATTAGTGGCCCATTAACCAAAACTATTCATCCAATTAAGTTCTATAACTTCTTATTACCATCCAAATGAGTCATATGTGATTATTAAGCATGAATTATCATGTATTCCCTTAAATACTTTAGGTGACACATTTTATGTTCCATTACTGGCATAATTCTAATGTGAGAACATTAGGTTTCATTAAGGTGTTTTATACATTCATTATCTCATTAGGGTTATACTAAACATCTTTTGAGTCTAACTCTCAACCTTGTTTGGCTAATTCCAAAAGGTCAAAGCTATAGGGTAGGGTCCAAGATCTGGTATGTTACAACAATTTTCTATCTACTCCTCTCCAGAGTTGCTATTTTTGAATTGGGAATCTAGTGTGTGTGATGTTCATGTGTTGTACAATATATCTCTTTGATGATTTAAGCTGCTAGTCTTTAGGGTGACAATTTGCTGCAGTACTCTTTTAGATGTATGACCTTAGTTTGTAGGAGGGTGATTTGGCCCATGATTGAAATGATAATTAAGTGATCATATGGTCCACCCCCTAGGATCAGTGGTCCTCCACATGTAATATTTTAATTTACAAATAGAAAATCAAGTTGACTCAATTTCCCTCCCACAATGCATACAACATATCCTCAACAGAAATTTGATGATGCCAACATCTATTTCTTCAAATTTTATCTTTAGATCATTGGGATTTGCCATACAAAAATGTCTAGAAGCCCAATTTGTAGCCCGTGCCTCTGTGAAGGAATTTATTTAATTTGGCATGTAACATTACTCGAATTTTGATTTATTATGTAGACCTTATGTTCAATGAAATGAAAAAATAATTTGGGATGTAGGAATTTCAAAATGGAATAGTAAGGATAGCTATTAAAAGATAATTACCTCATTTCAACAAAAGTGGGGTATTTATCACATAAATGTCCAAATCAAAATGGAAGTCATACATACCTCTCAAATAAGATCTAAATACTTCAGAGAGTCTTCCTACAGTACAGGATCAGGTCTCCCAAACCTATTTTTAATATATAAGTGCACATTGTTTGTTAGTTATTGATATAATGTTTTAAACCCTAGAAAAGGTTTTTTTGATAACTCTTAATTAGATCCCATCATTAGAGACTATTTTTGTGATTCTAAAATGTATTTATATATACATTTTTCTGATGATCCAATAATTATATATGGTCTCTATAAATCAAATCAACTTCTAAAGAATTAAAAGAAGGATATAGAAATCGACTAATATACCATCACATGTGGTTATAAATTAATAGGATGTGATAGCCATTTAGTGACTAAAAAAGTCATGTTTGATATAATATCAAGGTCAAATGACCTATCTATCCCCTATCATAGAACAAGAGGCCTAGGAGCCTTGAGGTATAGGGAAGACATTCACAGGGGGGATTCTCCACCTTTTGTCTATCCCACCATGGCTGAAGAACCTCAACAAGATATTTCTATCCTGGCTAAACTCCCCATCTTTAATCACTACCATATGAGGGAGAGTTGGCGAACTATAGTACTAGAACATATGTGGTCCCCTCACACCAAGGCTCAGGTCCTCCAAGTTATGCTCCTCTATGAGGCCAATGACATAGAGAATAATGAAGAAAGCAATAGTTGATAACTCCCTTTAAGTGAATAGAACAACATGAGACATCATGATGAAGGTGATCAAGAAATAAAATCTTTTAGTTGGGTATCACCATCACAGAGAAGTCATCATCATTGATAAATATAGAAGCACAAACAAAAAAATTGGAAATAGAAGAATAAGTCTAATACCGCTTGATTGAGACTCTATAAGGCCTTATCTTGACTTCACATGGAACCTGATACTAGGGTGTTTGAACCTCAAGGTACCCATAGATAGTGCCTGGCCAGAGGACAAGGAGCAATGGAGTTTTTCAGGGAGGAGGTCAGGTGAAAAGTTGTGACAAAGAAAGGACAACAAAGAACGGGTGATGTGTGGGGATGCCCACCAGACCGTCAATTTGGTTGTGGGGATGCAATCATTATAGATAGTCTTCTAATCACCGGAGAAGAAGATGATGCTTGCAACAGTGGCTCCAAGTACATGATAAGAGCTTTGGGTGCTGGGGAGGGTATTGCAAGGGTAGGCGGTGGTTATGGAAGGATACATTGGTGTGGACTTCATGGGGAAGGGATTTATTACATCTGGATGGAGAAGTGGATGACAATAGTTGGGGCATTTTTATGTAGGGTGTGAGAGGGAGTCCATTGGGGCTCATGAACCTTGTGATATTGTGAGGAAGTTGATGCATAAAGAAATAAGCAAATGGTTTGAGAGATGAGGGAAGGAATAAACAAAGAAGAAACGTGTAGTGGGGCATTAATATGCATGGAAGAATAACAAAAGGTGATAGGTGGGTGATGATATTCTTACCATCGGATCCAGATCTATTGGTCTCTAGTGAGGGCTTGATTAACCTAAGTTATGTTATCTAAATCAAAATATATGCATAGCAACATTACCACAAATATAAATGAAATTTTATAAATTTAAGCATGACAGTTGATTAAATTTATTCAATCTAATTCCACTTTACCTTTCTCTTTCTTTAATCAATTTAGGAGTAGATTCAACCACCAATTGACTTGAAAACTAGTGTGCTATAATTTGGATGTGACGAATCCAAATTTAGCATCGGTTGTACATCTTAATATTTTTTATATTAGATTCCATAAATTATATATAAATCATCAGTTAAAGTACATACTCCTCTTAATTAATGGATTATAATACTATTCTACCTATTATTTAGACTTCTCTCATCTTATGTTGCAATGTACATTCAAGTTAAAGCCAAAACTTTAAAATTTTGTATTATTAATCCTAGAGAAATATTTAATAAACTAAATAATCCTAAAACTTCATGAAATAGGATATTTATCATCTTGTAATGATTTTACTCCTAAAAAATCTAATATAAAACAAGTATAAGGAACTTAATACTTCTCCCATTTGAAGAAGGGGTCCAGGAAAGGGAGGGTTTTGATATGGTCCAATTTTTTAGAATGTTACATAACTCTACACCTCAAAGGGGTTTTTGTCCCCGAAATCCATCCATCAGTAGCTCGGTATACTAAGTCATGATTATAGACTAATATAAATGGTGCCTAATTAACTTATTGTAGTATATCATACCATACCACACACCTTACTTGTATAATACATTTTCAAGGTGGAACTATAATACTCCATACAATATGTCATCCATAATCTTCTCATATGGGATGCGGAGCTAATGGCATTACTCACACACCTAGGATTATGTTCATAGTATTGCATTCATTATGGATACCTAAAATGTTATGATGGTCTCTTTGTCCCATCATCATGATTATAACATATCAATATCTAGCATCTTGACTCTACAAACCATAAACTCTTGTATGTGATTCCTATATGATTAGACCCTTAGTTTAACCAAACAAGGATAACATAAAACCTAATATAATGATTAATTTAGGCATAAACCATATCTACGGTTACATGAAACTATAGTCATACCATGAATCTAAAAACTGCATATGATGATAAAATGAATATATGGAACCAAAACCCTATTTTGTAGTTGGCTAACCCAACCTACCCATGTTTGGTACCCTTATATGATGCACTATTATGATTAGGTTTCATAACAACATATGATATCTCAATACACATAAAATTAGACCTAACAAATGAATGATTCTTAATATATAAGTAATCCCTTTTAATAAGTCATATATGATTCTTTGTTCACTAAGAGGTATGATGTGCTTAACGCAATCAGAGATTTCATGTAATTGGATAGAATAATGTGCCATTATATAAGTTAATGTTGGCATTAATGGACTTATTAAGTAATTGAGTAAAACAACCTAATTTTTACATTATAATATAAGATAACCCTCTTGATAGCAATGTGAAGTTAATAAGACTCTATAATGGACGTTGATGATAATCATGCATTTATAATAAATATAAAGATAATGAGTCTAATCTCTAATTGTACTGGAACTCATAAAAACAAGTTTCAAAAGTGAAATTTAACTTCAAAATATTATTTCCCACCCCCACAATTTTCTAACCACTAAATTTGGTCTTAATCTGTTAACATATACAAACCCAATTTGATTAGTAAAGAAAAGAAATTATTATTTAACATACATAATTAAAATTCTGACTTGGATATGGTTTCTCGAGTAATACTCTATCACAAGGAATTTTCCTTTTGTTTTCCTTTTACTTGTGTGGGACCACTATGTGAAGAGTCAAGATTGGTTCCCAAGCCTTGTCTGCATGATCTGACGATCGGGGAACTTTCTTCCTCCCCGATTTCTTATGTGTTTCTAAACCTATCTGATGGTGGACTTTATATGGAGGATTTTTCCTCCTCGCCTCTTCAAACCTTATAAAAATTAGTCCCATTGAATTTGGAGGGAAATTCACACCTAGTAAACCTAAACTTATGCCAAACTCTAAATAAATTAGGACTCTCTAAATCGCTCTCCATGATTTTTTCTCAATTGTAGAATATTTCCCTTCTGACCCCCTTATATAAAGTCAATTGTTTTCCATGAAGTCCCTTTATGTCTTTAAGATGTCTTCACAAATAATTTTAACTAAGAGACTATACTTAGGTGAGACATGATCACATTCAACTTTGGGTTGTCATTAGGGGGTAAGTTCTTGATTCTGTTACATGTCAATTGCTTGCTCCTAAATGATTGTTGAATCCTCCTGAGTTTTCTCTTCTGAGTTTTTGTTTTGGGCTTCTTTGAGCTATTTCTCCCCGAACCTATTTTCCTCTAGAATTGTGGACAACCTCGTTAAAGATCTCTAGTTTGCAAAAATCTTTGGAAAAGCTTTGTAATTACCTTTGGCCTATGTCAAAGCTTGTTGATGCATTTGTTTGGTGTTCTGTTCATTGGTTTCCAGTTTCACATTTCACACTATTTTCTCTATCTACAACAATCCTCAGTGAATTTCATGGTGCATTTATGTTTTCCTATTGGTTTTCTCAAGTCTGAAAGGTTTTAGAATGGGTGTCCATGATGATGGCATCATGTTGCTTGTTGGTAACAAGATCCCTTGGGAAGAGGGGTTTATCAAAAGCTTATAGTTGATGAAACTACCATAGATAGAGAACAAGATGAGTGGATATTGTTTTACCTATACACCTCTATTTTGGTTTTCATTTATGTAATTCTATGATGAGCTTTCCCATATTTTCTCACCTCCTATTTGACTTAATTGTGCGACCTATTTGATCAAGCAAATGTACCAATATGATTTTTCATGCATATAATAATAAAATCAAGTGTTGGGTATACTAGTAATTGACGACATATTTTATTTCAATACTTTAGGAAATTGACTTAATATTGATAATTTATAAATTATTCTCTATTCATCAAAATAATTACAAATAAACACTCATTGTAATCAGAAAATATTTTAAACTTAAAAAAATATATCTCACCACTCAAATTTAACTATAATGAGAGTTACTAGTTTAGGGTTCTTGTTTTACACATTGATTTCATATAGATGTATATTCAATGTGATTATAGGTAAAGAAATACATTGATGTGATCTAGGCTTTATATCTTGATAGTTGATATGCATCTTTGAGGTAAGTTGCATTCCCCTATGAGTCATATTGCGATATCACCCTCCTGGTTCTCTCTTTGAACCTCTATGATGTATTCAATTATTGGAATACTTTTTCATGTTTTGATTGAACTATTTCAATCCAATTTGGTGATATAGATTTTGTGATCTTACTAATTTGACATCTATTCTTGTTGAACTCTAGATTATATCTTGTTCATCCTTTTTCTTGTGGTAACCATAATTTAAGGAATTGAACTAAGTGAAACCCTCATTTTCTGGTGATGAATTTTGTGGTCTTATGATGAATCCAAATTGTAGAGATGAACTCTTTTTCCCACTTTTGTTGTGGATGTCCAATGTGATAGATTTTTGTGATGTAAATTTGATTGGAACTATATTATGACTTTCACTTTCCTATACATTATTGCATGATTGTTGATTAAATATTACTAGTTATATAAGTGCATTGGATGTTTGGTTATTCACTCATGTTATATTTTGGGATGGAGCTTATGTGCCATATAGCTGGGTTATGTGCCCACCTTTATATATTTAGTATGTGCCATTCTCTATCACTTTTTGGGTTTATGTTCGGTAACCATCATTATTTATTTATATTTCACTAGTTTTGCCTTTATCTCACTTGCATGCTAAACTACTAAATTATATTTATGGGTTGTGTGCCCTAATTTATTGATTGTGCTTATGTTGAACATATTGATAAATTGATATATGGAAAGTGCATTTTTATACCTAATAAAATTGTTTTGATATCTACTTGGATGTTCTACTTCCCTCTTTGTTGGAAGCCTTGATAAGTATGTTGTTTTCCTTTTTCCCTAATATTTCTCAATCCCTTTGTATATGCTCATACAAAATTTTAGTGATGATAAATCTCATTTTGTCTTCTCTTGTGGGGTGCTTCCAACCCCTAGGTGAAGGACACAAAGAACTTGACACGATGACCTAGACTTGGCTTAGTGGAGTTGATTCTTTTAGGAGATAGAGTGAATGTAGGTCAGAATTCCCTTTGCATAGATCTTGAAGTTGTTACCTTTGTGTAATTCCCCAAGTTGAACATTATGATGTATCTTATAAATTTGCAAATAGTCAATATATTTTATATCATTGTTATTTGTGATCTTTATGATATCCATTTTTCCAAGAATAAATAATAGTTATTCATACATTGAGAAAAGTTGGTGTCTGTTTGTTTTAGATTATGACTCTTATTTCATTTAGTGAGGATTGGATCCCCTCTTAGGTCCAACTCCTTACAAGATGGTATTAGAGCCTGGATAGTCAGATTTTAACTTTTCACTTTTATATCCTTTTGGCTTCCTATCTTATCCCATAAGTTCCTTATATGACCTTACCCCACATAGGAACCCTCTAGGTGATATCTTTACTCTAGGATATATCTATGTTATTCATGATATGTAGATGTAGAAACTTTTGAGTTGCACATAAGGATCTTGATGAGTAAACCATAATGTGATGTGATCCACAATCTTATACCCTAATATGTAGTTTAATTGAGATATATCTCTATAAAAGTTATGAGTTCTGACTTTAGGATGATATTGAGTAATATGGATGCAAGTAGTGATACATGGAGATCTTAATATGCAAAATTGTTGCATGGTTCATACATGTATTTCGGTACCATCATTCTTTACATTGCATAGTTTCTTACTGCCAAAAATTACTTTCCTTTATACTATTATATGTACAAAGAAAATTGTATGGATTTCATCAATGTTTTCTTGAAACTAGTCACAATGAAGAGACGTATGAAGTTTTGCTATAGATGCCCTAGAATTAGTTAGAACAGAAATCCCAGACCCTAGTTTTGAGTGTGGAGTCATGACTACGATGGTGTGGCTTGTATTAAAGGTTTACTGGACTCCCCTTTGTTACTCTCTTAGGTTGTGGAGTTTCGACCCATGTGACTTATTAGATGCTTATAGATTTGTTATGTTAGAAACACAAGGACATAAAACTTAACCCTATGTGGATAATATCTTCTAGTTTGAGGCTTGAGCTATGTACTTTGAAAATATACTTGGTAATCACAACAAAATGATGTACATATGAAATCATAATACATTTCAGAGTTGTTTAGTTTGACTTATGGGGTTAAACCTTTTAAGGGGTAGAGAGTAGTTAATTGATAGTGTATGGATGATTATATTTCAAGTAAAAATTTCTTTTTAAGGGGTGGGGTGTTGTAACATATCGAAACCTATCATCTTGACTCTAGAAACCCAAGTCCCCTGGATCTAATACTTATATGGTTAGACCCATAGTTTTAGCCAAATAAGGAAACACATACACCTAATGCACTCATATGTGCCTTATGAACATCAGTTGCATATATAATGACTAATTTAGGTATAAACCCTAGCTAAGGTTACATGAAACTATAATCATTCCATAAATTTGTAAACTCTCATATGATGATGAAATGAATATATGGAACTCAAACCCTAGTGTGTACTTGGCTAACCTAACCTACCTATGTTTGGTACCCCCTGTGATGCATTACCATCATTAGGTGTCATAATAGCATAAATATCTTAATTCACATAAAATTAGACCTAATAAATGGAATGATGCTTAATATGTAAGTAATCATTTTATTATTCATATATGCTTCTTTGTTCACTATCTCATACACTAGAACAAAAATATGACTAATGAGAGGATGTACGTTGTATATGAAATTGAATAATAATTGGAGCTTACGTGTAATTGGATAATAATGTGCCATAATATAAGTTAATGTTGATATTAATTGACTTAATAAGTAATTAAGTAAAATAAACTAGTTTGTGCATAATAATATAAGATAACCTTGTTAATAACAATGTGAAGTTAATAAGACTCTAACTAATGAATGTCGATGATATTATAATAAATATAAAGATAATGATCCTAAACTCTAGTTGTATTAGAAATCATAAAAGGAAGTTTTAAATGGAATTTAACTTCAAAAATGGATTCAGCACCCCTCAATTTTCTTACCTACCAAATTTGGTCTAAATTGGAGAACACATACACCCCCAATTTGAATAGGAAAAGAAAAAGCATTATTATATAACATACTTTGATAAATTTTTTACTTGGCTAAGGTTTCTCGATTAAAACGCTATCACAAGGAATTTTCCTTTTTTTTTTCTTTTTAACCAAAAGGGACCACTATGTTGGATGGCCAAGATTGGTTCCCAAGACTGGTCCACCTAATCCAGCGATCAAGGATCTTTCTTCCTCCCAAAATATTGCTGCATTTCTAGGCTAGTCTGGTGGTGGACTTTTAGAGAACGGTTTCTCCTCCCTGCCTCTACAAACTTCTCAAAATCACTACATTCAATCTGTAAGAGGATTCCATACCTCCTAAATCTAAACTTTCCTTTATTCTCTAATCTAAATAGGAATCCCCAAATCCACTTCCATAATTTTTGCATAGCTATAGAACCTTCCCTCTAGTACCCTTATATAAAGGTGATTACTTCCCATAAACTCCCTTTGTGTCTGTGAGATCTCTCTACATATAATTTTAACCAAGGAACCATTCTTACATGAAATGTGCTCATGTTCAACCTCAATATTGTTGTTTGGTGGTAAATTGTTGAGTTTGTTACATGTGTATTGCTTGCTCCTAAATGATATTGTTCCTCCAGGGTTGTTTTCCTGAGTTTTTCTTTAGGATTCTTTGAGCTATTCCCCCTAGTTCCATTTTCCTTTGGCATTATGGACAATATCATTAAAGATATCTAGTTATAGAAAAGCTTTGGAAAATCTTCATAATTACTTGTGACCTTCTGTGAAGCTTGTAGAAGAATTATCTTGGTGTTTTTTTCACTGGTATTAGTTTCTAGTTTCACATTTCTCTCTATTTTCTTTCTGTGACAATTCTCAGTGAATTTCATGGAACCTTAATGTTTTCCTATTAGTTTTCTCAACTCCTCAAGGTTCTGGATTGGGTGTCCATGAAGATTGCATCATGTTTCTCACTAATAACAAGATCCCTTGGGGATAGGGGAGTAGCGGCTTGTGGCTAATTATACTACCATGGATATGTAAGAACATGATTGGCTATTGTTTTACCTATACACCATTGTTTTGGTTTTAATTTATGACATGCTATAATGGGATTTCCCATCTTTTCACACCTCCTATTTGCTTTAGTCATGTAGACTATTTGATTGATGCAATGTAGAAATATACCTTGTCATGCATGAGATACTAAAATCATATGTGGGATATATTGGTAATTGATCATATAATTTGACATTAGTATTTCAATAATTGATTTAACTCTTTTTTTGGAAATAGGTAAATATATTTCCAAAGGAACTTGTAGAATAGGACCGAACTAAAAAAACATATACATCGAGTTGTTATCTACAAAAACCCTAGTATCTATTGGCTTGCTCAGACAGACCAGAGGCAAGGCCCTTTCTACATTTGAAAGATCATAAAAGTGTACAAGCCACCTTCTCCACAATCTCATCTTCTCTACAAAAATTCCTACTATGAGTTCTGTTATTCCTCTCCTCCCATACATTATAGCAAATGCCTGTAAGGCACGAGCCACCTATAGCACGCTCATGTTTACCAGTGAGCATACCCATCAGCTTGGAAATCAACCCATTGATGCTATCATCAAAAACTTATCCCCACCCACATCTGAGTGTGACAATCACCCAAAGTCTTCTAAAGAAACTGCATGTCCCAAAAATATGGTTATGACTTTCTTCCTCCCGCTTGCATAGTACGCATCTCCTCTCCACCTGCAAACCCCACCCAGCAAGTCTGTTAGTAGTAGGTAACCTATGGAGGACAGCCTTATAAGTTGTCGTGCTCCACTTAGGAATGTGGCATTTGTTCCACAGTAGCTTGTCCCATAACACATCAGCATCCTCGTCTCTGTTAGTCCATGGTGTCACCTTTGGGTTGACAAGAGAAGCAATACCATTGTCATCAACACAGTACATGTTCTGTATGTTCTCCCATCTCTTGTACATATTCCTCCACACCCTCGATGACTTGCCAACGAAGCCACAGTTCAGACCTCCATACCTTCTTATCATCCATTGAGTCCATATGTTATCACCTCCTCTTAGAAATCTGTCGACTCTTCTCCCATAGCTCTTTGTGACCATGGTCATTGGGTTTGTCAAATTGAGGCCCCCTTTGCAGTAAGGCTTCACTATGATGTCCCAAGCCATGGCATGGCTACTTCCTCCCCAAACAAAGCTAGCCAAGAGCTTCCTCATGTTCTTAAAAGTAGGATGCGGGATGTCACACACCTCGCACCAGTATCTGACCATTGCCTGAAGCACAGACCTAGTGAGAAGGATCTTCCCCGCCATAGACAGCCTCATAGCAGCCCATCCATCGATTTTACTCCTCAACTTGTCCAGACATTGCACGAAATCAACCAATGAACCTTTTCCCCCAGTAACCAGAGTGCCCAAGTACCTGGTAGGCAAGCGACCAATTTTTAGACCCACTGCATCCCTGAGCCTTCCTCGCCTAGCATCGCAAGACTTCGACAGATATATTCTTGACTTGATGGTACTGATGTAGAGTCCGGTGAGGTACCCGAACCTGCTAAGAATCCTTTTTAACTCTTTTAGACTGTTAGCATGCCCAGAGGTAAACAACACGACGTCATCAGTGAAAATGAGGTGGGAGATTACTTTGGTATTATGAACTTTGAACGGCTTCACCTTCCTTGTATCTTCTACTTCATTCATCATGACGGTGAGGCACTCCATCACAATAGTGAATAACAGGGGGAGAGGAGATCCCCCTGCCTTAGTCCATTCGTCGCAGTAAACAACCCCACTGGCCCACTGTTGAGAAGGATGGAGAAGGACGTGGAAGTAACACACTATTTTATCACCTTGATCCATCCATCGTTGAAACCCAACACTTTCATCATGGCCCAAAGCGCATCCCATCTGACGTAGTCATATGCCTTTGTCAAGTCAACTTTGAGGCAAGCTTTGGCATTGCTATTGGCGAGTTTGAAGCCTGTGAGGAATTATGCGGCAAGAAGAGTACTATCAAAAATCTTCCTGCCTTGAATAAAGGCGCATTGCTCCTTAGATATGATAGAGGGAAAGACTTTCTTCAACTGAACTGCAAGTAACTTAGGTAGGATTTTATATAAAACATTACAACATGCAATAGGTCTGTAGTCAACAATGCTTTCAAGCACACTCCTTTTAGGAATAAGTTTGATAAAGGAATGATTCACATCACGAACCATGTTGTGACCATTTAGAACCCATCTGATAGCTTTGTTGATGTCATCTTTGATCAGATACCATATAGCCTGAAAGAACCTTCCATTCATCCCATCGGGCCCAAGGGCCTTGCTAGCCCCTAAAGAGAACGCAGCATGTTTGATCTCATCATCATCAGCATAGGCTCCAAGCATCGCATTCGTATCATCATTAACTCTTTTGTTTGGCATGATATGAGCAAAGGAAGAGCATCCTATTTCCTCTTGATTGTATAGCCTATTGAAGTAGTTGACAGCAATGATGGCCACTTCTTCTCTCCCATTAACTACAATCCCCTTCTCATCCACCAGCTCATGTATGCACTCCTTCAAATCCTTCTTTTTAACTACTCTGTGGTATGTCTTGGTATTGCGGTCACCATCCTTCACCCACTCCATCCTACTCCTTTGCCAATAGAAGAGTTCCTCTGATTTCCACAATTTCAGCAGTCTGTCTTCGGCTTCCACTTCTTCTTTTATGAGCTCAGAGTTCAGAGGGTCATGTCTACTTTTCTCCATCACCGAGTTGTACTTGTTTTCATCTTCATAGATCAGGATTTTTCAAGTTAATCTTCTCTTTACTCCACTTCTTCAATGCCTTCTTAGTGTTCTATAGCTTCTTCAAAGCTACAAACATATCATTCCCAACTACATTGATGTTCCAACTTTCCTCCATGACCTCTTTGAATCCAAGCCATTCACACCACAAGTTAAGAAATTGGAAAGGTCTCTTAATCACTAGTTTTTCCACCAAATCAATCCTCATCCACGAGTGATCGCTTAGAGAGTCAGCCCCCAATTTGATGAACAAATTAGGCCACTTGTTCACCCACTGCTCATTAACCAGCCCCTTGTCAATGGAGTTGGCTATCATGTTACCCCTTTGTTTATTGGACCAGGTGGTCACACCTCCCACTTTATTGAGCTCAATGAGCTGAGCTTCATCCACCATGTTATTGAAGGCTTACAAGACCCTTTCAGGAACCTTTCTACCCCCAACCTTCTCATCGATTCTTCTGATGTTGTTGAAATCCCAAATGACTAGCCAGGGGATCTCATGTTGCGCCGTCTCCATAATTCTCTTCTACATACTAGTTCTATCAGCTTCAAGCCTTTCACCATAGACTGCGCTCATGATGAACGACACACCCCCTGGTTACAACAGGACATTATGATGACTTGATCAGCTGAATTAATCTCATCCACATACCAGACATCATTCATCCATCCCACAATGATTCGTCCACCATCCTTCTGGTCAAGGTTGGATATGGCACTCCACCCCTCTAGGAATAGTGTGTCTACTCTCTCTTTCACATTCTTTCTTATCCTGGTTTCCAAGCACACAATTAGAGTGACCCCAATCGACAAGATTACTTTCCTTACCTCCCTTTGGCTCCCCGCCAAAGAGGCCCCTCGCACATTCCATGCAAGGATGGACATTAAATATCCTTGCTTGTCCCACCCCCATTCTTAGGGCGGGCACTCTTCCTTCCCTTCTTAGTTGTGTTCCTTGTTTGTCTCGGGCTCCTTCTACGCCCTTTTTCTTGCGATCCTAGGTCATCATCAGCAACCTGATTCAACACCAAGAACGGGTTGACATCCTCCACAACAGCAGTCTCTTTGCCCTACCTTTTGTTAGCTCAGGTGTCACTTTGAGGCACCTCACCCTCTTTGTCTCCATTGGTATTCTCACATGCAGCCACACCAGTCTCAGAAGGGGTCACATCGGATGGAGTTGTCTTAGAAATATCATCGACAACCACCACAACAGTCATTTGTTTAGCCACTTTTTCTTTTCCCCTCCTCGTCCCCTACGGTGGTCTGGACTTCCCTTGCCTTCTGGTTCTGGCTCGTGGAGGCTCAGGGATGATAGGAGGGGCCCTGCAGACATTCTTTCTCCTTTCACTTGGGCATTGACCAGTACTGTGCCCGAATACCTTGTAGGTGCTACACCTGTCTGGAATTGCTTCATTCTTGAATTTGACTTCCCATTCGTCCCCATTAGGGAGTTCCACCATCACCTCTGGCGGAGGCTCCTTATTAGTAGAGATGTCGACGCAGAAGTAAGCACATCCATAGGCTGTCCCATCGGTCCTTCTGTCGATAGCACGGGGAGCCCCTACAGTGTGCGCGATCACTGTGATGGCTTGTGTCATCTAATGCTTACCCACATCTGGGAGGGAGACCCAGACGGGGGCAGTAGTGAATGCGACTCTGCGGGTATCAGCTTGTGGAGTCCATTTACGGACTAGAACCAGCTGATCATCAAAGAACCACGGCTCCTTCATCATCGCAACATTGCGATCAGCGTCATTGGCGAACCTCATAAGGAAAAGCCCCCCATCCAGAGTGAAAAGCTCGAGCTCGCCCTTCGGCTGCCAATGCCTGATCATCCATCCCTTCAGTTGCTAAGGATGGCATTTCTGGCCCAGTAACTGCACGATGGCGGAGAAATGGTGGTAATCCTCCATCTCGTCCATAATGGGATTGTTGAATCTCGTCCATAGTCATTCGTCTCCCTCCTTTGGGAATGGGACCTTCGGGTCTGCCGCCACGACACCCCGGATCTTTGAAGGTGGACCAGTAGCTGACTTCACCCAATCTCGCCCGACAGTAACATCAGTGTCAGGGGTGAACCGGTCTTCATTCTTCCCGATCGCCTTGGAGGAAGAAGGCATAGCAGTGGAAGGGGGTGGGCCGCCCCCAGTCGCCATGGGAGTCGCCAGCCCTAGGCGGAGCAAGCGATAGGTATCTTATTATCTAAGTAAGTTTTTAATAATTGATTTAACTTTGATAATTCATAACTTACTAGTAAATGCATGTGCTTTGCACATGAGTCATGTGATTTATGAATGAATGTTTAGAAGATAATGTTTTGATCACTTTTGGTACTTTAATGGTTATAAGGTGAATATTAATTTTAAATGTTAGGGGAATAAATTGGTGTACATATTTCTTAGCCTATGAGGAAATAATTGTGATGGTAGGATGATGATGAATGTCAATACATTTTTGTAGTTCATTACAGAGTATGAATGTGTTATAAAGTTCACAAGTAAACTTGGCACAGAGTATGTCATCAAATAAGGGATTATATTCCTAATGAGTTTTGTTGGGCTTACTATTCATGCACAAATAGTGGTTTGTATATTTATTATTCAATAGATATAGTTTGGATACTAAATAATATGATAGTAACACAACTACACATTTAGTGACATCTCAATACAATTAGCTAGTATGTTCTATGTTAATTGCAATCAGCTATACTTATTACAAAAATTTAAAAAATTTCCACTAATGACCTAAAGGTTTACAGTTAAGAATCACACTTATGATATAGGATGAGAAAAGCTACATATAGCAACACAATGATGATTAACAAAAATTAAAAGGTCTATACAAAATTCCCACAAACATACCATCAATATTACATCTCTTCCTATCATAACTAAATACAATTTTATTTTCCATCATCATAACTATTATCATAAAGTAACATTGGTTGTCTTGAATTCCATACAAAAATTTTCAAATTTATATATTAAAGGTATCTCTACAATACATATGATCAATTATGATGATATATTCATTGTTAAACAAATTTTTAATTCATACAAATGCCAAGATAGCTATTTCAAAGGATGGTATATTATCTTTCTTAATATTTTGAATAAAAAGTTTTTGCTATTGTCTATAGCCTTGACTCCTTCATGTAGTTTCTAATTCAACATATCTTGTATTTAAATAAATATTGTTTATATTTTTGTATTAACTTCAAGGTCCATTTTGCATCAAAAAAGGAATAATTACTTAAACTATGAATTTTGGAATCTAAAAGTAATAGAAACATATATTAGGTGGTTGTATTTGGTTGTATCATATTGCAAATAAGGAATATTCATGTCTTTGGTACATTAATTTTATATTATAATATTTATCATTAAAAAGTATATTTATTACTCTTATGTTCATTTTTGTGTTTAGTAAACTTATATTTCTATGATGCTTAATACTCCAACCCAAACAAACTATATGAAAATGTGAAAAAGAAATCTTATAACTTCATAGATTTTGAGTTTATATTTTAAAGTAGGATGGTAATGTGATTTGTATGACATGTTTTCACTTCCAAAATAAAGAGAAGCAATTAGTTACTCTAATCTGATATTTACATTATATTGTATCAAGGTTTTCTCATTTTCTCTTCTAACTCATTTCCTTTAATATTGACACCTATAAAATCATGATTGTATAAAAAAATTAGATGTTGGTCAAATGATGTCATGATGTGATAAATGCCATAAATACCATAAATGGCTATCATCATAGTATGTGCTTTCATGTTAGTTGATCAAATTTCAACATTCTAAATAGAGGTAAGTGTAATGTAGTAGTTTACTAAAGTGTCAACATACTTGTGACTATAAAAATATAATCATATTTCAATTTTGACTAAATTACATGTAATGGTTTTTTTATATGTTTTGTTAAAATAGATTTACAAATCAATGACAACATGCATTTTCATCTTGTGTGTGGCCAGGACATGTGTATTGCATGATACACAAATTGATAGATATTTTTACCCTAAAAATGTATACTGCATATTGATTCACATTGTCTCAAATCTTTAAATTGAGCTTCAATGCATAATTAAAGGTTCTATTTGTATATTTGCTGAAAATGATAATTATAATTGTACAAACAATGTGAGTGGTGTTCATTTACAAAGTCAAAAATTGCATGCATTCGTCAATTTTATTTGATGTATTGGACTATGTAAACTTTTCCAAAATATTGTTTCCAAGAAACTATATCTAGATGCAATTTATTTAAGATGATAATATAGTTTAATAAATTCAACTTAGATCTATACAATCTTAGATCACTGTTAAGAAGCTTATAAATAAAGATTAAATAGTGAATTTTTAGAAATATTAAATTTACCTGGTATAAAACATAATATAAGGAAATTAAAAGGTCTACTCTTTTTATTTCATTACAACATATTACAAATGCATAACGATAATAACTTCATATTTTTTTTCATATTTAGTGACAGATTAAACTACGCGTCAAAATAGCAAATTGCAAAGAAGCTCATAATTTGGCATTATAACTTGGATAAATCAGTACATTTATCTAGAACTAAACAAGTAATGCTATAGTCCTAAATCATCCAATTAGATGTCACTTCAGTCAAACGTTATCAACACATTGTTTATTTTTATTAATATGAAATACTACTTATTTGAAAATATGAGAAACATTATAACGCACTAAAAAATTGTCTAATGTCTAAAAGACGTAGTAGCTAAGACTCTACTTAGTAAAAAACACTTGGTGAATATAAAAATTATTAATAACTATCGAGGTATATACATAACTGCATATAATGTTTACCTTTTTCTACAAACCATCAACCAAACAATTAAATATAATGTATATAAATATGAAAAAAAAAGTTCTCCACCAAAAAAGAACCAAAAGGATCATGTAGGATTTGTTTTAGAGAAAATCCAAACATGAACGCTTTTCAAATTCACCATCGTGCAGTATACAAGTATGTTGTATTTGTATGAAAGTAATCATATGTGTTACAAAGACTAATGAAACTCCATATTCAAGTGAGTTAATAGATAAAATAATGATTTAATATTATGAAATGGCAAAATGATTTTAACAAATATTATTTGTAATAAATAAAATTCATATTGTTACGGTCACATTGCTATATATAAAATAAAATGTAAGAAAGTGTTAAATAAATTCAATAAGAACAATTGTATATAATTTCATATTTAAGGGGTAATTACCTCTCTCTATTGACTATAGAAGCACTGTTTTAGAACCAAATAGGGAAACATCAATTGAGTTTACTTTGTTGGTTGTGATTAAAATGTGTGCATGCTCGAATTGGATTGGTATCAAAACAATGACGAAAGAAAGGATAAAAGTGAAATCCAATAGAAGTTGCAAAGGCCTTGGAAAACACCAACAAACCCCAACATCGTGATTTTCCATAGATAAAAGGCCAAGTATCTGCCAAAACTATAAAGAAGTAAAGGGGAAATTGGTATAAAAAGAGACAGTTGGAGATTGGCAAGTGTGTCTCCAGGGAACATTTGTTGTTGCTTCCTATCAACTGGCATAGGTGGACTTAAGCCATAGGAGCATGTTAAGAAAGATTGAGACAAGTAGAAGTAGTAGGCAAGAACCCCAATATCCGGTTTTAGATCTAAAAGAAGATAAATCCTAGAGTGATAGAGATGTCATAAAAGAAAAGGAAGCAGTAAATTTGTTGCATATGGAAATCTAATTCGAAAGTAGAACGTACAAGCAATATGTGGGGCCTGCGCTCTTCGTCATAGCCATTGAAGATGACCTTCAACGATTTTCTTTCTCTGTGTGTTGAAGATTCTACCCATTAGTCTGCTGGTCGTGGTTGCATCTTTAACCCATCATTGGCTTACTACTGTGACTGAGGTCATTATATCTGGCTACGTATAACTTCACGTCTTGGATCTACGTGGGATTGAAATCCCCATATTATGTATCTCCTTGTGCTATATGGAACGCATCTAATGTTTTTAATGCATAGGTTCATTCTTCTATAATCTAAACAATAGTCAACTCGGAAGCATTATCGCGAGGTTAATTAGGAGAAGTTCATATATTTACCAAGAAGATTATGTGTATTTGAGTAGGGTTTTCCTGCTTCATCAAGACACCAACTTGCCGGCTTTATAGTCAAAAATCTTCGCATCACTTGCAATAAACCAATAGCACCTGCTCACCCTATTTCACTTTTAACATCCTCCTTGGATGTCGACGAGGAGGTCCATATTACAGTGCATCTACAAATCATTGTATACTACTGACTCATGGATTCATCTCCTTTCTCACCGTGATGTCTGTAGTATTATATGTGAAAGAACCCTGGGCATAAGTGTTGAATCTACGAGAAGTGGGCTTACATTTATGCCAAGTTGGTGAAAATCTGATGTGGTGGATTCGTTCCCGGATAGCAACGTACGGCTCGATACTATGGTGGATCCTTTTGGATGTGCTAGGGCTATGCTTTTTATTGTTTTTGTAGACCAAAATGAGTGGTCTTTCTGAATACAGCTAGGATTGAACACTGTCGTAAACGTTTTGTTTCCAAAAGAGTGGTCTTTTAGGTAGAAAATGAGTAGAGATTTAGTCTTGAAGATTCCAACTATTGACGGATAAAGAGGGAGGATGGCGGAGAGTTGAACTACTCACGGTCTAGATAAGGGAGGATGGCGAAGATTGCAACTACTCACGGCCTCACTAAGGGAGGATAGAGATAAGTGGTCATGCTTAGTATGATAAAATAGTAGATTGTTTATTTATCAAAAAATTATAAATAAATAATCTTTGGAATTAGAAAAATATTCAATACCTACATAAATATAATATGTAACCTGATTAAACTATAATAAGATTTTATAATGTAGGGTTCATATTACACACATCAATTAACAATATATTTATATTCAATGTGGTCACAGGTGAAAAAATACCTTGATGTGATCTAGTGTTTGGATCTAGATAGTCGACACGCGTCTTTGAGGTATGTTGCATTCTACTATGAGTCATGTTGAGAAATTACCCTCTTGATTCCCTCTTGGAATCTATATGAGGTATTAGATCATTGAAAATCCTCTTTCATGTTTTAATTGAACTATTTGGATCCAATTTACTAATATAGATATCATGACCTTACTAATTTTGTGAGTGTCCATGTTGAACTATAAATTTTATCTTGTTCAATATTTTCCTTATGGTAACCCTAATTTGAGGAATTGAACTAAATGAAAACCTAATTTTTAAGTGACGGCTTTTGTATCTTATGATGAACCTAAATTTTGGATATGAATTATTTTTCTTAATTCTATGGTGGATGTCTTATATGATTCATTTTTGCGATGGAATTTTCACTAGAACTATATTAAGACCAAACTTTCACTTGCCTCTATATTATTGAATGCTTGTTGATTCAGTAGTACTGGAGTTATACAAGTTCTTACAAATTTTGAGTTATGTACCCATTTTATACTTTGAGGTGGAGGTTGTGTTCCCCATACCCGGGTTGCATGCTCACCTTTATATATTTGGGAGTTTGGTTATGTGCCATTATCTATCAAGTTTCGGGTTATGTTCCCTTACCATCATTGTTTACTTATATATCACTAGTGATATGTTTATCTCACTTCCATGCTAACTTTTTTATTATTTTGACGGTTATGTGTCATAATTTATTTGATTGTGCTTATGTGTCACATGTTGATAATTTGACATATAGCAAGTGCTTATTTTGTATATATTATAATTTTCTTTTGATATCCACTTTGATGTTCAACTTCCCTCTTTGTTGGAATCCTTGATAAGTATATTGTTATCATTTTTCCCTAATATTTTTCAGTTCCTATATATATGCCCATATCGGCATTTTTGTGTTGACAACTTACATTTTGCCTTCTCTAACGGGGTTTGCTTCCAATACCTAGGTGAAGGACACAAACAACTTGACATGATCACATGGACTTGTCTTAGTGGATCAAACTCTTTTGGGAGATAGACTTATTGTAGCTCAAACTTTCCTCCTCTTAGATCTTGACGTTGTTACCTTCATGTAAGTCACACTAGTAGATTATCATGTATATTGTAAAATTGCAAATAGTCAATATATTTTATACCATTACTATACTTTGGTCTTTATGATGTACATTTTTGAAAGATTAAATAATAGTTATTCATCCATTGAGAAAATTTGGTGTGTGTTTGTTTTGGGTGATGACTCTTATTTGATTTAGTGAGGAGTGGATCCCCTCTTGGGTCTCAGTCCTTATATTTATGGTTGGTGTCACCTCTTTCTTCTCCCTATCTCTCTCTCAACACGTGTGTGGTCTCTAAGTTTATTTCTTCTCATTTGCAACACTTAAGCATAAATGACCAGTTTTCATGAATATGATTTCTTTTGGGGTCATTCAGGTTGCAACAACTAAGATGGTGAACTAAGCTAATTTAGGGGTGAAAACCTCAACATATATCATCATGATTTCTATAATCAATTTAGTGACTATTATGTCCTTCTATGATATCATTTTTATTAAGTGTACAAGTACTATCAGGGTTTAACATGCTTGTATATTTTCTTTTCCTTTTGATATTTAGGTTATATCTTAATTTTAATATATTTATAATTTTTACTAAGGAGGATTGATTATCCAATGTCTTTTGACCACACATGTCATATAGTCTATTAAGTAGGTTTTTTAAGGTATAATGTTAGGGTTTTAGTTGCAAATGTGGTTACCTTAGACCTTTGATAGTAAGTTTAATTGCTCTTATTGAATTAGTTTTACATGATTTAAGAATACAATTTAAATTACACATGTTTTGATTAAGTTGTATTCAATTCATTTTCAATTGAATTTATTATGGTGTATGGGAAAGATGGACCTTCATAAATTCTAACATCCTTAGTGTGTTCAATCTAGGTTTTGGTGTACACCCTATTGAATAGAGTATAAGAATCCATCCCTTGAAAGAGTTTATCTATAACTAAACTAACAATCCAGAGACACAAAAAAGTAGGTCAACTACATCACACATGTTCAAAACTTCTTCTCCATACTTTCTACGACCCTCGTAGACCTGGGGCCATAGGAATGGCCTATCCAATGACCATCCTAAATCACAAGTCTAAAATGGAGAAGATCTAGAGTAGTCAGACTCTTTAATTTATAATCTGATACTCAGACCCCTGCAACTATTATACGAGGTCCGATGTAGTAATCGGGGTTGATCCACAGGGACAAGGTGGTTACTGCTAAGAGCGTATAACCTTTTCTCGGTTACACCAACCAAGAAGGGCAGGTTAAAAAGGTGTTCCTAATAAAATGGTATTACTTCAAACAAACAAAACCAGAAAAGAAATATATAGAAACAAAACCAGAGAACAAAGTAAACAAGCATGTGTTAACAAGATATAGATGGGAACAGGAATGGGTTTCACCTACTAAGATCTCTCAACAACATGCAACACACCCTTTTTATTCCCTTAGCAAGATTACAAGCGATCATCATATGCATCTATTCCCTCCTTTCTCGAGCTTAGTATAGATCTACAATAGAAGGTTGTCTCTTTCTTGAGATGGCAAACAAACAATCACTAAGTATAACTATATGATCATTAGCTATAACATTCCAACACTTTCATGCATTCATATAACTCCATAACACTTAGATAAGGTTAGTGTTACTCTTTTGAGACACTAATTATAAAACATCACAAGATGGTAGCTAATCATACAAGTGAAGCATTAAGACCAAGTGAATGGAGATAATATTGGCTAAGAGCATATATATTCAAATGGATGTAAGTATATACATTTTGAGCCTTGGTTGCTACTCCCAACCCAAGCAACGAGTTTAGCCACTCATGTTCATGAGTAGCAATACGGGTTTACAAATGTCAAGGTACATCAAGATAGGTGAAGGGGTGGATGAATAGTGTAAGGAGGAGTGACATATCTAAAGAAGGGAAGAAGGTGATACACCAACAATACTCCTTCATGTCTAGATTGGACATTGTCTTGGAGGATAGAAACTCCTTCTTTAGAATAAGAGGATGGTAGATCTTCTCTCTACTCCAACTTTCATCTTCAGAGATCCAAGGTCGATGGATGTGGATGAGGGTGACTCTGGAGCATCACTTCATCATATCTCTGATTATCCCCCCTTTGCATGGACGAGGACGGGGCATATTTATAGGTGTAGTCCACCGGCTTAACCTATGTTACGGTCTCAACATCTGTAATGGTCGGTACTGTTGTTGTGGTCACGACTCCTGTATCGGTTGCTACTTATGTTTTGGTCATGACTCCAATATTGATCGCTATTGTTGGTAGAGAGTTGTGGTCGTAATAGCCAATTGATCATCTCATTTGAGGCAAACAATGGCTCTGTCATGGTCGAAACGCACAGTGGATCCTTGCAGTCAAAATGACTGCGTGGACATGTTGTGACTGGAATGATGGAGCCACATTATGTTGGATTGTAGTGACCAATGATAAACATGTATGAAGTAAAATTGGCCATGAGTTTTGGGTAGTCACATCAGGTCTTGTCAAAACCAATAAAAATTTAGTTAGACAAGTTTTAAAAAGGGGTTCAATATAAAGATAAGATAAGCACATAATGTCCACAAAATAGAATGTTAGCATCCAGTCAAGGAGTTCTTCACTAATGGGTTTCTATACTACTCAACCTACTTCTAGTGGTGACTTGGTTCCGAAAACCAGCGATGGTATCTAAAAATTCCTTTTTTGTTCATACAATTATAGTGAAAATAAGTTTAACAATTAAAATTTTGTGATGGAATCCAAAAATGGTGCCACAATTGATCTGAGAACTGCATCAATGACTTCCTCCAAACCATACATACACTATTTTTTCCATTACTTTTGTCTATAATATTTCAAGCATACAGAAGGACATTCAAAAATCATTTCTAACTTATATCATAGGAGGGAAAAGGTTCCTATTATACCTTGTCAACTTCTATAAAAACACAATAGGGTATGACATCCATTATTCTTCACTTCACCCAAATCATAGCTTAATTTACTTCATCCAAAGGCATTGAGAGATCATATGATTATTCAACTAGTATATGATTACATTAGGGGTTTTAGTTACTTGTTGGTTTACAACCACATTACCTTTACAAAACTAGGTGAATATATAGTCAACTTACTCATCATCTCATTCACTAGGACAATAAATAACACCATGTAGATGAGGGAGGTGAAATCTAAGGAACTAAAAACTTATAACTTTCTCAAACTATTCCTCATGTAAGAGGAATATCAGCCTCAGTGGGTGTCGTATCCATAGCTTAGATAGAGAGCTTTAGGCAAAACTACGTTAAGGTATTTTCATGTTGATGGCAAGGCCTTCCTAAACATAACAGATCTATTTCATGTCATAACCTAATATCAAGGGAATCATCCCCACTATACAACTTATGTCAGAGTTCTATGTTTATTATGCATGCATGCTCAATCCTCCTAGTGGAGATATTCAAAGCATGTTAGAAAAACAACAAGGAAAGGTTCTGAGGTAGAAACTAGGGTTAAGCCTAGGGATGAGTGTTTAAGTCATCTTGCACTCTATAGTAGTGAAATCTCTTCCCATAAGGTAGGGAAACATAAACTAATGGCCATGAGAGTCAACCCCTATGTAAGGAAATTTTCTCCTCCATTGAGGGTGTAGATGTAAGTAGGGTTCCCAAAAACTAAGTCTCGACCAAAACAATGGTATGGGAAGTGGAATTCACCAAATAAGATAGGGATTGAAACCCTAATAGGTAATCCATAACTTTGGGATAGGCATATCAACAACCTATATAGGGTTACTTGTGTAATTAAGGAAACATGGGATAACTTGAAATAGTCAGACTACCAACTGCTTTGACACTGATACCATATTGTAAAGAGTGGTACCCAAGAAGGAACCCACTCCTTACTTAATTGAGGAATGAATCCATGCAATTCCAAACATACTCCAATGTACAAAGTAAGGAGGTAAGCTATTATATTTATCAAAGGGTATGTAATAAATAGTACAATAATCAATATGCAGTGAAACATAAGTATTTACAAAGTTACAAGATATTTCATATACAATTGTTCCTCACCTTAAGTGTAAAATTATAAAATAAAAGGGTACATGTACTTATACACAAGACTACTTGTAGACGACAATCTATCCATCCCAAGCTATCATCACATCCACATCTTATCAACAATATTCCTAAGTCATTTTTCTTTATATCACCTACACCCAGGTGGCCTGGGAATACCACCCAAAAAAGAGATAGACAAAACTATGGGTCAGTAAAATTGAGGATGTGCAAAATAATTATATATGAAATTTTAGATTATATAGTGACATGCTAAAATTGTGCATATAAATACAAGTGCACACGTCGAGTAAAATAGGCCTATGTGAGACCCGAGTCGAACTCAGGGAGACGTAGTCTCAGTGACTACTTCTAACTACGTTGCGATCAGCTAAGTTGATAAAAAAAGGTTGATTTAAGTTTTTTAAAAAATAAAAGGAAATCAAAAGGAAATTAAGTGGGTGATTCAAAAGAAATGGATTCCTTAGGGTTACCAATTTCACCATGGGGCCTCGTTATATCTTATTTCTACTGAATTAATATAAATTTTACTCTTACCCTGGATAGAAAGCCTATAGTCAAAATTGCCCGCTTCCACGGTGCAATTCACTACCTAGATCTAAGCCAATTCCATGTTTGTAGTAATTTATATCTTAGTCTAGGTGCATTATCGAATACTCTGGGTTTCTTTCCACTAACTGTGTGTTACCTTTCCCAAGGAACGCGTAGGAAAGTGTATAAGTTATGGTTTTCTAACCTTTAATCCTCCTTCTAGAGTAATTATCAGTTTGTAATCCTACCGATGATGATCAAGCATAGATAGGTCATTCAATTCCATAAGTATATATCTAGGAATAAAGAGAAATCTATATTTTATCATGTATAAAGTCGATACAATGATTCCCCAGGCTACTCCCGGGTCCTAAGGAAAGGAGGGGTTTAGCCCTACATGGTTTTCAGTTGTAAATACATAGAGAGGGAGAGAAGAAAAATATAGGAAACATGAAGGAAGTTTGTATAACCCCTGGAGAGAAGGTGTTCTAGATGATCCTCCTCGAGAAATGCACGTTCTGTAATCTTCCGGCAGCAAAATTGTTCGTCAGAGGTGCTCGGATCTCCCGGTTGACATCCTTCGACTCTGTGCTTATCTCCCTCTCCTTTCTGGCCTTCATGCGATGCAACGTGATAATCCCCTTAGGTCTGGACGTCCTCTTTTAAGTCCTAGGTTAACTTACGGTACCACATAACGTGGACCGTCAGATCTAGGCAATCAAATCAGATTGCTGAAATTTGGCAAAGTCGGTGGCACCGACTTGGGTGTCAGTGGCACCGACGGCATCGGGCGCGGTCTGGCTGTGGTGAGTTCGGTACCACTGACTCTTCATGTCGGTGGCACCGAGCTGGTGCACATACTTTGCTCTGCCTCTCTGAGCCGATCTCAATGGCACCGACTTGGTAGTCGGTGCCATTGACTCTTCTGGTCTTCTATAGCCCGGCCACTACTGCTATCTCAGTGGCACCAACTGTGATAGTCGGTGGCACCGACTCTTCATGTACATGGAGAATCCTGAAAAACCCATAAAAACATGTATGAGGCTGGGGAATGTATAAAATAATATAAATATGATAAAATGAGCATAGTTTGATGCAAACAGAATATACAAGTCAATAATAATGATTTATCAAAATATGGTCAACTAATTGACTAATAAATGCACAAAACAAATATAAAATAGGCCTATAAAAGTGACTCAAAACATGTACATCAAACTCCCCTAAGCTGAAACCTTGCTTGTCCTCGAGAAACAACACCTTTGGATCTGATTGAGATAAGTCAGCTGAAGGACATAAGTGCATATGGTACATCTAAAAAGTCTCCACCTTTCGGTCATCCTTCCGGCCCTTACTTGACCACGGAACACTAACTGCCATCTAGGTGACCAGAAACCTCTATAAAAGATGTCCGTCCCCTAATCAATGAAACACTATCAGTTAAAGCAGTTAATATGATAGACTCGTCTGGTTCATACTTGATGCATCATGTGATCTCCTATCTACATTGCTCTTTTCTCTACTACCATCTACATGGAAGCAATTCTCTTAATAGATAATTAATGAGGAGAAAATCATCTGAGTGGCCTACCAATAAGAGCAATGGGTAGTTGGAATGGGTGACTGTGGAAGAATCATGAACACATGAAATCATTCATGCAATCAAAAATTATGATGAACCTATGATGATGAGAATTTATAAAATGCTCCTAATGCCTACTTTTGAAGGTGGAATGATGTATGAAACTATCATTTCATCTCAAAATAAGATGAAATATCTATAAACTACATCATGTACTACTTCTTTCTTATGATTAGGTAGGACTATGTCCTTTCTCCCTCAATTTCTACACTATACGCAATCTTTTTTTTATATATTTTTTTTCTTTTTAAACCCCCTTTCAACATTATAGAATTGCTTTGGGGTTCTACTTGCACTGCGCATTTGATTTATGCCAATGCTTCTCTTTTTTTTAGGGTATGGGAGAAATCACCTTCTTATATTAGAGAAGAAACTAGACATGATATTTGCAAGAAGATATGTAATGCATATACAAACTACATGAATAAGATGTTATCCAACTACATGACTTGCACTTCAATTTTTGTTGTGCATGCATGTTTCTCATTTTTTTATGCAAGAAAAAACAAATATTATTATGTAAGATCTACTATGCAATGTAAATGCAATCAAGAGAAAGAATGATGACATGTACTCAATCTTCTTATGGTGGAGTGTAAAGCAAAATTATGCGGTGGGTAAGTTCACACGACTAAGAGATAGAACCTTCAGAGAAAATCTTATGTCCCTCTCTAATGACCTGTGTACATGGTAATCAAAGGGTTTCTCTCTTTAATTTTAGAGTAAGGTCACGTTAGTTGTTGGTCAATTCGGGCTCAACAACCTTGTCAATCACTTTTCTTAGACAATTAAGATGGTCATGTATATTCTCATGTCCTAAAGCTAACTTACCCAAGAACTTCCTCGGTTATGCAACTCGACTATTCACAAGATAAGCTCACGATTGTTTTTTGAAATTTGCTCATACTTTTTTCTGTGCACCCAACCCAGAGATTGATAAACTCAAAAGAAACCATGCATTTACTTCTCCACAAATTACACTAGATAGATTGTGGATCCTACATAGCAGAAAAACTAACAAGAATACCAATTTTTCCAAAAATAAAAACAAAATCCTAAAAGAAAAGAAAAACTAAGATAGACATTGTTCCAGCACCCCCCCAAGCTTGAACATGACTATGACTGCATAGTCAAAATTCTAACTGAAGAGGTGGAACAGAGATACCCGACTACAATGGTGGTGGTGGTGGCTGGCTGGGGTCCTGGGGAGGAAACATCCCCTGGAAGGTCGGAGCAGAAGAAGGCATATCTGGTGGCATCGGGTAGTTTCCAAAGTATCCCTGGCTCCAATAGTGGTCAAAGAATGGCTTCTGGTAGTTCTCCATCCTCTGCAGGAAATGATGCATGTTCTCTTGGTTGGCCAAGAGAAGACATTCATTTTCATAGATTGCCTGCTGGTTGGTGTACAGCCGACCCTGCACATCTTGGATTCCAGCCAGAGATTGAGTTTGCTGCTGCTGATGTGTCTATCTATCTTGTAGCATAGAATATATCCCCACCATAGAATAAGCTTCCTCTCCTTCTTGAGAGAGTAGTGGGGCAGAAGATGTAGAGGCAGCATAATGTCATGGACGCTTCCGCAGAGCAACTTGATGTGTCATAGGAATGGTGGGATCGACCTCCTCCACATCATCGCTTGACTCCACCTCTTCATTAGTATCATCTCCTCCTTGTACTGCATTGTCGTCATCCATGTCTGGCCATCTATAGTGCTCGACTTGCCTGATGTTGAAAATAGGATCAGGAAGTCGACACTCGTAGAAGGTACCACTGACCGAATAGATAGCATAAATGGTGTCATTTTGAACTAAGATAAGACCAGCCTGCTTGAAGTGGTGGTGGTCTATGCTAAGCTTGGAATATAGAGGCTCAAGAGTAGAGAGATCTAGGCCTAACTGAAGAGCAATGGGGGTGATAAGTCCCCCAAAAATTATAGTTGTGGTCCTCTTGACGTTGCATTTTACCGCAATCACATGTATGAGGAAGAAGGCTCCCCAGTTGACCAGCCTTCCCTCCAAAAGTTGATAGAGAAAATACAAGTCTGGCAGTTGGACCTTCGCTTACCCTTGAGTTGACTTGGCAAAGAGAGTGTTGGTAAGCATGCGATGTAGCACCCAAATAAAGGGGTGCTCGAGGTCCGCTAATGAGCTGTGGTGGAAGGTCAACTTTCGACCTTTTGGCACTGTGATAAGGTCCTTCCATATCACATCGAAGTCAACATTATCATGTTGGTGTCAAGGCACATGAGGCCACCCATATATTTCGTTGAAGGCGTGAAGGGTAAGGGAGTAGTTGGTGTTGTACAGGTGGAAGTCCACCTTCTCTTCTCTCCACTCACCTCACGCCGGGCGTGTTGGGTCGGGGGTGACAAATATCCCGAGAGATGCCAAGAACTCGATCAAAATCTCCTTGTATGTTGGCCATCTTCCAAAGACAGGGTTCACGGACCCGCCATCAAAATCTTACCCCTCAAAGAACCACTGCCATGTTTTCGTTGAAGCCCATGTCCTCAAGTAGTTATCGATCTCCGTATCTTATCGGTGTGAATGGCCTCTTGGCGAGCTCCTCATACACCTTCCGCACTTCCATCGAAGGGTGGCTAAGTCAGGGTCGTGGTGTCAGGACGCCATGGATTCTTTCTCTCCTTGCCATGACATTGAAGTGATCGTGGAAGGTGGTTGAGAATACAAGAGCTCAGTGTATCTTCTGGATGCTCGGAGTAGTTGCTTGCAATTGGGAAGTAATGGTTCTTGAAGTCATGAGAAGAAAACAATATACTACTTCCTATTTATAGACCTTGCGCCCCCCCTTCTGTGATGGAGTCGGTGGCACTGACTTAGAGTTAGTGGTACCGACTCTGGGGGGCGGATCTGAGCCCTCAGTGCATCGATGGCCGTCGGTGGACAATCTTGACTTTGTGGATTTTTGACGAGTCAGTGGCATCGACTTTTGGGCAGATCGGTGCTGCCAACTGTCTATTTTGGACGCATCCAGGCCGCATATGACGGTGCCCATGGATCGGTGCTTTCTCATGTCGGTGGAACCGACTAATGAGTCAGTGGTACCAACTCAAATGATTGAGATCCTTCTTTTTTTTATCCATCAGTGCACCAATGCACCCACCGAGCCTGGGGTATTAGACGAGTCGGTGCCACCGACAGGTGTGTCGGTGGTACCGACGGCTTATCAGTTAGTCATGCCCATTTTTTTCTACACTTTCTTCAGACATGTTGGTGGCACCGACTTGTGCCAATCGACTTGTCCCTCTCTCTGACCTGATCTTGATGCCATCGACTTGGAAGTGGGTGGCACCGACTTGATCACAGTCTGAACACTTAACAAACGAGTCAGGGTATCATTTTTACAAAAACAATTGAAAAATTAAGTACTACTAAACCAACATAATGGAAAGGAATGAAATGGACATCCTAATGGTTGGGTTTCCTCCCAACAAGCACAATTGTTTAACATCCTAGGCTAGACAAATCCATTCTTGAGATTAATTAGGAGCAATAAGTTTCACCTCATGCTCCTTCCTAACAAAATCTTCTCCAAAGTAGTGCTTTAGTCTTTGGCCATTAACCAAGAAGGATATCTCTCCCTCTTTGATTCTAACCGCCCCATGTGGAAACACTTCCTCTATGACAAAGGGTCCACTCCATCTAGATCTTCATTTTCCAGGATGTAATTTCAGCCTCGAATTAAAAACCAACACATTCTCTCCCGGGTAAAAGACTCTCCTTGCTATATGCCGGTCATGTATTTGCTTAGTCCTCTCCTTGTACAATCCTGAATTCTCATAGGCATTCATCCTAATTTCATCAAGCTCATTCAACTCCAACTTCCTTGTCTTACCTGCTTCATCAAGGTCAAAATTTAGCCTCCTTAATGCCCAATGAGCTTTATGTTCTAACTCCACAGGAAGATGGCATGCCCATCCATAGACTAACCTAAATGGTGTAGCTCCTATTGGTGTTTTATAGATAGTCCTATATGCCCATAGCGTATCAACCAACAATTGACTCCAATTATTTCTAATAGATGATATTGTCTTCTCAAGAATCTTTTTGATCTCACGATTGGAAACCTCTACCTACCCTTGAGTTTGTGGGTGGTAGGGTGTACCCACACGGTGCATCACTCCATATTTGTTCAAGAGAGCCCCAAATTCCCGATTGGTGAAATGAGTTTCCTCATCACTTATAATCATCCTCAGCACTCCAAATCTACAGAAAATGTGATCCTTAACAAATTTGCATACGACGTTTGCATCATTGGTGTGGGTTGGAATCACTTCCACCCATTTTGACACATAGTCTACATCCAGTAAGATGTAGAGGTTAGAATTAGAGGACACAAAGGGTCCCATGAAATCAATACCCCATAGATAAAAAAACCTCTACTTCTTGAAACACATTTAATGGCATCTCCTACCTCTTAGATATGTTACTTGACTGCTGACATGTGTCACACCTATGCACAAAGTCATATGCATCTTTGAATAAGGTTGGTCAATATAAACCACTCTCTAACACCTTTGTGGTTGTTCTAGAAATGGTATGATGTCCACCTGGAGGTAGTGTGTGGCAATGTTTCAACACACTCTCATACTCGCATTCAGGTACACACCTCCTCAATATTCCATCCCTACACTATCTCAACAAAATAGGATCATCCCAAAAATAATAGTGCAAGGAATGAAAGAACCTCTTGTTTTCTTGGTACCCCCAATCACTGGGTAATTATTTGCAAGATAAATAATTCACGATGTTAGCAAACCAAGGGTCCCTTTTCTTAAGGTTGAACAACTGCTCATCAGGGAAAGTTTCTAGAATGGGTATGTCAACATCCTTCTCATCTACCCTCTCCAGTCTAGATAGGTGGTCAGCCACCACATTCTCTATCCCTGCTTTATCTTTGACCACAATGTCAAACTCATGCAATAAAAGGATCCATCTAATCAATCTTGGTTTTTCATCCTTCTTCTGCAATAAGTATTTAGTTGTCGCATGATCAGTCCACACCACCACCTTAGCTCCCACAAGATATTGTCTAAATTTCTCAAAAGCAAAGACAACAGCCAATAACTCTTTTTCAGTCGTGGTGTAATTTAGTTGTGCATCATTAAGTGTTTTAGATGCATAATATATGACCGTAGGAACTTTGTCTAAGCATTGCCCCAACACTGCCCCAACACTGCCCCCACAGCATAATCTGATGCATCACACATCAGTTCAAATGGTTGGCTCCAATCTGGAGCTTACACAACTGGCACAGATATGAGTTTCTCTTTCAAGATTTGAAAAGCTTTTAAACATTTCTCATCAAAATTAAATTCAACATTCTTTTCCAAAAGCTCAGACAATGGCTTAGCAATTTTTGAAAAATCCTTCATAAATCGGCGATAAATCTGGCATGTCCTAGAAAACCCCTAAATGCCTTCACCGGTGTTGGTGGAGGAAGTTTTGAAATCACCCTATTTTAACCGGATCCACCTCCAATCCCTTGCTAGGCACCTTGTGTCCAAACACTATACCCTCGCTAACCATCATATGACATTTTTCCCAATTAAGCACTAAGTGTGTGTCTTCACACCTATGCAAAACCTTATCCAAATTTTTCAAACAATCATCAAAAGATGTCCCATGAACCAAAAAATTGTCCATGAAAACCTTGAGACATCGTTACACCATATCTGAGAAAATTGCCAACATACACTGTTGAAAAGTAGCGGGTGTGTTGCACAACCTGAATGGCATGTGGCAGTATGCAAGAGTACCATAAGGGCAGGTGAAGGTAGACTTATCCTGGTCCTTAGGCTCGATTGAAATCTAATTATAGCCTAAATATCCATCAAGAAAACAAAAGTGAGAGCGACTGGCGAGTCGCTCCAAAATCTGATTAATGAACGGTAATGGAAAATGATCCTTAAGTGTGGTGGTGTTCAATCTGCGATAGTCAATGCAAACTCACCATCCTGTCACTAATCTAGTGGTTATTTTTTCATTAGATGAGTTAGTAGTTACAGTGATTCCCCCCTTCTTTGGTACTACCTATGCCAGACTAACCCACGTATAATCAGAAATAGCATAGATTATACCTACCGACAGTAGCTTGAGTACCTCCTTCTTTACTACCTCCATCATGATTAGATTTAAGCGATGTTGCAGTTCAATGACCGGCTTTGCTTCTTCTTCTAGCCGAATCTTGTGCTAGCACAATGTAGGGGAAATCCTCTTGATGTCTGCCACAATCCACCCAAATGCGCCTCGGTGGCTCTTTAGCACAGTAATCAATTGTTCTTCTTCTGATTCACTCAGTGATGCAGATATGATGACCGGTAGCTTCTCCTCTGCAGCTAGAAAAACATACTTTAGATGAGGTGGCAGCGGCTTGAGCTCCAACTCAGGTGGGTTCAAGAGTGAAGAAACCAGCGGCGGTGGAATGAAGAAACCAGCGGTGGTGGTAGAGGTCCCAAATCCTCAAAGTGCCTTGTGTAATAACATGTCAAAGCCTTCAGTAACCTGGCACATTCTTCCAGTGATCGGCTCTGCAGACAATCATCTATAAGATTCATTAGACATGCCTCTAGAGGAAGTTGTGGTTGTATCTATGCTAGAGAGTCTTCTTCAAACTCATCCATAGTGGATAGAGTCAATTCCTCCTATTCGTCATCCAAATACCCTACTTCCTTAGAAAGTGAAACCACCTTGGTGTTCTCCATGATGTCCACAGCTAGTGTACCCTTGTCCACCTTTGTCATCACATACGCCATGTCCAAAAATGGTTTTCCCAAGAACAAAGAGATATTTCTATCCATGTGCTTCATCATATTGCATTGCCCCTGAGCTTTGGGTGACTTGGAATTATCTGGCATAGTGATCTCAAACCTATCATCCTTAATTCCCATAGTCAAACGACCTCTACCCATCTCCAAGATCATATCAGCGATTTCTTGGAAAGGTCATCCTAATCAAAGCTCGTTGCCATGGTCATCTTGCATCTCCATCACTACAAAGTCTGTAGGGAAAATGAAATGGTCCACCTTGACAAGTACATCCTAGCAAATACCATACGGTTTCACCACTGAGTTGTCTGCCAATTGGATTGTCATGCCACTTTTCCTAGATGTTTTGAGACCTAGCTTCTTGAAGGTAGATAAGGGCATCAAGTTGATATTTTCCCCTGAATCATAGAGTGCTCGCCAAACTTTGTCTTCCCGATGTAACACGTGATGTTGAAACAACTAAGATCTTGTATCTTTGGTGGTAGTGTACCTAAAATGAAGGCATTGACTTGCTCTCTCAATACAACTACCTCAGAATCTAGGATCTTCCTATTCTTATTGATGATATCCTTCATAAATTTACCATATGATGGTATTTTCTCAATTGCCTCAATCAATGGTATGTTCACAGAAAGCTTCCTAAAGCTATCTAGAAATTTCTTGAATTGATGATCCATCTTTGTTGCTTCAAGCTGTTAGGATATGGAACCGGTACCGTCTGTGTCCTTTGATGTGGTGGCACATATGAGGTCCTCTTTTCTACCTCATATTCTTGGTTCTGCTCTTCCCCTGTGTTGTGTGCCTCTATTTCTACTTGTGCCAGCTCTGCCACTGAATCACCACTGTCAGTATGCTTGGTCACCTCAGTCTCCACAGTCTTTGGAGTCAACATCTTCTTCCCACTTCTCAGTAGTATGGCCTTGACCTGCTGGTTTCCTGTTGGAGTGTTAGTGTTTCCTAGAAAACCTTGTTGTGTAGGCTTCTTCAAAGCCACCATGTCTTCCGCCAGCTGAGACAAAGTTGACTCAAAACTCCTCATCTGGGCCACTTGATTTTAGAGATCACGTTGGAAGTTGTTTATCAGTTGTTCATTCTACTTCACTATCCGGTTGAGAATTTCATTTATGCTCTCCTCTGCTGCAAGTCATTGTTGTTGATTATTCCTATGTTGGTTCTATTGATCAATATCTTATAGGAAGTTATTTGGATCTTTCCAAGAGAACGTGGGATCCTTTCGCCATGAGTAGTCATTGTTCATGTATCCTTGTTGCCGCATGTATTTCACTTGTTCTTTCTCATCTGATGAATTATTATCCTTCTTGAGCAGCTTCTTTGCTATCAAGTCTAGCTTCTCATTTAAAGAGGTGATAACTTTAGACTCCCCTATGATTTTTATCTTCTCTGGTTGGTCTCTCTCATTACCCCATGGTTGATTCTTTGCCATATTTTTCAAAATGTCCTGACATGTAGAAAGTGAGTTGTTGACAAAGAACCCTGAGCTTGCACTATCTAAGGTGGTTCGTTCACTTTTGTAGAGCCCAAAGTAGAACATCTTGACTTTGTTCTCCAGATCTATCCCATGGTGAAGGACCTTCCTGAGCATGTTTTGAAAATGCTCCCAAGCTTTGGAATAAGATTCAGCTGCCTGCTGCTTGAAATTGTGGATGTTTCTAATCAGCTCATTTGTCTTTTCTGGAGGAAAGTATCTTTCAAAGAATGCCTCTACCATTTAATCCCATGTCTTGATTGACTCTTTCGGCAGGTTGTGAAGCCATTATTTTGCCTTAACTGTAAGTGATGATGGAAACAGTTTTAGGTAAATGGTTGTCTGTGGAAACCTATCTACTTTCACCAATCACTGATCTCCATAAAATTGTTGATATGTTCCATCGGGTCTTCATGAGTGTTCCCATAAAAATCTTGTGACTTGACTAGTGCAATCAAACCTGGATCAATCTTGTATTGAGCTACGTTCACATTCTGCTTTTTGATAGGCCCTGTCTGTGCAGCTGAAGAAGATGCCTTTATCCTCTCCCATATTGTCCTCTTTGCTCCTGGATTTCCATCCCCCATTGCTTGTTTCCTGGGTGTCAACGGTATGCCTTCTGGTACAGTTGTTTGAACTGGAACCTCGACAGTGACTGGGACCTCAGGTGTAGATTCTCCGTAGTCTGTGGTCTGTGTTGTCACCATGCACTAGTACCTGAAATTTTGAAATTAGTTAGTCACAGTACTTAATAGAGAAAATTTGTCGTATGAATAGGCAGTAATTTTTTAATGATTAAAATAAAGTTGCAAAAAATAAAAAGTGGCCTAGAGTGTCCGCACGCAGCACTCATAGTGTTGAAACTTTGCCGTCTCCCCGACAACGATGCCAAAAACTTGACACGCTAAAATTGTGCATATAAACGCAAGTGCACACTTCGAGTAATATAGGCATATGTGAGGCCCGAGTCAAACTTAGGGAGACGTAGTCTCATTGATTACTACTAACTACGTTGCGATCAACTAAGCTGATAAAAAGGTTGATTTAAGTTTAAACAAAAAATAAAAGGAAATCAAAAAGAAACTAAAAGTGGGTGATTCAAAGGAAATAGATTCCTTAGGGTTACTGATTTCACCATGGGGCCTCATTATATCTTATTTCTACTAAATTAATATAAATTTTACTCCTACCTTGGATAGAAAGCCTGTAGTCAGAATTGCCCGCTTCCACGATGCAATTCACTACCTAGATCTAAGCCAATTCCACATCTATAGTCATTTATATCTTAGTGTAGGTGTATTATCAAATACTCTGGGTTTCTTTCCACTAACCGTATGTTGCCTTTCCCAAGGAACGCATAGGAAAGTGTATAAGTTATGGTTTTTTAACATTTAATCCTCCTTATGGAGTAATAATCGGTCTATAATCATATCGATGATGATCAAGCATAGATATGTCATTTAATTCCACAATTATATATCCAGAAATAAAGAGAAATTTATATTAAATCATGTAAAAAGTTGATACAATGATTCCCCGGGCTACTCCCAGGCCCTAAGGAAAGGAGGGGTTTAGCCCCCACAAGGTTTTCAGTTGTGAATACATAGAGAGAGAGAAGAAAAATGTGGGAAACATGATAGAAGTTCATGTACCCCCTAGAGAGAAGGTGTTCCAGATGATCCTCCTTGAGAAATGCACGTTCTGCAGTCTTCTGGCAGCAAAATCATCCATCAGAGGTGCTCAGATCTCCCGTTTGACATCCTTCGACTTCGTACTTCTCTCCCTCTCCTCTCTGGTCTTCATGCGGTGCAACGTGATAATCCCCTTAGGTCTGGCCATCCTCTTTTAAGTCCTAGGTCAACTTACGGTACCACATAATGTGGACCGTCAGATTTGGGCGATCAAATTTGATTGCTAAAATCTGGCAAAGTCGGTGGCACCAACGACATCGGGCGCGGTCTGGCTTTGGCAAGGTCAGTACCACCGACTCTTCATGTCGGTGGCACCGATCTGGTGTGTGTACTTTGCTCTGCCTCTTTGAGCCGATCTCGGTGGCACCGACTTGGTAGTCGGTGGCACCGACTCTTCTGGTCTTCTATAGCTTGGCCACTACTGCTATCGCGGTGTAGGGCTGTCAATGGGTAAGGGTAAACTCGTTTACCCTTTACCCATACCCTATAGGGTAAGGGTAAGGGTAAAGGATTTTCTTACCCTTTACCTACCTACCCTCTACCCTCTAACCCACTACCTTAATGGGTAAGGGTAAGGGTAAGCCATTACCCATACCCTCTAACCCACTACCCGCCAATATTTATGTATATTATATTAAATGTATGGTCATGTGTTGTTTGAATCTATGTAATATTTAATATTATGGGGTCATCATTTTAAATAATACATGATATTATTTTCTACTTCTTATATAGTTAACTTGGTTGTGTATACAACACTATTTTGGAGGTGCAAGACATATGTATATAAGTAGTCTAAGTTCCATTAAATAATGTGTGGTGTAAGGCAAACATGTTTATAATAACAAGACTTAATCTTTAATATATCATTTGATATATATGTGAGGTGGTGTTATCTATTTTATTTGTTCTTTATTTTTTTGGATGCAACAACATTTTAGAGGGTATAAGATATGCATGTTTCTAAGAATAACTCTCTATGACATATTGTCCTTTAATAGTATTTTAACGTAGAAGTCTTAATCTACTAGGAATAATTTATTTTTTCACACACCAATGTTAGGGTACTACCATTTGTACATGCATTCACTACAACACTTGTAGAATATTACTTAGAAATATTTTGGATATTTAAAATCCATTATGGAACATCTTGATATTTCACTCAAATATATGAATGTACTAGCTAGACCATTATTATTAATATTACCACAAATTTGAAGATGACATATAAATTCCCCACTTCACCCTTACCCTCCCCATTTACCCTGTGGGTAAGAGGGTAAGGGTAAGGGGAGGGTAAGGATATTGGTGGAGTGGGGAATTACCCATACCCTTACCCGCCAAACTTGGTGGGTAAGGGTAAGGGTAATACCTTACCCTCCCCATTGACAGCCCTATCGCGGTGGCACCGACTGTGATAGGCAGTGGCATCGACTCTTCATGTACATGGAGAATCCTAAAAAACCCATCAAAACATGTATGAGGCTGGGGAATGTATAAAATAATATAAATATGATAAAATGAGCATAGTTTGATGTAAACAGAATATACAAGCCAATAATAATGATTTATGCAAATATGATAAACTAATTGACTAATAAATGCACAAAACGAATATAAAATAGGCATGTAAAAGTGAATCAAAACCCGTACATCATATAGATATAAAAGTGAGGGTTTCCCGTACAAGAGAGGGATATCTACATGTATGGATTCAATAAATATGAACTAGACAATGAGGCATTTAAAGAATAATAGAGCATCATAAAGTCTCTTTCCATTAACAAATTCATAATATCACAAATTAAAATAGTTGCATGCATATATGATACAAATCAATTTTCTAAAATTGGTGCAGATCACTATTGTACCATGGCCTCAAAATAAATGTGTGAAAGCACACCCTGGGCAGACTACGTGTTCCCTAATATATAAACAGTTGTGCCCATGCTCTACTATTCTAGATAAATAGTCCAACATCCAACATGCATAAAGTGAGAAGATAGATTGTTTGGTCATATTTCAATTTCTAAGTAGTAAGGCAAGTGGGGTCATAGACCCAATTTTTAATGAAGTCAAATAAATAACTTGGAAATGTAAGAATTTTCATATGTAAATGTCCATAAAAGACAATTGCCTTATTTCTAAAGAAGTGGGTTAATCATCACATAAATGTACAAATTAAAATGGAAGTTGTGTACATCTCTCAAACAAGATCTAAATACTCCAAAAGGTCTTCCTAGGGTTGAAAGTTAGGTATATCAAACCTATTTCAATATAAGCATCCAATGTTTATTAGACATTAATTAAATGTATTAAACCCTAGAAAAGTCTTTTAACAAATTTGAACTATACATTGAAACCTATGTCAATAATTATATCTTTTTTTTAATTCAAAATATATTTACTTAAATTTTTCTAATAGTCCAGTAATTAGATATGATTTTTACAATTTCAATTAATTTTTGAAGAATTAAAATAAGTCTATGCCACTTGACTGATATGTCATCACATCTAATTATCAAATAATAGGATGTGACATGCATATATATCATTGCTCACTGGATAAAATAGCCCACTTGATATAAAACTAAAGTTCAAATGAACTATATGCCCATTGTGTACATACAAGACACCTATAAGCCATTGATGGTTAGGGAGGACATCCAAAGAGGGGGCATACCCCTCCAGTACGTGTGCCATGACTAAAGAAGCTCTACATGAGTTTGTGATCCCAGATAAACTCTACATCTATAATCACTACAATAAGAGGAAGAGTTGTCCAACTACTTCCTCAGACAGATCTGGTCTCCTCACACCAACGTTGGGGTTAGGGAAACTCCAGTACGGGAAATCAAAAACTCTTCCATGAGGCAATGGCATAGGAGGTTAACAAAGAAAATAAATATCTCTTTTCAAGAAAATGGAACAACATGATATTTCATGGCAATTGTGATCTTCTAAAAATGTCTTTTATTTAGATACTACATCGTTGAGAAACCATCCTCGTTGACCAAATATAGAAGAATCAACAATAAAATTGGAAATGAAAGAAAAAGGTTGATATCACTTGGCCAAGACACCTCAAGGCCTTACCTTGACCTCACTCAGACTTGACACCACTATAGGAGTGTGCGAACCTCAAGGTGCTCTAGCCAGTGACTAGATATAGGGTAGGGAGAGGGTGAGTTTATGGGGAGGAGACCAGGTAAAAACTATGATGAAGAAAGGAAATGGAAAGAAAGGGTGAAGTGTGGGGATGCTCAACAAATAGTCAATTTGGTTGTGGGAATGTGGGTAGTGCGAACGGCCTTCTGGTCGCAAAAAGAAGAAGACCATGCTCATAGTTGTGGGTCCAGGTACAAAAAAGGAAATTGAATGATGAGGAGGGTATTGTGAAGGTAGGCATGGTGGTTATGGAAAGGTTGTTTCAATGTGGGATTCACGGGTAAGGATTTTATGACTTCTAGATAGAGAGGCAGATGTTAGCCGTTTGGGTGTTTTGTTGACAACGTGCGAGAGGGAATGAGTTGGGGTTCATCGTGTTTGGTAGACTATGTATAAACTAATGGAGAAATGAGATACACAAATGAGTTGAGATATGACAGAGGGAACAGTCATAGAAGAAACGCCTAATGGGGTGTTATTGTGGGTGGAGGAAGAATGGGAGGCAGTATGTGGGTGATGATATGTTCACCACCCGATCCATATCTAATATCCTTCAAAGAGGGCATGATTATCCTAAGATCTGCAATCTAAAACAAAATAATGCATCCAACAACATTACCATGAATATAAATAGAATATCATATATTTAAGTGTGACCATTAATAAAATTGATTAGAATCTAATTCTAGTTTACCTTTCTCTTTCTTTTATCAATTAAGGTGTGCATACAGCCACCGATTGACTTGAGCATTGGTGTGCTAGCTAATTTGTATGTCGAGAATCCAAATATACCATCATTTTGAAATTTTTTGATACTAGATTGCATAAGTTATGTATTAAGCATCCATATAAAGTACTTAATCCTCTTCATTAATCAATTGTAACACTACACTACCTATTAACTAGATTTCTCCCATCTTCTACTCCTACGTACATTCATGGGTTCCAAGTTAAAGACAAAACTTAAGAAATAGATAATTTGTATCATTGACCCCAAAGAAATATTTAGTTACCTAATTAATCCCAAAACTTGATGAAATAGGATATTTATCATATTATAATGATTTTTTACTCCAAAACTACTAATCTAATCTAAATTAAGGGAAAGGGACTTAATACTTCTCCTAGTTAAAATGCCCTAGAAAAGGGAGGATTTAGATATGATCCTAGGTCTCGATATATTACATATAGGGCCTTATTTGTACATATTCTTATTCTTATTCTTATTCTTTTTCTTATCTAATCTTAACTTAAGATTTACACTCATAATTTTGAATTGATCTTAAAACATGAAAATGTAGCAAGTAGCTAATCTAGACTTATAAGTTAATCCATTTATGCAGTAAATCTTAACAACATATGATTAATTTTTGTAACTACAACATAATTTCTATGTCACATGATAACATGTATGAAATATACTTTAAACATGATGTACAAGAAAAAGTCATAATGCAATATAATAATAACCCATCGAATGGATGACCAACTTGCATTTTAGTAAGAATAATGATCCTACACAACTCTTGATAACCCTTAGTTGACCCGTAATTAAAACCAAAAAAATTTAATTAGGATCCTCAATCTTAACTAACCAAGAGTCTAAAATCTTGTGAAAACACATAACAACCATGCTCTTTCAAATCAAATTTATCGAATAGATCACAAAAATTGACTAAATTCATACATGGGTCAGCATCATCTGAGTCATGTAACATTTTAAATGAATTTTCAATTATCTGAACTATAATGGCCAAGGGAGGTCGAGATAAGTCACTTAAAAAAAATCTCAACAAATGAGAGAAAGACTTAGATGCCTTGTTATTATTTTTATGCATAGTCGTGAGGGACAAAATATATCAAATATTTTTTAGAAACAATGTGCAACAACATATTGAAGTAAAACTATAAATTCCATGAATGCCCTTGGCATGATGACACATTAAGTTTGAATAGTGTAGGTAGGAAACACATTGTTCCACCTTTTTTCTAATGAAATCATGGCATCAAGATTCTCTTCTTGATTACCAAAACTCAAATGCAAATGCAAATGCAGAAAAACTCCATTACTTGAAGAATTTAGATACTTGCAATGAGTTATCCACCCTAAGGCGAACCCAACAAGTTAAGGGAGAGGCTATGGGATTCCCAGGTACCCCATCACCATGCCATGGCTATTGAAGTATGAGTCAATGAATTCCACATCATAAGACATTATTTAAAGGCACAAACTGGAGACTGGTACTACTCTACAATGACCTACCAATGTTGCTACAATCAACCTTGATGGAAAATAATGGTCTTAACCCCCTAACACTATTGTGATTTATAGGGATATAGGGAAATAGAACTTGGAAACGCAATCCACATATATACATCATATTTATCCATACACAGGACAATTAGATATTCATTTGGTTGCATCAAAGCTTTTACAATGGTGTCTGTAAAGGATCTATTTCCAAAGGGTTGTGTCCATCTCACCATTGAGTGACCCAAAGTCATGGTTTTTAGGGTGGTAAGGCTAATATTCAAATCTCTAAGATGTGGGGAAAAACAAGGAGAGGCATTGGGGAAGCTCAACTTGAGGTGACATGGATTGTTGGTCAGATTCTTCTAATAGAGTTCACTATTAGTGTAAGCAGAGCTTGAATTTGTAGATTTGTCTTAGGAAATTATGACTATGATTAGTTGTGGATAGGCATTCTCAGGAGATAGTGGAATCTTCCTAGGCCAACGACTACAACTGTCATGTCCTAGGATCGTGTTTGCAACTGGCGCTAGAAAAGGACCAAAATAGGGAATTGGCCTTTTGTGGAACTTGGAAACTAGGGTTTCATATGGGTATAATTAGGTTTTGTTTTAAGTACTAAGTCAATTGGTGGTTTTGGATTGTGTTGAGATCCAAAATTGTGTGCAACAATCACACATATTTGGTAAAGAGATCACTACATTTGGAGTCCTAAGGTCAAAGACAACCATAAACACCCTAGATTGGGCATTTTCAGTCTACCCCTATCGAGCAACTAGAGTCTTAGCCCACGTGGCCCAAAAATAAAAAAACATTATCCAATGAATAATGTTAATTTGATATGCTTTATCTTAAAAAAATCTTTTTCCCTAGAAAAATATCCTCAGTCAGTTTTAAAATTCTAACCATATGCTCTTATTCATGTCTAGATAATGACTATGGCCATAGTTTTCTGGTTTGGTCAACAAGACCCCTAAAATTGATTGTTTAGGTTTAAACTTCCTCAAGTCATAATAAAATACTTGAACATCATTTATTTTTCAAAATTGGTCATTAAGCATCATTCAACATAATCTTTAACTTAGATCTTTTCTCATAAATTTTCATGTACCAATAATCATAACTAGTAAAAATAACCATACTGGTCTAATCAAAATCTTGATTGTACCTGGGTTGGGGTTTTTCACATGTTTGAACTTCCAAGGAAATATAAGGCCCTCAAGACTAGAATGTTATAGTCTTCATAGGCCAACCAATTATTTGGCATTTCATATGATTGATTAAGGGTTCTAGAGAATTTTGTGTTGTACAATCAGACAGTTGATTGACTTACAATGCATCAATACCAATATTAGTAATCACCTATTTGAAGGAAATTCAATGGATTGGTTGATTTCTTAATCTCAATAAAAAAAGTTAATGTTTTGTGGATCAATTGGGTCAGATTCGACCTATATAAATATGTAAGCATTCTAATTGTGATTTTGATGTTAATCTTCTTTTCCCTTAAGAATCCTATGTGTGTGATCGTATAGGTTTCTCGTTACATTGTTAGTGATGCAAGTGACTTGACAAGAACTGAGTGGTATTTACAAACACATCATTTCTACTTAAGTAATTGGAAATAAGTTGGAGGAAAACTTCAACCTTAGTGTGACTGTAACACCTGGGCCCACTGCCCAAGGCTCTAATAGAGTTTCAGGAATGATGATTGGCCTCATAGACTACCACTAGCATTAACTGCACACTTTTTCCTCACTCACACGCAAGTCGGGGTCAACTTCCTGACTGCTCACCCATCCTAGTACTACTCCAAGTTGAGCATGCTTAACTATGGAGTTCTTTAGTGATGGGCTCCCGGAGAAGGAGATGCACCTTAGCGATATGGGTAGTCCAATCATTCCTTTTACGATCATTTTATCTGAGGCCTTAAATCATAGGATGTTACAATCTCCCTCACTTAGACTCTTGACGTCCTCGTCAAGGCTCAACTATATGGCCTCATAATCTTTCCCCATTCCAGTGTAGACCCCATATCCCATGGACACCCAGCTCCCGATCACGGCTACCAACGCAAGGGTGCCTCCATCAACTCAAATAGCTCTTTCCAAGATGCCTAGACACTACCAGTGTATGGGCGGCTCCATCAACTTAGATACCCTTTCCAACATGCGTGGACCGCATGGCTCAAAGACTGGCATGCCACAAGCCCATGTGGGCCCCACCTACTGGAGGGGAATTAGCTCTGATACCATTTGTAATGCATAAGCCCACTGCCCAAGGCTCTAGTAAAGTTTCAGGAATGACAACTGGCCCCACAGACCACCACTAGCCTTAACTGCGTGCTTTGTCCTCACTCACGTGCAAGTCGGGGTCAACTTCCCGACTGGTCACCCATCCTAGTACTACTCCAAGTTGAGCTCACTTAACTATGGATTTATTTAATGATGTGCTCCTAGAAGAGGAGGTGCACCTTGGTGATATGGGTAGTCCAATCATTCTTCTTATGATCATTTTATCCGAGGCCTTAAATCTTGAGATGTTATAGTGACCAATGTTACCATGACCATATAACTCCTTTGTCACATATATCAGATTGAATCTGAGGTGTGGAGTTGTCATCTTATTGATGTAATATAAATATTTCTTGATCTAGAGTAGACTATAGGTATTCAATTGCACTCAATATCAAATATCATTTCACATGAGTATGACCATGCATTTCATAATCTCACTTATCAAGTGTCTAGGACATCACGCCAATAGGAGGGTCAAATTGCATCAATGTCACTCACAATGATCCGCATGTGTTACAGTGACCCCAATCACTACGTGTACAGTAATCCTTATTCAAGGTCATGTCAAGTAATGTTAAGGTACATAGAACAAATGTGATCATTGTAATGACTTCATGTCAAAGGCTCATAGTCACCACTATCACACTGAGATGTGATTTTGACTGCCATTCATGGCTTTCATGTATCATTCTCAAAATGGTTTTGTCCATTACACTTGTTCTCTAACAAGTACCTTTATGTCTAAGTTGATGTATGATATCATGACTAATGATATGTATTCATCAGCACACATACTAATCTTAGTGTATTATTGTCGTCCCAAGTTGCACAATAACATCTGACTAGGTACTAAGAAAGAATGAATACTCTTAGAACACATATGATCTCATGTTCAAGTCATCAACCCAAATCCATATGTCATTAAGTCAAATAGGACATTGTTATAGTTAATCATTATCTAAAAACAAATATAATACATGAAACTATCTTTTATTAATAATCAAATTAGGTATAAAGTATCTCATTACGATTGTCATAGGAATTCCTCTAAAACATACACAACAACATTTTCAAAATCATTAAATGCCAAAACTAAAAATAGAGAATATGTCCATACCTTAAAGTTCAATCTAAGTATCCAAATTAAAATTCTAGAGTCAAATAAAAGTATTCTTAAACACCTAGATACACCATATGAAGATTTATAGTTATGTTTCTCACTGACTAACAAACTCTAATATTCTATCTATGAAACCCTTGGAAATGGACTCTAAAAATCCCTTACATAAAAAGCACACAATTATATAATTTCAAAACATGTTTTACTAACTTTTTTACATTAAATTATTATTTACGAATTTTATGAGATGACTATATATAGATGATTTTTCTAATTAGAAAACACTAATCAAAATGCATTTATGCCCATGGATCATGCTTGAAGATCTAGTAGCATGACCATAAAATAAAGTAAATATGTGACTCACAAAATCACATAGTTACTAAAACAACAAAGAACCAAACCATCCATACATGTGTGACACATATGAAATATTGTCAATCAATAAGACCATCATCAAACTAGTCAAATTGTTTAGATTTAAACAAGTCATGATCAGAAATTCTATAGCTCAACCTCAAGATCCAAATTGTCGTTCTCTTGCTTCTCATTACTGGTGAATGATTTGTGAATTCACGGGCTTGAACCAAGTTTAACAAGCTAAAAGAAACCTAAAATCCTCCACGTAGTTCTCCACTATCGAGAGTAGAATTAGAGTTCCCTTGACATAGTAGATTGTTTCATTAAAAGAAAATAACACATGATGACTCATCCCAGTGATAAGAAGAAAAAAAACACAAAAATCACATAGATACAAGGTCAAGAGCTAGAAATAGCATGGGAAGTTTGGTTATAGACCAAGAAATGAGACAAAAAGGGAATATGAATTATCAAAGTGGGTTGCATTGGGTGTTTGAGGGGTTTTGTGCCAACTCCAATCTTTCTTATGGTCATATTCTCTTCAAAGGACATTAGGTATTCAATGCAGGTGAATGGAGTTTGGGAGATTAGTTCAAAAATAATTACAGAAACATTGTGATGGAAAAGAGAAGAAGGGAGTATCTCAAAGGTATAATAATAATTATATAGGTATGTATTGGCTCATGAAGATGAGGGGATGAAATACAGAAGAAAACATGGTGGGTGTGGAAGGTGGGATTTGATAGGGAAGAAGAACCCACGAGATGTTAGGAAACATGGTATGGATGGATGTGCAAAGTTGAGAAGGAGAATAAGATAGGGGAATCAGGGTGTGAGGGAAAAATGAGAGATAAAATTGTTCATGAAGGAGGGTTGTACTGTGCATCTAGAACCTAACTAGAGTTAGGAGATGATTCTAGTATCATACAATCCAACAAGTACAATGAAGAAATTGAAGGGTGATATGATAGCCTTTCATTCTTCTAATCGCACATGAAGAAAAGCAATATTAAATTATGTGAATTTTAAATAAGAGACAAACTTGAAACTCTGGGAAATCAATATTATTAAACCAAATATGTATCAATTGAGGGTCATTTTAACACCTTCTTTTTCCAAATTAGTTGAGACGGTAATTATGGCCCAAATATGATGGAACTTGATCAACAATATCACTAAGAGGTTTAGTTCTCAAGTTTTCTATTATTTTTCACTTTTTGAACTACCTATCACATCATTTAATACATAAGCTTTTTAATGGTATCATTATTATATCTACTATTGTAACTAATATGCTTATCTAATATCTTGGAAAATGATTTACTATAGGATTATATTCTAATAGCCACTTTTCTTCAGTACCCATGTACAAATATTATTAATATTTTATGCAAGTTTCCCCTTTCAAGATATTTTAGGTACTTTATCAAACAACTAGAAGTTAAAGGCTATTATTATTTATGTAATTATATTTAAGTGATAATTCATATTACTTACACTATATTGATTACCTAGGTTTAGGATAGTTCTATAGTCATTTATTCAATATGAGAAATATCTATATTTTGCATTCCAAGCTCCAGTTAAAACCTAAGTTTGTTTATTGCACTAAAACCTCCTATTAGAAAATACAAAACTTAAGTATGAAATTTTTAAACCCACACTACACCTATTACCACATAATCTATGAAAAAGGGAATTAGAACCAATCATAAAAGGGGAAGGCATAAGAAGATAAAGGTTAGGGAACATAACAACACGTTGTGTATTGAGAAAGGGGTCCACTCATTACTTATTTATGAATAAAACCAAATACAACCAAAACATGCTAAAAACTGTGTAGGGATGGTATTTTTCATTCATGAAAAGTATGATACATTAAGTATATTACATTGTAGAAGCTGAAAATAGAGCTAGTACATGATCACAATTTACATTGTTCCTCATCACAAGGGGGACATTACATAAAGGGAAGGTACAAACTAGATACATTTAAAGGACCACTTGTAGATGGAAACCTAGCCATCTCATCTATCCTAGAATTCCAAAGTCCTAGGTCATGTTCTATCATGTGGCATCCTTCTATGAGTAACCTACATCTAGGTGGCTTGGAAAGAACACATAGAGATAGAGAAAAACAAGGAAAAGTACCATCCAAGCATAATTGTGAGACCATAAGAACATGATGGTGGCGGTAGTGTTTCGTGGGGAGATTGGGGCAACACTAGTGCAAGCAGTGACAGTGGAGGTGAAGGGGTATGAATCAACTAGGCAATTAATGGATAGTCTAACCAAGCTGGAAGGCAGCAAAAGGAGTTGGACATATCAACGGGAGGCAACCAAGAAAATGGTAGGATGGGAGTTAGGGTTTCGGTCCCTAAAGTAGGGATCAACATCAATTTTGATAGGATTAGGTTCATCATGTAAGAAAGCCATAGATACATCACAGACCTGCAACGTCGAGCATGGGCATGACTACTTTGAAGGATAGTAGAAATAATCCATTGAAAATCAGAACAGTCATATAGACAGGACATTTTCCAAAAGAGAAGTGCAGCAAATAGGATAGAAGCCCTTGTTTATCATTGTTGTGGGTGGATCCAACCTAATTGGAGGTGAGAAAGGGAATAAATATGGATTATTCTTAGATACGTTTTTTGAATATCGGCTAGGCCACAAGGCAGTCAAGCTATCCCAAGTGGAAGAGTTCCTGACAATATTCATTAATCATGAAGCCGAAGAGGATATAACTCGCTCTTGGACGTTTGCAGTCGTGATCGAGATTTTGGGTGAGGATGTTGGTTTCATGACCATGCATGACCGAATCAAATTGATTTGGAACCCTAATGGAAGGTTCAATTTGTACGAAATGGATATGGTACACTACGTCGTCCATTTTTCTTATAGAAATGATAATGAGGTATCCATGACTCGAGGAACCTGGAAGGTGTTTGAGAGTTGTCTTATTGTGTGGGATTGGTTCCCAACCTTCAAACCATCAGAAGAAATGACCAGAGTGTGCATCATGGACCTACCTATGAATCTCTAGGTACCCACCCTATTTGAGTATATAGGGCTAGCGTTGGGTAGGATGATTAATATTGATAGCCACACTATATGCAGAATTAGGAGTAAATTTGCTAGACTGGAGATCGAGATAGATATAGAAAAGCCATTACAGCCAACTATATTAATCAATGGCATCAAATATAATGTAGAATATGAGGTGGCACCTGATACATGCTCTATCTATGATAGGATAGGCCACAATGATAAACAATATAGATCAGAACAGATGAATCAAATAAGAGTGGAGAACCAAACTAGAAACACCCTCCCAAATTGGGATCATCCTAGATGGGACGATGACTAGCAGCAACAATGAAATAGAGGAGGCCAACATAAGAGGGGATGGATACAAATGGAAAACACTAAGAAACCTACACACACACACTAACAATAATAGATTCACTAATCTGGAAAACAAAGAACCTATGGATAGCACACAAACGTATAACAGAGAAGACCAGAGGAAGGAGGATCTGCACAGAGAAGTGAGAGGACAATTAAAGTGTGGAAACCAAAAAGACTCTTGAAATTACAGAACAAAAAAGGGCTATAATGAAGGACACAATCAAAAATAATTCGAATGGAAAAGAAAACCAGAATAAAAACCATACATAGTCTAATAAAAAGGTCAGAACCATAAAGTGGTTCACCTTATGTGGATGAGGTTATACATGAGGAGTAACAAGACAATGTGGATAGGGTGATCATGGCTGAGGACGATGAGAAATCTAGAGAGGGAGTCAAAGCCCTAGATGTAAATGAGAAGATGACAAATGATCAGGGGATAAAACATGGAAGGTAAGTCTGATGTGGATGATGCTCAAATGATCAAAAATGTAGATAAAATAATGGATGTAAAAGGAGATGTAATATATGAAATACAAGCATCTTCCACTATAACCTTGATAAATTCACAACCCTTGCCACTGAGAATGAAAATTAAAGGTAGTGGAGCTAGGATGAAGGTCCCTTGAGCTTGCTCCATACAAAAATGAAAGGAAAATCCCAATGTTATCCAAGTTTGCAGCCAAGGGATATATGAAAGAGAGGAAACACAAAGAGTATAAAGACATGGATGCTGAGAGGGAAAGTCAGACAGTCTGAAGAAGACCCATCCCACTTCTCTTTGATGCAGATGGTTGATTTTTTATGTTGTAATACCCTTAGGTATCAGTGGTGATGATAGGTGTCATGTCCTCAAGGAACTAATTGAAATACACAGACCTAAAGTGACTGTAGTTTTGGAACTGAGAATTAGTGGCAAGAAGGCATTTCATACAATATAGAAACTGGGATTATAAAACTCCTATAAAGTAGAGGCTAGAGGATTCACATGGGGTATATAGATATGTTGGAATGAACATCAACACAGTCTCAGGGTAATCTTTAGTCACTGACAATTTATCACATGTAATGTCAATGAAGAATGTGTCATTACATTCATATATGAATCTCCAAACTACCACTTGTCAACTACTATGGAAGCACTTAAGAGACATGGGAGACAGGTTCAAAACCCCCTGGATCGCCTTGGGAGATTTTAATATGGTTCTTGAACCCATTGATAAAAGTGGTAGTGGCCGGTTCATTCAATCTGAGGCAACAACTTTCATCAATGCCCTGACGGAAGTAGACGACAGATTTGGGATTCTCAGGGATGAGTTTCATGTACCACCGTAGGCTTTTGTAGGATTTTCTAGATAGGATTGTAGCTACCATTACCTTTATATGAAGCTATCGCAATACGAGGGTAGAACACCTACATCAGTTGGGCTCAGACCACTACCCAATCCTAGTGAAGTTCACACCCAAGCAAATTCATCCCCACGGGTTTGTTACTAAAGCTTCTTGGTAGTTGAATACAAATTTCACTATTATACTCAAAGAACCATGAAACAAGGATGGAAACTTTAGTGATGGTCTAGAGAAGGTGAAGAAATACATGATTGACTGGTATCGGAAACAGAGGAAGGTAGAAGGAAGAAAAAGAATCGGCTTATCAGTAACATTAACAGAATTTAGATTGAGCTACCCAGACAATACAATGAACTACTAGATGTAATGTGCTCAGATATGCAAGTCGAACTGGATAGTATCTTTCAAAATGAAGAAGATGACTTCAAGAACCAAAGTCACATCAACTGGCTAAAGAATGTAATAACAACTCTACCTTCTATCATAACTTTGTTATTACAAGGTGAAGAAGAAACACGGTAAGTTCTCTCAAGAATAACCAAGGGGAATGAAGTATAGATGAAAGTGACCTGATGAAGTTGGTAGCAAGGAACTTTGAAAAACTACTTACTTTACCCCTAAATGCTACCATCCCTAATCTGGCTGAATTTCCAGGATCATTCAGAGGATTGCGTGATTCACAATTGGAAAGCATTGTAGCTTGTCAGACAATAGCAGAATTCTACAACATTGTGAAGTCATTGAACCCATTGAACGCAGGCAGACTAGATGGGTTAATGGCACGTTCTTCCAAAAAATTGGGAGATTGTTGGTACTAGTATATGAAAAATAGTAACTAAAGCTATTTCAATCGGCCAACTGCATGACAAACTCTATCACTCTACCATAGTCCTTATACCTAATGTTACTACCCCAATTTTTGGGTTCATTTGGTGAGAAATGTAATTTCTCATATTAAAGATATTGGAATAAGTAATGATATAATTTGTCTTGAATAAATGAGTTTCGTTTACAATAGCCTTGTTGGTTGTCTTGTGGGCTTTATTGGCTATTGGGCCCAATAACAAGGAAAAGACAAAAGGAACTTCATTATTAATAAGAAATGGAGAAAAGAAAAATGTAGAAACCTCTAGAAGGCAAAAGAATTTAATCCAAGGTGGATTTCGTGCCTCTTGGGTTCCACGGAGTCCAAAGTTGCAAAGATAATGCAACAAGAAAAGAAAAGATCAATTAAATATTTCTTTATTAAGAAAGAAATTGAAAACAATGATAAAATGTGGAAAATAAGTGGAAAGAGGTATAATTGAGTTATCCTTAGTGGATTTTCGTATCCAAAGGATTCCTAATGTTAAATGGAATGCCAATGAGGAAAATAAAAAGAAATATAAAGAGAAATCCTCAAAAATAGATATTTTAATAAAAAAAATAAATAAGATAATGAGAAATAATGAATATAGATGCATCTAGAAGGATAATAAGTATCCTTAAAAAGTAATTTCAAAATATTAGAGTTTCTTGGGATCCAAGGAGCCCCAATGGAGAAGAAAGAAAGAGAAAATGCCAATAATGCAAAATAAGATGATAATGTGATATATTATTAATGAATTTTGTGGTATTGATAAAAAGGAAATATTTTCTATTAAAAGAAAATATAATTCTGTGGCCAATAGATTAAAAGGCAAGGCTAGAGATAATGAAAGACATAATTTTCATATTTCTAACTATCCATGAAATAATGAATATCAAGGAAATAATAGGAGAGAGAAGAATTACTTCTCTATGAAGGAATAAGGATCCTTTTAGGAAAAGGCCTTGTATCCTTGTGGATGAACATAATAGGGTGTGGATACCCTTCCCTATATAAAGGGTAGAGCCCTGGTTTGAGTTCCAAAGAGATCCCATGCAAATTTTATCTCTCTCCTTCATCTTCTTCATCAAAACCCTAACTGAGATGGTAAAGCAACCCTGTAGCATACGAGGGGCTGTGGAGTCATCTTGGTGGAGGTGGGAAGCTTCCATGACCACCCTGGACTGATCGGCTACCGCCCCAATGATCTAGTCTTTGTGTAGTTGCTACCGACCTACTGCAATTGTGGCAACGGTCGCATGCTTCTCCCACTTGGGAATAGCCGCCCTCACCGCTACCAAAGGACCCCCCCTGTGCGCAAAAGCACGGCGGAGCCAGGGCGGCAGTTGGCGACAGTCGTCGGGGTCCAAGGAAGGAAGGTGGAGCCACACAGGTCAAGTCTAGGGCTGCAGCCGATGGACTAGTTGAGCATCGTGAGGAGGAAGACGACCCATGGGTCGTTGGATGGATTTGCCCTCCACGGGATGAAGAGCCGACCCACTTAACCAAGGGCAAAGACAACTTTTTGAAATGTTTTCAACTAACCGAGCAACGTTGCATGGAGTAGGCGATGGGGCACCCTCTGGTTGGCTCTGGTAAGTAATATCTTGCAAAAATCATATTTAAATATCGGTAGCTCGGATGGATACGCATAAAATATGAAAATTGTTCAGAAAAATGAGAGGAATTCATTAAAAATGGTTTTAGAGGCTAATTCCTCTTTCTATTCGAAAAGTAGTGTAAGTTATCAACTTTAATGAATTAAAGATTAAGAAACCTTATTTGGAGATTATTAATGTATTTAGTAGGTTTTAATGGATGATTAAAGTTGATATTAACTTGTTAATTGTAAAAAGGTATATTGAGAACAAAAAGGATGAACTTTGCATGTAATTGGTTTAATTTAGAAATTCATGTGCATATATGCTTTAATGGGCCTTGAAACCCTAATATTAGTAAATGTGACTCGTAAAGGATTTAATTGATCAATTTCATGATTAAAGTTGAGATATGATAATTTTAAGCTATTTCGAGAATAAAAGTTCTTAATTGTGGATAAATACCCTTAATGTAGTAATTAGGGTTTTCTTAGAATTAATGACAAATAAAGTTCATATGTGATTTAGATCATAATGAATTATGAATTGATGATAAATGAGCATAATGATCTTTTCATGGATTAAAAGGGATAAAATTGGTCATTTTAATGTAAAGAGCTTAATGGGCTTAATTGATGGTTAATTATGCCTTTTATCTGAAATTAAGGATTAGATGTTGAGATAATTAGGGTTTGTGATCATTTGTATAAAATTAGGGTTAAAAATAGTAAGAGATGAAGGGAAACCCTGATTGCAATGGATACCCTAAAAGTGGACTAGAAACCCTAGGAAGCGAGCTAGGTTTAATAGATCTTGATGAAATGATTAATAATAGGAAGTTGTATGCATATTTCAGGATCTCATAATGTGCTTGCTTATTTGGAATTCTTGATTGATTGGATTATTCTATTTCAAATCAGCCTGATAGGTATGTGGTTACGCTTATGAATAATCGCTTTAGTTTCACAGAGATTCCCGAACATTTTATCAGTTGCCTAAAAATAACTGCTTGGATGACTTTTATTTCATGCAACTATAAAGTGACTATGACTATCACCATAAGTATGCATACATGACTGGCTCAGATCCTGGTCCTCCTCTGTGGCTTTGCAAATGCTAAAAAGGGTAACCTAGAGCAAGGTCTAGGCTATCAAGAGTTAGGGATTGGGCTACCTACGTGTAGTGCCATGCGACTCTTTAGCACACCATGAGTTAGGGATTGGGCTACCTATGGGTAGTGCCATGCGACTCAACCCTAGATATTGATCTACCTATTAGGTAGGATCTTGCGGGGTTTAATGGGGATCTACCATGAGGAAGGTAGCATTCAAGTCCACTGCAGGGACAGCGCAGAGGCTAGGGTATGTATGGATTGAGCAGTTATGCTTAAAACGGAAAGTTATTTGTTAAATCATAATTAACTACAATATGTTGATACAGTTAATTGCACAATTATTGTTTTCCCCACATACCAGCTTTATTTTGACCGCGTATTTGTTTGTCGGCGTTTTAGGTACAAGTGAAAAGGAACAAATAGTAAAGTGGCACATGTGGAATTAAATATGAATTAAAGTTCAAAGGAGGATTAGTTAGAATAGACTCCATGCGGATAGAAGTAGATATCCAAGTTTTTGAAAAATGTATGAAAAGTTTAATTTTATTACAGTCTTTCAGTTTAGTTTAGTAGAATTTTATAATTATTATCAATTATTTGTAGAACCTTTGATCCGGAAATTGGGATAACGGCTCTGACCTCTTGGTCTCCCTTAATTGGGGGTTACTAGGAGGCGGGGTCGTTACATTTGGTATCAGAGTATAGGTTCCTCATTTAATCTGTAATAATTATTAAATTTTACAAAATCTGTAGAACCCAAGGGAGTTATTAGAGGAATTTCCCGGATTAGTGTGACTGCCTGACCAATGTCTCAGGATTTTACTCAAAATAAGATACCTTTAGGACTCTCATCTTGTTCATCCCTTCTCAACTCAAATGCTATTAAGGATTATAAGGATTAGGGTTTTGTCTCTTTTCCTCACCCTCTTGAGGTATGGGTAAGGTTGATAAGGTTTAAGGAATCCTCCACCAAATTAATAAAAAGCATGTAAATAAGATGTCATGGACATAAGCTTAATAGATTAAGCGTAAAAGAATAGCTACATGCTTAGGTCGTATGACATAAGTTGTCATGCCCTCAGGAGAGACCTGAGGCTAGACCTTCTTGTTAGGAGGATAAGTAAAGAGAGTTAGTCTTGGAAGTAGAGACCTCCATTATAAGTGGAGACCTGGCACATCCTCTGAGAATGATGTTAACCCTAACCCTAAGTGAAGGTTAGAGAGAGTTGGCATGATGAGTTAGATGTCATGGTAGACCAGGTGTTTGTATGGACATGCCTTGGATGCCATATGAGCCATGAGAGGTTGGATGACCTAGTGCCTTTGGTGACCCAACCTTGGAAAGGGTCGTGCATGGTAGAGAGAAGGATAGCTCCTTCATTGATGAGGTTAGAGAAGAACCTATGGAAACCCCATGAGCTTATATGAGCATGGCATAGTATGCACCTAGAGTACGTCAGTAGTGCTGACAGTAGGTTGAAACCCTAGCCAAGAGAGTATGATGGATAGCTTATGGGATAAGCATAAATATCTATGGATAACCTTGAGCAAACATAAGCTTGAACATAGGCTTCACCCTACAGGGATATGCTTGTAAGTTGGACCCACCTTCATAGAGAGAGGACCTACAATAGTAAGGTTTTTTGTAGGGTTAGCTCTAGATAGAGAGAGAGAGCAGGACCCAAGCCAGAAGGTTGGAAGCTTAGACTCCGAGATATGAGGGATAGTAGGGAGTTGAGGATGATGTGACCTAAGTGGATGATAGTGGTTGCCTCATGCTTGATCCCTGGAGGCCGATGGTATCTGGGTTGCCATTAGAGGAATGAAACCCTAGAAATAGGATGAGGTTACTAGTACTTATGTGATAATAGGTGTTTACCTTCTGAGATAGGAAGAAGAGTTCCTTAGACCTAGAAAGGTTTAGTAACATGTTGTGAGGCCTTGTACCTTGTTGGTTGTCCTTGAGAATGACTCAACTCTGAAGTATTGCTCGAATAGAAGGATGACAGGAAGTGCATGCCATGCCTTATACATGCTTGATTCGTGGTTAAGAGATTGAGCATGTAGATGGACACCCAAAAGTGAACCTAGGGTTCCTAGGCCTAAGAGGGGAAGTGGTGTACCTGATGCTCATGACAAGGTTTGAGTTTCTATAGATTCGATCATGGTACTACTCATGTTTAGAGGAAAGGGAAACCCCTTAAGTTTAAGGTATGTTTGATGAACCCCTCACATCTAAGTTAGTGACATAGGTAGGTATGACCTTGATCCAATGTTGAGGATGAGAACAAGTGTGACCTAGCATGGTTTAGCAGGTGGTCTTCTTGGGCCTTAGTGGCTTGCTAGGGTTAAGCATGCTCATGTGGATGTAAACCCTAGACATAATGACGTTTGTGACCTTTTTTATCAAGAGTTGTAGTTTCCTCCCATCCTGAGAGAGGGACCCTTTGGTAGGGTGTATACCATTTTTGTGGGTTTTGAGGAAACCTAAAGAGGTCTCATAGGATCTTGAGAAGCTAAGTGAAAAGTACATGGTATGGGAATGAACATGTAGACCCATAGATAACCATCTCTAAGTGCATGTGGATGTGTTACCATAGAGGTAACCGGTATGGGGCCTGACCAAGGTAGGTAGGTTGCCCTGACCCCTATGAAAGGATGAAAGTCAACCCATGAATGTAGAGAGAGAGATGATGAAGGCTTGGGTAAGGTTCTAAGTTGGACATGTACTATAATAGAATCCTAAGTCTATCCTAGGTTCATGTAGGGACAAGACCGATGGAAGTAGGAGTTGCCTAATTCCCTAGTTACACATGACCATAGGGTTGAGAGGTAACAGCTATCATTGTCTGAGGGCCATGGGTTAGGAGATTGATCACCTTCATGACTTCATGGGACCCAAAGGGCGGATGAGTAGGGCACTCTCTGGATGCATAAGGGAAGAGGGATGACCCCAAAAGTGTTGGCACCCTATAGACCTAGAGGAGATGACCAAGGATTGTGTGTGGACCCAAGTAGGTTCGAGACCAGTTTTCCATGAAAGTAACTTTGATATCGAGAATGATTGTGATGTTGAGACATAAGATGCACATTTCAACTTAGATTTAAAGGTGTACTGGCAAGGTGGGATGTACCATCTCTACTCTTGGAATAGGAAGACATATGTATTTGGACTGCAGCCAAATGCTTATTTCCTCTTGTTATGGGAGTGAGAGATAGGATAATACACATGCCATACACCAAGGATAAAAGGTGATTTGGAACGTTTCCATGAGGTATAAGGACAGAGATGATAACATACCCTGGTAGAGTGAATGATACATGGATGGTTTACAAACACTGAGAAAATAAGGTAGTCATCTTGTGAGGATGTTTTAACATGAGCTATATGGAAATTTGCAAGTGATACAAGGTTGAGGTTGATAACCAAGAGAATAAGCTCAGAGTTTTCTTGATGAAGATAGACTTAGAACTGAGATGAGATAATAAGTGGAATACATGGAGGTGTATGTCTTCAACTTTACCTTACACATAAGGATGTGAAGTGGTTGAGATGCAGTTGCCTAGTTTAAGCTAGAGGCTAGAAGAGGTTGTCAGGCTAACTGTAAGTTTGTTTGGCTAATACTCAGATGTAACGATATCAGTTGATCAAGATAATGGTTGTTTGGTTAGCCAGCCTAGTCCTTGATGTAATGAAAGAATGGTGGTAGAACTCCAGATGCACTTCTCTGAAAAGGAAGGTGATGAAACCCCGATTAGAGTGGTTTAGGGTTTCTGAGGAATCGATCTTAAGGAAATCATGACAATACAGGAGATCATGATTTAAGATTACCATATACCAATGTACTACAAAGATAATAAGTGACAGTAGTACTTTGGATGCCTAATATGAAGTTGCATGTTGCCATGCAAGCCAAGAGGTGAAGGATGAACACTAGTAACCCAGTGTATCGATATAGAGGATAAAAGAGTCCCTGAGAGGGAATGGGAGTTTGTCACTATGGATGTTGTGGTAAGTCTTCCCGAGACCAAGGAAGGTCGAGATGCAATATGGGTTATGGTAGATCACCTTACCTAGATGACATGAGAGAGAAAAAGTACTGTCAAGGGACAGATCCGATTGAACTACATATGAGAGAGATGGTTCAACTACACCATGATGCGAGTTCAAAGGTTCTTGCGTATAACCTAAAGGTACACTTCCATAAGGTGGGAGTAAATACATGAAGAACTCGATGTTAGTACCACTTATCACCCCTAACTAATGGTTTGTATGATCCAGACTAGAGGGTATGATGAGAACATGTGTGCTCATTCCGGGTGATACATGGAGATAGTTCTTGTCCTTTGTAAGATGTGATGATAACCACCATAGCATGTATCGGGATGTAAAGAAGCTCTACAAGGGAGGTTGTGTCGGTCACCACTTCATTAAGATGATGTTGGTGAAGGGACCTTGCGAAGGTCAGGAAAAGACCACAGTGTGTGTAGATGAAGTCACTTTGATCGTGCAATGGATGAAAGGAGCCCAAGGACGACAAGAGTCATAGGCTGATGCAAATTAGACTGACATACATTTCATTACGTGATATAAAAATATGACCCCTCTAAGTTATAGCTAAGAGAGATGAGTCCCCGATGCATGGGTTCTTTTGACATGGTTTGGTGGAGAAGGTTAAGTTTGCCCTTACCCCTCAAGATAATGTGATGTGTGATGAGTTCCATGTGTCTAATTTAGAGCACTATGTGAGGTACCTGGACCATGTATAGAGCAATGAACCTAGTGAGCCCCAAGGGAGGCTAAAATGACCTGAGTCACATGTGAGGTTTATAGATGCCAAGGTGAAAGAACTCAGAGAAAAGAATATGTGATGATAAAGGTTCTTTGGAAGCACCATGGATAGGGCAAAGCCACATAGGGGCCAATGATGGACATGGAAAAGTCTTATCCTGAATTGTTTGTTTGCTTGATGGAATTTTGAGGACAAAATTCCTATAAGAGGGGAAGGATGTTACAACCCCAATTTTTGGGTTCATTTGGTGAGAAATGTAATTTCTCATATTACAGATATTGGAACAAGTAATTATATAATTTGTCTTGAATAAATGAGTTTCGTTTACAATAGCCTTGTTGGTTTTCTTGTGGGCTTTATTGGCTATTGGTCCCAATAACAAGGAAAAGACAAAAGGAACTTCATTATTAATAAGAAATGGAGAAAAGAAAAATGTAGAAACCTCTAGAAGGAAAAAGAATTTAATCCAAGGTGGATTTCGTGCCTCTTGGGATCCTTGGGTTTCAAGGAGTCCAAAGTTGCAAAGATAATGCAACAAGAAAAGAAAAGATCAATTAAATATTTCTTTATTAAGAAAGAAATTGAAAACAATGATAAAATGTGGAAAATAAGTGGAAAGAGGTATAATTGAGTTATTCTTAGTGGATTTTCGTATCCAAAGGATTCCTAATGTTAAATGGAATGCCAATGAGGAAAATAAAAAGAAAGATAAAGATACATCCTCAAAAAGAGATATTTTAATAAGAAATAAACAAGATAATGAGAAATAATGAATATAGATGCATCTAGAAGGATAATAAGTATCCTTAAAAAGGAATTTCAAAATATTAGAGTTTCTTGGGGTCCAAGGAGCCCCAATGGAGAAGAAAGAAAGAGAAAATACCAATAATGCAAAATAAGAGGATAATGTGATATATTATTAATGAATTTTGTGGTATTGATAAAAAGGAAATATTTTCTATTAAAATAAAATATAATTTCGTGGCCAATAGATCAAAAGGCAAGGCTAGAGATAATGAAAGAGATAATTTGCATATTTCTAATTATCCATGAAATAAGGAATATCAAGGAAATAATAGGAGAGAGAAGACTTACTTCTCCATGAAGGAATAAGGATCCTTTTGGTAAAAGGCCGTGTATCCTTGTGGATGAACATAATAGGGCGTGGATACCCTTCCCTATATAAAGGGTAGAGCCCTGGTTCGAGTTCCAAAGAGATCCCATGCAACTTTTTCTCTCTCACCTTCATCTTCTTCATCAAAACCCTAACTGAGATGGTAAAGCAACCCTGCAGTAGACGAGGGGTTGTGGATTCGTCTTGGTGGAGGCGGGAAGCTTCCACGACCACCTTGGACTGATCGGCTGCCTCCCCAATGATCTAGTCTTCTCACAAGTGCTGGCGACCTGCTACAATTACAGCAGTAGTCGCATGCTTCTCCCGCTTGGGAACAGCCGCCCTCACCACTACCGTAGGACCCCCCGTGCGCAGAAGCACGGCAGAGCCAGGGCGACGGTTGGCGGCAGTCGTCGGGGTCTAAGGAAGGAATGTGGAGTCGCACAGGTCGCAGCTAGGGTTGCAGCCAGTGGACTGGTTGAGCATCGTGAGGAGTAAGACGACCCATGGGTCGTTAGACGGATTTTCCCTCCGTGGGCTGAAGAGCCGACCCACTCAACCAAGGGCAAAGACAACTTTTCAAAATGTTTTCAACTAATCGAGCAATGTTGCATGGAGCAGGCGACGTGGTGCCCTCTGGTTGGCCTTGGTAAGTAATATCTTGTAAAATTCATATTTAAATATCGGTAGCTTGGATGGATACGCATAAAATATGAAAATTGCTCAGAAAAATGAGAGGAATTCATTAAAAATGGTTTTCGAGGCTAATTTCTCTTTCTATTCGAAAAGTAGTGTGAGTTATCAACTTTAATGAATTAAAGATTAAGAAACCCTATTTGGAGATGATTAATGTATTTAGTAGGGTTTAATGGATGAATAAAGTTGATATTAACTTATTAATTATAAAAAGGTATATTGAGAACAAAAAGGATGAACTTTGCACGTAATTGGTTTAATTTAGAAATAATGTGCATATATGCTTTAATGGGCCTTGAAACCCTAATATTAGTAAATGTGACTCTTAAAGGATTTACTTGATCAAATTCATGATTAAAGTTGAGATATGATAATTCTAAGCTATTTCGAGTATAAAAGTTCTTAATTGTGGATAAATACCCTTAATGTAATAATTAGGGTTTTCTTAGAATTAATGACAAATAAAGTTCATATGTGATTTAGACCATAATGAATTATGAATTGATGATAAATGAGCATAATGATCTTGTCATGGATTAAAAGGGATAAAATTGGTCATTTTAATGTAAAGAGCATAATGGGCTTAATTGATGGTTAATTATGCCTTTTATTCGATATTAAGGATTAGATGTTGAGATAATTAGGGTTTGTGATCATTTGTATAAAATTAGGGTTTAAAATAGTAAGCCCTAATTGCAATGGAAACCCTAAAAGTGGACTAGAAACCCTAGGAAGTGAGCTAGGTTTAATAGATCTTGATGGCATGATTAATAATAGGAAATTGTATGCATATTTCAGGATCTCATAATGTGCTTGCTTATTTGGAATTCTTGATTTATTGGATTATTCTGTCTCAAATCAGCCTGACAGGTAGGTATGTGGTTACGCTTATGAATAATCGCTTTAGTTTCACGGCAATTCCCGAATGTTTTATCGGTTGCTTGAAAATAACTGCTTGGATGACTTTTATTTCATGCAACTATTAAGTGACTATGACTATCACCATAAGTATGCATAGATGACTGGCTCAGATCCTGGTCCTCCTCTGTGGCTTTGCAAATGCTAAAAAGGGTAATAACCTAGAGCAAGGTCTAGGCTATCAAGAGTTAGGGATTGGGCTACCTAAGTGTAGTGCCATGCGACTCTTTAGCATACCATGAGTTAGGGATTGGGCTACCTATGGGTAGTGCCATGCGACTCAACCCTAGATATTGATCTACCTGTTAGGTAGGATCTTGTGGGGTTTAATGGGGATCTACCATGAGGAAGGTAGCATCCAGGTCCACTGCAGGGACAACGCAGAGGCTAGGGTATGTATGGATTGAGCAGTTATGCTTAAAACGTAAAGTTGTTTGTTAAATCATAATTGACTGCAATATGTTGTTACAGTTAATTGCACTATTATTGTTTCCCCCACATACCAGCTTTATGTTGACCGTGTATTTGTTTGTCGACATTTTAGGTACAAGTGAAAAAGAACAAATAGTAAAGTGGCACATGTGGAATTAAATATGAATTAAAGTTCAAAGAAGGATTAGTTAGAATAGACTCCATGTGGATAGAAGTAGATATCCAAATTTTTGAAAAAGGTATGAAAAGTTTAATTTTATTACAGCCTTTCAGTTTAGTTTAGTAGAATTTGATAATTATTATCGATTATTTGTAGAACCTTTGATCTGAAAATTGGGATAACGGGTCTGACCTCTTGGTCTCCCTTAATTGGGGGTTACTGGGAGGCGGGGTCGTTACACCTAAGATATCAACTCCTAAGAAATGCAAAACCTGAGGTTGATATCACTGAACAATGTTTCTCTTAAGATCACTTCAAAGCTAGTTTTTGAGAGGGCAAAACTTTTCATCCCCAGGTGGGTATCCAATATTCAAAGTAGTTTCATGCCTGGAAAATGCATCACAAATAACATCTTTGTGTTATAAGATCTTATTCATGTTATGAAAAAGAAAAATGGAACCAAGACAATGGCCATTAAAGTTGACATCATGAAAGCCTATGATCAGATCTCATGTAACTTCATAAGCAATACAATATTTTGTGTAGGCCTTCCTCAAAATATCAGAACTTACATTATGGCATCAATTTTTGGGAGGGAGACCTCCATCACAAGGAATGGGAAGACCACTAGAGCTTTCAAGGCAACCAGGGGCCTGAAAGAAGTGACAAACTTTCAACATACTTGTTTGTGATATGCCTTGAGATATTGAGCCAATTGATACAACTAAAAGTACTCCAAGGAGAATGGAAACATGTGAAACTAGGCATCAACAAACCAAGAATATTGCATGTCTACTTTGCGGATGACCTAATTTTGTTTGCACAGTGTGGAAAAGATGAAGATCATCAAGAAATGCTTTGCTACTTTTGAAGAGGTGTCTGGGCAATCAATTTTAACATACAAAACAAGAATTTTCTTCCCAAGGAGATTCCACCATTCTTTAAGGAAGAAGATCATGAGGATTAGTGGTTTCCAAGTCACTAACAATTTTGGAGAAATACTTAGGTGTTCCCATTCTCCAAGAATGAGTCACCAAACAAACTTACAGTGAATTGTTGGAGAAAGTTACTGGCAGAGTTTTGGTCTAATCAGCAAGGATCTTGTCTCTTGCAGGAAGAATCTCCATGGCTAAAGCAACCCTCACCACCATTTTGACAAACATGATGCAAACAGCTGTGCTTCCAGCTAGTCTGTGTGATAGAATAGATGGAGTAATCAGGCAGTTCATCTGGGGAGGTTCACATAAAGCCCACCCCCTTGTATTGGTAGCTTGCAATAAAGTAACAACCAATAAACATACTAGAGAATCGGGTGTGAAAACTATGTGCAATTGGAATAGAGTCCTACTTATCAAACACGCATGGGAACTGAGAAACAATCAAGACACCCAATTGTGCACCAATATGTGATGAAATTTTGAGAAAGACCAGCAAGGTGGAGGTAGTAATATATCTAGACTGGTTAAACTGCAATCGATGGGAAAAACTTCATAGAAGATAACTCCTATATAGTACCCAATAATGGCAGTAGCATATGTGTTTGGTATGATGATGGTGGAGGAATGGTCCTATTCTAATAGATCTACATCACAAACCAGTATCTAATGAACTGTTGGATCTCAAAGTTGAGTGGTTGGTTCATTTGAATGCAGAGTGGGATTGACATTTCCTGGAAGAATGGCTACCGCAGCATATTGTGAAGGATATTATGAAGCTAAGAGTCTTGAGCACAACTGATGGCGAATATAAGGGTTTGTTTACACACTAATACTGGCCAATTCTCTAACAAGTCCACATACAATAAACTGCATGACAAGAAAGGAATACAGATAGAAGGGGAATTTAATTTACATATGGAAATCAAAAGTCTCACCTAGAATCAAGACATGTACATGGAAAGCACTACATGAAGCACTGCTAACAAATAAGAGATGGGCTCAAAGATGGATAAAGTATTGCAACACATGCCTGAGGTGCAAAATCGGGGAAGAGACAACTTTGCATGTGCTTAGAGACTGTCAGTATGCAATGAAGGCATGGAAGGTGATTATACCCCCAAGTATTATGAACAACTTCTTCAATATAGTGGTTTTTAAGGACTGGTTCTAGGAACACCTGAATGGAAAAGATGAAAATGTTGTTCTATTCCTCACTACATGTTGGCATATATGGAACTATCGAAACAAGCATACTTTGCATAATATTCAAATTCATACTCTTCAGTAGGAAAGATTCATTATACGTGAGGTTCAGACACAATATATGGCATACAAAGACCACAATATACAACCTCAAGAAGATAGGAAGCATAGGTGGTTGCCTCGGGAGTATACGAAACTTAAAATCAACTCAGATTCCATGGTGAAGAAGGGAGAGGCTAGTTGTGTTATTGTCATTAGAGATGGAGCATGAAAATGGGTGGGAGGAGATGGATAGTGAGTAGAGTCAGTAGATGTGTTTAAAGCCAAATTCAAAGGACTCGGACTGGCTATGGAAATCTCTAACCTGAACAACTGGAATTCTATCCAGATAGAGTCGGATTCCCAAAATACGGTAAACATGTTGAATGGACCCATTACGAAAAACCCAAGATATGCAAATAGCATCAGAAGAATCCAAAAACTAAGAAGACAACAGTGGCAAATATTTTTATAATTAGGGAATTCAATGTGTTGGCCAATAAATTGGCTAAATATCACCTAAAATCCAAGGAGATATATGGGGTACATTATCCCCCTCACTGAAATAAGGGAGTTCATTACGCAAGATCTTTATAATTGTAGTAGTATTACCAAGTTTACAAATCCTCATTTAATTAGTAATTGTAAACCCAATTTAGCTTTGCTTGCAAGGGGAGGGCGGGATGAATAAGATTACCTCTTTACTTTAGTTAAAAAATGGAGGAAAATAAAAAGAAGTGTATGTATTAGTAAAACTAGTATATGTGCATCATAGAATTGTGTAAGCATTAAAGAGTAAGGAATAAGTAAAGGTTATTGCCTTTCAAGAAAAGGTTATAAAAATAGGTATCAAGAGTAAAGAAAAGTAAAAATGGAGAATGACTCGTTTCTTTTAAAGATATAATCAATGAATAATACATTCTTTCCTTTTGCTAATATAACAAGCATAATATATACAACAACGTGTGTATACTAATTATAGACTAATATTATCTATAGTAGGTAGAGACACCATAGGATCTCATGCTAAAGTTGGGCGGAAGTAGCGCAGTAGTAGAGCACCCATATATATACATATATACACATATATATACACACACACATATCTATATACACACACACATATATATATGTATATATATGTATGGGTGGAAATAACACACTCTAGGTAGAAATAGTGTGCCCCTAAATTTGGTTGTCAGAATAACCACCTCCCTGATTATATAAGAATGACAAAATTGCAAATAGGGCATTGTAATAACCTAGATTTTTGCATGAATTTATACAAATATGCAAAAATTGAATTGTTATGAACATATTAGAAAGATTGGTGTGCTTTGTATTAAAAAAATATGTACTTAACTTGTAATTTCTTCTTTTTGCACTGGTTTTTGTAGTTGTTACTGTTTTTCATAAGTCCAATGATAAATATGGAGAAAAGAAATAAGGAAAATCCTCAATAAATGTACTACCAAGAATAATGGATAGTTGTTATTTTAAATATTGAATTGTGTGGAATCTTCTTAAAAGAGTGTTTTTGGGCATACATAAATAACGGTGACTTGGTTAGTCATTAAAAAACTAAATTGAATTATATTCAAGTTGCTAAAAGAGAATAAGATGTGTTGTGTTTTAGATAATTAAAAAGATAATTATCTAGCCAGTTTGGCAACACATGTTGTGATCCATAAGTTAGTATTATTTTTATCCAACTTTTGGTATACTTGAAAATATTAAGGAAAGGAAGAGAATTATAGAAATTGGGAGGAAAAAGTGGCTCCCATATATTAATGATGCTTGTTTTAAATAAATATTTAAATGGAGAAAGTTTTATTTATGAGAGAGAATTTCCTAATAAATCTTAAAGACCAGATATAAGTTGGAAAGATATTATTTGTTTTCCCTTTTATATCCAATTTTGTCAAATCCATGTTTACAGGGGCATGAGAGTTCCTTCTAGTAACATTGGAATTTATGAAATACATAACTTAAGAGTTTTTATGTGAATGGGGAATCTATTCAATTCTTTCCTATAACCATGCCTTGCCTTTTCAGGATAAAAGTTGACAGTAATTTTATTGAATAAAATAGGCATCTTGTTAACACTTAAGGAATGGTAGTTATGTGTGTTTATAGAATATCATTTGTTCCTTGCCTTTTAACATCTTTTTGTACACCAAGGAAAGAGAAGAGAAAAGGGAATGAGGAAGGAAGGTGTGAGAAGAGGTGTGTATGTGTATATATATGGGGTTTCAATGTATTAGACACTTGCATACATGACCAACCTCTCCCAATAGATCTTCTCTGCAATCATCTCCCTACTTTCCCATTCATGCCGGTATGCTAATGATGATGAAGCCTAGTAGATACTTATTCCTATATCTACATTGTATGAGAAGGTTAGGGAAGGCACCAGGAATTCCTAGAAAGTGCAATTTGATCACCCATTAACTTTTGTAGTGCCACCCACACGTAAGGCAGAATGCCTCGGTATCCTAACATCTTCATCCTCCTGCCACTACTACTCCAAGATGTATTTTTGTGAATCAATTGCGTTGGGGAGTGTTGGAGTTGTGCCCCATAGGAGAAACTGGAAAGGTGTTGCACCCCTCACCAGAGAAGAGAACGGAACAATGGAAAAGCAGGGGAGATGGTGGCCATCCACGAGAGAGTAGGGAGAGAGAGAGAGATAGAGAGAGTGTGTCAAGGAGAGAGAAGGAGGTGTCTTGTGGGACGTTGTAGTATCTAGAGGATGGTTGGTGCATCATCCACCACGGGAGGGCATCAGGGCAATGTTGACTGCAATGGGGAGCAACCACAACTATCGTGGAAGACACCCACACGTGTAGACAATGACGTGAGGCAGATAGGAGATGGGTTGGTTCTAGACCAGTCAGTCCAGTTCCAAACTAGCATCCCTCAACCACCCTTCTTGGTTATCTCTGGGTCCCATGGTGGCATGGCCAATAGCTGTCTGCCACATCACCAAATAATACAAGGTAATTTCTTTATAGTATATATATATATATCTTCTAAAAATTGTAGTAAATGTTATGAGTGTCCGAAAATAGTGAAATTATATATTATTTTGATCAAAAAATGAGAGGAACCCAAATAAAATAGTTTCAGAGTCTAAATATGCTTCCAATTCCAAAAGTAGTACAAATATGTGCTAAAGTGGTGATTAATGTAGTTAAACTCTAGACTTGTGCAATGAGATGTTTGAATATGCTAAAAATAATTAATTTGCCATAATATCTAATATTGTTGAACAAGATGAGAAACGAAGATAACGAAGATGTGGAAGGCATCTAAAGTTAAAGATGTAACTTTAATGAACTCAGACTAATCCAAGTGATCTAATCAAAGAATGAGATGGATTTAGTAACTAGGGTTACACATGATGAAAAATATGGATTAATAACCATAACCAAGTATTGTGCGAGGGAAATATGGTTTGTACCCTTATTCCTCATCCAAACCCTAGATTAGGACCTGAGTAGGGTTTAATGTGATCAATGTGATGGTGAAGCTTTAGGATTTATATACATACAAGTAGAATGTGATTTTCTGGATTCATCATTATTGATTGGATTGCTTGAATGCAATTGAAGTGTATTTTGCATGATAATCTGCATGTCTCACCATCGAGGTATGTGGTTATACCTAAAACTACCCACATTAGTTTTCCGGCATTTTTCAAGGTTTTCTTGAGGATTAAACAATAAAATGTTGGTTGTTTGTTCATGTTCTGTTCAATGATAATGACACTATAAGTATCACATAAGGAAAGATTCTGTGAAGAAAATGCCAGTTTATATTTACAAGTATTTTATGGAATATATGTTGTTAGCTTACTTGCACACTTTTACATGCACCTCATGTACAAAGTATAACTTTTTATACTGATATGTGTTTTTGGTTTCACGACATTTTAGGTACATATTAGATAAGATGGTATCAAGATGTGATGGACATACGAAAGTACTTGAAGACATTAAAGTTAACTAATAAGGAGGATTATTTAGTTACTTCTTCTCATGTATTGTAATTCTCATGGTGAAAGTTCATGCAAGCGTTTTGTAAACAATAATTGTGAAACACGAAATTATTTTCTAGTACTTTTTGTTTGATTAAAATATGTATCCTTGGGAAAAAATTATGGTAATGGCTCTCATCTTTTTGGCCTTCCTTAATTTGGGGTTGATAGAAAGTGAGGTTGTTACATTTGGTATCAGAGCACTGGATTTTTTAAATAATATTTAATAATTTATAATTTCAAGTAATCTATAGAAATTATGAAGGAATTATTAGGGTATTTTCTGAAGATGATGGTGTCTATACGGTACCACGATCTGGGGGTCGGCAAAAGTTTCATCTGCACCACTATTCATCTTACAAGGACTCCCAGGCATGTGCATCATTCTTGGCCAAAGTTGGACAATTTTTCCCAAAGTAAAATACATTTAGGGTGTCTTCTCATCTTGATTCATCCACTTATCATCCTCTTTTCTTAATAAACCCTAAGAGGGATTTTTCTCCGCATCTAAAGTTAGGTTTTTTAGAAGAAGTAGGATTAAGGCATCTTCCGCCAATTAATGTACATGTAATGTGGAAATTGTAATGTGCATGCAATGTGGGAAAAAATGCACATGTGACAAGGAAATAGTGATACATTAAAGAAAGATGTCCTATGGGTTTTCCTTATGAGGGTAACCCAAAATAGAACTAGGGTTAGTTGGGAAGACCCTAGTGGGTCAAGGGACATAGAAACCTTAAGAGTTAGGGTGTAGTCTCTATAACCTAAACCCAAACCCTAATCCTAGAAAATGGAAGTACATTGGGTAAAATGGAAACCCTACCCATATTAACCCTAATTAGGGTAAGAGTAATGATAATTTATAAAAATGTAAATAAGTCTATATGACATAGATTTTCATGTATGGATTTGGAGAAATGTATGCATGATGCATGTGAAAAAAAGAGATTTGAATATACATGAGAGACATAAATAACCAATGGCTATACATGAAAATGAAAATAGGAATATAACTTGCTCATTGCCCTAATGCAATCTCTATAGGAATGGATGGATAAAGAATACCCCAGGTGAATGGGTATGCTACCCCCAATGAGTGGGTAAGCTATTGGAATTACCCCCAGTGAGTGGTTATGTCATTGAGATTACCTCTAAAGAATAAGTATGCTACCCCAAGCGAGTGGGGATTCTATGGAAACTACCCCCAGAGAGTGGCTATGTGGGTGACATATTCCAAGCGAGTGAGTATGGTATGATGTACACCCCAATGAGTGGGTATGAATGGAGATCACCCCCAGAGATGGGTAGACCATTTAGAATACTCCCAGTGAGTGAGTATGAATGCCCTCAGTGAGTGGGTATACCACAGAGATTGGGAAAATAAAGGTTGAGAATTTATAAAATAAAATGTGTGCTCAACATATTATGGTTACAAAAATGAGTTATGTGACTCAGTCTCCCATGCATATGTGCATGTGAAATAAGGCATTAATGATAAAAGTGTTAAGAAACATAATTAACCAATGGTTATATCAAGATGAACATCTATATAACATGCTTGAACCCCCATGCTATCTCCAGAAGTTTGAATATGGAAAGAAAGTCATTGAGATGACTATAATCAAGCCCCTGGAGGGGAAGGTCATGAACGATCAAGCCCCTAGAGGGGAAGATCATAGAAGGTTAAGCCTTGGGAGGGGAAGGTTGGAAGAGATCAAGACCATTGAGGGGAAGATTATTAATGGTCTAGCCCCTGAGGGGAAGGTTGATATGGAACCAAGCCCCTAGAGGGGAAGGTGTCCCGAGTCCACTGTAGGGACGAAACCCCAAGATAGCGTATCCTAGAGATTGAGAAAATAAGGTTTGAGATGTTATAATAAAAACCATGCACAAAAATGAAAATATGAAACTTTTAGGGCTAGTGTCCCGACCTGAGGTGGGTCAACCCAAGAGTGGGAAAGGACCATCATAACTCCTCAACCTTTATCTACTTAGCCTCTTATGTTTCATGAAGTCAAATGCCCTTTTTCACTCTTTAGTTTGTACACAACTCCTTTTATTATTACATGACTCCTTATATCTTTTATGTTTACATCTCATGTATTATGAGCCTTAGCCACTTCCTTGAGGTCTCTAGGGGTGCAAGTACTTTTGGAGTGATATCATCCTTATGCATCTAGGGAGTGCTTCTCACATTCACCCATTGGCCAAATGAATATCATGAAGGTGGCCAATCCCCTTAGACATGGGCCTCGGGTAAGCATATTTGTTACCTCCTAACCAGATGATCTTGCGCATCCAGGGGTCAATCAACTCCTAATCCCATTGGTCCCATGTACCTTTAATACTCTCTACTTGACCTTAGGATTTACTTAGGGCTCCACCACTTCCAAGGATTTCTTTGAGATTTTACAATTTTAACCATTTTCAGGCACATTATTTTCATATCTAATTCTTTAAATTGGATTTCCTCCATCTCTTATGATGCTCATTTTATATCCCCTCGTTGGACTCATGGAAACTTTCTCTTTCGGGTTTAGTCTCATATTGTGAGCCACTTCCATAGTGAATTTTCCTCGTGCTCCTTAGAGATGGTATATTGGGTTCAAAGAATCATACTTGATACATGTGCTTTTACATTTTATATACTAAATTCTCTACACTTTAGGTGAAATTTAATGTTACCTCAATCTTGAAATCGATTTCTCATCTCACCCTTCTAGGGAAGGTCCTAACCTACGGTTCCCTCTTAGCTCATAGGAGGAGGTTAGGATTTCTAGCCACAACCCGTCCCTAGAGGTCTAGGGTTTGCCTCCCCCAGATGATGTATCCTCACTAGGCCTCGAAGCTGATTTTATGTGTCCTCGTTGATGATTCATTTGACATTCCATATCAAAAATTGTACCATTCTGATATTAATGATCCTCACTCCTTACATCCAGCAAACCTCTCTAGCACTCCTGTAATGACTCCCTCTTCTTATTATCCTCTATTATCAAATAACTAGAACTAATTATAAAAATTTACTAAATTAAAAGAGGGTTTTGGAACAACATAAATGAGAAACTCTCCAATAAGGAGTTACATGATATGTAAAACTACTATTTGTAACTGGAAATAAAATCATCTATCTATATCTGTTACAATTACATTAAACCATTTATTTTGGTGCCTTCTTCCCTAGATGTCCATCTTTCTTCATTGATTGTAGGTTACAAGTAGTTTAACCTAAAATGTCATGAAACAAAAACACGGGCAGCATAATAACTTACACTAGTTTATAGGGGAAACAAAATATTTAGATCTAGATGTAATGACATATTGAACCAATTATTTTTGCATAATTCTCATGATCCAAGACTTGATAAGAAAGAGGAAGAAGAGAAGAAAGAATAGAAGGAATCTAAAAAGATCAAAGATGATGCCCTCAAAGCTCAAGTGCAAGAAATGCTTCTCCAACAACAACTTGCTTGTCAATCCTCCCCTCCTTCCTCAAGTGAAGATGAATCCCCAAGTGACTATGAAGCAAACTACTTCAAGGGGAAGAACTTCAAAGGAAATCCATCCTCCTCTACCACTCCTACATGCTATGAATGTGGAAAAAAAGGGCATTACAATAATGACTTCCCCAAGGAAAAGAAGGCCTATCACAAGAGCAGGCACAAGAAGAGGGATGAGTACAAGAAGGATGGGAAGTAATAAGAAGGATAAGAAGGAGAGAAGTAGTAAGGATGTTGCTCATGCAGCTTGGTATCTACCTTAAGAACATTAATAGTCTTAAGGGAGAAAACCAAGCCCGAGTAGATGAGCTTGCTTTACTCACAACTGAAAATGATGATCTTAAGCTTGCTTGTGATGCTATTAGGGATGAGAATAGAATTTATATTGATGAGTTTGTTATGATTAGAAATGAAAATGCTAGATTGCTTTCTCAAGTAAATGATCTCTCTTCTAGACCTTTATTTCCAAGTAATGAAGTTGCTAATCTTAATTTAGAAAAAGATATCTTACTAAAGCCCTCTATTTGGATGTTGACTTACTTCATGCACAAGATGATCTTGCTATCCTATCTTCTACTGTCATTACTCTTAGTGATGATAATCACAAACTAAGAGCTTCCTTGCAAACATTCCTTAAAGGGAAAAAGTCCCTCAATAAAGTTCTAGATTACACTACCAAACATAGTGGTACTAGTGGTTTTGGATATGTAAGGTGAGCTCCTAAAGATCAAGATCAAGGGAAAAGGTAAGAAAAAGATTAAGGGACTCCTATTTTACATGGAGAGTCATCTCACTCTAAGAACCCTATGGTTTGTGTGCATTGCAAGAGTGATGATCATTACTCTACTTATTGTCCTTATAGAGAGAAGGGGACCCACCCAAAGATGAAATGGATTCCCAAGCTAACACTAAATCCCAAAGTTTGAATTGGGCAATGACGTCTTCCTTTCTTATAGGTAAAAGGAAAATGGATTGTTGATAGTATTTTCTCAGAGCATATGACATGTGAAATCAGCCACTTCAACCAATTCACAAAGAAGGAAGGAGGTTTGGTGACATTTGGTGACAACAAAAAAGGTAAAGTGATAGGTGAGGGTGATGTAGGTGATTCACTATGCATCAAGAATGTTCTTCTTGTGTATAGCGTACATCACAATTTAGTTAGTGTTAGTCAACTTTGTGATAATGGTTATCTTGTTCTTTTTTACCTCACTTGAATGCTTGCTTCTAGATTCCCTCTCTTACAATGTTATATATAAGGGAACTAGAAAAGGGTAATCTCTACATTATTGTTCTTGACTCTATTAAGCCTATTGTTGGTAGATGTCTTGTTACCAAACTGAATGATATTTCTTTATAGAACTGTAGGCTTGGTCATGTAAACATGCATCAATTGAAGAAGTTGAGCAAAAAGGAATTGGTAAACAGACTTCCTAAATTGGATTTTGAAAAGGATGAGGAATTCCAACCTTGTACCCAAAGATAGAAAGCCAAGTCCTCCTTCTAATCCAAAGGCATCCTTAGTACCAAAAGAGCTCGTGAACTTCTTCACATTGATCTTTTTGGACCAATGTGTATGCAATTGCTTCGTGGTAGTAAGTATTGCCCTGTGATTGTTGATGAATTTTCTCACTTTACTTGGACTTCCTTTCTTGTTTCAAAAAGTGACACTCTTGATGTTTTCTCAACTTTTTGCAAACGAGTTGAAAATAAATCTTCTTGGCAGATTGTTTCTATCCGCAATGACCATGAGGGGGGGTTTGAAAATGATTTGTTAAAAAAAATTGTGAAGAATTCGGGTATGCACATAAATTTTCTTCACCTCAAACACCTCAAAAAATAGGTTGTAGAGAGAAAGAATAGGTCGCTATAGGAAATGACTAGGACCATGCTTCTAGGTTATGATACTCCAAAGAAATTTTGGACCAAAGCCATTAGCACTTCATGTTTTGTCCAAAATCGGGTTTTTACTCATCCATCTGTTAATAAAACCCTCTATGAGATACGGTGTAATAGAAGCCATCCATTGATTTCTTTTATTTTTTTGGTTGTCCTTGTTTTGTTTTGAACACCAAGGATTCCCTCGACAAGTTTGATCTGAAGTCTTACAAGGCTTTCTTTATTGGCTATAACACTACTAGAAAGTCTTATAAAGTATTTCACATTGAATTATCTAAAGTAGAAGAATCTATAAATGTTAGATTTGTTGAGACTAACCCCTCTACATATAAGAATATTTTTAATGATGATTTTGTATATGAGGTGATACCTCACTTGAAAGAGCTCAACATTTTTTATAAGGGAAAAGAGGTGGACATAGAAGAAGAAAAGAAGGATCCAACTCCCTAGTTTGCAAAGCATCATCCAAAAGAGCTCGTCATAAGTAATCCTTTTGAAAGGGTGAAGAAGCAGGCTGCATTCATCAAAGAACAAGCCAACAGTGCCTTCATCTCACATCTTGAGCTAAAATATGTGAAAGAAGCTATCAAGGATGATGAATGGATCCTAGACATGCAAGAAGAGTTAGAGCAATTCATAAGGAACAAAGTGTGGATCTTAGTGCCAAGACCAAATGATAGAAAGATCATTGGAATCAAATGGGTCTACGACAACAAGCTTGATGAAAGTGGAAAAGTGGTAAGGAATAAAGCAAGGTTAGTGGCTCAAGGTTACAACCAACAGGAAGGTATTGATTTTGATGAAACTTATGCTCATGTTGCTATACTTGAATCTATTGGAATGCTACTTCTTTTTTCTAGTCATAAAAATTTCCTACTTTACCAAATGGATGTTAAAAGTGTGTTTTTTAATGGTATAATTGAGGAGGAAGTATATGTTGCTCAACCTCCCGGCTTTGAACATGATAAATTCCCTAACCATGTTTATTTGTTGCAAAAATCTCTCTATGGACTCAAACAATCCCCTAGAGCTTGGTATGAGAAATTAAAGAACTTTCTGCTAGACAATGGCTATATCATGGACAAATTAGATTCTACCTTGTTTCTAAAACACACTTCTAGCAATTTCTTGATTATTCATATTTATGTTGATGATAGTATTTTTGGTGGGATTGATCTTGATCTTTGCAAGGAGTTTAGTTCTCTTAAGCAGATGAATTTGAGATGAGCATGATGGGGGAGCTTACATTCTTCCTTGGCTTTCAAATCAAACAAATGAAATATGGAAACTTCATCAACCAAGGAAAGTATACAAGTGAACTACTTAAGCGCTTTGGGATGAAGTACACCAAGACAATGGACACCCCCATGTCAAACATTGCCAATTTGGATAGAGATGAGCAAGGAGAAAAGGTAGATGAGAAGCTCTATAGAGGTATGATTGGAAGTTTACTTTATTTAACCGCCTTTAGACCTGATATAATGTTTAGTGTGGGCCTATGTGTTGGCTTTCAATCAAGACCAAGTAAATCACATCTCATTGCATTTAAGAAGATTTTGAGGTTTCTAGCCAAAACTCAACATTTTGGACTGTGGTATCCAAAGTCAATGGACTTTACTCTTACTACCTATAGTGATGTTGATCATGTAGGTTGTTTGATTGATACAAATTGCACAAGTGGCACTTGATTCTTCTTAGGAACATGCCTAGTTTCTTGGTTTTCTAAAAAAAGCACTATGGATCTTTCAACTATTGAGGTTGAATACATTACAGCTAGGATTTGTTGAGTGACACGATTAAACCGTGCATAAAACGTAAGTGAACGCGTCAATGTAATATAGGCCTTTGTGAGGCCCGAGTCGAACTCAGGGAATGTAATTTTGGTAGACTACTACTAACTACTTGCAATCAGCTAGACCGATTATAAAAGTTTGAGAGTTGTTTTGAAAGAGAAAATAAAAACAAAAGAAAGCAAAGCAATCAATCAAATTGTTGGTTTAATCAATTAAAATGGGATCTTTAGGATTGCGGTTTCACCACGGATTCTCATTGTACTAATTCCTACATAATTATCACAACTTGTCTCATGTCCCAGGTAGTGGCCTGTGAATAGAATTGTTCGCTTCCGCGATACAATTCACTACCTTAATTTAGGTCGGTTCCATGTCAATAGTAACATATACCCTAAATTAGATGCATGAAAAACATATCCCTAGGTTTCCACCATTAACCGTACATCGTCTTTTCCAAAGGATTTATAGGTTAATGTGATTATTGCATCTTTTCAACTGTTAATTCTTCATCAAAAGCAATTAAAGGTATTAAATTACCAGTATGGTGATCAGGCACAATGATAGAATTGAGAAAACAATATCATACCATATATTTGAGAGACAAATTATGATTAACTATGCAAAAAGTGTCATACAGCGATTATCCGGGCTACTTCCGGTCCTAAAGATAAAGGGGATTAGCCCTGCATGTTCATCTCTATGAGAAACACGATGAAAGGAGAAGAAAACATAGGGGAAATGTGGATGGAGATGGTGTAACCCCTAAACGAAGGAGAACTGGACGATCCTCAGCGCGTGATGGGTGTTTTGTTGCCTTTTGTCGGTAGAAAACTCTGTCTGTAGCTCTGGAAATGTCTGGGGCGTAGCTCTGGGCTCCGTTCTTTGTCCTCTCCTCTTTTGAGACTTGTGCAGTGGCTAATGACCTGATAGTATGGTTTGGGCTGTCTTTTCTAGGTATATGGATCACTTACGGCGGCCAAAACATCATGGTCATTCAATTTAGATCGATCTGGGCGGTTTCCTGATCTGACGGCGTCGATACCATTGACGGTGGGTCGATGGTATCGACCTGTGTAGGGTATTGGCGCTCCTTGATTTTCTGGCATTCTTTCTGATGGCAGCTCGATACCATCGACCGTCAAGTCGATGGTATCGACTTGTTGAACTTTGGCACGCTGACGCTATCTCGATACCATCGACCGTCCTGTCGATGGTAGGATCGACTGGTTCTGCTCTTTCTCTGGCTGGTTGTTGTGGCCATGTCGATGGCATCGACGTCCTCAGATATGCAAATTCCCTAGAACAAAGAGAAGAACACCAATCAAATACGATAAATATGATCTTTTATACAAAATAAGATGAAACAAGGTAAATTTGATGCATAACGAGATTATAGGTTGAAGGAACTGAATTATGCGATATTAACTATGAAAATGACCAATAAATGCATAAAACGCATAGGAAACTAGCCTATAAAAGCGACTCAAAACCCTTACATCAAACTCCCCTAAGCTTGAACTTTGCTCATCCTCGAGCAACAGAACTACAGAATAATATTGTGAGGGTCAACTAAAGAACATATTAGCATAAAAGACATATTAGAATGATTCCCTCCTGCAAAACACATATCGGCCCTTACTGACCACAGAACGGTAACTACCCTTAAGGTGACAATAATCGTCCATGAGAGATGCCCACCCCAAGACCAACGAACACTTATCAAATAAGGCATTTTATATAATAAATTCCTCCAGTTCAGGCTTGGTGCATCTTGTGATCTCCTATTTATGTTGCTCATATCCTAACTACCATCTACATGGAAGCAGATCTCCTTTTATGCAAGAATGAGGAGATAATCATGGGTGGCCTACCATTTTGAGCAACGGGTGGATGGAATGGGAGGTTGTGGAAGAAGAGGAAGCACAATATAGTTTAACATTCAAAAACAATAAAAAAAGACCTAAATGATCCATATGCGTATGGAAATGACCTAATGCCTACATTTTAGGTGGAACGATGCATGTTCTACTATTCCGTCTCAATGTGAGGTGGAATGTCTACAAAACTACATCATGTGCTTATTCTTTTTAATATACAGGTGAAACAAGTTCTTTTCTCCCTCTAATTTTTTCTTAAAAAAATTTCTCTTTTTTTTCAAGTCCTTGTTTTTTTTTTCTTCTTGTCAATTTGACTAAGAGAATATTTATAATACTTTACGTTTTTTTCTGACTTATTTTCACATAGCTACTACCATTGATGCATTACGATTCACTTCACAGAGAGTATAGAACAAGTTCCCCGCATTTCTTATTTTTCATAATAAGAAAGGCACATAATGTCTTATATGCTCAAGAGTATGTAAAATGCAACTACATGAAAGTAATTATGCAACTACAATGGCATGCACTCTAAAATGTATGCATGTATGACTAATCTACAAATCTATTTTCATTTTTCATTTTTTATGCAAAATCTAGCTATAATGCAATCCTATCTAAATGGCATGAAATCAAAAGATGAAAATTGTAATGTTCTCCCAGTCCTTATGGTAGAGTTTGAATGAAATGAGGTAGATAGATCACAAGACTAATTGACAGAACCATTGGAAAAGATTATATGTCCCTCCTTACTGACATGTGTACCAATCAATAAACGCGTTTCTCTCTCTCACTTATGATTAAAGTCTCATTACCGTTTGGTCAGTTTAAGCTCAACATCCAATTCCATCCACATTTCTTGAATCATCTGGATGTACAGTTATGTCATATGTTTTAAAGTTGACCTACCCAATTATTTTCATAAGTTATGTGCTCAATTTCAAACAAGGCAAGCTTACAATTTTTGGAAAAATCTTTTAAATTAAAGCTCAAATTTCAAATTTCCCCCATATGACAAACATAGAGATGGCATGCATTTATATTAGACATCCACGGATTACACTAGATAGACTGTGGATCCTAGAAAGCTGTAAACAATAAGCAATACTAAAAAAACTACAAAAAGCTAAGAAAAATACTAAAAGAAAATAAAATAAAAATAAAAAATAAGATAGAAATTGTTCCATATCCCCCCAATCTTGAATTCGACTATGGCCTCATAGTCAAAAACAACCTCAGAAGGTGGAACAGTGATACCATCTATTGTGGTGGTGGTGGAAATGGCGGGTACTACTGGGTATGGGGGTTCCAATCTGGATATTGCCCCTAAAAGCTCAAATCATAAGGTGGCATGGGCGGTGGTTGTGGATATCCCCCGAAGTAGCCTTGGCTCCAGTAATGATCATAGAAAGGTTGTTGTTGCTTCTCTATCCTTCCCAACCGGTCGTAGACCTGCTGCTGGTTGGCAAATAGCTGGTGTTCATTCTCAAAGATCGCCTGGTAGTTTTCATACAGCCTATTCTGTGTATCCTAGATCCCTGCAAAAGTTGTCTGGTGGGACTCCTGCATGGTCTGCTGGGACTCCTGGATAGACTGGAGAATGGTATACATCCCCTGCATATAATAGGGGTTATCTCCATCGTGGGAGGGTTGTGGTGGCGGTTGGGAAGATGATGAAGCTCCCGGGTAGAAGCATGGACACTTCCTCGGGGCTACTCATGATCGAAGAGGTGTGAAAGCATCCTCTTCTTCCTCATCGTCGTTGCCCGCATTGTCATTGTCTCCCATGTCCTCTTCTTCCTCAGAATCCTCAATGGCAATGATAGGCCACCAGAAGTGCTGGCCTGGCTAGAGGTTGAAGACGGGGTCTGGCAGTACGTGCTCCTGATACTCCTTGTTAATGTGGCAATGAGCATATACCACACCATCGCGGAGTGTAAGAAGATTGGAGCGGTGGAAATGGGCAAGATTTATGGGGTTCCGGCTGACCAGTGGAGGGAGTGTGGACAAGTCTAGCCCAAGGTAGATGGCTAGTGGCGTAATAAGCCCCTGAAGTGAATAGGGGCTCGTCTGGTACTCCTCTTCACTGCCATCACACGCGTCAAGAAAAACATGCCCCAGTTAAGCTTTTCCCTCTTCAGTAGCTTGTAGAGGAAAAACAAGTTTGTCTCCTGGAACTTGCTCAATGATAGTTTGCCACGAGCAAAGAAAGTAATACACAGCATACGGTGAAGAATCTGCACAAATGGGTGCTCGAAGTCAGCGATGGCTGCATTGTGGTAGCTAAGCGTCTTGCATGTTGGTGCAGTCACCAATTATGAGAACATCTCATCATAGTCGGCCCGATTGTTCGACTGTAGGTACTGCTCGGCCGAATGCCACCAGTTGTAGACTGAGTTGAACTATTCGAGCATGATGATATAATTGCGGTTGAAAAGCCGTAAGGAGACTCGACCCTTTATCCATTCATGGTCGGTGGCGATAATGTCATTGGGAACGATGTAAATCTCGAGAGATATCATGATCTCTACCACGCGTTCCTTGTATGTCGGCCACTCGCCAATGAAAGGATGGCCCTCAATGTGATAGGTAACTCATTCCCCCGCATATGTCAACCTCCCAACTTGTCCACGGAGGACATAATTGAGGTTGAGGAAGAATAACCTAAAGGTGTGAAGAGAAATAAAATACAACCCTTCCTTTTATAGCTGAGGTCGGCGCCCCTGGTACCCCGTCGATACCATCGACAGGTTGTCGATGGTATCGACACCTGTAGCAAAATTTGTTCCTTCACTGGAATCGACGGTCGTCGATTGCTAGATGTGAGGGCTCGGATCGGTGACACGTTGGTACTATCGACAAGGTTCGATGGTATTGACCCGTCCCACAGATCGACCTCCAGATTTGGCATGCTTCGTTGATGGCATCTTGCGGATTGCTGACGTGTCGCGTCGATACCATCAACATAGCGTCGATGGCATCAACTTCTGTATGCATCCATTACCCTCGCAAGGCCTTGGAAGTGGATTCCCCTGAAGCTGTGTCGATACCATCGACATAGGGGTCGATGGCATTGACTTCACTGACAAAGATTCATCTGAATATCTCTAGAGATATCGCGAGCATCGACCAGGGGGTCGATCCTATCAACTTGCTCCAGAATTTGAGTTGATTCTCCTGTTGGGTGGTCGATACTATCGACAAGGCCATTGATAGTATCGACGAAGCAAATTTTCTGTTGATGTCGCTCTACACCCTCGTCGCTACCATCGACACAAGGGTCAATGGTATCGACACCCAAGCAGTCCTTCACACTTAACACACATATCAAGGCATCATTTTTACACTAAAATGAAATTAACCAAAACTACTGAAGTAAATGGAAATGAAATCTACCAATGGTTGGGTTGCCTCCCAACAAGCGCCCTACTTTAACATCTTAGGCTAGACGTAATAATGCTATTCATTCTTCCTTAAGTGCCATGAGTTTAACCTCATGCACCTTCCTTGTGTAGTCCTCCCCATGGTAGTGCTTCAATCTTTGACCATTTACTAAGAATGTTCTATCACCATCCTTAATCATGATAGCACCATGGGGTCGCACCTCCTCTACCACAAACGGTCCACTCCAGCGGGATCACAATTTTCCAGGATGCAACTTTAACCTTGAATTGAACAAAAGCACCCTCTCACCCTTTTTGAACACTCGCAACTGAATGTGGTGATCATGGATTTGTTTTTTCTTCTCCTTAAATATCCTTGAGTTCTCGTAGGCATCCATCCTTATCTCATTGAGCTCTAACATTCGCTTTCTCCCTGCCTCGTCTATGCTCAAATTCAATTTCCTTAGCGCCCAATGTGTTTTGTGCTCCAATTCTATTGGCAAATGGTAGGTCCGACCGTACACCAACCTATAAGGTGTAGTGCCTATAGGTGTTTTAAATGTGGTCCTGTATGCCCATAGTGCATCCGGTAGCAACACACTCCAATTTTTCCTTGACGAGGTCACTGTGCACTCTAGGATTTTCTTAATCTCTCTATTCGACACTTCCACCTGACCTTGTGTTTGCAGGTGATACGGGGTACCTACATTGTGCTTGACCTCATATTTTCTCAATAATGCAGCGAATTTCCGATTCATGAAGTGGGTGCCCCCATTGCTAATGATCATCCGTGGCACACCAAACCTGCAGAAAATATGATCCTTCATGAACCTGCACACTACTGCAGCGTCATTAGTCCTTGTGGGTATTGCCTCTACCCACTTCAATACATAATCGACAGCAAGCAAGATATAAAAATTAGAATTAGAGGATACAAAGGGTCCCATGAAGTCAATACCCCACAAATCAAATACCTCAACTTCTTGAAATACTTTGAGGGGCATCTGTTGTCGTTTTGAGATATTTCCTACCCTTTGACAGGAATCACACCGCCCCACATAGTCATAGGCATCTCTAAAAAGTGTAGGCCAGTAAAGGTCACTCTCTAACACCTTGGCCGCCGTCCTTGCACTTGCATGATGACCGACGGTGGGTAGTGTATGACAATGACTAAGCACACTATAATATTCATTTTCTAGTACACACCTGCATAAGATTCCATCCCTGCATTGTCTCAACAAAATAGGGTCATCCCAAAAATAATATCTCAAAGAATGGAAAAACCTTTTTTTCTCTTGACAAGTCCAATCATCCGGGATTTCCTTACATGCAAGGAAATTGACAATATGCGAAAACCAAGGATCCGTAGATTGAATTAAAAGAATTTTCTCATCCAGAAATGTCTTGGAAATGGGTATGTTAATATCCCTCTCATTAACCCGCTCTAACTGAGATAAGTGGTCCGTAACAACATTCTCAATACCTGCCTTATCCTTGATTTCAATGTCAAATTCTTGCAATAATAAGATCCACCTAATCAATCTAGGTTTAGCATCTTTCTTCTCCATTAAGTATTTTATGTCGGCATGATCAGTCCACACCACAACCTTAGAACCCACTAAATATTGCCTAAATTTTTCAAAAGCAAAAACTACGGCAAGTAATTCTTTCTCTGTAGTGGTGTAATTTAGTTGGGCATCATTTAAAGTTTTAGACGCATAAAAAATAACTGTAGGTTTGTTCTCAAGATGCTGCCCAAGAACAGCCCCTGCGGAAAAATCCGAAGCGTCACACATAAGTTCGAAGGGCTTAGTCCAATCCGGCATTTGAACAACTGGTGCAGAAATCATTTTTTTCCTTAAGTACCTCAAAAGCATGCAGACATTTATCGTTAAAATCAAAAACTGCATCCTTCTCAAGCAATTTCGATAGTGGCTTAGCTATTTTCAAAAAGTCCTTGATAAACCGGCGATAAAACCCTACGTGACCAAGGAAACTCTACACCCCTTTGACCATATTCGGTGGAGGTAGTTTGGAAATAACCTCAATCTTCACTAGATCCACCTCCAGTCCCTTACAGGACACCTTGTGTCCTAGCACTATGCCTTCATTTACCATCATATGACATTTTTCCCAATTGAGGACTAAATGTGTGTCCTCGCATCTCTGCAACACCTTATTAAGATTTTGCAAACATTTGTCAAATGACGCACCGTAGATGGAAAATTCATCCATAAAAACTTCTAAACAACACTCCACCATATCAGAGAAAATAGCGAGCATGCAGCGTTGAAAAGTGGTTGGTGCATTGCACAAACTAAAAGGCATGCGAAATTTCTGTAAGGACAAGTGAAGGTCGACTTCTCTTGATCCTTAGGATCAATGGAAATCTGATTATAGCTGGAATAGCCATCTAAAAAGCAAAAATAAGAGCGGCCAGCCAATCACTCTAAAATTTGATCAATTAACGGGAGAGGAAAATGATCTTTCAAAGTAGCGGAGTTCAGCCGGCAGTAATCAATACAAACACGTCACCCAGTTATCAATCGGGTGGTAACCGGTTCATTCAACATATTTTGAGTGACAGTGATTCCCCCCTTTTTAGGCACTACCTGTGTGGGGCTTACCCATGTCAAATCTGAAATAGCATAAATGATGCCTACCGAAAGAAGCTTGATCACCTCCTTCTTGATGACCTCCATCATGCTAGGATTGAGTCGACGCTACGGCTGAATCACTGGCTTGGCTCCTTCCACAAGCCGGATCTTGTGCTGCCATAGAGTAGGGGAGATCCCCTTGATGTCAGAAACGGACCACCCAAATGCACCACGGTGGTTCTTCAACACAATCATTAATTGCGCTTCCTCATCGGCACTCAGATATGTCGATATGATCACCAGAAGCTTCTCATTATCCTCCAAGAAGGCATACTTTAAGTGGGGGGCAGCGGCTTAAGTTCCAACTCAGGTGGGCTGACCAAAGAAGATTGAATCGGTGGTGGCAGTGGTCCCAGATCTTCATAGTGCTTGGCGTAATAGCAAGGAAGCACTTGAAGCATCTTTACACACTCTTGTAATGAGGTGCTTCTCATCCAATCTTCCATTAAGTTGAAAAGGCATGCCTCAAGGGGCAGTTGCAAGTATGAGTCAAAGCCTCATCCTCAGTAGATGGTGAAACTTCATCTTTTTTATCGTCGGGATAATCCACTGCTTTCATAAGAGAAATTACCTTCGTCTACTCCATGATTTCCACATAAATTGTTCCCTTATCTACCTTCATCATAATGTGAGACATATCAAGAAATACCTTCCCTAGACAAAGAGAGATGTGGTTCTCAAAGTGCTTTATATTATGACATTGTTCATTTGCTTGTGACTGCTTTGGATTTGGTGGCATGAGTATTTCAAATCTATCATTGGCTATACCCATTGTCAACCAGCCTCTACCCATCTCCAGTATCATGTCGGAAGTGGCTTGAAAGGGTCTTCCCAAAAGTAGCTCATTCCCTGGTTCATCTTGCATCTCCATAACAACAAAATCATTCGGGAACACAAACCTGTCAACCTTTATTAAGACATCCTCGCAAATACCATACGGCCTCACCATAGAATTGTCTACAAGTTGAATTGTCATATTTCACTGTCGAGATTCTTTTAGCCCAAGCTTTTTTAATGTAGAGAGGGGCATCAAGTTGATACTTTCCCCAGAATCACATAGTGCCTCACCAAATTTTACTTTTCCAATATAGCAGGAGATGTTGAAGCAGCCCGGATCTTGTCTCTTTGGTGGCAGTTTACCCAGAATGAAGGTGTTGACCTGCTCCTTAAGCACTACCACCTCTGTATTAGGTATCTTCCTCTTTTTGGTAATTATGTCTTTTAAGAATTTACCATACAAGGGTATCTTATCAATCGCCTCCAACAAAGGAATATTAACAGAAAGTTTTCTAAAACTGTCCAAAAATTTCTTGAACTGTGCATCCACTTTCTTGGCCTTGAGACTGTTGGGGTAAGGGACGGGGACGATCTGTGACCTCTGATGTGGTGGCACATATGGCATCATATTATCCTTCTCCTTTTCTACAATAAGCTCCTTTGTGGCCTTCCCTCCTTCATCTTCAATTGTCTCTACCACTTCAGTATCCTTTGCGGTCTCACCTTGATCTTTTGGCTATAGGGTGCTTGGTTCATCGGCCCTAGGGTTTAAAAGTTTCTTTCCACTCCTCAGTAGAATGGCTTTAGCCTGGTGGTTCCTCCTGGAACATTTGTATTTCTTGGAAAACCTTGCACTGTGTACTTCTTCAGACTTGCTATTTCATATGCCATATGTGCTATAGATGTCTCAAGAGTCCTCATCTGAGCCCCATGACTTTGTAGAGTTTTCCCAAACTGATTCATAAATTCTCCTTATTGCTTGATTTGTTGGCCAAACATGCTCATTAGCTCTTGATTCTGCTTTATCACCTGCTTGAGCAACTCATTGCTCTTTTCCTCTACTGTGGGCTGTGGCTTAGCATCAGGATCCTACAGGAAAATATTTGGATCCTTCCATTAAAAACTTTGTCCTTCCTCCAAGAATAGTCATTATTTTTGTACCCCTGTTGCTGGCGCATGAACTTCACTTGTGCCTCATCATCAGCTCCTCCATCATCTTTTGCCAGAAGTCTCTTCCCAATCAAGTCCATCTTGTCATTCAGTTCTTTGATAGCTTTTGCATCCCCTACAACTCTAACGTGTTCCGGTGCATCTCTATCACCCCAGGACTATTTCCTAGCCATGTTCTTCAAGATCTTCTAACACCTTGTGTTTGTGTTATTCAAGAAGAAACATGAGCTTGCTGAATCTAAGTTGCTTCTGTCATGCTCATTGAGAGCAAAGTAGAAAATTTTTACTTGTTTTTCCTTGTCCATCCCATTATGTGGGCACCTCCTTAGCATGATCTGGAAGCGTTCCCACATCTCAAAATAGGCTTCTCCCACCTTTTAGCTGAAATTCTAGGTCATTGGTCTTCTCAGGTGGGAAAAATCGCTCGAAAAAGACCTCAATCATTTGATCCCAAGTCTCAGCCATTTCATCATCAAGGTTGTGCAGCCATTCTCGTGCATTTTCTATGAGAGAGCTAGGAAATAACTTCAAGTAGAGTGCCTCCTGTGGAAACATGTCAATCTTTATCATGTCACAGTTTTCCACAAATGTGCTCATGTGAGCAACAGGATCTTCATTCTTCAACCCATGAAATGCTTCAGACTTGACCAGGTTTATTAATGCCAGATCAATCTTGTATGTGACAATGTTGATTGCCTACCTTATTATTGGCCCATTTGACGTTGATGAGGAAGAAGCCTTGATCTTCTCCCATATTGTCTTTTCCTTAGCTATTTCTTTAGGTTCTTGTTCAAATTCCTCAGGTGGTGGATTTGTCAACTCAACTCCTTCACCTACTGGTGGAATTACTGGTAATTTTTCGTAGTCTGTGCTACGTGTCTTTACCATCAACTAGCACCTGAAAAGATGGAAATTATTTCAGTATAGTGCTTAAAAGGGAATAAGTAATTAAAAGATGTGAACTTAAATTTGAAATTCTAAGAATTATATGAAAAAGTGGCCTAGTGTGGCCGCTCGCAGCACTCGTAGTGCCAAAAATTTTCGTTCCCTGGCAACGGCACCAAAAACTTGACATGATTAAACCGTGCGTAAAATGCAAGTGAATGCGTCAATGTAATATAGGCCTTTGTGAGGCCCGAGTCAAACTCAGCGAACGTAATTTTGGTAGACTACTACTAACTACTTTCAATCATCTAGACCGATTATAAAAGTTTGAGAGTTGTTTTAAAAAAGAAAATAAAAACAAAAGAAAGCAAAGCAATCAATTAAAAGGTTGATTTAATCAATTAAAATGGGATCTTAAGGATTGCGGTTTCACCACGGATTCTCATTGTACTAATTCCTACATAATTATCACAACTTGTCTCCTATCCTGGGTAGTGGCATGTGAATAGAATTGTTCGCTTTAACGATACAATTCACTACCTTAATTTAGGTCGGTTCCACGTCAGTAGTAACCTATACCATAAATTAGATGCATGAAAAACATATCCCTAGGTTTCCACCATTAACCGTACATTGCCTTTTCCAAAGGATTTATATGTTAATGTGATTATTGTGTCTTTTCAACCGTTAATTCTTCGCCAAAAGCAATTAAAGGTATTAAATTACCATTATGGTGATCAGGCACAATGATAGAATTGAGAAAACAATATCATACCACGGATTTGAGAGACAAATTATGATTAACTATGCAAAAAGTGTCATACAACGATTATCTGGGCTACTCCCGGTCCTAAAGACAAAGGGGATTAGCCATGCATGTTCATCTCAATGAGAAACGCAATGAAAGGAGAAGAAAACATAGGGGAAACATGGATGGAGATGGTGTAACCCCTGAACGAAGGAGAATCGGATGATCCTCGGTGCGTGATGGGCGTTCTACAGCCTTCCAATGGTAGAAAACTCTATCTGCAGCTCTGGAAATGTTCGAGGTGTAGCTCTGGGCTCCGTTCTTCATCCTCTCCTCTTCCGAGACTTGTGAAGTGGATGATAACCTGATAGTGCGGCTTGGGTCATCTTTTCTAGGTATATGGATCACTTACGGCTGCCAAAACATCACAGTCGTTCGATTTAGATCGATCTGGGTGGTTTCCTGATCTAACGGCGTCAATACCATCGATGGTGGGTCGATGGTATTGACCCATGTAGGGTATCGGCGCTCCTTGATTTTCTGGCATTCTCTCTGATGGCATCTCGATACCATCGACCGTCAAGTCGATGGTATCGACTTGTTGAACTTTGGCACACTTACGCTATCTCGATACCATCGACCGTCCTGTCGATGGTATCGAATGGTTCTGCTCTTTCTCCGGCTGGTTGTTGTGGCCATGTCAATGGTATCGACGGCCGTCGATGGTATCGGCATCCTCAGATATGCAAATTCCCTGGAACAAAGAGAAGAACACCAATCAAATATGAAGAATATAATCTTTTATACAAAATAAGATGAAACAAGGTAAATTTGATGCATAACGAGATTATAGGCTGAAGGAACTGAATCATGTGATATTAACTATGAAAATGACCAATAAATGCATAAAATGCATAGGAAACTAGCCTATAAAAGTGACTCAAAACCCTTGCATCATTGAGCATAAGTCCTATGGATGAAGTAAATGCTCACAAGACTTTAACATTCATTTTGATGCTTCTCCTATCTACTGTGATAATAGTAGTACAACTAGCATGTCATATAATCATATATTGCATAGTAGAGCTAAACATATAGAGGTTCATCATCACTTCCTTCGTGACCACATTGCCAAAATGGAATATATCATGCATGTGGACACAGAGAATCAGCTTGCAGACATTTTCACTAAACCTCTAGCTAGAGAGAAATTTTCTTTTATTATATCAAAACTGATAATAAATTTTTTTGATGATATTGACATGTCTTTTAACTAGTTGTTCCTTTACCTATATGTTCTTGCTCATGTCTTGCTTGTAAACTACTAGAGGGGGGGTGAATAGAGTTTTATAAATAATTTAATAATTATTGAACTCAAACAACCACAAAGAAAATATTGGACAAGGAGACACAAGGTTTAGAGTGGTTCCAACTATAGCAAATACTATAGCCGTCAATCCACTACCCGGTTGCTTACCCAACCGGGATTTGAAAAGAAATTTATTTTATTACCTCTCAAGGAATTTACATAAAATACAATCTCTTTTCCTAAACCCTTCAAGCAGCCTTCACCTAGAAGTAATCGCCAACCTTGAAGCAGCCTTCCCTTGAAGTAGATGCACCAACTCCCGTTGCACCAGCCTTCTGAAGTAGCTTCCCTTGCGATAGCCTTCTTGAAGTAGCTTGAAGTCCCCTTCTCCACCTGAGAAGTCAACCCTCTCCAATCCGTAGCCTCCAACCCTAAGAGTAGCAAGGAGAGTACAAAAGATAAATAGGAACAAGAAAGGAAAAGGAAATTACAACTTATCCTTTAAGCCCGAGGCTTGATATGCCTAGATCAAGCGTAAGATCTCCTAGCCAAGTATGTGAACTTGTGATTGCTGTGGATAGGATAATCTAGCCTATAGGACACGAAATTGAGCTACGGAGAATGTAGGCCAATGATCACAGTGCTCAAATTGCTTGCAAAAGATTGCTCAAGTATGCTCAAGTGTATTCTCAAGTGTAACAAGTGAATTCTAGTGTCCTATGGCTTGTCCTATTTATAGGAATGGCCTAAGTATGCTTAAGGACGTTCTAGACAACTTCTAGGGGTTTCTAAGTGCTTAACTAGCCGTTAGGTACAAAGTTGTTGCTTTAACAACGGCTAATTAATTTATTCTGCAGTTGCTGTCAGAGACCATCTCGGTCGACAAATGGTCGACCGAGACACCTACTCGGTCGAGCTTTTGTCGACCGACAGGCTCTCTGGAACAAGTGAATTGCAACGTCTTTCTTCAACTACCAACTAACTTGTTTGTTGTGTCTAACGGCTACTTTGGATCTTTCTCGGTCGAGAAGATTGTCGACCGAGAGTGTCTCGGTCGAGGAGTTTGTCGACCGAGAATGATCCTGTTTCAAGGTTTCAATTTAAGCACTAATTATATGTGTGAGTGTGCAAAGGTGATTCTATTTAAATGGGATGACATGTCTAACTATGGTGTTTGGCTAGGGAAAATCTAACGCTTGATTTACATGCAAATCTAAGTACTTGTACATTATATATTTGTACAAGTTTTACAACATTGATTACATTGCATGAAAATATAAACAATTTAGCTTGTGGATTTTCCCTTGCTACTTTGTCATCCTGCACACTCAAGTAGCTCGTTAGATTAATAAGAATGAAATGTTTGTCATAATCAAAACAAAGGGATTTTTAGATGTCCATTTAGCCAACAATCTCCCCCTTTTTGAAGATGACAAACATTTCCAAAATAAATATAAAACATATGAATTTCATACCTTTAGATTGCCTTATGTATCTTTTCCTCTTGTTTATAAAATGTGTGCTTATTATTCCCAATGAATTATGGAACATGAAATTCAGTTCATTTGGGAATGTAGCAACTTTCAATGTAAAGCCAAGAGTATATTTATGAAACTCATTGATTGAGTTTTTCATAAATACTAAGTTATAGTTTTATATATCTCTCCCCCTTTGTCATTTCAAAAAGATAACCGTTTTAATAAAAACTCCCCCTTAATTATATAACCGTTTTGATAAAAACTCCCCCTTAATTAGATATCCCGTCAAATCTAATGAAAAAGATGTCCATTGAAAAGCCAAAATGAACGAAGTAAACGTATTCGTTTTAAGAACCGCAGATATCAAAGAAAACATCTTCCAAAGGAGTAATAAGCAATTTGCTTCCTAATGTTGTGGAATTGATCTAGTGGAAGCGGTTTTGTAAAAATATCAACCAATTGGTTTTCCGTATCAACATGATGAAGGGAAACATGATTCTTTGAGATGTGATCCCTTAAGAAGTGATGACGGATTTCAATGTGTTTTGCCCGGCTGTGTAAAATAGGATTGTGTGCTAAGTTTATGGCACTCGTGTTGTCACAAAAAATAGGTGTAGATGAAAGATTAAAACCATAATCGCTTAATACTTGTTGCATATAAAGCACTTGAGCACAACAAGACCCGGCTGCCATATATTCAGCTTCAGTTGTAGATAGGGCAACCGTATTTTGTTTCTTGCTAAACCAAGATACTAAGGCTCTTCCTAATAAGAAACAGCCACCACTAGTACTTTTGCAATCAAGTCGACAACCAGCATAATCTGCATCAGTATATGCTTTAAAATCCAATGATTATCCTTTTGGATACCATAAATCGAAACAAGTAGTACCAGCTAGATATCGAAGAATTCGTTTAACCACTAGAAAATGAGATTGCATAGGTTGGGATTGAAATCGAGCACAAAGACCAACGGAAAACATAATGTCCGGTCGAGAAGCAGTTAAGTATAGCAAACTACCAATCATGGCTCTATATAAGGAATCATCAATAGGTTCCCCATTTTCATCCTTATCAATTTTGATAGAGGTAGCCATAGGAGTAGTAGCATGTTTGCATTGATCCATCCCAAAACGTTTTAAAAGTTCTTTAGTATATTTTTCTTGGCTTATAAAAATTCCTGCAGGTGTTTGCTTAATTTGAAAACCAAGAAAGAATGTTAGTTCACCCATGAGGCTCATTTCAAATTCTTTTTGCATAATGTCACTGAATTGTGTGCATAATGAATCATTAGAGGCTCCAAAAATAATGTCATCAACATATATTTGCACAACTAAGAAATCAGATGCATATGTTTTGAAGAATAAAGTAGAATCTGAATTTCCAATAGAAAAACCATTATAAAAAAGATATGTCTTGAGCCGTTCATACCAATTCCTAGGTGCTTGTTTTAGACCATAAAGTGCCTTTTTAAGTTTATAAACATGGTCACCTTTTTCTGGTATTTCAAAGCCAGGTGGTTGAGCAACATAAACTTCTTCTTGTATGATGCCATTGAGAAATGCACTTTTGACATCCATTTGATATAGCTTAATGTTTTTATGGGCAGCAATAGCTAGTAACATCCTAATAGCTTCAAGTCTAGCTACGGGTGCATATGTTTCATCAAAATCTATTCCTTCTTGTTGATTATATCCTTGTGCTACTAATCGGGCTTTATTCCTTATGACTTCTCCTGCCTCATTGAGCTTATTCCTAAAAACCCATTTAGTTCCTATGATAGTTTTGTCTTGTGGTTTAGGAACTAAATCCCATACATCATTTTTAGTGAATTGATTTAACTCCTCTTGCATGGATATTATCCAGTAATCATCCTTAAGAGCTTTGGATACCTTCTTAGGTTCAATGATAGAAACGAAAGCCATGTTTGCAACATCTTTGAAGGAAGACCGAGTTTTGACTTTATCATTTGGATCTCCAATAATTAGTTCTTGGGGATGATCCTTGATAAGCCTAGGTGTAGGTTGTGTTTCAACTTGGGGATCGGATATAGGAATTTTCTCACTATCATTGGAAATGGTTATATTTTCGAGTTGATTAGTGAGATCAATGATATCTATAGTGTCAGTTTTTTATTCTTCATGAAAAGAAACATGAATGGATTCCTCAACTTTTCTAGAGATAGTGTTATATACTCTAAAGGCTTTGCTAGAAGTGGAATATCCTCAGAAGAATGCTTTGTGTGATTTAGAATCAAACTTGTCTCTATCATCTTTGGTATTTAAAATGTAGCATGTGGAGCCAAAAGTATGAAAGTAGTCAACTCTAGGTTTCTTAGAGTGTAGTATTTCATATGGAGTTTTCTTCAAATGAGAGTGAACAGTTACTCTATTAAGCACATAACAAGCAGTTTTTACAGCTTCAGCCCAAAAGGTTTTAGGTGTGTTGTGTTCAAGCATCATGGTCCTAGCCATTTCCTGTAGGGATCGATTTTTCCGTTCAACTATACCATTTTGTTGTGGGGTACGTGGAGCAGAAAAATTATGAGTATACCCTTGAGATGTACAAAAAGTCTCAAATGTATGATTTTCAAATTTGCCACCATGATCACTTCTAATGGTACATATTTTATGTTGTAAAAGATTTTCAATCTTGGAACAAAATTGCATAAAGACATGAATAGTATCATCTTTAGTTGCAATAAAATGTACCCATGTATATCTACTATAATCATCAACAATAACAAAACAGTATCGTTTACCACCAATAGATTGTGTCCTCATTGGTCCAAATAAGTCCATATGAATTAATTCTAAGGATCTACTGGTGCTAAGTACATGTTTTGATTTAAAAGATGTTTTGGTTTGCTTTCCCATTGTGCAGGGTTCACAGTTTTCAACTTGATCAAAAGACAAAGCAGGTAATCCACGAACAAGATCATATTTCACTAACTTTTTAATAGCATGTGAACTAGCATGTCCTAGCTTTTTATGCCATAGTTGTAAGGTATTTTCATTTGCAAGCAAGCATTTACCTACTACTGTTTTCATAGAGTTTGGTTTAAGGATATAAAGATTTCCAACTCTATTTCCTTCATAAATGACATTTGTAGTGTTTTCTATTAATAGTTTGCAGCAGGTTTTGTTAAATAACACATCATAACCACTATCACATAGTTGACTTACACATATTAGATTATGATGCAATCCATCAACAAGTAGAACATTTTTAATTTCGAGATTTGTTCCAACATTACCTATTCCAACGATTTTGCCCTTACCATTGTCTCCAAAGGTGACCGTTCCACTTTTCTTTTCTTCAAAAGTTTGAAATGCGTCCTTGTTCCCGGTCATGTGTTTGGAGCAGCCACTGTCAACTACCCATTCCTGCATTAGAGTGTATATTTTGGTACCCATGTGATGGTCCGATATGGTTAGAAACCTTTTAAGTGCTTATGTATATAAAAGTTCTGATACAGAAAACCAGTCGGTCGACAATTGTTCGACCGATATTTGTCTCGGTCGACAATTTGTCGATCGAGCAGGTTACTGTTTCACAAGCAAAAACACAGAAAATTTCTCGGTTGACCAATTTTCGACCGAAATAGGTGCTGTAAATTTTTGATTTGTTAAAGACATCCAGTCGGTCGACAATACTTCGACCGACCCAGAGCTCGGTCGACAATACTTCGACCGACAGAATTTCTGTTTCAGCAATGCAGAAAAAAATAATAACAATAAGCATATCACCTTTTTGTTGAGATAAGACAATATAAATAGCAAAATTTAGCATTTGGTAATATCTCAACTACATTCCATTCTTCTAAGTTTGGGGTTTTGGGATCCAAACTAAGTCGGACTCCTTAGTCTTGTAGGGGCATGAAAAACAATAATGTCCAAGACGTAAGCAGAAATGACAAGTAATAGAATCAATTTCATTTCTCTTTCTAGTCATTGTGTTCTTGGGTACAAACATAGTTTGGGTCTTTTTGGGTTGGTTTTTCTTTGGAACATATCCCAAACCTTTTCTTCCATTGAAAACATTACCAACTTTCAATATGTTATCAAGAATATCTTTTCTTCTTAACTTATAAAGTTCTCTTTGCAACGTAGCAATGTCATTTATCTTCTTATGTATATCTTTTCTTGCTTGGTCTAAATCAGAAAACAATGAATCCTTTTCTTTTACAATATTATCATAGTCTGAATGGTTGCACAAGATAGGTTGAGTTTGATAATCTTGTAGTTTAGCTAGCAAATCAGTCTTTTCTTTTGATAGAAGATCAACATTGGTTTCCAAATTGAGTAGCTTTCTAGTGCAATCATCTAAAGATGTTTTTAAAGATACATTTTCAAGATCAATGTTGTTCTTTTCATAAGAAAGTTCATCTAATTTGGCAATGAGCTCATTATTTGATTTTATAGCCTTCTTTAGTTTCTTCTTGGCATCAACATACTTATCATGAGTTTCTTGTAAACTAGTAACTAATTCTTCTTTAGAAAGATCAACTAGGCTTACCTCTTGAGAGTCTTCATTTTCTTCTCTTGCCATTAGACATTCCACCTCTTCTCCGCTTTCACTGTCACTTGACTCATCCCAGGCAGCTTTATAGGCTTTTTCTCCTTTCTTCTTATGTGAGCTTTTCTTTCCCTTCTTTGCTTTGGGGCATTCATTTTTGAGATGCCCTTTCTTCCCACATTCAAAGCACCTGGGAGTAGAGGAACTAGAAATTTTGTTAGATTTAAACCTTTTGTACTTCTTACCGTTGACGATTAAGGCTTCTTCTTCTTCTTCACTTGACTCCTCACTTTCTTGTGTGACAACTTTTGAGGCTTTGAGAGCCACATCCTTCTTCTTCCCACTTTGGTGTTCACGTTCTCTTCTTTCTTCCTCTTCTAGATCTGCTTCATGAGCTTCTAAATTACCAATGAGTTGTTCCATTTTGAGGCGAGTGAGATCATTTGCTTCTGCAATGGCTGTCACCTTTGGCTTGTACTTTGGAGGAAGTGATCGAAGAATTTTTGATACCTGATCTTCCTCAAGGACAGGTTTTCCTAAGGCACTTAAACCATTAACAATAGTAGAGAATTTTGAATACATTTCACTAATAGATTCATTTGGATCCATACGAAAATGTTCAAGCTTTGTTTTAAGCAGACTAATTTTGGAATTTTTGACTTGGGCTGTACCCTCATAAGTGATAGACAATCTATGCCAAATATCATACGCTGTATCACAATTTGAAATTCTATTAAATTCTCCTACAGAAATAGAACAATATAAAATGCTTACGGCTTTTGCGTTCATTTGGGCCTGTTTTACCGTGTTTGCATCCCATTCCGCAAAGTCATTTTGAGGGAATTCATAGGGAGTAGATACCATTCTCCATAGATCCCAGTTGACGCCTTGGAAGTAAAACTGCATCCTTCTCTTCCAGTATTGGTAGTTTGTTCCATCGAACGTCGGTGGCCTAGCAACAAGAGTCCCTTCAATGTTGAGGTTGTTGAGCATTCCATCACCCATTTCTTCAAGACCTTGTTAGGGTTCCTTGAAGCCTCGCTCTGATACCAATTGTAAACTACTAGAGGGGGGTGAATAGAGTTTTATAAATAATTTAATAATTATTGAACTCAAACAACCACAAAGAAAATATTGGACAAGGAGACACAAGGTTTAGAGTGGTTCCAACTATAGCAAATACTATAGCCGTCAATCCACTACCCGGTTGCTTACCCAACCGGGATTTGAAAAGAAATTTATTTTATTACCTCTCAAGGAATTTACATAAAATACAATCTCTTTTCCTAAACCCTTCAAGCAGCCTTCACCTAGAAGTAATCGCCAACCTTGAAGCAGCCTTCCCTTGAAGTAGATGCACCAACTCCTGTTGCACCAGCCTTTTGAAGTAGCTTCCCTTGCGATAGCCTTCTTGAAGTAGCTTGAAGTCCCCTTCTCCACCTGAGAAGTCAACCCTCTCCAATCTGCAGCCTCCAACCCTAGGAGTAGCAAGGAGAGTACAAAAGATAAACAGGAACAAGAAAGGAAAAGGAAATTACAACTTATCCTTTAAGCCCGAGGCTTGATATGCCTAGATCAAGCGTAAGATCTCCTAGCCAAGTATGTGAACTTGTGATTTCTGTGGATAGGAGAATCTAGCCTATAGGACACGAAATTGAGCTAAGGAGAATGTAGGCCAATGATCACAGTGCTCAAATTGCTTGCAAAAGATTGCTCAAGTATGCTCAAGTGTATTCTCAAGTGTAACAAGTGAATTCTAGTGTCCTATGGCTTGTCCTATTTATAGGAATGGCCTAAGTATGCTTAAGGACGTTCTAGACAACTTCTAGGGGTTTCTAAGTGCTTAACTAGCCGTTAGGTACAAAGTTGTTGCTTTAACAACGGCTAATTAATTTATTCTGCAGTTGCTGTCAGAGACCATCTCGGTCGACAAATGGTCGACCGAGACACCTACTCGGTCGAGCTTTTGTCGACCGACAGGCTCTCTGGAACAAGTGAATTGCAACGTCTTTCTTCAACTACCAACTAACTTGTTTTTTGTGTCTAACGGCTACTTTGGATCTTTCTCGGTCGAGAAGATTGTCGACCGAGAGTGTCTCGGTCGAGGAGTTTGTCGACTGAGAATGATCCTGTTTCAAGGTTTCAATTTAAGCACTAATTATATGTGTGAGTGTGCAAATGTGATTCTATTTAAATGGGATGACATGTCTAACTATGGTGTTTGGCTAGGGAAAATCTAACGCTTGATTTACATGCAAATCTAAGTACTTGTACATTATATATTTGTACAAGTTTTACAACATTGATTACATTGCATGAAAATATAAACAATTTAGCTTGTGGATTTTCCCTTGCTACTTTGTCATCCTGCACACTCAAGTAGCACGTTAGATTAATAAGAATGAAATGTTTGTCATAATCAAAACAAAGGGATTTTTAGATGTCCATTTAGCCAACATTGCTCACCTTATACTTGATAAGTGCTAAAGTTTCCATGTTTTCATGCCTTGTTTTGCTTATTTTTGGGTACATTTTGTAAACAAATGTCTTATCACAAAATAGTACCCTATGATGAGTGATATGTGCCTCAATATGCCTAAAATACATGGTAGGCTAGAAAACTAAATTCAGATAGCACCCTAGAGGCTTGGAATTAAATTTTCTGAGGTTTGGACTGGTTGACCATTCAGTTGAGCTTCTCCTATCTACTGTGATAATAGTAGTGCAACTTGCATGTCATATAATCCTATATTGCATAGTAGAGCTAAACATATAGAGGTTCATCATCACTTCCTTCATGACCACATTGCCAAAATGGAATATATCATGCATGTGGACACAGAGAATCAACTTGTAGAATTTTCACTAAACCTCTAGCTAGAGAGAAATTTTCTTTTATTATATCAAAACTGATGATAAATTTTTTTGATGATATTGACATGTCTTTTAACTAGTTGTTCCTTTACCTATATGTTCTTGCTCATGTCTTTTTCACCTTATACTTGATAAGTGCTAAAGTTTCCATGTTTTCATGTCTTATTTTGCTTATTTTTTGGTACATTTTGTAAATGAATGTCTTATCACAAAATAGTACCCTATGATGAGTGATATGTGCCTCAATATGCCTAAAATACATGGTAGGCTAGAAAACTAAATTTATATAGCACCCTAGAGGCTTGGAATTAAATTTTCTGAGGTTTGGACTGGTTGACCATTCGGTTGAGTTTGTCTTGATACAACTCAATTGATAGCCATTTGAGGACTTAGTTGATCTGTCTATTCAGTTGAGTTTTCGACCCTCAGGACTCGAACGATCGCGCAACTGGACTAAAATTAAAAAGGGCATTGGTTGATTTTTCTCCCTCTCAACTAGAGAAAATTGATCGATACCGACCTCTAGTGTCTAGGTCCTCAAACCCTAGGCTCTTCCTTCCCTTCCTACACCTCCATTTTCTCTTCCTTACCTCTCCCTAGCTCAGCCTAGGTGCCTAGGTGACCTGCTTGTGGTGGTTTCTTTCTCCTTTGGTGATCTATACATCCCCATCCACCCTAAGATGGCTTCACACTGTAGGAAATAAGTCATCCCAACTGGAACACCATCCTCTTCCTCTACTCCACGCCTTATATCCTTTAACGGAACCACTTTCATATCTTCTCAATCTTTCAATCACTATAAGGAACTCCTTCCTAGGAATCTTTTTTCGCTTTGAGCCTTACATGAGCCTCGTTTAATAATGAGTGAGGTTATCATGTAGTTCGTTGAGGTGTTTTTAACCCATCACCTTAGTGCATTGTGTGCATAACTCCTATGCTTTGCAAATTCTATCATTAGCACTAAGGCGGTCCATGAGTTTTAAGCTAATCTTCAATGGAACGAAACCACAAATGTGCCATCACCCAATTCCTAGGTAATTTTGACTTCTGTGATAGCTGGTACCAAAATTACCATATTTGAAAATTCTCTAAATGTCTATTTTAATGTTAATGAGGTTACCGACTCATGAAGGTCTACCATCCTAATTTTCATGAATTGCTTGACCCTAAGGCTTTCTACAAAAGCTGTGATCTCACACTTCCTGACATTCATAACTTTTTGAAGAAACTCAATATACCCTATAGGAAGAAGCCAACCCTTCCATCCTCTTTCATAGACATTAGAAACTATCTTATTGCATTGGTGGTTAACTACAAAATCCATCCAAAGAGAAATCAAATGGAGATTGCAGAAAACACTATTGTAATAATATACTGTCTTTTAAAATATATCGAGTCAAGTGGTCTCACTACATTCTTCATCACATGACTTTCTTTGATTCTGGGAAGAACACCTTTGGCACTCATCCCACTTATCCAGACTTAATCTATAGTCTCCTTGCCTTTGTGACTGAGAAGTATCTTTTCCATGATCTTCACTACAAATATAGTTTGAAAGGAGGTAGCATCAATGAGACTACAATCAAGAAGACTTTTCTTCCTACCTCCCTTACCACTCTTGGAGCCTTCACCTCCACCCAGAGACCTCCACCACCACCACCACCCCACCCTAACTGTGCCACTTTTTTTGTATCCAATGTAACCCTCATGGGATACATGATTCAGCAACAGGCGTACAACCTTAGGGTTTAAGATCATCTTCACCATGACCTTTCCCAGATCATGTCACACATGAAACTATCATGTAGACATCCCTACCCTACCTACCAGGTGTACCCTAGATCATGCATACATTCAGTTCTACCCTGGCTACCTACCTCCTACTGCTTCCCCTACCACTCATACTATTGATGGTGGACATGCCCTTGTCCCTAATGTTTTTCCTCTACCAGCACTCCCTACTGGCCCCACTGCCACTCTGCTCACTAGTTATGATGGATTTGATCCTCCTACCTTTTTGCAAGCAAATGCATTACATGTGTGTGGTATGTCATGGGCTGAGAAGAATTCCCAATGGCCTGGTCATGCTTTTGGACCTTTGTTTGATGAGGAGATGCCAGACTAGGATGTTGAGGATAAGGCAGAGGATGTTGAGTATGCCAAGGATGATGATGGTTCTGATGATGGTTTTTTTTTTGTTCTTCTGATGATGATGGTGAGTCTACCGTTGCTACCTCTACTGCACCATCTAATGATGATGAGGACTATCAACCCTAGGATGAGGAAGATAAGGACATAGTTGATGTAGTAGATGACATAGATGTTTAGTTCTATAGTCTTTTAGAGGATCATATATATCTCTTTTTGTAGACTATCATGTATTAGACATTTGGGCATTGTGTATCTAAGGCATACTATTTTATCATTTCGTCATTTCTTGTTGCTTTATAGTTCTTATTTGGAGAGGACATAATTCATGTTGTAATATTAATATCATGAACCGTTACTCTTTGGTTGACTATATCTCATGAGTTCTTAGTATGTTATCCCATATTTTTATTATGACATTGGTTGCTTATTTCTCTCTATTTTGTATCTGTTTGGTGTGTGCTATATGTGGTTGCTTGTTTAGTTTATACATATGGAGTAGCTCTTCTACCCCCTACCTTTTTTATAATGCCAAAAGGGGGAGGAGAAGTGTGAGCTCAGCCATATTGATTGTATTGCTGATATGATCCTTTTCTTGTCAAGTATCTAAAATATCATGTGACTTGCTAGAGGACATGTAGTGTATATATATATATATATATATTTATATATTTATATATATATATGTGTGTGTGTGCGTGCGCGCGTGCTATAGTTTTTCATAGAAAGACTAACCATGAAGGAAAGAGTAAGCATGAATTGAGGGGGAGCAATTAACATTATCATTCATGTATCCCCTTGAAAATCACAATGTAAAGGTTGAACTTTCACATCCTTTCTAAAAGGTAAAAGTTTCATTTTCATATCCTTTTCAATATGTTGAGGAATGGTTTGCCATTGTCAAAATGGGGGAGAATGTTAACTTGAGAGTTATACATTGTCCATATTTTGATTATGACTTAACCATTCCATGCATATGTATCTAATATGTTTGTTTGAGATTGATTTCAGGTATTAGGTACATGAAACGGATCAAATCTATCAAGCCCTAGCTTGTTCTAGTTCAAGTCAAAAGCAATGCAAATGCACTTTTGTGGAAAACACTCCAAATCACCTTACATGATTTTGTAATCATTTGTATTGATGATATGACTTGTAAATAATATGAGAAAAAATTAGGAACCCTTAATTCGAACGTTGATCACTCAAAAGGCATTTTTTAAAATTCATTACAGGCTTTTTGTCGGTCGAGTTACGTACTTGGCAGATCCCTTGATGGATTTTGAGAATACCAACGTTCAGTCAAGTTTCCTATACATAGAACTTGACTGATCCATGCACTGAGCAAATCTAATTTCTAGAGATCGGTGCTTCAAATTCGCTTTGTTACATAGTATAATTGGTCGAGTTACCTTTATGAAAATTTGACTGAGTACATAGTACGAAAAATGTAGAAAAGGTGATTCTGACCATTGGAGTGTTGCAAAAACTCAAAATTATATTTGTTGTAACACCCCCAAATGGCTAGAAAATGTTCCTAAGTGTTCCTACCCTCTAGTGGAGACCTCCAACTATAAATATAACCTCTCTGAGTTCATTCCAAGGTTTCCCTTTCATGCTATTCAAGGTCCTTGCTATAGTTGAGTGCATCCAGTCCACTTGAGCCCCTTTCTCTCTCTTGATTACACTTTAATTTGTCCATATGAGTGAGATAGTATTTGTGAGAGAGAGATCCCTCATTGTATTGATGCGATGATTTTGAGTCGCATTTATAGACCTGTTTGATATGTGTTTTATGCTTTTATTAGTCATTTTTATGGTTAATATTGCATAATTCATCCATTTTGGTCTTTGCCACTATTTTATGTCAAATCCCCTTTATTTCATCATTTTGAGCATTAATTGTCAAATTATTATTATTTGTGTGAATTGATGTGATCTTGTCTTTGAATTTCAGGACAAACAAGTATTTGCTTCCGTCGATACCATCGACGGAAGTCGATACCATCGACATGGTCACAGGTTGCCAGCCGGAAGGAGCAGCAAAGCGTCGATACTATCGACAGGGATGTCGATGGTATCGAGTCACCTTCAGGTTGTTGGCGATGAAGCAGTCGATAGTATCGACACCCCGTCGATACCATCGACACAAGGAGGTTGCAGTGACGCAAAATGACAAAGCCGTCGCTAGAGGGAGGTCGATACCATCGACCCAAGTCGATGGTATCGAGACTACAACAGGCTCTCAGACGAAAAGAAATCAAGGGCTACCGCTACCACACGGGGTCGATATCATCGACCCGCGTCGATGGTATTGACGCCGTCAGATATGCGTTGGATTCAGATTGATCTCAATCGGACGGCTGGAGTTAATTAACGACCTAATTAGGGACTTATACCTAATGAAGCCCGGCGAGGGGGAAGGGGGGATCTGATTAGCCATTGCACAAGTATCGAGGAGCAGTGGAGAGGAGAACGGAGGCCAGAAGCTCATACCGGTCGATCTGGACGCTGCAGAAGACGGATTTCACCACCGAAAGGCAGGAGAGCACGTGTTCCACGCAAAGGATCAACTGGTTCTTCTCCGTTCAGGGGTTTTCTCTTTCATTTCACGTTTTTCACATGATTTCCCCTATCTCTACCTTGTACTTGTTTGAGATGAACATGCGGGGCTAATCCCCTTCATCTTTAGGACCGGGAGTAGCCCGAGGATTCATTGTATGACAGTTTTATAATAGTAATTCATATTTTATCTCTTAAATCTATGGTATAGTTTCGTTTTCTCCATATATTGTTATGCTTGATCACCATAATAATAACCTAATGCCCTTAATCACTTTGAAAGAAGGATTAACGGTTGCAAAGAGACGAAATCTTCGTTAATCGATAAATCCCTTGACCAAGGTGGTGTAAAATTAATGGTGGATACTGAGAGATCGTTCGTAATGCACTCAGTTTAGGGGATAGGTTACTACGACAGTGGAACCGACCTAAACCTAAGTAGTGAATTGCACCACGACAGTGGGCAATTCTGTTTTCAGGCCATTACCCGGATAGAGAGAGAAGATTGAGGCATTATATAAAACCTAATACAATGAAAACCCGCGGTGAAACCGCAATCCTAAAGATATCCTTTTGAGTTGATTAAATTAACCTTTAATCGATTGTTTTCTTTGTTTTATTTTTTATTTTCTTTTAATTTTGTTCAACAACCCCAATTTGTTATTCGGCTTAGCTGATCGCAAATAGTTAGTAGGAGTCTCCAACATTTCCGAGTATCCCTGTGTTCAACTCGGGCCTCACAAGGCCTATACTACTCGACGCGTACACTTGCGTTTTTAGCGCGTAGTAAAATACACGTCAAGTTTTTGGCGCCGTTGCCGGGGATACGGCGAAATTTTTGGCACTTCGAGTGCTACGAGCGGCCACTCTAGGCCACATTTTTTTTTATAATTTTCATTCAACTTCAAATATTTTCTTTCTTTCTATTGTTCGTTCATTTTTATACTCGTCAAAGCAATGTACTGAACTGAATTTTCTTATTTCAGGTGATGTGTATGGTGCAAACGCGCAGTACTGACTACGCGAATCCCACACCCGAGGTTCCACTGTCGGGACCTGAGGACGAAGATTTTAACGAGCAAGAACACCAAGAAGAGATAGATTCTGAATTTGAACAGGAAGAGATGGCCGACGCACAGACCATATGGGAGAAGATCAAGGCTTCTTCCGCATCAGCTTCCAAGGGGCCTATAAAGAAGCAGGCAATCAACATACCAACATATAAGATTGATCCGGCTTTGATAAATCTGGTCAAGTCGAATGCTTTTCATGGGCTCAAGAATGAGGACCCCGTCGCGCATATCAGCCAGTTTGTTGAAAACTGTGACATGGTAAAAATCGATCGGTTTCTACAGGATGCACTGTATCTCAAGCTCTTCCCGAGTTCTTTAGCGGGAGCCGCGCGAGAGTGGCTGCATAATTTGGACGATGAGTTCATGGATTCATGGGACCATATGGTGGAGGTCTTCTTTGAGAGGTTCTTCCCTCCTGAGAAGACTAAAGACATGATCCGAAAGATTCATAACTTCACCCAACAGGCCGGTGAGACATATTCAGAGACCTGGGAGAGATTTCAGGTTATGCTGAGGAGGTGCCCGCATCATGGGTTGGACAAAGAGACGCAGGTGAAGATCTTCTATTTTGCTCTCTCTGAGCATGATAGGAGTAATCTGGATTCAGCTGGGTCAGGTTTCTTTCTGAACAATACAGACACCAGATGCTGGGAGATACTCAAGAATATGGCTAGAAAGCAGTCCTGGGGTGAGAGAGAAAGAGGCCCGGTAGAGCAAGTTCGAGTTGCAGGAGAGTCCAAGGCAATGAAAGAGCTGAATGAGAAGATGGATCTTCTCGCCAAGAAGCTACTGCAAAAGGAGGAAAATGAGTCTGAGGATGAGGCTCAAGTCAAATACATGAGACAACAGCAAGGATATAGGAACAATGACTATTCATGGAGAAAAGATAAAAAGTTCTCTTGGAAGGATCCAAATAATTTTCTGCAGGATCCGGATGCCAAACCCATGCCAGTAGCAGAAGATAAGAGCACGGAGCTGCTCAATCAGGTTATAAAGCAAAATCAAGAGCTAATGAATACATTTGGCCAGCAAATCAAGCAGCAAGGAGAGTTCATGAATCAATTTGGGCAAACATTGCAGAGCCATGGGGCTCAAATGAGGACCATTGAGACATCTATGGCACAGATGGCAGCCGAGATCGCCAGTTTGAAGTAGCCGGCACATCCAGGTTTTCTGGGGAATACCAATGTTCCCGGGGGAAATCAGCAAGCGAAGGCTATTCTGCTAAGAAGTGGCAAGAAATTGTTGAATCCAAGGGCCGAGGAGACAAGCACACCACAAACTGAAGAAGAAGGTAAATCCAATGAGGAGCAGCCCATACCAGTCACAGGGCAGGTTGAGGACACAGTTGTAGATGATACTGAAGAACAGGTTGCAGAGGAGGAATCTCAGAAAAAGACACCTTATGTGCCACCTCATCAAAAGGCACAAGTTGTTCCGGTCCCATATCCAAATAGTGCTAAAGCGAGGAAGGCAGATGCACAGTTCAAGAAGTTCTTAGACACTTTTAGGAAGATTTCAGTCAATATCCCTTTACTGGAAGCTATTGAGCAGATTCCTTCATACGGGAAGTTTCTAAAGGGTGTCATAACCAAAAAGAGGAAAATTACAGATACAGAGGTTGTCGTGTTAAAGGAGCAAGTGAGTGCCTTCATCATGGGCACTTTACTGCCAAAGAGGCAAGATCCCGGGTGCTTTAACATTTCTTGTTATATTGGGAAGTTTAAATTCGGTGAAGCATTATGTGACTCAGGGGCAAGCATCAACTTGATGCCCCTTTCTACATTTGAAAAGTTGGGATTGAAGGAGTCACGGCCAAGCAATATGACGATTCAATTGGTGGATAACTCTGTGGTAAAACCTTATGGAATATGTGAAGATGTGTTAGTGAAGGCGGATAGATTTGTCTTTCCGGCAGATTTTGTAGTCATGGAGATGCAGGATGAACATGGCAACGAATTGTTACTCGGACGTCCTTTCCAAGATACAGCCGACATGATCTTAGAGATGGGGAGAGGTCGCTTGACCTTGGGCATAGCTGATGACCGCTTTGAGATGGCCATGCCTTCAAGTACTGCATCATCTAAAGCAAAGGAACAATGCAATATGGTAAAACATCTGGATAGTAATATTTCACTTTGTCTTGGGAAGCCATTTCTGGACATGGCTCATGTGATAAGCAAGGTGGACAATGGAACTTTGGCTATAGATATCATGGAGCAGACCAAAGTAATTTCTTTGTGCAAAGCTGTGGGGTTCCCGAATGATGAGAATGAGGACATTCCCCTTTTTCTGGAGGATGATGTGATTTCTATTTTTTATTTCTGATGCATTTCCGAAATTACCATTGGAGGCGTGTTTGTTAAACATTGCACATGATTGGATGCAGAGCAATTCACTCAAGGAGTGCGCTAAAATGCTTCAGATGCTTCCATGCTTCTATTCGAGGCACTATGAAGATTTAGGTGAACTTCTCCCGCCGCTTCAATCATCTTTGATCAGCCCGCCGGATCTTGAATTAAAGCCGCTGCCACTGCATCTCAAATATGTCTTCCTAGCTGAGGAAGATAAGTTACCAGTGATCATTTCTGCCTATTTGAGTGCGGATGAGGAGGAGCAACTGTTGATAGTGCTGAAGAACCACCGGGGAGCTTTTGGGTGGTCCGTTGCAGATATCAAGGGGATTTCCCCTACCCTATGCCAGCACAAGATTCGGCTCGAGGAGGGAGCCAAGCCCGTGATTCAACCTCAACGACGTCTCAATCCAAGCATGATGGAAGTTGTGAAGAAGGAGGTCATTAAACTTCTTACTGCATGTATTATTTACGCCATATCAGACTCGACATGGGTGAGTCCCACACAGGTAGTCCCTAAGAAGGGGGGAATTACTGTCACCCAAAATTTGCTAAATGAACCTGTCACCACCCGATTGGTAACCGGGTGGCGAGTTTGCATTGACTACCACCGTTTGAATGCCGCCACGCTAAAGGATCACTTTCCTTTACCGTTCATTGATCAAATCTTAGAGCGTCTTGCCGGTAGATCGCATTTCTGTTTTCTTGACGGGTACTCGGGGTACAACCAGATCTCGATTGATCCTTCGGATCAAGAGAAATCTACTTTCACTTGTCCCTATGGAACTTTCGCGTACCGCCGCATGCCTTTTGGTTTATGCAATGCACCGGCGACGTTTCAACGCTGTATGCTCGCCATATTTTCTGACATGGTAGAACGTTGTCTCGAGGTTTTATGGATGACTTTTCGATGCATGGTGCATCATTTGATGAATGTCTCTATAATCTGGACAAAGTTTTACAGTGCTGTGAGGACACACATTTGGTCCTCAATTGGGAAAAATGTCACATGATGGTGAATGAGGGAATAGTGCTAGGACATAAGGTTTCTAGTAAAGGTTTAGAGGTCGATCCAGTAAAAATTGAGGTCATTTCCAAATTGCCCCCACCAAATTCAGTAAAAGGGGTAAGAAGTTTCTTGGGACATGTCGGGTTCTATCGACGATTTATAAAGGATTTTTCTAAAATCGCGAAACCTCTATCCGAGCTTTTGGAGAAAGATGCAGTTTTTGATTTCAATGATAAGTGTCTACATGCGTTCAAAGTGTTAAAAGAAAAGCTAATTTCTGCACCGGTTGTTCAAACACCGGATTGGACAAAACTCTTTGAACTAATGTGTGACGCTTCGGACTTTGCGGTAGGAGCTGTGTTGGGGTAGCGGGTTGACAATAAGCCCGCCGTGATTTTCTACGCTTCAAAGACCTTGAATGATGCCCAATTGAATTATACAACTACGGAAAAAGAATTACTCGCCGTTGTTTTCGCTTTTGAAAAATTTCGGCAGTATTTAGTTGGATCTAAAGTAGTTGTATGGACTGACCATGCCGCAATAAAATACTTAATGGAGAAAAAAGACGCAAAGCCTAGACTCATTAGGTGGATTTTGCTCTTACAAGAATTTGACATCAAAATCAAGGATAAATCTGGGATTGAAAATGTTGTTGCGGATCATTTGTCTAGGTTAGAAAGGGTGGATAAAAAGATTTACATATACCCATAACCAAGACGTTTCCGGATGAACAACTTTTGAAGATTAACTCTAAAGATCCTTGGTTCGCTGAGATTGTAAATTATTTGGCTTGCGGGATCATCCCGGAAGATTGGTCATATCAGGAGAAGAAAAGATTTTTCCATTCTTTAAGATATTATTTTTGGGATGATCCACTTCTTCTTAAGCAATGCAGGGACGGTATCTTGCGCAGGTGTGTGCCTGAAATGGAGTACGAGAGCGTTCTCCAACATTGCCATGCATCACCCACGGGAGGACACCATGCAAGCTCGTGCACGGCAGCTAAGGTTTTCGAAAGTGGCCTCTATTGGCCAACTTTGTTTCGGGATGCCTACGATTTTGTGAGGCAATGTGATTCTTGCCAGCGTGCAGGTAATATCTCAAAGCGATAGGAGATGCCCCTGAATGTGTTTCAAGAAGTGGAGGTGTTTGATCTTTGGGGCATAGATTTCATGGGACCTTTTGTGTCCTCGAACTCCAATTTATACATTTTATTAGCAGTTGATTATGTGTCAAAGTGGGTGGAAGCAATACCCACAAGGACTAATGATTCCACTGTAGTGTGCAGATTCGTGAAGGAAAATATTTTCTGCAGGTTTGGGGTACCCCGAATGATAATCAGTGATGGGGGTACGCATTTTAGGAATCAAAAGTTTTCGACATTATTGAAGAAATATGGGGTCAAGCACAACATAGGCACCCCATATCACCCACAGACCCAAGGGCAGGTGGAGGTCTCAAACCGTGAAATTAAGAAGATTCTAGAGCGTACGGTGGCATCCACGAGGAAGAACTGGAGTGCCCTACTACCGGATGCGTTGTGGGCATATAGGACGGCTTACAAAACACCTATAGGCACCACGCCTTTTAGGTTGGCGTATGGATGGGCTTGTCATTTGCCGGTTGAGTTGGAGCACAAGGCCCATTGGGCGCTTAGAAGGCTAAATCTGAGTTACAATGAAGTGGGGAGAAAGAGGATGCTTGAATTGAATGAGTTGGACGAGCTAAGGATGACGGCGTATGAGAACGCACGGATATACAAGGAGTGCACAAAGCTGATCCACGATCGCCACATCAAGTTGCGCACATTCAAGAAGGGAGATAGTGTTTTGTTGTTCAACTCACGACTCAAGTTGCATCCCGAGAAGCTCAAATCTCAGTGGAGTGGACCGTTCGTGGTGGAAGAGGTCAAACCACACGGCGCGATCTTAGTGCGTGATGGTGATACCACATTTTTGGTGAATGGATAACCTGAAGCTCTATTTTGGGGAGAGTTACAAGAGGAAGGTGAATGAGGTCAAACTCATTTCACTTTTGGATGATTGAGATGCCCGGAAGCAGTCTAGCCTAAGACGTTAAATAAGGGTGCTTGTTGGGAGGCAACCCAACCATCGGTACATTAGGATAGATTATTTATAATCGTAGGTTGCTTTATTTTTGTTCAATTTTTAGTGTAAAGAAGATACCTTGATCCGTTTGTTCATTGTGCAGGTTGAGACAGAGTCAATACCATCGACACACTCGTCGATGGTATCGACAAGGGTACAGGTTGACGACTACAGATTTCGTTCTGAGTCGATACCATCGATGGCCTTGTCAATGGTATCGACATACCTACAGGTGGTCGAGAAGGAAAAGTCGATAGTATCGACACAGGCGTCGATACCATCGAGATCTCTAGAGAAGTTTAGACCGATATGTCACAGTCAACTCGATACCATTGACGGCCATGTCGATGGTATTGACATGGTTACAGGTTGAAATGCAAAGTGGCGGTGTCCCAATGAAGAAAAGTCGATACCATCGACCCGAGTCGATGGTATCGACCATCCATGTCACTGATCCGCACAAACAAATCGACGGCGATCGCGGCTTCCACATCATCGATCCAGGTGCAGTGTCAATACCATCGACCCATGTCGATGGTATCGACACATCAGCGATCCGTGTTTCAAGATCCAGCAATCGACGACCGTCGATACCATGTGAGGGGCGGATAGCATCGACCAGCGTCGATACCATCGACTCGCGTCGATGGTATCGACGGGCTAACAGTGGCGTCGGCCAAGTCTATTTAAGGAGAATCATTACGTCATTTGACATCACACCTTCAGAGCGATCTCCTCCCTTTGCGCCGAGCACTCCCCCGAGCCATCCAAGAGCGAAGACCAGCATCACCGAGCGACGATCATCACCGAGCGGAGATTCATAACTCCATTCTGCACCGAGCTCTCTTTCTAATCCCTTTCTCGTCGCCAACATGGTTCACGTCGCTGGAGCATCTTCTTCACGTGCGGATCCAGAGGATATCTCGGAGTTTGTGCCACCTCCTCCCGAGTCGGTTGCACGGCCGCGCATGATGCATCCTTCCACAGAGGTGAAGAAGATCTATGAGGAGATCTTAAAAAGGAAGATCGAACCCACCCGGTATGTGGACCGGGAAATGATCTGAGACCTCGGATTCGAGGCCAATTTGGCCTATGTTCTATAGGGGCTTGCGAAACGTACAAGCAGGAGGCCCGATGAGTTACAGTACCATGCTGATGGCCAGCCATTTTTCGGCGAGTGGACAACCTACAAAGAGTTGGTGGCGGAGTTCATGGCGTCACTTGACGTCTGCGTCGTTCCCAACGACGTCGTCACCACCGACTGTGAATGGATAAAGGGCCGGGTGTCTTTTCGGCTGTACAACCGTGACTATACCCTCACGCTTCGCCAATTCAACAGGATCTTCAATTGGAATCATTTTCCGTACGACCACCGACGGCCGGATAACCGCACCAACTACGACACTCTCTTCTCCGAGTTGGTGACGGTGCCACAAGGGAGGTCGGTGAGCTACCACAACGCTGCGGTAGCCGACTTCGAGCACCCGTTTGTTCGGGTATTGCACCGGATGTTGAGTTCCACCATCTTTTCTCGAAGTGATCTGGCGCTAAGCAAATTTCAGGAGACGGATCTTTTCTTCTTATATCAGCTCCTGAAGCGCCAAGAATGCAACTGGGGTGCATTCTTTCTACAACGAGTATTGGCAGTGAAGAGGAGCACGAGAAAAGCCCCGATTCATTTTGGGGGGCTTGTCACCAAGATAGCCCTCTACTTGGGCTTGAATCTCGATCAGCTGACTCCTCTTTCTATGAGAAGCAAGGTCAACTTGCAGCATCTACACCGAGCCAATCTCGTTCTTCTTTGAGCTGGCGTGGCTTTTGCGCATTGCCACGTAAATCAAGCATACCAGGAGTGCGCGCTGCCTGATCCGGTCTTCAACATCGAGGGAGCACAACATTTTCGATGGCCAATCATAGCTATCGCCGACTCCGATGAAGAAGGCAGAAATGACGGTGGCGACGACGGACAGGACGATGAGGCTGAGGAGGAAGAGGAGACCCTTACACCTCTTCGAGCACGAGTAGCACCCCAGAAGCGTCCTCGGATGCATCTGGGTGCGTCTTCATCATCACAGCCTACGCCGCCATCACCACAGCCCTCGTAGCCCAGCGAGGATGCCTATTCCATGCAAGGCATGTACAATATGCTGCAGGACATCCACCAGACACAGCAGCAGCATACATCCACATTTACCGGTATTCAAGAGACTACCAACCGACTATTTGTCAACCAGCATGCGATCTTCGAGAATGAGCGCCTTCTCTTCGGGAATCAACAGAATATCCATGATATGTTGCACAGGATGGAGGTGCAACAGCAGCCATTTTTCGATCACTACTGGAGCCAGGACTATTTTGGGGGTATCCACAGCCTCCACTGATGCCCCAGTATGATCCGACTTTCCAGGGGCAGTTCCCGTCTTGGGACCCCACTGCACCGCAGAACCCGCCTCCACCTCCACAGGATCGATCTGGTATCCCTGTTCCAATCTTTAAGTTTGTTTTTGACTATGAGGCCATAGTTGAATTCAAGCTTAGGGGGGTTAGTTGGAATAGCTTTATCTTTTATTGTTTTTAGTTTTAACATTATTTTGTTTCTTGCAATTTTAGCTTTTATAGGATCCACATGCTATCTAGTGTAATTGTGGATGTCGTAAAGTTGTGTCATCTCAATTAATAGTGCATGGGAAATTCAAGGGAAATTTGAAATTTTTGTGTCTTTGGATAGCTTGTTTTGTTTTGACCTTGGGCACATATCCTATGGTAAAGGATTGGTTATGTCAACTTTAAAACAACATTTCATAACTGTACTCCTAATGATTCATGAAAGTGGACGGAAATGGTTGTTTGAGCCTAAACTGACCAAATGGTAATGAGACTTTAATTGGATGTAAGAGAGAGAACCCTCTAAACTACTACACAGGTCAGTAAGGAGGGAAGCATAATATCTTTCTAAGGTTCAGTCATCTAGTCTTGTGATCATTCCACTTCATTTTTCCATAATCCACCAAAGAATTGGAAGTAAAGTGCAGTTTTAATTCCTTTTGTTTGCATAGCATCTAGATAGGACTTGCATCGCAACTTTCCATATGTTTTGTATTAAAAAAAAGTATAGTGATTCATGCACATTACCCTTAGGTGCATGCCATGTAGTTGCATTCATAATTTTCATGCATAAAGTACATCATGTATCTCAATTTTCCTTAAAATAGTGAACTAAACTGTTCCATACCTTCTGAATAGTGCAAATTTTTGAGTATGAAGAAAATAAGCTCAATACAATATTCATTATCAATTATGGATATAAGGGCTGAAAAGAAAAAAAAAAGAAAAAAAATATGAAAAATATGAAAAATGAAAAAAAAAGTTATTTGGAAGCAATTAGAATAAAAAGGAGAAAGGAATGTGATATCACCTGCATTTTAAGAACAATTGAGTACATGATGTAGCTTAATTAGATGTCCGTCTTGTGTTGAGATGGATGGATAGATAGGACATGCATCATTCCACCTAATTTTAGGCATTAGGGCATTTCTCATGTGCATTTGCATCATATAGGACATTTTTGTTTTATGCAGGTTGAAACTATACAATACTTCCACGTTCTTCCATGAGCCACCCATTTTCATCCACCCGTTGCTCGGATTGGTAGGCCACCGTGAATTTCTCCTCACTAATGAATATCAGGAGAACTGCTTCCATGTAGATGGTAGTTAGGGTGAGCAACGTAGTATAGGCGATCACAAGATGCACCAAGTCTGAACCGGTGAGTTTTATTATGCTAACTGCCTTATGCGATAGTGTTCATTAGTTTTGAGGTCAATTTCTGTTATTGATGATTACTGTCACCGTCAGGGTAATTACTGTTCTATGGTTAGAGAAGGCCGGTTTGTGAATGTCCGGTGGGAGCCATTTGGGATGTTGGTTTGGTGTGTTGTTTTTCAGTTGACATTTGCAATTCTATTCTAAGGATTAGTTGCTCGAGGGCGAGCAACGTTCAAGCTTAGGGGAGTTTGATGCGATGATTTTGAGTCGCATTTATAGACATGTTTGATATGTGTTTTATGCTTTTATTAGTCATTTTTATGGTTAATATTGCATAATTCATCCATTTTGGTCTTTGCCACTATTTTATGTCAAATCCCTTATATTTCATCATTTTGAGCATTAATTGTCAAATTATTATTATTTGTGTGAATTGATGTGATCTTGTCTTTGAATTTCAGGACAAACGAGTATTTGCTTCCGTCGATACCATCGACGGAATTCGATACCATCGACATGGTCGCAGGTTGCCAGCCGGAAGGAGCAGCAAAGCATCGATACTATCGACAGGGATGTAGATGGTATCGAGTCACCTTCAGGTTGTTGGCGATGAAGCAGTCGATAGTATCGACACCCCGTCGATACCATCGACACAAGGAGGCTGCAGCGATGCAAAACGACAAAGCCGTCGCTAGAGGGAGGTCGATACCATCGACCCAAGTCGATGGTATCGAGACTACAATAGGCTCTCCGACGAAAAGAAATCAAGGGCTGCCGCTACCACACGGGGTCGATACCATCGACCCGCGTCGATGGTATCGACGCCGTCAGATATGCGTTGGATTCAGATTGATCTCAGTCGGACGGCTGGAGTTAATTAACGACCTAATTAGGGACTTATACCTAATGACGCCCGGCGAGGGGGAAGGGGGGATCTGATTAGCCATTGCACAAGTACCGAGGAGCAGTGGAGATGAGAACGGAGGCCAGAAGCTCATACCGGTCGATCCGGACGCCGCAGAAGACGGATTTCACCACCGAAAGGCGGGAGAGCACGTGTTCCACGCAAAGGATCAACCGGTTCTTCTCCGTTCAGGGGTTTTCTCTTTCATTTCACGTTTTTCACATGATTTTCCCTATCTCTACCTTGTACTTGTTTGAGATGAACATGCGGGGCTAATCCCCTTCATCTTTAGGACCGGGAGTAGCCCGGGGATTCATTGTATGACAGTTTTATAATAGTAATTCATATTTTCTCTCTTAAATCCGTGGTATAGTTTCGTTTTCTCCATATATTGTTATGCTTGATCACCATAATAATAACCTAATGCCCTTAATCACTTTGAAAGAAGGATTAATGGTTGAAAAGAGATGAAATCTACGTTAATCGATAAATCCCTTGACCAAGGTGGTGTAAAATTAATGGTGGATACTGAGAGATCGTTCGTAATGCACTCAGTTTAGGGGATAGGTTACTACGACGGTGGAACCGACCTAAACCTAAGTAGTGAATTGCACCATGACAGTGGGCAATTCTATTTTCAGGCCATTACCCAGATAGAGAGAGAAGATTGAGGCATTATATAAAACCTAATACAATGAAAATCCGTGGTGAAACTACAATCCTAAAGATATCCTTTTGAATTGATTAAATTAACCTTTAATCGATTGTTTGCTTTGTTTTATTTTTATTTTCTTTTAATTTTGTTCAACAACCCCAATTTGTTATTCGGCTTAGCTGATCTCAAATAGTTAGTAGGAGTCTCCAACATTTCCGAGTATCCTTGTGTTCGACTCGGGCCTCACAAGGCCTATACTACTCGATGCGTACACTTGCGTTTTTAGCGCGTAGTAAAATACACGTCATGTATGCTTATAGGGATCTCAAAGTTATCTTTCCCCAACCCCTTTCTTCAAGTGCTTTATTGGTGAAAGGTTCTCCAAGTCTAGGAGAAGGTGCAAGCTTCTTCAAGCTGTAAAAGAAGGTGCAAAAAGCTTCTCCGAGTGAAGGAGGAGGACAAGGCTGAAGATCCAAGAGTGGAGTGGGTAAATCCTTCAAGGCGTAATACTCAGTGCAAAGAGGGGATCTCCTTGGTGAATATGTCCAACTACTTGCAAGAGTGGGTAAGACCTTGGTGAGGTAGAAGACTCCAGCTCTTATATAGGTAAGACCTTGGTTGTAAGGTTATTGGCTCCCTTGACCTTAAAGGGAAGATGGGTATCCTTGTCCTGAAAAAGGAAGGTCAATGGTATGTCTCATAATGGAGTATAAGTATACATGGGTTTCAAAATCCTAGGACTTGACCTTTCTAGGTAGTAGATTGACTGTCTCCTAGTTTAGAGAGTGGAACCACTCTAAATAGTGTACTCAAGTGCTTGTTTCAATATCTCTCATCCTTGCTATGCACATTTATAGATTTCCATCCAATTCACTATTTACAATTGTGCCTAGTTGAAGTAACTATAAGGTCTAACAAATTTTGTGCAAGTGTTTTTTGCTCCATTCACTCCCACCCCTCTAAATCCCATTTGATTCAACAAAGAATTCAGGTGTAAATGAAATGGCTAGTTGATATTGTGGAAATATCTTAAATTGAATTCAGGTACCAAACTTAGTCATAATATGAGGATTTTGCATATCAATAAAAGTGAATCAATATAATATAAGTAGGGTTGCTAACCCTAAGTTATTTAATTAAGTTGATTAGTCATTCACCTTAGGATTACTAAGTGTGAATTTTGGGGACAAAATTCCTTTTAAGGAGGGGTGACTGTAATATCCTCAATTTATTAAAAGCAAGCCATAATTTTAAAAGTAATTTCTCCAATAACATTATGGATAGAGTGATAATGTTAGTTATGAGACTATTTGCGGTACAAATAGGTCCTTGTGGCACAAGTTAAATCAATATAAGGGATTTATATATGGCAACGGATTTATAAATGTTGCATAACTAAAATATGAGATAATTGTCCATATTCATCTTTTAGAAGACTAAGTTGAATTTTGAGGAAAAAATTCTTATAAGAGGGAAAGGATGTAATAACCCAGATTTTGCATGAATTTATACAAGTATGCAAAAACTGAATTGTTATGAACATACTATAAAGCTTGTCGTGCTTTGTATTAAAAGAAATGGATTCGACGTGTAATTTCCCTTTTTTGCAATGGTTTTCATAGTTGTTATTTTTCTTCATAAATCCAATGATAAATATGGGGGAAAAATCTATAAATAAATGTACTACCAAGAATAATGGATAGTTGTTATTTTAAATATATAATTGTGTGGAATCTTCTAGAAAAGAGTGTTTTTGGAATAAATAAATAATGGTGACTTGGTTAATTATTAAGCAGTTGAATTGAGTAATATGCAAGTTTCCAAAAGAGAATAAGAGTGTGGTCTTTTATATAATTAAAAAGATAATTATCTAGCCAGTGTGGCAACACATGTTGTGAGCCATTTTAGTATTTTTTTTTTAATCCAACTTTTGGTATACTTGAAAATATTAAGGAAAGGAAGCAAATTCTAGAAATTGAGAGGAAAAAGGGGATTCCATATAATAATGATGGTTGTTTTATAAATAAACTATTAAATGGAGAAAGTTTTATTTATGAGAGAGAATTTCTTAATAAACCTTAAAGACCAAACATAAGTTGGAAAGATATTATTTGTTTTCCCTTTTATATCCAATGTTGCCAAATCCATGTTTACGGGGGGATAAGAGTTCTTCTCATAACATTGGAATCTATGCAATACATAACTTGAGAGTTTTTATATGAAGGAAGACTATATTCAATCCTTTCCTAGAACCATGCCTTGCCTTTTTAGGATAAAAGTTGATATTAATTTTATTGAATAAAAGAGGCATCTTGTTAAGACTTAAGGAATGGTGGTTTTGTGTGTTTATAGAATGTCATAAGTGCCTTACCTTTTGACATATTTTTGTATGTAAAGGAAAGATAAGGGAAAAGGTAATGAAGAAAGAAGGTGTGGAGAATATATGTGTTTATATATATGGGGTTGCAATATCTTAGACTTGTGCATAGCTGACCAACCTCTCCCAACAAGTCTTCTCTGTGATCATCTCCTTGCTTTCCCATTCATGCTGGTATGCTAATGAGAATGAAGCCTAGTAGATACTTATTCCTATAGCTACAACATATGAGAAGGCTAGGTAAGGCACCAAGAACTCCTAGAGGGTGTAGTTTGATCACCCATGAATTACTTTAGCGGCACCCTCATGTAGGGCAGAATGCCTTGGTACCCTATCATATTCATCCTCCTACCACTGCTACTCTAGGGTTTATTTTTGTGAATCAATTGCATTGGGGAGTGATGGAGCCATGCTCTATAGGAGAACATGGAAAGGTGTTGCAACCCCTCACCAGAGAAGAGAATGGAACACTGGCAAAGGAGGGGAGATGTTGGTCATCCGTGAGAGATAGGGTGAGGTCATCAGGGAGAGAGAGAAGGAGGTGTCTCGTGGGATGTTGTAGTATCCGGAGGATGGTCGGTGCATCAGTCAACACATGTGGGCATCGAGGCAACGTTGGCCACTACAGGGAGCAACCGCAATTGCAGAGGAAAATGCCCACACACGTAGACGATGATGCGAGGTAGATAGGAGATGGGTCAGTTCTAGACTGATCGGCCCAGGTCTGAACCAACACACCTCAACTGCCCTTCCTAGATGTCTCTGGGTCATGTGTTGGTGTGGCCAATAGCTGCCTACCACGTCACCAAATAATATGAGGTAATTTCTCTATAGTATATATATCTTTCGAAAATTTTAGTAAATGCTAGGAGTGCCCAAAAATAGCAAAATTATATACCATTTTGATTGGAAAATGAGACAAACCCAAATAAAATAGTTTCAGAGTCTAAATATGATTCAAATTTCAAAATTAGCACAAATATGTGCTAAAATGGTGATTAATGTAGTTAAACCCTAGATTTGTGTAATAAGATGTTTGAATATGCTAAAAATGATTTGTTTGTCATAATAACTGATATTGTTGAACAAGATGAGAAAACAAGATAACAATGATGTGGAATTAGGGTTCTAAAGTTAAAGATGATAACTTTAATGAACTCGGACTAATCCAAGTGGCCATGATGAAAGAATAATATGGATTTAGTAACTAGTATTACGCATGATGAGTTATATGGATTAATAACTATAACCAATTATTGTGCTATGGAAATATAGTTTGTACCCTTATTCCTCATCCAAACCCTAAATTAGGACCCCAGTAGGGTTTCATGTGATTAATGTGATGGTGGCGCTTTAGATTTATATACATGCAGATAGAATGTGATTTCCTGGATTCATCTTTGTTGATTAGATTTCTTGAATTTAATTGAAATGTATTCTACATGATAATCTACATGGTTCACCACCGAGGTACGTAGTTACACCTAAGACTGCCCACATTAGTTTGTCGGCATTTTCTGAGGTTTTCTTGAGGATTGAACAATTAAAATATTGGTTGTTTATTCATATTCTGGTCAATGATAATGCCACTATGAGTATCACATAAAGAAAGATTATGTGAAGAAAATACCAATTTACATTTGTAAGTATTTGATGGAATATATGTTGTTAGCTTACTTGCACACTTTTGCATGCACCCTACATACATAGTATAACTTATTATACTAGTTCTTGCTTTTGGTTTCATGACTTTTTAAGTACATGATAGATAAGATGGTATTAAGATGTGATGGACATATGAACTTGAAGACATTAAAGTTAACTAGTAAGGAGGATTAGCTGGTTACTTCTTCTCATATATCGTAATTCTCATGGTGAAAGTTCATGTAAGCATTTTAACAATAATTGTGAAATGGTGAAATTATTTTCTGTTACTTGTTGTTTGCTTAAAATCTGGATCCTTGGGGAAATATTATGGTAATGGCTCTCATATTTTTTCCTTCCTTGATTGGGGGTTACTGGAAAGTGAGGTTGTTATAGGCGTCATGATGCATAGTTTGGTCTTTTGTAATTATCAAGTATGAAAGAGAATATACAGTTCAAACCTGGTGGGTGGTGTCAAATACCTAATGTAATCAAGTTAAAAAAGTTCAATATAGACAAAATTAGAAAATCAAATGATAATGGATATTCATACAAAAGAACATTCAACAATGTTTCAAGAGAATGCTCTTTATAAAATCATGCCAGATTACAGGGATAGTTAGGTTTGTGCCATTTAATATCCAAACAAGAAAATAGAGGATGCACACACATGTTATCCCATCCTAACTTATCCATGTTCACATCCTAGATCCATTCCAAGTTCTCAAAGCACCTAATAACATTTGATATACTTATAGTAAAATTCACTTATATCTTCAAGTTGTAGACATAAACTCTTGAACTCAAGGAACAAGGTCTAGAAAACATCACTAAATGATATTGCTCATTTTTATGATTTCAAAACATATTTTTTAAAGATAATTGTAATTACTAATGAATTTTCTAAGTTCATCACTTATAACTATTTAAAAAATAAAAGTTAAAAAAAGAATGAGATTCCCCCATATCATGTGCTAGCACTGTAGGCACGTGACAGAGAATTTGGTAAAAAAATCACCCAATGATATAATTCCCTCACTCTATAAGATAATAAAACATACTTGAGAGGGTATTAAGGGAAATCATTGCAAACTTGGTCCTTTTATTTCTTGTAGAGAAACAAAACCACTTTCTATAATCCTTGAATCCACTTCAACATACAATCAAAATATAGACCAATACTCATCAGATATAAGTCCCTTGATATATGTTGGTCACAACAACCTTAAGCTCAACCTTGTGATGGTCATGAGGAAAAAAGCACCCTCGTCATGAGAGTAGATGAAGGAGCATCATGTTGTTAAGAAAGAAAGTGCAATTGTGCTCCAAAGACTATGAAACCACTAAGGAACCCTTCCATGGTACTCACTCGCTAAAAAATTGAAAGAACATAATTGAAAATGTTAGTATGCACAACAACTTTAGAGTTAAGGATGAATTTAGGAAATGAAAAAAGAACATGTGAAATGAGATGTTGAGGGTTGGAGGAGACTTTAGAGGTCCTATCATATTCAATTAGTGTGATTGCATGCTCTAAGTAGGTATCACATTCTCAGACCACGAATCTCCACCCAGCCTTAGTGGTTGAGATTGGAGATGATGATATGTTGATCTTATGATTCTCGAAAGTTTCTAGAGGTCATGTTATGGTATATTTCCATTGAATTATGATGAAGATGAGTTAGGGAGAATATTTTTCACCTTCTTAGAAATAGAGGGGGTTCAATGGAATGAGAATAGGGATTTTATAGAACTCTAATACAAAGAAAACATCCCATGGGATATGTAACTATTTAGAAAACCAATGAGAGCATATATGATTTTTTCTAAAGGTGTTATGGAATTTGGATAGGAGTGGGAAAGAGATGAGTAAATTAGAGGTTATTTTACATATTAGGTTTAGAAACCAAATTTAAGTTCAAGAGATTTAGAATCCAATCACAAATCATGTAAGTCAAAAATATCAAAAAACTATCAATAATAGTGTGAGATACTACAAGCTTTAAGATGATGATCACAATGTAAAAAATCATGGACTCCTTTAGAACACATGAGATGATATGTCTGTTGTTGGATCTGTCGAGTCTAGCTAAGATAGATATTTGAGCAAATTTGAGTCATTCTCTTAGTAGTTCAAATCAAAACGTAAGTGCAGGTTCATGACAGAGATTAAATCACATGAAAATAAGAAATTTATAAATTCCATCAAATATTGCTTTGTTTAGTATATTTTACCATATCTTTTATCCCTAAATAATTGATGGAAAACAATGTAAAATTTTGAGCCCTAAGTTAATGTAGTCATGAGAAATCTAACTATTGTATTAGTTTCCACTTTGATTACTTTTCATAATTAATTTAACCTAAGACTATAATTAATTATAATATTACAACCAAAAGTGTTTTAATATTTTATTATGTCATTTTGTAAGGAGTGGGATCTCATAGGGGAACCAGTCCCTACTAAAAATTTGAAGGAAAAAAAACTCCAGTCTAAACACACCCTGAAGGTATGATGGAGTGGGTGTAAAGCTTTCAAATTATATTAATGGTATTCAAAACAACCAAAGTATAGCAGCAAAAGAAAAATGTTGACTATATTCAATTTCTCATAGGGTTACAAAAGTATACCTAAATCTCCCACATAGGGTTTACGTGTATGATACAACATAAGGATCTAATATAGAGGGAAGTCTAAACCATAACAACTTTGTCTCCCAGATTTAAATCCTTAAGCTATGTCCATATCTTCATGCCATATCATCCAAGTCCTTCACCTAGGGTTGGAAGCATACCTCGTTAAGAGAGAAAAACAGAAAACATCAGCAAAGGCAGGTATGTGCATACTAACAAGGAAATTGAGAAATATATGGAATAAAGGTCAAACAAATATGCAAGCTTCCAATAGAAGACACAAGGACCACCCAAGTGGGTATCAAGAGAAAAGAATCACAAAAAAGAAGCTACTTTCCATAAAACAACATAAAAAGATTGTGCCATATATACATCCACTACCATGGTGGGAAATTTTGCACATATCAAGAAACTAGGGTACACACCCCACAATCATCATCAATAACCTACATGCATGTGAGATAAGCATATCCCTAGAAAAATATAAATACAAAGTTGACCAAGCCTCAAAAACTTGAAACCTGGTAGAGAATGGCACAAAACCAAACCCCCTATATATATAATGTGGGCCAAACCTCATAAATTTGAAACATGAGTATGGGGCACATAACCTCCATCCCAAAAGCATAAAGGGCACATTACGCAAAACCAATGTAATCATACTACTCTAGTGCTACTGAATCACATATCATGTTAAATTTAGAGGCAAGTAGAAAGTATAGTCACATTCTATAAAGTAGTCACCACAAAAGTGACCAACATATACATCCACCTCATAAGTGGGAAAAATACATCACATGTCATCATATAAAGTTCCTAATATAATAGTCCAAAAGAATATCCATGATCACAACATCGGTAAAAAGTAGGGTACTTCACATGAAGCATAATTTCAAAGAAAAAGACATTGTGTATGGGCTAATCTCTATAGGGCCAAGATAATGAAGAAATATAGGTTAATTTCTCGAAAGAATAATAGGGGATGCAAACATACCTCACTTTAGAGTCTATACAAGCCCAAATTATATCTAGATCCAAATCTAGGTCTCCAAAGAACATATTAATCATGTATGTGAAATTAGGGATAGAATTACATTGATTATTCAAAACCCTAAAAATCGAATTTTTAATATTAGTGAATTAGGCTATCCAAACCATGCCATGTTTTAGATTATATTTTTAAGAGTTCAAAACATATTTTATTATATTTTTTGACTTATATATATATTTAGTTATGAATTTTACAAATTATTACTTATTTAGATTAATCCATTAAAATCACATATTTTCAACATTGCATTTAGGCTACAAAACCAACACCATAAGATATATCTTATTTTTTTATTCCAATGGCTATTTATTTGTAATTTTTGGACAACCAAAGCAAAAGATATGAATTTTGTAAAATCAGCCAATCATAATTCACCAAAAAGCCAAATCATCAGTACAAGGCGAGAGAGAGAAAAGAGGGACCACCAAATGACTTGGCCCAATCAGGGGTGTCTAAGTCATGTGGTCAAATTCCCTATTTGACTCTCACTACGAAAAAGAAAATAAAGTGCAAAAAGTCCACAATGCCCTTGTACGAGAAAATGAGAAAATGACGTGGGTAGGGGCATAACAGGAAACTTAGCAGTGGTCATCTTCTTCGTGAACACCAGAAGAGCTAGTTGGCTATGGCTACATAGACTTGAATCAAACCTTGTATTGAAGAGCAAATCTTGGCAATTCAACATCATGATTGAGCCTAGAACCTCAACACAAAAGCATCTGAAACCTAACTAAGACTAGTGAAGGTTGAAAGGTGAGAGACCCAAATCAATTGCAGAACTGCAACTGAGAAGAGAAAAAGAGGGGAAAGCTATGTGTACCCTTGCAGGTGGAATTGTCAGTGTTAAGAGCAACCTGAGACCTTGAGGGAAGCCACGAGGTGGTCCTCTGGCCCCACGACCACCTCAAGAACCGCAGTGACACACCGTCGCCACCAGGAATCGCCGGCTACACAAGACGAGTAGGAGAATGCAATCAGGGCTGAAGGAGCCTAAACCAACCAAAGAAGATGAAGTTGAGGGACACCATGAAGGTGAGGCGAGTGATTCTTAGTGGCCTGATTTCCTGTAGAGGCAAAGAGAAGAGAAGGTCGGGGAAAGCATGGGTGTAACATGGGAACAAGGCAGACAGGATGGTTGGGGACTTATAGGGGATGAAACCCTATAAAAGCTAGTATGGGAAGGTGTGGAATATTTTCCTGAATCGGTAAGAAAAGAAATCTCAAGCAATGATCGAGTAGGGATTGAGAAAATTTGGATCAAAGTTACCAAAATCGGCACCTATTCTTTGTCTGTGACTCGGGGTTGAAGACGAGTTTTGAGCTATCTGATCGGAGAATCAACAGATCATATCAACCGCACAAGATTAATTCAATTAAAATCAGTGTGACAAATTAAATAATAGTCCTAATCAAATTTGACTATATTGTGAACATATTTATTTCCTTTTTCTCTCTCCTCTTTTGAGGGTGAAAATGAATCCCAAATTGGATGTAATTTAGCACCTAGCCTAATTTTGATATGAGGGATTCGTATATTCAATTAGATTTGCCTTTTGAGAACTTTTGATGTATCAAATAAATCAACTACTATTTTCTCTTTCCTCCTTCATTAATGGTTATAAAATTATCCAAATTTGATGAAACTTCACCCACAAGTCATATTTAATGTGTTGGATACAAATTTGCCATCAAATTTACGTGTTGGAGATATTTGATCATTTATTTATTATTTTGAAGGTTCTACACACTTTCTCTCTCATGATTTTATCTTTTAATCAAACATCTTACAAATTGGATGAAAATTCATACAAAGGCTATATTTATTATTTAGATTACGATTCCAAGATTATTTTCCTCTTTTAGAGTCATTTATTATTTTATTTGATATTTTGGGGAAAACTTAGATCCTCTCTTTCCAAACTGAAATAAATTAATTATTATAATGTGAATGATGTGAAACTTGACTCCCAAGGCAATTGGGATCCAAGGAACACAATTATTAACTTAGATTCCACTTTTGAGATTCCTTTTAGTGAATTATGTCATAATTAATATTTGTGGCCATTAATATCACAATATTACTTAGGTTATCATGTTATTTCACTATTATCATTATTGCTCATCCATTTATGTTAACATTATCTCCAAGAGAATTATGTATGATTATTATAATTCATTATTATCTCAAATGACATATTTTATGGTCTATTATTGGCTGAAGACTAATGTGAGAACATTAGGTTATATTAGGGTCATTTATACATGCATTATCTCATTAGGGTTATACTAAACCTCATCTAGATCTATCCCCGACCTTGTTTGGCTAAGACCAAAAGGTCAAACTTCTTGGATCAGGTTTAAGATCTGGTATGTTAACCTTTACTAAATATATAGGCCTCTAAAAGTTATACATCACCGTTTTAATACTAAAATTTATTAAGTAGTGAATTTGCACTCTGAGCCCCACTAAAATCATGAGTTGGCTAAATGCACTACAACTTCCTATGAGCAACTGTCTAATTTAAGTGACATACTTTTTGAAACACCTAATGAATATATTGCTACCTAATTTAGGGAAAGAAAATTAGAAACAATCTAAAATGAAAAGTTAAATAAGTATTAGGGAATATACCTAGGTTTAGTTTGTTACACATTATGTTAGAGACATACTTTTCAAGTTTTGTGTAACTTTTCTTAAATTTTTTTTAAAAAAAAAATAGGGGAAGATTGTTAACTAAAATCACAAAAAACTCCTTGATCTCAAATGTAAGACCCCTAACCTAGCTTAGTGCTTGATGGTGCTTTCTTTGCTTAATAAGATGATTGAACCCTAATCTAATCATGTGCTGAGCTTTAATAACATGTGACATGCTTATGTTTTCATTTTGGTCCAATTTGAATGATGTTTGAGCTAATTATGGTGTATGTGTGCTTGTTTTGGACCAAGTTGTAATTCACCCATGTCGAGGGGTTACTTTGAAATTTGTCACATGTTGGATATGACTCACATGTTTTAGCATAATGAGATAGAGGATGGTTCTTTGTTCCATGGTTTGATGAGGAGAGAAGTGGTGACTCTTTGGATGTGTTTTTAGGATTTGCTTTGGTGGTTGACCTTGTTTGAGTGTTAATCATTTGTGATGATTTTCAATGACCACCCTTATGTTTTCTTGGTGTTTCTCTCTATGGTTGAAGGCTTTTGAGTGTGTGCTTGAGATTGTATATGGTCGAAAAGGCTTGGAACTCTTTCTTGAGGTCATTGATGATCTATGGTCTCTTATGGTCATTGGTTTCTCTTCGACCTTGATATGATGGTGATGTCTTTGACCAATGGGCTTTATGTCCTTGGTTTCTATTCAACTGATGGTCCTGTAGGACCAAGTGAGGTCACTATTTTGCCTTGTTTTTCACGACCTTAGTGCTTGCATGGTTTCAGTGGATTCATGGGTGATTTTTTGACAGACAAGTGTCATGAGAAACCCTAATACCTTGACACCTAACCCCTTTTCACCTCTCTCCTACTCTTAAGTATATAACCCCTCTCCTTCACATGCAAGTATATCTTTTATCCCTCCTCCTCCTCCTCTCTTCTATCTTGTGTTCGACTCTTGTGTTCTTGGTGGTGTAGAGGAGCCCATCATTGGTTCTTGGTGGCCGAAATCCTTTACATGTGTTGATCCAAGTTTGGAGCTACTCTTCCTTGGTGATTCTTTGATCCTTGGTAAGTAATCCATCTCTTTTTTTTTCTTGCAAAAGCTTACCTTTTTCTTCTTCTTGTCCAAATCCATGGAGCTTCCATGGTAGTTGTTACAACCCCAATTTTTGGGTTCTTTTGGTGAGAAATGTAATTTATCCTATTAAAGAAATTTGAAAAATATGGATATAATTTGTTTTGAATAAATGGATTTCGTTTACAATAGCTTTGTTGGTTGCTTTGTGGGCTTGATTGGCTATTGGGCCCAATAACAAGGGAATTCAATTAGTAAATGAATAACCGAGAATTGGAGAAGAGAAAGATGTAGAAACCTCTAGAAGGCAAAAGAATATAATCCAAAGTTGGATTTCGTGCCTCTTGAGTTACTTGGGTTCCAAGGAGTCCAAATTTGCAAAGATTATACAACAAGAAAAGAAAAGATCAATTAAATATTTCTTTATTAAGAAAGAAATTGAAAACAATGATAAAATGTGGAAAATAAGTGGAAAGAGGTATAATTGAGTTATACTTGGTGGATTTTCGTATCCAAAGGATTCCTAATGTTAAAAGGAATGACAATGAGGAAAATAAAAAGAAAGATAAAGAGAAGTACTTGAAAAGAGATATTTTAATAAAGAAATAAACAAGATAATGAGAAATAGTGGACATAAATGCATCTAGAAGGATTATGAGTGTCCACTAAAAATGATTTCGAAATATTATAATTCCTTGAGGTCCAATGAAATCCAAGATAATAATTTTATAGCAAAGGAAAGAGAAAATTGGTGAGAAATATTCATAATTGAGTAATATCTTGCACCTAAATAAAAGGCATGTTTTATTTTAGATAATGAACCCAAATTTGGTAGAGATGTAGATCAAATCGTTACTAAGTTTCCCTCAATTTTTGGGATTATTTGGACACTCGGTTTGGGAGATATGGATTTTACAAAAATTCATAAAGTGTAGAGGAAAGTATTTTTGTCACGATTTTATTTCCTATTAGATCTATAATTGATATAGACGTGAGACACCACAGCCGTTGGATTCGGATCCAATAGAGGTTGTATTGTCACCTTCCTCAGTCAGACAAGGAAATAGGAGGCTGAGAGGGTGGACTTTCCAAAACTAGTATCTTGTAAGATAATGGACGAATCATTATGGCAATTAGTCCAGTGGATTCAGGAGAAGAGTCCGAACCTGGGAGACCTAGGACTTGGTAAGTTTCATGGATGCCAAAAAAAATGCCCAAATCTGATTGGGATCTCCTCATCGACCTACCTATATATAGGGGGCATTGGACCCCAAAAAATGGCAAAAGCCTCCCATTGTTTTCGGCCAACATCTGTGGGGGACTTGCTCTTGCAATTGCTTCTGGAGGTGCGTCCCTTTGCACCTATCATCGTCATGAACCTGCTGAAGGGGCAGGAAGATAGTGGCTAGGTCTGAACGACCTCGGGGAAATTGCCCCATCCACCTTCGACGGAGCCTGGCGACGACCGTGGTAGCTTTTTCAAACGAAGAGGAGGCCTGGAGCGTGGAGTCAACTAGAGAGTTGACCTCCCCAGAAGACTGGTTCGCAGAGCAGAGCAGCGCGCTGAGGTTGAAGAAGAAAAGGAGGAAATGACCTCCTTGCCCCCGGTCATGCATGGCCCTAAAGTGGGAGTGTGGGGGCAAAAGCGTCTTTGGACCCGGCCAACATGTTGCTCGTGAGGAGCAAGCCGCCAAGTGGTAGCCTTCCATTGGCCCAAGGTATCTATTTTGCAAAAATTGTAGGAAAAGATTGGTAGCTCCAATGGAAATGTGTAAAATATGAAACTTGCTCAGAAAAATATGAGGAATCCACTAAAAATATATTTAGAAGCTTATTCTTCTTGAAATTCGAAAAATAATGGAAGTTATCAACTTTAATGTATTAACGATTAAGAAACCCTATTTTGAGATGATTAATGTATTTAGTAGGGTTTAATGGATGATTAAAGTTGATATTAACCTGTTAATGGTAAAAAGGTACATTAAGAACAAAAATTATGAACTTTGCACGTAATTGGTTTAATTTATAATTTCATGTGCATAAATATGCTTTAATGGGCCTTGAAACCCTAATGATGGTAATTGTGACTCTTAATGGCTTTAATTGTTCAATTTCATGATTAAAGATGAGATATGATAGTTCTAAGCTATTTTGAGTATAAAGGTTCCTAATTGTGGATAAATATCCTTAATATAATAATTAGGGTTTTCTAATTGATAAAGGTGGAATTAATGATAAATAGAGTTCATATGTGAATGAGATTATAATGAACTATGAGTTGTTAATCTGGAAGGAACCAAAGATGATAATTAGGCCCAATGATCTTGTCATGAATTAAATGGATAAAATTGGTAGTTTTAATGTAGAAGGGGTTTAATGGACTTAACTGATGGATAATTGTTTCTTTAATCTGAAATTAAGGTTATCTGTTGTTAAAAGGTAACCTTAATAGCTTTTGTGAAGAAAAGATGAGATAATTAGGGTTTGTGAGTAATTATATAAAGATTAGGGTTTAAAATAGTATAAATGAAGAAGAACCCTAATTGTAATGAAAACCCTAAAAGTGGACTAGAAACCCTAGGAAGCGAGCTATGTTTAATAAACCATGATGGCATGACTGATGATAAGAAAAATTGGATGCCTATTTCAGGATCAACTTGGTGTGTGTTTGCTTGGTTTCTTAATTGGTTGAATTATTCTATCTCATATCAGCCTGACAGGTATGTGGTTACTTATGGTTAATCACATTAGTTTCCCTAAGAGTTTCTCAGATGATTCATCGCATTGAATTCAACTTAACAGTTTGGATGTTCATACTCGCAAATCATAAAGACACTATGATTATCACAATAATAATAGAAGTGTGTATTCTCGCACCTACATGCCACCCTGATGGATGATGCAAAAAGGTCAAGCCCAGGAGGGAAGACCAATGGGCATCATGAGAGGTGACCCCAGGCACCAAGCTCGGGATTGAGAAAGTGGCCTATGATATTGCATGACTAAAGGGCACCATGAAGGGTGACCCCAGGCACCAAACTCGGGATTGAGAAGGTGGCCTTAAGTCGATGGCAAAAGAGAAACCCTAGAGGGGGTATTCCAGGGTTAGGGCAAAAGCGGTGGAGAATGACACATTAAAAATGTAAATTGGCTTATTAATTACTTGACTGTGATAATTAGATTGTTAGCCATATTTGTGAAATTTTAGTTGTCCCCGCATACCGGCATATTTCAATATGCTGTACGACGTTTTGTATGTCGGCGTTTTAGGTACAAGATTGAAAAGGACAGATAGTAAAGCGGCATATGTAGAATTAAATAAGAATTAAAGTATAAGGAGGATTAGTTAGAATAGACTCCAGATGTGGATAGAAGTGGATCTCCAAGTTTTTGAAAAGGTATGCAAAGTTTTATTTTATACCAGTTTTCAGTTTAGTTGGTAGAATTTGATAATTGTTATTGATTATTTGTCGAACCTTTGATCCTATTAATTGGGATAATGGCTCTGACCTCTTGGTCTCCCTTATTTGGGGGTTACTGGGAGTCAGGGTCATTACATTTGGTATCAGAGCGAAGGTTCCTCATTTAATCCTTAATAATTATTAAATTTTACAAATTCCATAGAACCGAGGGAGTTATTAGAGGATTTTCTGAAAGACAGAGGTGTCTAGAAAAGGATCACGTCTGGGGGCTGGCAAGATTTTCCTCCGCACCACTAGTCAGAATATGAGGACTCCCGGATTAGTGTGACTGCCTAGCCAATGTCTCAGGATTTGACTCGAAATAAGATACCTTTAGGACTCTCTCATCTTGTTCATCCCTTCTCAACTCAATTGTTGTTAAGGACCTTAAGGATTAGGGTTTTCTCTCTTTTCCTCACCCTCTTGAGGTATGGTAATGTTGATAAGGATTAAGGAATCCTCCACCAAATTAATGAAAAGCATGTAAATAAGATGTCATGGACATAAGCTTAATAGGTTAAGAGTAAACTAAAAAATAGATACATGCTTAGGTCATATGACATGAGTTGTCATTACCCTCAGGAGAGACCTGAGGCTAGACCTTCTTGTCCAGAGGATGAGTAGAGAAAGTTAGTCTTGGAGGTAGAGACCTCCATCATAAGTAGAGACATGGCACATCCTTTGAGTATTATGCTAACCCTAACCCTAAGTGGTGGTTAGAGATAGAGATGAAGTGATGACATGATGTTATGATATACGAGATGGGTGAAATGCTTTTGGATGCCCGTATGAGCCATGAGAGGTTGGATGACCTAGCACCTTTGGAAACCCAACCCTGGGAAAGGGTCGTGCATGTTAGAGAGAAGGATAGTTCCTGCATTGATGAGGTTAGAGAAGGACCTATAGAAACCCTATGGGCTTATGCAAGTAGGGCATAGTATGCACCTAGAATACATTAGTAGTGTGGGCAGTAGGTCGAAACCCTATCCAGGAGAGTATGATGGATAGCTTACGAGATAAGCATAAAGAACTATGGATAATCTTGAGCAAACATAAGTTAAACATAGGCTTCACCCAGGTAGGGGTATGCTTGTGAGCTTGATCCATCTTCATGGAGAGAGGACCTCTAATAGTGAGGCTGGCTAGATCTAGAGAGAGAGAGAGAGCAAGACCCAAGCAAGGAGGTTGGAAGCTTAGACTCTAAGATATGAGGAACAGTGGGAGTTAAGGATGATGCGACCTAAGGGGATGTTTGTGGTTGCCTCATGCATGATCCCTGGAGACTGGGGATGTCTTGGTTGCCATTAGAGGAACCAAACCCTAGAGAGAGGATGTTGCTTCTGGTACCTATGTGCCTATGGTATAGGTGTTTACCTGCTGAGACGAGACAAAGAGTGCCTTAAACCCTGAGGAGGTTTGAGTAACCAGTTGTGAGGCCTTATACCTCATAGGTTGTCCTTGAGAAGGACTCCTGTCTGAAGTGTTGTTCAAATAGAAGGATGATAGGAAGTGCATGACATACCTTGGACATGCTAGGCTCGCGGTTAAAGGTTGAGTATGCAGTTGGACACCCAAAAAGTGAACCTAGGCCTAAGAGGGAAAGTGGTGTACCTGATGCTCCTAATGAGATTTGAGTTTCTATAGATTCGAGCACGGTACTCCTCATGTTTAGAGGAAAGGAAAACCCCTTAAGTTTAAGGTATGTTCGATGAACCCCTCACAGCTAAGAGAACAAGTATGACCTAGCATGGTTTAGTAGGTGGTCTGCTTGTGCCTTAGTAGCTTCTGGGTTAAGCTTGCTCATGTGAATGTAAACCCCAAAGCCATTTGTGACCTTGTTGTCAAGAGTTGTAGTTTCCAGTTTTGTGGGTTTTGAGGAAACCTAAAGAGGTCTCATAGGATCTGGAGAAGCTAAGTGAAAAGTACATGGTATGAGAATGAACATGTAGACCCATAGATAACCATCTCTAAGTGCATGTGGATGTGTTACCATGGAGGTAACCGGTATGGGGCCTGACCAAGGTAGGCAGGTTGCCATGACCCCTATGAAAGGATGAAAGTCAGCCCATGAATGCAAAGAGAGAGATGATGAAGGCTTGGGTAAGGTTCTAAGCTAGACATGTACTATAATAGAATCCTAAGTCTATCCTAGGGCCAGGTAGGGATAAGACCGATGGAAGTAGGAGTTGCCTAATTCCCTAGTTGCACATGACCATAGGGTAGGGAGGTAGCAGCTATCATTGTCTGAGGGCCATGGGTTAGGAGATTGATCACCTTCATGAACTCATGGGACCCAAAGGGCGGATGAGTAGGGCACTCTCTGGATGCATAAGGGAAGAGGGATGACCCCAAAAGTGTCGGCACCCTATAGACCTAGAGGAGATGACCAAGGAATGTGTGTGGACCAAAGTAGGTTTGAAACCAGTTTTCCATGGAAGTAACTTTGATATTGAGATGTTTGTGATGTAGAGACATATGTGGCACGTTTCAACTTAGATTTAAAGGTGTACTAGCAAGGTGGGATGTACCATCTCTACTCTTGGAACAGGAAGAACTTTGTGTTTGGATGGCCGCCAAATTCTTATTTCCTCTTGTTATGGGAGTGAGAGATAGGACAATACGCATGCCATACACCAAGGATAAAGATGATGTGAGTTGGAATGTTGCTATGAGGTATGAGGACAGAGATGATAGCATACCCTGGTGGATTGAATGATATATGGATGGTTTACCAACACTAAGAGGAATAAGGTAGTCATCTTATGAGGATGTTTTTATCATGAGCTATGAGTCATACAAGGTTGAGTTCGAAAACTAAGAGGATGAGTTCAGAGTTTTCTTGATGAAGATAAACTTAGAATCTGAGATGAGATGATAAATGAAATACATGGAGATGTATGTCTTCAACATTTCCTTATACCTACGGATGTGAAGTGGTAATGGATGCTCTGGTTGAGATGCAGCTCTCTAGTTTATCTAGAAACCAGAAGAGGTTGTTAGGTTAGCCCTAAGTCTGAAAAAGAAGATATGTTTGGCTAACACTCAGATGTAACAAGATCTGTTAAACAAGTTAATGGTTTTTTGGTTAGCCTAGGCCTTTATGCAATAAAAGGATGGTGGTAGAACCTCAGATATACTTTTCTGGAAAAGAAGGTGATGAAACCCTGATTAGAGTGGTTTAGGGTTTTGAGGAATCGATCTTGAGGAATCATGACAAATAGGAGATCATGATCACCATACACCGTGGTACTACAAATATAATAAGTGATAGTAGTACATGGGATGTTTAAGATGAAGTTTCACGTGGCTTGTTGCCATGCAAGCCAGGAGGTGAAGGACGAACGCTAGTAACCCAGTGTATTGAGAAAAAAAAGGAGTCCCTGAGAGGGAATGGGAGTTCATCACTATGGATGTTGTGGTAAATCTCCCCTAGACCAAGGAAGGTCAAGACGCAATATATGGGTTATGGTAGATCACCTTACCTAGATGACATGAGAAAGAAAGAATACTGTCAAGGGACGGATCCAGTTGAACTGCATAGAGATGGTTCAACTACACCATGATGCGAGTTCAAAAGTTCTTGAGTATAACCTAAAGGTTCACTTCCACAAGGTGGAAGTAGATACATGAAGGACTTGATGCTAGTATAATTTATCACCCTTAAATAATGGTTAGTATAATCCAGACAAGAGGGTCTGATGAGAGCATGTGTGCTCATTCAGGGTGATACATGGGGGGGGGCAGTTCTTGCCCTATGAGAGATGTGATGATAACCACCATAGCTAGTATCGAGATGTAAAGAATCTCTGTAAGGGAGGTTGTGTCGGTCACCACTTCATTGAGATGATGTTGGTGAAGGGGCCTCGCGAAGGTCAGAAAAGAACCACAGTGTGTGCAGATGAACTCACTTTGATTGTGTAATGGCTGAGAAAGCCCAGGGGTGACATGAGTCATGAGCTGATGCAAAGTAGACTGACATGCAGTTCACTGTGGGAGAATATGTGATGTGAAAATCTGACCCCTCTAAGCTACAGCTGAGAAAGTTGAGTCCCGGATATATGGGTCCATTTGAGATGGATTGGTGGAGATGGTAGTGTTTAGCCTTACCCCTCATGATAACATGATGTATAATGTGTTCCATGAGTCCGGTCTAGAGCACTATGTGAGGTACCCAAGCCATGTGCTGAGCCCTGAACCTATTCAGCTTTTGAGAGGCTGAAATGTCCTGAATCACCTATGAGGGTATGATATACTAAGGTAAGAAAGAACTCAAATGGAAGAATGTGAGATGATGAAGGTTCTTGGGAAGCACCATGGAAAGGGTGAAGTCACATGGGAGCCCTGATGGACATAAGAAACGCTTATCCTGTTTGTTTGTGTGCCTGGTGGAATTTTAAGGGCAAAATTCCTATAAGAGGGGAAGGATGTTACAACCCAATTTTTGGGTTCTTTTGGGGAGAAATGTAATTTCTCCTATTAAATAAGTTTGAACAAATAAGGATATAATTTGTTTTGAATAAATGGATTTCGTTTACAATAGCTTTGTTGGTTGCTTTGTGAGCTTGATTGGCTATTGGGCCCAATAACAAGGAAATTCAATTAGTAAATGAATAACCGAGAATTGGAGGAGAGAAAGATGTAGAAACCTCTAGAAGGCAAAAGAATATAATCCAAAGTTGGATTTCGTGCCTCTTGGGTTCCTTGGGTTCCAAGGTCCAAAGTTGCAAAGATAATACAACAAGAAAAGAAAAGATCAATTAAATATTTCTTTATTAAGAAAGAAATTGAAAACAATGATAAAATGTGGAAAATAAGTGGAAAGAGGTATAATTGAGTTATCATTGGTGTATTTTCGTATCCAAAGGATTCCTAATGTTAAAAGGAATGACAATGAGGAAAATAAAAAGAAAGATAAAGAGAAATCCTTGAAAAGAGATATTTCAATAAAGAAATAAATAAGATAATGAGAAATAGTGGACATAAATGCATCTAGAAAGATTATGAGTGTCCACTAAAAAGTATTTCGAAATATTATAATTCCTTGAGGTCCAAGGAAATCCAAGATAAGGAAAGAGAAAATAGGTGAGAAATATTCATAATTGAGTAATATCTTTCACCTAAATAAAAGGCACGTTTTCTTTTAGATAATGAACCCAAATTTGGCAGACAGGTAGATCAAATCGTTACTAAGCTTTCCTAAAATTTTGGGATTATTTGGATACTCGGTTTGTGAGATATGGATTTTACAAAAATTCATTAAGTGTAGAGGAAAGTATTTTTGTCACGATTTTATTTCCTATTAGATCTATAATTGATATAGACGCGAGACACCACAGCCGTTGGATTCAGATCCAATAGAGGATGTGTTGTCACATTCCTCAGTCAGACAAGGAAATAGGAGGTTGAGAGGGTGGACTTTCCAAAACTAGTATCTTGCAAGATAATGGATGAATCATTATGGCAATTAGTCCAGTGGATTCAGGAGAAGAGTCTGAACCTGGGAGACCTAGGACTTGGTAAGTTTCATGGACACCAAGAAAAATGCCCAAATTTGATTAGGATCTCCTTGTCGGCCTGCCTATATATATAGGGGGCATTGGACCCCAACAAAATGGCAAAAGCCTCCCATTGTTTTCGGCCAACATCTGCGAGGGGACTTGCTCTTGCAATTGCATCTGGAGGTGCGTCCCTTTGCACCTATCATCGTCGTGAACCTGCTGAAGGGCCGGGAAGATAGTGGCCAGGTCCAAATGACATCGGGGAAATTTAGGCCCCAACCACCTTTGACGGAGCCTGGCGGTGACTGTGGTAGCTTTTTTGAACGAAGAGGAGGCCTGGAGCGTGGAGTCAACTAGAGAGTTGACCGCCCCAAAAAACTGGTTCGCAGAGCAGAGCAGCGCGTGGAGGTTGAAGAAGAAAAGGACAAAATGACCTCCTTGCCCTCAGTCATGTGGCCTTAAAGTGGGAGTGCGGGGGCAAAAGCATCTTTGGACCCGGCCAACATGTTGCTCGTGAGGAGCAAGCCGCCAAGTGGCAGCCTTCCATTGGCCCAAGGTATCTATTTTGCAAAAATTGTAGGAAAAGATTGGTAGCTCCGATGGAAACGTGTAAAATATGAAACTTCCTCAGAAAAATACGAGGAATCCACTAAAAATATATTTAGAAGCTAATTCCTCTTGAAATTTCGAAAAGTAATGGAAGTTATCAACTTTAATGTATTAACAATGAAGAAACCCTATTTTGAGATGATTAATGTATTTAGTAGGGTTTAATGGATGATTAAAGTTGATATTAATATGTTAATGGTAAAAAGGTACATTAAGAACAAAAAGGATGAACTTTGCACGTAATTGGTTTAATTCAGAATTTCATGTGCATAAATATGCTTTAATGGGCCTTGAAACCCTATTGATGGTAATTGTGACTCTTAATGGCTTTAATTGTTCAATTTCATGATTAAAGATGAGATATGATAGTTCTAAGCTATTTTGAGTATAAAGGTTCCTAATTGTGGATAAATACCCTTAATATAGTAATTAGGGTTTTCTAATTAATAAAGGTGGAATTTATGATAAATAGAGTTCATATGTGAATTAGATCATAATGAACTATGAGTTGTTCATCCGGAAGGAACCAAAGATGATAATTAGGCCCAATGATCTTGTCATGAATTAAATGGATAAAACTGGTAGTTTTAATGTAAAAGGGGTTTAATGGACTTAACTAATAGATAATTGTGCCTTTAATCCGAAATTAAGGTTATATGTTGATAAAAGGTAACCTTAATCGATTTTGTGAAGAAAAGATGAGATAATTAGGGTTTGCGAGTAATTATATAAAAATTAGGGTTTTAAATAGTATAAATGAAGAAGAACCCTAATTGCAATGAAAGCCCTAAAAGTGGACTAGAAACCCTACGAAGCGAGCTAGGTTTAATAGACCATGATGGCATGATTGATGATAAGAAAAATTGGATGCCTATTTCAGGATCAACTTGGTGTGTGCTTGCTTGGTTTCTTAATTGGTTGAATTATTCTATCTCAAATCAGCCTGACAGTGATGTGGTTAATTATGGTTAATCGCATTAGTTTCCCGAAGAGTTTCTCAGATGATTCATCGCATTGAATGTAACTTAACAGTTTGGATGTTCATACTTGCAAATCATAAAGACACTATGATTATCACAATAATAATAGAAGTGTGTATTCTCGCACCTACATGCCACCCTGATGGATGATAAAAAAAAGGTCAAGTCCAGGAGGGAAGACCAATGGGCACCATGAGAGGTGACCCCAGGCACCAAGCTCGGGATTGAGAAGGTGGCCTATGATATTGCATGACTAAAGGGCGCCATGAAGGGTGACCCCAGGCACCAAGCTCGAGATTGAGAAGGTGGCCTTAAGTCAATGGCAAAAGAAAAACCCTAGAGGGGGTATTCCAGGGTTAGGGCAAAAGCGGTGGAGAATGACACATTGAAAATGTAAATTGCCTTGTTAATTACTTGATTGTGATAATTAGATTGTTAGCCATATTTGTGAAATTTTGGTTGTCCCCACATATCGACATATTTCGATATGTTGACCGACGTTTTGTATGTCAGCGTTTTAGGTACAAGATTGAAAAGGACAAACAGTAAAGCGACATATGTAGAATTAAATAAGAATTAAAGTATAAGGAGGATTAGTTAGAATAGACTCCAGATGTGGATAGAAGTGGATCTCCAAGTTTTTTAAAAGGTATGCAAAGTTTTATTTTATACCAGTTTTCAGTTTAGTTGGTAGAATTTGATAATTGTTATTGATTATTTGTCAAACCTTTGATCCTATTAATTGGGATAATGGCTCTGACCTCTTAGTCTCCCTTATTTGGGGGTTACTGGGAGGCGGGGTCCTTACAGTAGTGCTTGTGTTGGGATGGAGGTACTCCTCTATGTTGGGTCAAATCCTTGGTTTTCCTAGGTAGTGTTCAAGTTGAGTGGAGGAACTATTTTCCCCTTTCTCTCCTTTTATTCTTTTCAACCTAGAAGTTTGGGTTCTCCTTCTTTCCCTTTAACCTAGGGTTTTTCTTATCTTTTGAGGTGGTGACTAGCTTGGTCATGGAGGAGATCAAAGCAAGGTTTTTCTCTTGCTTTTGGAAGATTCTTGCTTGGAGGTGGTTGTACCATCATCTAAGGCGGGATATATAACTCTTCCCCTACTATTGTTGCACTTTCATTCTACATGCAAACTTGTTCCTAAAAAACGTGATCATATGTTGTTGATGATGATATCTTTCTGGAGTTTGAATTCCTATAATAATCTTGCATGTAGTTGTTCTCTTACCTAAACCCTAATTCTTATGCCCGAAATTTAAGTGATGGAGATGTTGATGATCTTGCATGCAACTTGACCTTGGTGTTGTTGTCTTGGTTCTTGGTTTGGTTATCATGCATGAGGTGGAGTTTGGTTCTATTTACATGTGCTTGAATCTTGGGCTTGTATCTATTATCTCATGGTTTTCATGTTTATCATATGTGATTCTTGGTTCTGGGGTTTTGGACATGTTTTCCTTAATGGACTTCTCTTCTTGAAGTTTCGGTTTTTATGATGAAAGCCGCTAGTTTTGACCATGCCTTGATGTGTGGTTTCTCTTCAGTCGCATGGATTAGTGCCCTTTGACCGATAATATGTTATGATCTGCGGTCGCTGGTGTTTTGGGTTCCCTACAATTGATGGGTTTGAGTGATGTTTTTTGTTGTTGATATGGTTTTTGACCTAGGTTCCCTTTGACCATGTGTGGTCTTCGGTTGTTGATGCTTTGTGATCTTCTTCGACCATTTTCATGTTATGGATAGGCTTAGTCGCTAGTTTTGGTCGCTAACCTTGGTGGTTACCTTCGATCATGTTTGGTGTGCCTTCCTCTCGGTTGCAGAGCCTTGGAGTTGTCCTCGACCTTGATGGTTTGTGGTTCCTTCAGTCACATCAGCTGAGTGGCCTTGAGTTCTCTTCGATCAATGAAGGGTTATGACATGTGGTTGGTCGGAATGACTAAATTGATAGTAATGATGAATGACAACTAAAGATGTTCCAAGAATGTGGGAAAGATGATGCACATAAACCCCTAATCGGCCAACTTTGTGAAACCCTAACCCTAATTTGAGGGCATGAGATACTTGTTGATCTTGCTTGAATATCTAGTATGTAATGATGTTCCTCTCTTCTACTTGTGTAACCTTATAGGTGTAATGAATGTCATAGCTATAAAATGCTATGGTGTGTTTGATATTACACAGGATAATGATGTGAGCCTTATGAGGCATGATGAGATAATGATGATGTACATGAATTATGTGGTTTGGGTCTTATGACTAGACAGAGGCTCAATGCCTAATGTGAGGTTATATTCTCTAGTATTGTGATGAGGGATTGAAATCCCCTAGTGATATTATGATGTTGATGGCCTTTTATGGCGATTATATCATGTGATGATGTGACAAGTTATTACTTTGCACGTTTTATATCTTCTAGAGTTGTAACATACCCTTATCTTTGTAGAATATGTTTAGGGTTCATACGTTGTAACTTGATTGATGCTAAAGATACTTAATTGGCTCAACTAATCAAATGAAGCCCTAATCATGTAGTTTCCATGTGCCATAGATCCATCTACAATGCCAATACTTGTTGGATGGTGAAATAAGTTCTCCCTTAGTGGAAGCTCGGAGTTGTATATTGTTGAGAATATGCATTTCACGGGATTGGTTGCAGTCATACCCTAGCAGGAGAACGGTTGAGGCCATATCTCAGTGATGTGATTTAGTATATGTATATGATATGTTTTGAGGATGGCTTCGATCATACCTTGGTAGGAGTGTGGCTACGGTCATAACTCAGTTTTCACTAGTTTTGTGCCTTTATACCATGGTAGACTAGGTTCTTTCAGTTGGAAATTATTGTCACTACGGCAACTCATACTGACCAAGGATGTGGGAGATCATAGGATTTGGCTCCTCCTAGACCTTGTATGGCATTGATTTTAACTCCATAGTGGTCAGTTGGAGCATGAGTGGTATACCTCATCTCCTCGGCGCATAAAGAAAGACGTAACACAACTGTGTAGTGCATTGCTTAGGGTTAAACACGACTCACATGGGATGACCCTTTTCCCCATCTCTTGTACTATTTTCTTGAATTATAATGTAGCAAGAGAAATCAAATGTTATACATGTTCTTCATATTCCTTCTTAAAGTATAAGATGTTACACTGCTTAGTTGGAGATGCTTAAACTGCTTAAACAGTGTTAATTGGTTTATACATATCATTTAGTTGAATCTTCTCAATCTGATAATAATGTTACTTTCTTGCTTTAGCTTACTTGTGTTAATAATAGTTGTAGTGGAGAGTTATATCTCTTACTGGGATGTTGGTCACACCCCATGGGTTTCCACATCTTTTAGGTGGTTGTGCATGACGAGGTAGATATTTTGTGGTTGAGGTTGAGCAACAAGAGGATCAGTAGTTGTTAAAGGTTGGATGTGTTGCTAGTGTTTTATAGTAGAGTCATGTGTGTCATCCCTATACTCTTAGGTCCTTGGGGGTGTTTTGTAGACCTTGTATATTGACATGAGTTTTGGTAGTAGGCCATGGTTGTATAGATATGGTTTGTATATATATGAACATGTTATCATATGTAACAAGTTGTGGCCAATGGGCCAGTGAACAGTGAATTATAATATCCTTTGGAATGTATGAGATACATGTGGTTTCATGTGGACCCAAATGTCATATGTTTCTGCTTTGTGAAAATATGGAATCAATTTTAATTTACCATGTTTTATGATAATCTTGGATGTTGAGTATTAGTTCTGCACTTTGTTTTGAGTAATCTTGTTTGTGTGATGATGGGCAACACAAGTTGGTTGCTATCAGAGCTCTAGGTTCTGTGAGTCTACAGGGAAATAGGACTAGGGTTTATGTCTATTCTAGTGTCCAATGGTAACTTCTTCTTATGTAGAAGAAGAGAATAAAAGATATGTTTGGAGAACGTGAAGAACATGATGAGAGTAGTGTTGTTGCTCCAGGAGGTGGTGCCAAGAGGCTGGTAAGGGTTGATGGAGTGTTTGAAGTGCCTTAATTTGACCCTTTTGTGGTATCTAATCACACTTTCCAGTCCATGTTTGGACAGTTCATGGCCATGATGATGCATATGGAAGACATGATGCCCACACCCCAAGCTAGAGCGACAGTCCCCAATGCAGAATCCTAGGGTTTTGGGAAGACCTTTGAGAGGTTAAGGCGTGTGGGGCATTGGAGTATTTTGGTACGGCAGATCTGGAAGATGCTACATGTAGTTGAACGAGTTGGAGAATTCCTTTAAGATCCTCAATACCCATGAGGAGGATAAGGTGAAGCACGTGGTACACCTGTTGAAGGGGAGTGTTGGCCATTGGTGGGACATTGAGGAGGAGAAAAGGCCTGGAGTGGTGATCAGTTGGGAAGAGTTCCTACAAGAGTTTGTGAGTCGATACTTTGGGTAGACCTATCTTGATGAGAAGATCACACAGTTTGAGAAGATTCGATAGGGATCCATGACGATCAATGAGTATGAAGCTAAGTTTGAGGTTCTGTCCACATATGGTAGCTACAAATAAGGAGAGGATCAGACATTTTGAGAAGGGTTTGATCTCTAAGTTGACGATGTCAGCATTAGCCTTAGAGAACAGAGAGAGGTTTGCCATGTTCACGGAGCCAATAAGGAGGATAGAGTGGTCAGTCATGGAGAAGAGAGAGGCGAATGCCAAGAAGAGATATGCATAGTGTCAGGGACAATCGTCTAGAGGCTTCAAGAAGCCTAGGTTTTCAGCACCTCAATCATAGCAGAGGTCAGCAGTTCAATCTCGATGGTCACCAAGCAAGGGCAGAGGTCGTACATTTCCACCGGTGGGAGATCATAATGCGGCATCAATATCAGTAACAGGGCTGTCTAGGCCACAGTACGAGATCAGGACCTGTCACAAGTGTGGACAAGTGGGACATTTGAGGTGGGAATGTCCCGTGAAGGATGAAGAAGTGAGGCAACAACCAAGACAAGGTCAGCAAGGATCACATCAACAACAGTTTTGTAGTGGTGGAGGTCGAGGACATGGTCAAACATCACAATCTGGTTCATCTAGGCAAGCCAGCAGAGGGGGAGGGTGACAACGGCAAATGACTCAATTCTATGCTATGAGTCAACCGGAAGGAGTGGTCAACCACTGAGTTGTGATAGGTCAAATGGAGTTATTTCATTGTGATTTGTCTTCCTCTTTATTTATATATATTTTAGTTGAACCAAGTGCAACACACTCTTTTATCACTAGAGAAGTGATTGCTAGTTGTTCTTTGCCTATTAGTCGTAGATGTGATAGTCTTCTCTTAGAAACCCCCTTGGTTGGTTCCGCCGAGTTGCGGGAGGTGTTTCCATCATGCATTCTTTCTTTCTTAGTGTGAAACATTCAAGTGGATGTCATACCACTTGACATGCATGGATTCGATGTGATCCTTGGAATGGATACTTTGGAGAAGTATTGAGTGGTCTTGGACTGTAGTGCCAAGGTAGCAACGTTTGTCGACGGTGATGTTTCATGGATCTTCCAATGAGATAGGAAGATTCTCCAGACGTGTCTGGTTTTAGCTATGATACCAAAGAGGCCGATGAGGTAGGGCTATGAAGCATTTTTGGTGCACGTGGTGGTTAACAAGGCAAGGAATCCTAGTATTCAAGAGGTTCCAGTTGTCTGTGAGTTTGAAGACATGTTTATTGATGAGTTTTCAGGTGTTCACCCTCCTAGAGAGATTGATTTTAAGATCGATCTGGTTCCTAGTACACAACCGATAGCACAAACATTGTACAGGATGGCACCAGTTGCAATGCAAGAGATGAAAAAATAGTTGCAAGAATTGTTTGATAAGGTCTTTATGAATAAGAAATATGGATCAATGTGGTTGTGCGTTGATTACAGATAGCTGAACAATGTGATGATCAAGAATAAGTATCCTTTGCCACAAATAGATGACATGTTTGATCACTTGAGGGGTGTTAGTTTTCTCGAAGATAGATCTAAGATTGAGATATTATTAGTTGTGTATCAAGGTGGATGGCATACATAAGTTAACTTTTAGGATGAGGTATGGTCATTACGAGTTCATGGTTATGTCATTCAGGCTAATCAATGCACCAATAGGATTTATGGACCTGATGAACAGAGTGTTCAGACCTTTTCTTGAGGATTTTGTGGTTGTTATCATCTATGACATCGCGATCTACTCCCATGACAACCACAAGCATGAACATCACCTACATCAAGTATTAACCTTATTGAGACAACACAAACTATACACTAAGTTTAGCAAGTGTGAGTTTTGGCTGAAGGAGGTGACCTTCTGGGACATGTGATATCTACAGAAGGTGTGTGTGTGGATCCCAAGAAGGTTCAGTCTGTGTTAGAATGGGAGCAGCCAAATATACCAATAGAGATTTGCAAGTTTCTGGGTTTGGCAGGCTACTATAGTAGGTTTATCAAGAACTTCAGTGTAGAGGCATTGCCCCTAACAAGGATGATGAGGAAAGATGTGCCTTTTGTCTAGGATGACAAGTGCCAGCGTTATTTCCAGATGTTGAAGGAGAAGCTATCCAGTGCACTAGTGTTAGTGTTGCTTGAGCAAGGGAAAGGGTACATAATATTCTATGATGTGTTGAATAATGGTTTGGGTTGCGTGCTGATGCAAGATAAGAACATAATTTCTTTTTCTTTTCGAAAACTTGAGAAACATGAGGAGAGATGCCTGATGCATGATCTGGATCATGCAGCAGTGGTCCATGCCTTGAAGATATGGAGAGACTACCTTTATGGAGAGAAGTTTTAGATCTTCACCGACCACATAAACCTTAAGTACATCTTTTCACAGCAGGAGTTGATTATGCGGCAAAGACGCTGGATGGAGTTGATTGAAGACTATGATTGCACCATAGACTATCATATAGGGAAGGCAAACTTAGTGGTAGATTCTTTGAGTAGGAAGTCTTCTTCATCATCATCAGTGCATAAGGCACAATTATGCTCTTTGGTGTGCCATAAGAGAGACATGTTGGTCTCCTTGCGTCAGATGAATGTGAAGTTAGAGGTGTCCATATTAGCATGGCTACTAGCATAGTTACAGGTGAAGCCTATGTTAAGGTAGCAAATCAAATATGCCCAACATGATGATACTTTAATATAGTAGTTTCGATCAGAGTTTGGCAGCAAGAAGTGTGATGGCTTCCATGAGTCAGAGGATGGGACAGTATGTTACAACATTAGAGCAGTGGTGCCTGATGTTTATGATCTAAGGAAGTTGGTTCTAGAAGAGGCTCACTCTTTGATGCACTCTATGCATCCATGTAGCACCAAAATGGACCAAAAGTTGAAGGACATGTATTGGTGTCCTAGTTTGAAGCGTGATGTAGCTGAGTTCGTGGCTAAGTGTGTAATGTATCAATAGGTTAAGGAAGAGCATTAAAAATTTACAGGGACTTTACAACTGTTGCCTATACCACAGTGGAAATGGTATCATATCACGATGGATTTTGTGGTTGGACTTCCTAGGATAGCCCAAGGTCATGATTCCATTTGGGTGATTGTTGATAGGTTGACTAGGTCAATGCACTTCCTTCCTATGAAGTCAACGTATACAGCTGAGAAGCTTGCACAAGTTTGTGGATGGGATAGTTTGTTTGCATGGTATTCCACCTACCATTGTTTCTGACAGAGGTCCTCAGTTTACTAGTCTCTTTTGGGAGCATATGCACACAGCCATGGGTACGCAGTTGAAGTTCAGTATTGTGTTCCATCAATAGATAGATGGACAGTCTGACATGACTATACAAACTTTAGAAGATCTATTGAGAGTCTATGTTTTGCAGTTTGTGGGTAGTTGGGATGTATACCTCAACTTGATAGAGTTTGCATATAATAATAACTACTAGAGAAGTATTGATATGGCACCATATGAGGCTTTGTACGGGAGACATTGTAGATCTTCATTGTGTTGGTATGAGACTAGTGAAGATCGGCTTTTGGTTCCTGAGCTTGTGTAATGAACAATAGAGAAGATCAAGATGATCCAACAATAGTTGAAGGTAGCCCAGGATAGGCAGAAGTCATATGTTGATAACCGTCATAGGCCTTTGGAGTTCCAAGTGTGAGATAGAGTGTATCTCAAGGTCTTTCCTTAGAAAGGAGTGTTGAGGTTTTGGGAGGAAGGGTAAGTTGGCTCCTTGGTATATGATACCTTACCCTGTGATGGCACATGTTGGGAAAGTGTGGCTTATAAGTTGGAGTTTCCATTTGAGTTGCACCGGTTGCATCCAATGTTTCATGTTTTGATGTTGAGGAAGTGTCACCCCGACACTGAGCTGGTCTTGCAACCAGTGGAGGTTGAGCTGGATGAGGTTGTCTCCTATGTAGAAGCTCCTGTGTCGATCCTAGATAGGAGGATGAAGAAGTTGAAGAGGAAGTATATCATTTTGGTTAAGGTTTTTTGGCATCATCATGGAATTGAGGAAGCCACATGCAAGATTGAGGAAGAGACGTGTAGGAAGTACTTGTCTCTTTTTCGTGTAGGATTTGGGGGGGGGGAAATACTTGTTAGGGGTTTATGGTTGTAAGACCCCTGACCTAGCTTAGTGCTTCATGGTGATTGTTTTGCTTAATAAGATGCTTGAACCCTAATATAATCATGTTTTGATCTTTAACAACATGTGACACGTTTATATTTTTAGTTTGGTCCAATTTGAATGATGTTTGAGCTAATTATGTTGTATGTGTGCTTGTTTTGGACCAAGTTGCAATTCACCCATGTCGAGCGATTGCTTTGCAATTTCTCACATGTTAGATATTTTTTACATGTTTTCACATCGTGAGAGAGAGGATGTTTCATTGGGGTGCCTTGTTGTGCCTTGGTTTGATAAGGAGCGAAGTGGTGACTCTTTAAATGTGTTTTTAGGGTTTGCTTTGGTGGTTGACCTTATTTGAGTGTGAATCTTTTGTGGTGATTTTCAACAACCACCCTTATGTTTTCTTAGTGTTTATCTCTGTGGTTGAAGGCTTTTGAGTGTGTGCTTGAGATTTCCTACGATCGAAGAGGCCTGGATCTCTTTCTTTTGGTCACTGATGATCTAGGGTCTCTTGTGGTTGTTGGTTTCTCATTGACCTTGATTTGTTGGTGATGACTTTGACTGATGGGCTTTGTGCCCTTGGTTTCTCTTCGACCGATGGTCCTCTAGGACCAAGTGAGGTCACTGGTTTGCCTTGTTTTTCATGAACTTAGTGCTTGCATGGTTTTAGTGGATGCATGGGTGATCTTTTTATGGACAAGTGTCATGAGAAACCCTAATACCTTGACACGTAATGCCTTTTCACCTCTCTCCTACTCTTAAGTATATAACCCTTCTCCATCACATGCAAGTATCTCTTTTATCCTTCCTCCTCCTCTCTTCTATCTTGTGTTTGTCTCTTGTGTGGTTGGTGGTGTGGAGGAGCCCATCTTTGGTTCTTGGTGTCCAAAATCCTTTGCATGTGGTGATCCAATTTTGGAGCTACTCTTCCTTGGTGATCTTTGGTGATTCTTTGATCCTTGTTAAGTAATCCATCTCTTGATTTCATTTCTTGCAAAACCCTACCTTTTTCTTCTTCTTGGCCAAATCCATGGAGCTTCCAAGGTAGTGCTTGTGTAGGGATGGAGGTACTCCTCTATCTTGGGCCGAATCCCTGATTTTCCAAGGTAGTGTTCAAGTTGAATGGAGGAACACTTTTCCCCTTTCTCCTTTTGTTTGTTTCGGCCTATAAGTTTTGGTTCTCCTTCTTTCCCGTTAACCTAGGGTTTTTCTTCTCTTTTGAGGTTGTGTAATGTGCATATTTTATATCATTTTTTGGACCGCTTTTGGTTGCATTTCCCAATCATTATAACCCAATAATCACTCTTAATCATGCTAGATTTTCCATCATTATTGTTGTTTTTACTTGCTCTATGGTTTAGTTTGTAGGTACAATAATTTGGCATCAAAATGGGAGAAAACATCATCATAACATCAATAAACACATTCCCCAATCATCTAGACATTTAGAAAATCAATGTTGCTAAAACTGATAAAGACACCATGTGTCTTAACAAAGACATGATGTGTCTTATTAAAGACACCCCATGTCTCAGTCCAGAAATCGAATGTAGAATCTAGATTTGTAGAAACACACCATGTTTTATTAAAGACACATTGTGTCTTATTAAAGACATGTCGTGTAACCTCCCAGAACTCGATCCAAACTTCAGTTATTACATAAGACACGTCGTGTCTTATAAAAGACACGTCAGGTGACCTGTAGATTTCACTCAAACGCGAATTTAACTATCTCACACTTATATATACAATCCCAACCCATCTTGAGACAGTTATCATGGACTATTTTAGACCTTTTGGTATGGGACTCAAGTAAGGGAGAGCATGGAGGAGTTGGAGGTGTTCCAAGGGAGATAAGTTGGTTTCTCGGGAGGGAAACTTCTTCTTCTTCCTTCTTCTCCAACAATTACAGCAAGGATCTCATCTGTTCTCTTCTCTCCACTTGGAAGTGAAGCTTTTTGGAGAGTTTCCAGCATCAAGGATGGATTTGTGACTCCTTGACTGGAGTTCCAAGTCTATCTTCCTTCTTCCATGGACATCCAAGTTTATTTCCTTCTATTATGATGTCTTGCACTACTGTCTACTATTTGTATCTACTTTCTATAGCCATGGATGAGTAGATCTCTTGTTCTTAGGCATGGGGGAGTAAATCCCATTTCATAACATTGTTGAATACGAATTTCATATATAATGCTAGTTGTTTCACTATTCTAAGGTTCATCAGTGTTTAATTCTTCTTACATCATTTGCTAGCCACTTTGTACGTATGATTTCTTCTCTTTGTATAATCTAGGAAGATGTGCATAAGAGTAGGGATATGTACCTTAGATGCACCACCTTGACCATGACAGTGGCTGGGATGTGTTGGGAAACAAAGGTTTGTTGTCCAAATCTAAGTATATCCACGGGAGTGGTGTACAAAGTTAGGATTGTTCTATACTACTGGGAGGTGGGTGTAGGATACATGCCTCCCTTATGTTATTGCTGGTGTTCTTGATCTTTGTTGTTCTTCATGTTATGATGTGGATGTGAAACCCTATCCTCAGGAATCCCTAATCCAAATTGATCCTTAATACAAGTGTTTTTTACGTTTTAATTCATTTCCTTTTAATTGCTTAGTTAACATAACAAAACCTCTCTTACTAAAAAGATCTAGATTGTTGAACTTCACTGCTCTTGCACCTAACAATACCTTGCTCCTCATACGACCTCGATAATGCTACATGCACCTATATACTTACGGGGTAGTATTCGAGTTTACAAATATTAAAACTTGCACACACAACCAATAAGTTTTTGGTGTCATTGTCGGGAAGCATCGTTACTTTTGTTAGAGTAAGAAGTGTTGAATTGTAAATAAGACTATATCACCCCACCACCTATCATATCCACCATCATTCTTTTCATCATGATCATTATCATTATCTTGTTTTTGTATCTTCCATTTTCTTTCTTGTACTATACTCGCCTTCTTTACTTGCAGGACTATATGAGGCGATCCAAAAGGGGTCTTGAACTTTCCACATTTTTGGACCCCAAACTTGAGCACGACCTTTAAAAAGAAAGGATGAGTGAACCTCAATTAGATTTGGAGGACTCACAGTCATCATCACCAACATCTTCACCACCATCCTCACTATTCCAATAAGAAGAAAAAATCACAAACGATGACCGTCCCCTTAAAGACTTCATTGTTCCAGCTGCTACAAAAATCAGCGGGGCTATCAATATCCCACCGATCAAGGCAAATAACTTTTCTATCAGCCCCACAATTATATAGATGATACAGCAGAACCAGTTTGGAGGGATGCCCATGGAGGATCCAAACCTCCACATTGGTGAATTTATGCATTTTCTTAGCACTTTCAAGATAGACAGTGTTCCTACTGATGCAGTTTGTCTTCTTCTTTTCCCTTTCTTTTTGAGAGACAAAACCAAGGCATGGCTCTATTCTTTGCGAGGAAACTCCATCAACAACTGGGATGACCTCCTCAAAGTTTTATTAGCCAAATACTTTCCACCAAGCAAGACTGTACAATTGAGGATTCAACTCATCATTTTTTCTCGAAGGTATGGAGAGACCTTGTATGACACATGGGAAAGGTTCAAATACCTTCAACGTCTTTGTCCATGCCATGGTCTAAGAAACTGGATTCTATTGCAAACTTTCTATAATGGCTTATTTACAAGACAAGGATGTCTATTGATGCTTCTGCAAATGGTGCTTTAATGAACAAATCAAACAAGGATGCTTATTCCATTATTGAAGATATGACACTTAATAATTTGCAATGGAGTCCTGAATGGAGCATCCAACCTTCTTCTTCAAGCTCTATTTTTGAAAATCTAGCCGCTGAAGTTATTTGTGATGCATGTGGAGCAGCAGGACACACTCCTTCTTCATGTTTTGTCATACCATCACAATTTGAAGAGACACCAGATCTCAACAACAATGGCAACTGTAATTTCATCCCGCAACAACAACATCCACAACTTAAGCCAAGTTTAGTGTCTATGCTTGAGACCTTTGTCTCAAATCAAATTTATCAAAATGATGAGCTTCATCAACAAAGAGAGCTACTACAGGATGCTAGTCGCAACTTTCTTCTAAGGTGGATGGAATTTCCACTCACACTAGGATGTTGGCGAATCAAATTGCTCAACTAGCTCTTGCCAATCACAACGCACCTTCCAGTTCATTGCCTAACCAACTGGAAATGAACCCAATGGAGACATTCATTTCGGTTACTTTGAGGAGTGGATCTGCTATAGGAGAATCGTATTCACCATCAAATAGAATATTATATGAAGTTGTTGACTCCAATGTAGGCAATGATGTTGAAGCTCAAAGGAAGAAATTTGCACATGCTCCGCGGGATGATTCTTCAAGCAAGACAAATTTCATTTTCCATAATACATTTACACATTTCTTGATGATGAGAAAAGCATTCCCAAATCATATTATCATTACTTTGAATAAGAGAGTGCAGAGACCAACAATATTGATGTTTAAAAGACCAATTCTACTACAAATCACAAGCGTCGATCTTCAAGACAAATAAAAGATATGCTGACAAAGAGGCTTAGATCTACGGCGCAATAATTTCCAGCCTCAAATCAGAGCACATGCCCTCCACCTTGACAACTCCACCATGATGAGGTACCCGGTTGCTATTCTCTTTGTCTGATTTCTACAGTGACACTGCATATTTCAAGCTTAGGGGGAGCAACTGGCCGGTAGTGTAGTTTTATTTCCCTTTTATCATCTTTTTCTTAGTTTTTGTTTTCAGTTCTGCTCTTCTGGTGGCAAATCTAGTATGATATGAGGTTTATCTTTTGTATGTGGATTGAACTCCTATGCTTAACTAATTATCCGTGGAGAAATTGTAAAAGGCATGTATTAATCAAATGAAACCTTTTGGCCATCAACATGTGCTTAACTATGGTTTATGCTTCTAGCTTGAACATTCATCTTTCACATCCTTGATTACTTAAAACACATAATGAATTCAAAATTTTGTGAGTAAATCAACTTTGCAACATCATTTTGAATACATGATGCCCTTGCCAAGCTCTTAGTGCATTTTCAACCACTCTTTCAATGAAAATTGTCAAAACAAATGAATAAAATCTAGTTAATGTTGCAATTTAGTTGACTCTCCTAAGTTGTGGAAATTTTTTAAAATTTCTTTTGGCTTATTTCACCCTCATGCCCCATCAAAGATGGATAAACTGCCCACATATCATGCTAGCCTAGTGTAACTTCGATCTGGCCACGATGGTTAGGTGGTACATCTTAAAAGAGGGTAAAATACTCCAACTGGCACTCCATGTTACACCCCAATCTCACAATTACCATTAATCATGAGATTAGGGCATAAAATTGAGGATTTATTGTAATACAAATATCACCCTTAACTTTTTCTTCTTTTTCAAACTCTTTGTTTTCTCACATTGAACCACATAAACAAACTTTACAAGAGAATTAAACCTTGATTACTCTAATATGATCTCAACATTAATGATACACATCCATACATTCATTATGTTTCTCACACTTCCATGTACATACGACATCATAATCAAATGCATTCTCTCTTATTAAGGAAACAAAGATACAAACATCATTTACAACTCTCTCACATCTATATAAGGATTGAACTTAACTAATCTCATACTTAACTCATGTGGTAGATCTACTCTGATGCTTTGACCTTCTTCAAGTCCACGTGGTTTCCCTAAAAATTGTGAGTAGAGGGGTGAGCCTACTCGCTCAGTGAATGAGTACTTCAAGGAAATAGTCTAAAGCATTGATATAATTACATATATACTTTTGAGCAATGTATATCAATTATAACAGTAGTAAGCTTTAAAGAGATTGATCATTGACAATCATAAATATGGCAGGATACTCTAGATATCAATAAGAGTAAATCAATATATAAGCATGCTTGATTAATTTCAAAGAGAACTAATAATTCAGAAACATATAAAGAATAATTGATGGGAAATTGTACTCGAATCTTTCTTAGCCTTTCTTACTTATAAGAAACTCTTTAAAACTTATATTATCATATTTTATCTTATGCCCTGATCATATGTAGTGTACTCTACAAATGAAGACTCGTAGTGAACTACGATCTCACCGTACAAGACTTAGCCTAAAACTCGGGAAGCTAAGCCTAGAATTGAATCTGGGTCTACTTGACTCGAACTGTCACGTCTGACTAAGGTGGCTAAACAGTTGGCCTTTAACTGGACATCTCCTTCTAGGCAGAGTACACAGGCGGAGGGTCTGAGACGCTCTGTGGGCCTCATCTTGGTACGCTCTGTGGGTACCTCTGGGTTACCACCGGGATCTCCGATTCATGTTGGGTAACCTATCTTCTCTTAGGAGACTTCCTCAAGGGCTTCGTCTCCCCGCACGCTCTGTGGGTGCGATCCGATCCCCATATACTGGTCACTGACAGGGTGGATCATTTCCTCCCTACAGTGCAGACATCCGCAGGGAATCTACGGTGTTCATGGCTCTTAAGTCTATTATTTTATTATTCTTGGAAAGCTCTTACTATATTGTATCTTTTCCCTTACTTATACTTGACTCTGGTATCTCTATGGTACTGTGTCTATTTATTTGAAGTTTATAATACAACATGTATATCATTCTAAACTTGGCAAAGCAATATACTCAAAACACTATAATATACTGAGAAAATCAATATTTTATACCTGCAAGCAGACTAAAATTCTTAAATAATAGAATACATGTCCACTTGATACTTTATACACTAGAATCATGCAATTGAACTTCTTAATACACTGATAAGAGTTAATTACTTGACATACAAGCAATCATCATTTGCACCTGTAAATTATTTGTACTTTCTTGGATAATCTGCACTCAACCCAAATCTTGAGTTGTGCATCACCACATCTCATACTGAGAACATTGATATCAAAATAATTGATTCATTAAACACCCTATACTTAGGGTTTCATTTACCTCGTTCACTTATCACATGGTTCTCATAAGGATTTCATGCGGCATAAACATTCACTGAATAAAGACTACTATCAACAAATCACATAAAATCAATATATGTATGAAACCTTAGAACTGAGCTGAATTTGAGTTTCCATGCCATTCCATGCATTAATAATAAAATTGAATAAATAAAGTCTATCATGTCAATAAAATATGTTCAAATGGATTTCACGATATCTATTCACAAATATCCAACTTTCCTCGCATCTAAGGTTTCACCCTCTTTACTGAGATATCAAACAAACACTATTCACCTTAAATGAAATCCAAGATAGTATCTGACATAAATGTACTATGAATTCAGATAAACAATCATTCATAACCAAGGGAATCTAGATAAACAAATTTCTCTATTTAATTATATAGCAATTTCAGTCATAGACAAATTCCCTATATTTCAATTTACTCTTATAACCTCTGCAAATACTTAGGGAATTCTCATTAGGATGTATTTTATACATTTCTAATATGATTTTATCATCTGAAATTCATCTAAATAGAGGAAGAATCCATTACATATCATTTTGCAACAATTTCGATCAAACAGACAATTCGGGGTTTGTAGTCGCATACTAAGCAGTTAAAAATTATGAATGATTTAACCAACTTTCATGCAATATACTGTTTAAAGGAAGTTCCCACTCACCCTAAGGTGTGAAAAAACCTTAAAAACACAGCTTATCCCTGAAAATCTCAATCTCATATCAAATCCCTAGCAATTCACCTGATTCTTCTTCCTTTCAACTTGAAAACCCTAAAATTGAGGGATTATGAAGAAAGATTGAAAAAGGGGAAGTTTTGATACTATTTTGGATCAAATCAGAGGAGGGATGGAATCTTGACATGTGAGAGAAGATTCACCATGAAAGGCTATGCAAAGGAGCTAAACTTACATGATTTCATCATTCCTCGAACCGTAAAACCCTAGGTCAGCATCTCCATCACTTTCTCCTCTCAAGCCCTAACTCTCCCTCTCTCTCTCTCTAGGATTTTGTTTCTCTGGATTGAATCACGAATTATGAGAGCTCATTGTGTGTTAGGTTGACCATATAGAGCAATTGAGCTGCTTGGGTCAATTGCACATTGACCCCTCACTATACTTTTTCTTATTTCAGCTGAATTTTCTGTCATAAAAATATTACTGTAATTCATCTACTGATAAGGTCTAAACACATCCAAAAATTATGAAAATTTTACGTGTTGTTTATTATTGAGCTTCATATCTCCATTTAAAATTTCAGATCATTTGGAGTTACCACTAAATAATTAAAAATAAAACACTAAACTAATGAAAAGCACTCTGTCAGCATTTTGGTCAAAGTATAGTTTGACTGAGAACCACATTCAAAAAACACTCAAATATTCTAAAAATTTTCTCCAATATGCATGATTTAGTTATCCATATCATATCCAAAATTAAATACAAAATTTGTAGAAAATATGAAAACTCATTTACCACACTGCTATCCTGATCAAATTCCATATTCATGTACTATCAAAACCCTAATTTTTGCCGATTAGGGTTTACTTTTCTCAAACCCTAATTCTTCAAACTAAAATCATAGTTAGAGTTTCTTATTAGGTTTGAAACATCACAATTGATCTACTACCATTAATAAAGTCTAAACAATGTTCAATATAATCAAGCATGTAATCATTTAGGTATTAGTTTACCAATTAAGCACAAATGTGGTCATTACACTCCATGTGTGCATAAGCCTACATTAGTAGCCGAGTGCCAAAACTCGTAATCCATTATCATATTATTTTTAGGAAAGAAGGAGAGTACAACCAAAAATGTTAATTTAACTAAGATTTCATCATTTGTATCCTTAATAGTTGAGAGTTTGAGTTGCACATCCACTAATTGTTTGGCTTGGTCATCCAAATTCTACTTAGTGGTGTTTAATTAATTGATTCATCTAATTGTGACCACTCCTGTTGAACTAAAAATCTCTTTCTTGGGTGTTTAAGTTGAATAGATGGCTATGAGTATAAACCTGTTGATCATGGTTGGTTTGGTCTTATACACATCTTTCTTTTCATTTTAATCTATGCATGAACTTGACAATTCCTTCATTTGTGTTTCTATGCTCTTTTTTCTTGAGGACAAGCAATGGTTTAAGCTTAGGAAGATTTGATGTGCGTATTTTATATCATCTTTTGGACCACTTTTGGTTGCATTTCCCAATCATTTTAACCCAATAATCACTCTTAATCATGCTAGATTTTCCATCTTTATTGTTGTCTTTACTTGCTCTATGGTTTGGTTTGGCTTGTAGGTACAACAATTTGGCATCAAAATGGGAAGAAAACACCATCATAACATCCATAAACACATTCCCCAATCATCTAGTCATTCAGAAAAACAATGTTGCTGAAACTGATAAAGACACCCTGTGTCTTAATTAAGACACCTCGTGTCTCAGTCTAAAATTGAATGCAGAACTCTAGATTTGTAGCAACACACCGTGTTTTGTTAAAGACACATCATGTCTTATTAAAGAAACATCGTGTCTTATTAAAGACACGTCGTGTAACCTCCCAGAACTCAATCCAAACATCAGTTATTGCATAAGACACGCTTTGTCTTATAAAAGACACGTCGTGTGACCTATAGATTTCACTCAAACATGAATTTAACTATCTCACACTTATATATACGACCCCAATCCATCTTGGGACAATTATCACAGACTATTTCAGGCCTTTTGGGATAGGACTCAAGCAAGGGAGAGAAAGGAGGAGTTGGAGGTGTTCTAAGGGAGAAAAGTTGGTTTCTCGGGAGGTAAACTTCTTCTTCATTCTTCTCCAATAATTACAACAAGGATCTCCACTGTTCTCTTCTCTCCACTCAGAAGAGAAGCTTTTTGGAGAGTTTCCAGTAGTAAGGACAGATTTGTGACTCCTTGACCGGAGTTCCAAGTCTATCTTCCTTCTTCCATGGACATCCAAGTTTATTTTCTTCTATTATGCTGTCTAGCACTACTTTCTACTATTTGTATCTAGTTTCTACAGCCATGGATGAGTAGATCTCTTATTCTTGGGCATGGGGTAGTAACTCCCATGTCATAACATTGTTGAACATGAATTTCATATATAATGCTAGTTGTTTCACTATTCTAAGGTTCATCGGTGTTTAATTCTTCTTACATGCTTTGTTTTCCACTTTGTATGTATGATTTCTGCTCTTTGTATAATATAGGACGATGTGCATAAGAGTAGGGAGATATACCTTAGCCGCATTACCTTGACCATGGGAGTGGCTGGGATGTGTTGAGGATTAGGGAGATGTACCTTAGCTGCACTACCTTGACCATGGGAGTGGCTGGGATGTGTTGGGGAACAAAGGTTTGTAGTCCAAATCTAAGTATATCTATGGGATTGATGTACAAAGTTAGGATTGTTCTATACTACCAGGAGGTGGGTGTAGGATACATGCCTCCCTTGTGTTATTGCTATTGTTCTTGATCTTTGTTGTTATTTAAGTTATGATGTGGATGTGAAACCCTATCCTCAAGAATCCCTTACCAAATTGACCATTAATACAAGTGTTTTATGTTTTAGTTCATTTCCTTTTAATTGCTTAGTTAACATAACAAAACCTCTCTTACTAAAAAGATCTAGATTGTTGAACTTCACTGCTCTTGTGCCTAATAATACCCTACTCTTTGGACAACCTCGATAATACTACATGCACCCGTATACTTGCGTGGTAGTGTTTAAGTTTACAAATATTAAAACTTGCACACACAGACAACATGGTGACTAGCTTGGTAGTGGAGGAGATCAAAGGTAGGTTTCTCTCTTGCTTTTGGAAGATTCTTGCTTGAAGGTGGTTGTACCTTCATCTAAGGTGAATTATATAACTCTTCCCCTACTATTATTGCACTTTAATTATACATGTAAACTTGTTCCTTAAAACATGATCATATGTTGTTGAGGATGATATCTTATTGGAGTGTGAATTCCTATAATGATTTTGCATGTAGTTGTTCCCTTACCTAAACCCTAATTCTTATACCCAGAATTTAAGTGATGAAGATGTTGATGATCTTGCATGCAACTTGACCTTGGTGTTGTTGTCTTGGTTCTTGGCTCAGTTATCATGCATGAGGTAGAGTTTGATTATGTTTACATGTGCTTGAATCTTGGGTTTCTATCTATCATCTCATGGTTTTCATGTTGCATCATATGTGATGCTTGATTCTAAGGTTTTTGACATGTTTTCCTTAATAGACTTCTCTTCTTGAAGTTTTGGTTTTTATGATGATAACCACATGTTTTGATCATGCCTTGATGTGTGGTTTCTCTTCAGTCACATGGATTGATTCCCTTTGACCTATGATATGTTATGGTTTGTGGTCGCTGGTGTTTTGGGTTCCCTTTGACCGATGTGGTTGAGTGATGTTTGGTGATCGATGATATGGTTTTTGACCTAGGTTCCCTTCGATCATTTGTGGTCTTCTGTCGCTGATGCTTTGTGAACTTCTTCGATCATTGTTATGTTATGGATAGGCTTAGTCGTTGGTTTTGGGCACTAACCTTGGTGGTTACCTTCAACCATGTTTGGTATGTCTTCCTATTTGGTCACAGAGACTTGGAGTTGTCTTTGACCTTGATGGCTTGTGCTTCCTTTGGTCGCATAAGGTGAGTGGCCTTGAGTTCTCTTTGACCGATGAAGGGTTAAGACATGTGTTTGGTCTGAATGACTGACTTGATAGTGGTGATGAACGACAATGGAAGATGTTCAAAGAAGGTGGGAATATGATGCTCCCAGGGTTCGATGATAGGTTATAATGTGATTCCTAATCGACCAGCTTTGTGAAACCCTAACCCTAATTTAAGGGCACGAGATACTTGTTGATCTTGCTTGAATATCTAGCATGTAATGATTTTTCTCTCTTCTACTTGTGTAATCCTAACCTTGCAGGTGGAATGAATTTCATACCTATTAAATGCTATGGTGTGTTTGATATTACACAGGATAATGATGTGAGCCTTATGAGTCATAATGGGATAATGATGATGTACATGAATTATGTGGTTTGGGTCTTATGACCTGGTAGAGGTTCAATGCTTAATGTGAGGTGATATCCTCCAGTGTTGTGATGAGGGATTGAAATCCCATAGTGATGTGATGATGTTGATGGCCTTATACGACTGTGATATCATGTTATGACGTGATAAGCTCTTACTTCATATGTTTTATATATTCTAGAGTTGTAACATACCCTTATCTGTGTAGAATATGTTTAGGGTTCATACGTTGTAACTTGACTGATGCTAAAAGATACTTAATTGGATTAACTAATCAAGTGAAATCCTAATCATTTATTTGCCCTATGCCATAGATCCATCTACAACATCAGTACTTGTTGGATGGTGAAACAGGTTCTCCCTTAATAGAAGCTCGGAATCCTATTATGTTTAGTATACACATTTCATAGGATTGGTTGCGGTCGTACCAGAGTAGGATAACGGTCGAGGTTGTATATTAGTGATTTGATTTAGTATATGTATATGATATGTTTTGAGGATGGTTGTAATCATACCTCAGCAGGAGTGTGACTGCGGTTGTAACTTAGTTTTCACTAGTGTTGTGCCTTTATACCATGGCAGACTAGGTTGTATTGCAGTTGGACTTTATATGTCACTGTGCCAAACTCGGACTGACCGAGGGTGTGGGAGATCATAGGAGTCTGACTCCTCCTAGATCTTGTATGGCACTGATTTTGACTTAGTAATGGTTAGTTGGAGCATGATTGGTATACTTCATATCCTCAGGGCAAAATAAAAGATGTAACATAGCCGTGTAATGCATTGCATAGGGTTAAACATGACTCACATTTGGATGACCCTTTGCCCTATCTCTTGTACTGATTTCTTGAATTATAATGTGGTAATACAAATAAAATTATACATGTTCTTCATATTCCTTATTAAAGTATAATATGTTCTACTACTTAGTTGGAGATGCCTAACCTGCTTAAACAGTGTTAACTTCTTTATTCATATTGTTTGGTTGAATCTTCTCAATCTGATAATAATGTTACTTTCATGCTTTAGCTTACCTATGTTAATAATAGTTGCAGCGAAGAGTTATATCTCTCACAGGGACGTTGGTCTTACCCCATGGGTTTCCACATCTTTTAGGTGGCCATGTGCGACGAGGTAGAGATCGTGTGGCTGAGACTGAGTAGTAAGAGGAGCAATAGCTGTTAAAGGTTGGATATGTTGTTAGTGTTTTGTAGCAGAGTCCTATATGTCATCCCTATAATCTTATGTCCTTGAGGGTGTTTTGTACACCTTATATATCGACATGAAATTTGGAAGTAGGCCATAGTTGTACAGATATGGTTTGTATACACTAGTACAGAAATGATATATTGTCACATTTGATGGTGTCAGTTACACATAAAAAACTGATGCCACAGTACAATGACATCAGTTAAATAATATAATTGTCACCATATGTGAAGTCTGATCAATTTAGAAAAGATATGGGTACCGCGTTTACTTAAACGTGGGTTTCTTTTCAAAGAAACCATAGTATAAAATTACATGCGAAATATAATTTTCCAGGGAAAAAATTGCCTCCAAAATTTTCAATATGACATCGGTTGTTCCAAAACTGAAGACACATATTTTGTGCCATGTCCCTGTAAATTTTTTTATCCCTCATTAGTCATTGGTTGTTACAAAAAACCAACGACTAATCACCCTTTGCGAGACAAAATTTATCCCCTTATTAGTCGTCGATTTTTGACAAAGAACCAACGACTAAGTGTTTTCACGCCTTGTCCCGGCGAAAATATTTCCCCCCAATTTGCATCTTTGTTGTCAATTTTTATTGGGAAACCGACAACTATGGTCCTAACACAAGAATAATTTTTTTTGTTTCAATATGTGAATAGATGTCGGTTGTTATATCTAGAAATTGACGACTAAAACCCTAATCGGGTGCAACATTTTTTGTTTAAATTTGCACATAGTTTTTTATTTTTCAAATGTGACCAATGACTATTAGTATTAGGCATCAATTTTTTAAACAACCGACGACTATAGGTAACTTAATAGCACACACGCAAAATAGACTCTTCCCCATTCTCTTTTTCATCACAATTTCAGTAGGTTTGTGGGGATTCTGTTGGTCTTTTTCCACTCACCGCCGCCACCTCTGCTGATGTTGGTCTTCCTCCACTCACCTCACCACTACTGCTTGGACCTCCACTCTTCCTCGCCAATGGAGCTGAGGAGCTACTCGCCGCCTCCACTGCTGAGGAGCTACTGAGCTACGCAGCTGCTCGCTCTGGGAGGATGCTAGTCGACCTTGGGCTACTGAGATGCACTGCTGCCGCTCACTCTATGAGATTAGGCACCTTCTGCTTCCCTCACTACTAGTTAAGAGACTCCCTTACACTATTTATTTCTCTTGCATTGATTAGTGTTATATAATTAGGATTGATATATCTTAGCTAGTGTAATTTTCCTTCTAGTTTGTTAACCTTAATTTTTAGTTTACCTTAGGTCTTCTCTCCCTCCCAAGGTCATGAATAATTTATTTCTTGATGATGAACATGCATGTACATTGGAGAGGTGTTGAAATCAATGTTATCAAATATGGTACCTAGACTAGGGTATGATTTAGATTACCATATGTTGTTGTTGTAAATCCACTCAAATCAAGGTGCCTAATCTAGTTCTCTTAATTAATATTAATGTTTGCTTTCTCCGTTTATTAACTAATCCAAATAGAAGAATGAATTGAATTAAATGATGTTACATAAAACCTAGGATATGAATGATGAAACTATGATCGTAGGTATAGGAATGACCAGATACATGTATTTTGTTGGCCTAGAAACCCGTCTGAGACAGTCCCCACTTTGGGACTATTCTTGCACACTTAATATCACTTAGGATGTAAGTGTATAATGTATATTCGGTTTTCATGATGTTTTATCAACACTTCCTCATTTGTTCTCCAAGTACACATGTTGGTGGACATTTTCCCATGTACATCGGTGTACTTGGAGAACTGCGGAAAATGCTACCAAATTTTCTAGAAAACCCAATACACATTATACACTTATGATGAATCCTCCAGATTCATCCTCTCAGTCGCCATTTTTAGGGATCTTGTGCCTCATATCAACTAGATTACCTTTGTTTTTAGTTTACTTTAAGTATCCTTTCAATTTCGTGTAAATAGTGCACTGCTAGCTCAAATTACCCTAGTTTCTAGTTTATTCGATCTCATTTTCCCCTACTCACATTCTCTCTCCTATGTAGATCATCCTCAACCTTTGCCAATGGTCATGACCCCTACAGCCTTTACTCTAACGGTCTCAAGATTGTTTGAGCCCATACGGTCTCAAGACTGTTTGAGCCCATACGGTCTCAAGACCGTTTGAGCCCATACGGTCTCAAGACCGTTTGAGCCCATTTGGTCTCAAGACTGTTTGATCCCATTCGGTCTCAAGACCGTTTGAGCCCATTCAGTCTCAAGACCGTTTGAACCCATTCGGTCTCAAGATTGTTTGAGACCATTCGATCTCAAGATTGATGGGTCGACCGAGACCGTTTGAAGGCTAACTCAAGCATGTGCAACAACAGATCAAGATCATGAAGCAAAACAATCGCCACGACCGTGCTGGCCACACCATGGCCGTGGCACATCGCCGACAGTGCCAAGTCTCCATCCGCCACGACCGTGCTGGCCACACCACGGCCGTGTCACATCGCCAACAGTGCCAAGTCTCCATCCGCCATGACCGTTCTGGCCACACCACGGACGTGGCGCATCGCCGACAGTGCCAAGTCTCCATCCGCCATGACCGTGGTGCCTCAACACGGCCATGGCACGTCGTCCCCTACCTCACGCCTCTCTAATTTAGGACCTACTGCTTCAAGATTCCATGACCTCTGACATTCAAGCAGCGTCGCCACCCTCTGAATTCATCACCAGCTCCAGCCTGCACCACCATTGACACCCACAACGCATCATCCTTCTATCCTACCTCCTCCCTTGACCACCGGCGCCGCATCCTACACCTCTACCGATTTCTGTAGCAGCAATCGACGCCCTCCTCTCCATAGCTCCTCCGCACACGGCAACAGACCGTTTAGAACCGACAGGGATCGATCTCTCCAAACGGTTTGGAGCACAAGATGGGAGACCGCACGGAGCGATCGTTTGCCCAAGACCGCATGGAGCGATCGTTTGCCCAAGACCGCACGGAGCGATCGTTTGCCCAAGACCGCACAGAGTGATCGTTTGCCCAAGACCGCACAGAGCGATCATTTGCCCAAGATCGCACTGAGCGATCGTTTGCCCAAGACCGCATGGAGCGATCATTTTCCCAAGATATTTTGGGCAATTTGCAGATCTAACCCAATCCGTCCAAGACACTTGCCAAGCCTATAAATAGAAGGGTAGAAGCATGGTCTTGGACATCTACCGGACCACGGCCAAAGGCTACTGGACTGGGAACAGATCCAGAAGGCTGCTCCACTTCCAGCCCACTTCTACCATTGCTCCGCCATAGTTCCACCTCATTCTACTCGTGTAATCCCAGAGGTAGACAAGAGAATTGAGGCAGAGAGATGGACGTCATCGACCACGACGGAGCAGTCCCGGAGACTGCGACGATCTACACTGGGTTGTCACAGATCTACTCTTCTGCTCCGACGATGCTTTCTTTCTCTCTCTTCTCTTTCCTGGTTGCTCCCTCTATGAGGAGCGAGTAGTTTCATCCACTGGGGTGCAGGGACTAGCCCCGCTGCCCATGTTTTGTAATCTGTACTAAAAGATGTTATCTTTCTGATTCAATACTAAATCGCTTCATACATGCTCGAATGTTGGCCACGTTCTTGTATGCATCTATTGTCTTTTGTTGCAGTTTGTCTACGACTGCTCTTGGGATTTGAATACCGATTTAGTGTTGGTTTCTGGTGTGCGTATCCACCGCGCATCCATTTCGATATCTAGGAACGTTTCCCGAGGAATGGAGTAAACTCACCTCCATCGTTGCACTTCCGTACTATGAAATGGAATCAGTTGACATACAGAAGTGCAACCTTGATGGGTTGAGGAACACATTCTATGGAGGGAGTAGTGTAAGGTATTTGACAATTCATTCGGGAATGGCTGACATTGCAACACTCCCACGTTTCTCGTAGTTATTTCCTCGAAGGAGGGATAGTCTATAAGGATATTAATCAAATTGATGATTATCGCTCGCTTGTTAGTTTTCCGATGCACATTTCACGAGGTTGAGTAAGGTTCTCTCTTTGGAGGCTACATCTCTTCATTGACACGTAGACATGTACCGGATGAGAGTTACTCAACTCGTGAAGGATGTGTGCATTACTCTTGTCCTACAAGACATCGATATTGTATTACATCCATGTATCTTGCTTGCAAGTCTTGCTATGATTAGTACAGGTACAATGCATGTGTAGTGATGGTGAAAATCTGCATCACCCCAGTGATCCATCATCATTTGCTAATCTTAGACTTTAATCCTCAAACTAGTTTTTATTCTTGCCTTTACTTTTGCATGTTTTAGGTTAAATAACTCAAATCAAACTTTTGGTCTTAGATGATCAACTTAGATCGATATGAAATGAGAAAAAGACACTCAGATTCTTAACGTTGTCCTTTGGGTTCGATCCTAAATCTGTACTATGATAAGGCTTCCACACTCTTGTGGGGTTGGAGCATTTATCTAGCACCAGTTGTAGGTAAACCTATAGAGAACATCAACTCCCTAGGGTTTTTGGTGCACATTAGGGCTTCCATTGGAAGAGCAATCTTTTGGTGTAAGTTCTAGCTCCATCAACTTACTAGTGAGATTAGTTTTTCAAGAATGGGATAGGTGGTACACATATTTATTATAAGACCCTAAACCCTAATCTTTTAACACTTAACCCTAATCTTTTAACGCTAAACCCTAATCTTTAAATCTTTATCCCTAAATCTAAAACAATAAACCCTAATTTATTCATAAATCCTTAACTTAATATGTAATCCCTAAACCCTAATATATACATGTTTTCTCTTTGATCATAGAATGGATAGATCATGGATGTCCATTCCAAATCTGTGCACCCCAGAGTTTATTTCTGGTCTTGATCAGTTTGTTAGATTTGCAGAGGAACATAAGAAACAACCTGGAGATAGGTTCTATTGTCCATGTAGGCATTGCGGTAACAACTTGAAAGTCAGCACTAGTGATGAAATCAAAATTCATGTCATGTAAAATGGGATTGCACAAGGCTATACAGAATGCACTGGCATGGAGAGATTTCAAACCTAAAATCAGTAGATGTCGATAGCAGTGCTTGTGTGGAAGAAGAAATTGTCGCTGATGACGTAGATGTGAACGAACCGGTTCCAATAGACATTGTTGATGAGATGTTGGATATTTGTGGGGTAGAGCACACCAATCCACCTTCCATGTTTAGGAACATTGTCCATGATGTTAAGAGACCATTATACACGGGTTGTACTAAGTTTATGAAGCTTAGCATTGTGTTGAGATTGTATAATCTGAAGGCTAACAATAGATGGAGCGATAAAAGATTCACCTCATTATTGTCTTTGTTGAAAGAAATTCTTCCCAAAGGAAACGAGCTTCCAGTCTCAAAATATGAGTTAAAGAAATTATTATGCCCAATGGGAATGGAGAAGATACATGCATGCCTGAATGATTGTGTATTATTTCAAAAGGACTATGTAGATTTGAAAGATTGTCCAAAATGTGGGGCGTAAAGGTATAAAATGATGACTTCGGGGAAGTCCAAAATGGATTCTCCTACCAAGGTGATGTGGTATCTACCTATAATACCACAGTTTCAACACTTGTTTGCTAATCTGATGGATGTGTATAATTTGTGGTGGCATGCAGAGGTTAAGAAAAGTAATGATGGGATCCTACGACAATGCTTCAGATTCCCCACAGTGGAAGAAGATTGATTTATTGTACCCTAAATTTGGTGAACTCATCCTTTAACCCTAGTGTATTTTGGCTTGATAGGTCGAACTCTTTAAGGGATGGAGTATAGTTAGTTTGATGATGTTGGGTGGTTAGATTTCAAGGAAAAAATCCTCTTTAGGGGGATGGAGCCCTATGACATCTTGAAATCTATCTACACTATCTTTAGAAACCCTAACCCCATACTTAGGAGGTTGTTGTGCTTGAAGCCTTAGTGGGGTCCAAATTATAGCCTAACGTGCTTGTTTATATATTAATGAACATATAATGATCATCTGAGGAATAATTTATATGTTCAAACCCTAATGAATACCTAATGCACATAATATGAGTAACTCACATATTAATCCTAATGGATATGCATGGTGTTGCCCATGTCATAAACCAATAAACCCTAATGAAATTACAAGTAAGATAATTGTAACCTAATCTTAGACTTAATACATGCTAAGTAAAATTTAGTGATCACATTAACCTGAACCCTAAGTTGTAATCATCTAACCTTAACATATACATCCTTATTGCCTTTCATGATACATTAATGACATTAGGTTTCATAATCAGTTAACATACCTTGATACACATAAATGATATATATAATCATCTAATCACATATTAATCAAGTCATCAATATGAAATGCATAGTATGTTACCTTGTTATCTAATACACACACGATTAGTCACTTAATGTGAATCAATTTGTAATATGTCCCACCTTGATCACTAAAATACATATAATTACTTCAATGTGGATAAGTAGTAATTGATTCACATAAAAGTGCATAATCAATCATAAGAACTGAATAAATATGAAAAAAATGATTAATGATGACATTAATGTGAATAAGAAAGTTAATGTGACAATGCTAAATATAGATATAAGTGATTAATGTGACATTATTTGGATTACTTGTAACAAGTTGGATAAAATGTCTTTATTCATGCAAAACAATTTGTTATAATTCAATATGTTGATAATAGAGACTAAATCCAATTATTAAGGATAATAATCAAGTATATTGATAATTGAGTAAACTCTAATTGCGTTAAAACTCATAATGAGGTAAATAAGAAATATATATGGTTTCAAGCATAATAATGAAATATAACTTCCTTGGTAATAAAGTGATTATGATATGACGTAATTAAAATGATGGTGATAATGTGATATCATAATGAATATAATGTTAATGAACAAAAAATGTAAATAACGTTCAATCTCCTAAAAAGAATATCTAAATAATGGAACCTAGGTGATCCTTGAGAACCTGTGCTATGTCAAGATGCTTGTGGAGTATATGTTGATGAATTATTTGGTGGAAGTTAAGGTTAGAGAAATAACCTGATGTTTTGTGATGAGATGTTGCACACTCACCCTTCCCTTCTTACTTGTGATTTCGGGGACGAAATCCTCTTTAAGGGATGGAGTGTTGTAGCATACCGAATTCTAAAATTTTATATTTTGACCCTCTTTCCCATCTTTTCCTTTCATTTCTATCCTTATTGGCCTTTCTATTTAATTAGTGGAATTTATAGTCGTTTAGTGAACATTTATTCACTAATTGTACCAATATAAGGGTTTATGCACAAATACCTCATTGAAAGCTTAATTACCATAATTAAGTACTATAAACCTTAATATAACTTTTTGATATGATTTTAAAACATAAAGTGAGCCTAAGTTTCAAATTTGGTTCGATTTAGATGTTGTTTGTGCAAGTTATGCAATTTTAGGTACATTATGGACTTTTATGCAATTTACCCAATTGGGAGGTTTTCTTTGCAAATTATCACCTGAATTTTAATCCTTAGATATTACCTTACCATTAACGATATTTCAAACCATTGGAGAACCTAGTTTCACCTTGGTTTGATGGTATTTCTTTCCAAGGGCATTATAGGGATTACCCTCTTTATAAAGATGCTTATCTTTAAAAGTTATCAACCAATGAGGTTCTTTCTTTCTTGAAAAATGGCGGGGATGGCCTAGAAGGATCTATGGGATCTTAGGACCGACTTTTGATATGCATGAAGCCTCTATGAGTTGTCCTCTTGCATGGCCATCAAGCCCTAGGCTAAAGACACATGGAAAGTCCCTTAGACACCTCATGCTTCACCTCTTTCTATATATAGCCATGTATACCCCTTCCCAACCCACAATTTGAAAACTCTTGCTCTCCTTTTCCTTCCTATAGCTTAGATAATAGTTCCTTCTATATTTGGCCACGAAGTTTCTGTCCCAAGGTAATAGAGGGAGCCTACCTTGGTGAAGAAGGCTCCTAGGGTTTCCAAATTGCTCTATTAGGGTTTCTAAAGCTCCTCCTTGGTGAATTCGACCAAAACTAGTAAGTTTCCTCCCTTCCTTCCCTATTTTCATATTGTTAGTCTTCCTTACACCCTATTACAGTTCGTAACCATGGAATTCCATGGTGAAACCCCACCTAGAACCCTAAAACACCTCATCTCCATGCTCTTTTGCTAGGGTTTATCACCTCTAAGTTGAGAAGGTGATCTTTGTCCAAGAAAGGAGCTAGGCTTGGATCAACCAGACCTTCTAAGCTCAAATACTTGCTATTTGTACCTTCTTATATTCCCTAGAGGCAAGTTTTGTTAACCCCCTTCTCATATATTTCTTAGTACATGCTTAAAACCCATGCTTCTATGTTGATAATCGATGATTTCCATCTCTTTTTACCATGTTCTTCTAAGGTTTTGGTTTCTTGCTATTTTATCTTCTCAAGAATATCTAGTTTGGTTATCTAAGAAACTTAAAACCTGATCTTGGGTCAAATAGTGTTTTCTCCCTCTCCCTCTCTCTTTAATTATCTCGATCAGTTTGATGATGTGGCAATTTCCTATTGGTCAGTATTGCAAAATTCATATCTTCTAAACTGCTTATCCAAATGTGACAAATAAATATGTTTTGGAATTGGAAAATTAATATATATATAATAAAAATATTTTCAAGGTCCGATTTCATGGTTTGATGAAGGGTGATTTTTGTAAAACGAATTTGATGCATAAAATCCATAAAAATTACATCTTAATCATCATAACTCCAAAATTAACATAAAAATATGTTTTCTTGATCAAGAGAACCTAATAAGTTCATTGGTGATATTTTCAAAGGCTAAATCCAAATTTTTCTAAAAAATCTCTAAAATTAGGGTTTCTATATATTAATGTGCACTATGTACTCTAATACATGTTAATACATTGAAAATAGGCAAAGTGGAACTTGGACTCAATTAAAGTGGTGAAAGTTAGTAATTGATATCATAAGAGAGGTATGTGCTATGTATGTGCAATCCCTATTTATGTATGTGCATTTACACCTTAAGTTGGGAATAATTGTGCCTTAACCTATTTTTCTATAATGAGGCTTTATTAAACCCATATTCATATACTCTTGAATCTTTTGCTATACTTGCCTCATAAATCAGTTTCGGAACATTATTCTTGGGTCTTGGTACCCCACTTCCATGCTTATTGATTCCTATGATTATTCTTGCCATGCCTACTTTTTCTAGCATGTGGATTTATGTTCTATTTAATTTAAAGTAGTGGTACTTATGTACAACCACCCACAGAGGGCATGTAAATAATCGCCCTGGGGAATGTCTTATTCTCCCCATAATATTGTAGGTGTCTAAGAATGTCTTATTCTCCCTTCACCTAAGGTTAGGGGTCCAGTAGGTACCTCAACCCTACTTAATTAGGTAGACATAATTATCTTACATGCAAATCCTTTTTGATATAATTGTTAATGGCAAGTTTCTTTTGAATATAGCCTCATACTCTTGTTATCTTCATCATATGATGAACCCTAGCATGTTTTTATTTACTTTACTTATCTTGATATCCTAGACTAGTTTTGTGACACATACTTTTCTTCCCTTTCCCTTTTGCTGGGTGCCTTCCCAACCACCCAAGTGTTGAGCAAGGTGATGGAAAAGACAAGGAAGATCTTAGCTTTTGGCTTGGACTCGGTTGATGGAGATGTTTCTTGTAGACAAGATTGTAGTAATCTAGACTTCCCTCTATCTAGATCCTGATTGTGTGTCTTGATGTAAACCCTAATGGGAGAATTTGATGTATTTTTGTAAACCTTTTATGAAATTGAATATAGTCAGTTATTTTTTTATTCCGCTGCTTTCTAATGGTCTTTTGTATACCAATGTTTAATAAATTTGGAAAATTTATGCCCATTCCATCATACCTCTGAGAGTGTTTGGAATGGATGTCAATTCTTTAAATTTTTAGTAATGGGGTGATTTCACTCTCCTTACAGCAGCAAAGTTATTGATCCTGAGAATCTCGATAAGTTGCAAAGAGAAGTGGTTGTTACCCTTTGTCAGTTTGAGATGTATTTTACTCCTTCATTCTTTGATATCATGGTACATCTTGTTTTCCACTTGACTAGGGAATTGAAAATGTTAGGACTAGTTTTCTTGCATTGGATGTATCCTTTTGAAGGATACATGAGCATTTTTAAAGGTGATGTTTGAAATTGTTATCAGCCTAAAGGGAGTATTATTGAGGGTTATGTGGTAAGAGAGGTTATGTATTTTTTCAATGACTTTTGAGTGGTAATGATGTTCCTATAAATGATAAGAATATTGAGGAGTATTCTGGCAAAGGGATTTTAGGAGCACGAATGAAAGTAATCAGCCGTGAGCTGTTGGAACAAGCTCACTTGTATATTTTACACAACATCGACGAAGTGAGTGTTTATATCACGGATCATACCAGTTTCATCAAGAAACAATATCCTCGAGCCAATTCAATGTGTCTTGCTAGAGAGAATAACAAGACATTTATTAAGTGGTTTGAAGATAAAGTCTTACATCAACTATCTCAAACACCAAATAATATTGCTAAAAATATCAAATGCCTTGCCTTTAAACCCAAAATGAATGTTATTTCTTGTGAAGGGTTTGACATAAATGGGTTCTCATATTACACAAAGCGTCAAGATAATAAGAGCGTCGTCTAAAATAGTGGGGTCACCCTTCAAGCGTCTTTATTATTTTTTCCTACTGCGAAAGATAAGTGTCCACGTGAAGTTAAAATGTCATATTACAGTGTCATTGAAGACATATGGGAGTTTGACTATGTAGATTTTAGAATTCCTCCCTTTAAGTGTAATTTGGTTGATAACACCATAGGAGTTATAGTGGATGAATTGGGTTTCACAATAGTGAATTTTGAAAAGATTGGCAAGAAGGGTGAACCATTCATATTGGCATCACAAGTGAAACAAGTATTTTATATCGATGATCCTGCAAATGAAAATTTGTCAGTTGTTCTTCATGGTAAAAGACAGTTCATTGAAGATCCTATAGATGAATAAGACTACTATGATAAGTATGATGACTCGAGTCCATTCTCAGTTGGGTTGCCAACACCAAATATTGAAGCTAATGATGACTTATATGTGTGCAGAGATCACATCGAAGGAATGTTAATTGATAAAAGATCTCAATATTAGAGGCATGTTTTTATTTTTTAAATGTTTTATTTTTTGAATGTTAGATCAATGTGAACTTTACAATGTTATATAAATTTCTGGTTATGTTAAATGTTAAATGCTTGATTGTTTTTTATATGACACTTTGAGATGGCTGACCATGAACATGATGATTACCATGAGGGTGAGGCACCACCTCACAATGTAAGCTTTACAATATATTATATATCTAGCTATATATATGTCCATTTATAAGTTATATCCTATATGCATTTTTTTGTCAATTTTTAGGTTGATGATGTACCCCTTGACAATTTTGTGTCACTTGATGAGTAGCAAAAAATTTGAAAAAAATCAGGGGCATCACTATGATGAACAAGTTACTACAACAAAGGGGCAATGAACCAAAATTAGTTGTGGATTTTGATCATCCAAGAAATCCAGTTGGAAAGAACCGCAACTCGTTTGTTTAATATCTTGGGGTTCTTACTCGTAGCCATTGTAGTGTAAATGCAAAGTTTTGGCATATAGTTCCTAAAGGGAAGAAAGACTTAGTATGGAAAGAACTATGTGTGAGATGTTATCATTTGCAATTCTATTTTTAAAGTTATTTACAATTCTATTTTTCATAATACTCTATTAAATATATGAAATTTTGCAGAATATATTTGAACTGGATGAAAGCCTACATTGTAAAAAGGTGATGCAACACTGTGGGAGGGTCATAAGGAACTATAGGAAAACTCTCAACTGACAATACATACGAGAGGCTGATAAGAGGAAGAATTCAACCCTTGAGCAATGGAACTACCTGGACCCGAATGAGTGGAAGGCATTTGTTTTGAAGAGAAATACTGATGAATTCAAGGTATTAAGTGTCACTCCCAATTTAATTAATATACATTCTTATTAATCCACCTATTCACGATTGACCTTGATTGTTACTAACCAATTCAATGTGATTACTAATAAGGCTATGAGTGATGTTCAAAGAGCAAGGTGTGCAATGAAAGTGCATGACCACACGATGGGTCTAGGTGGCTATGCAGCCCTTCACCAAAAACTACAATGTGTCTTCCGTTCAGCAGACTACTGCTCCTAATACTAAGACTACTGAGTCCTATATTACTACTCCCGCACCTCTACATCGCCATAATGTGTGGATAGCTGGGAGACAAAAGAAAAAAGTAGATATAACCAACCCCGCAACTGCTGAGGCGGCTATAAAAATGATAAAATTAAACTCTCAGAGTAATTAGTATTGATGATTGTTATGTTTACTTACCAATTTCTATTGATGATGATTAGTGGGAGCTTCACGAGCAGAGGAAGCAAGGCTCGTTCATCCCTGAGGGAACAAGGGATGAATTGACAGTTGCTCTCGATAACCCAGAGCATCCTAGATGTGTTAGGGATGTAGGGGCTGGAGTGGGCCTAAGAGCATTCTTTGGGCCATCACAACACAAACATGTCCAAAAAGTGGGACTTTTAAAAGCTGAGGTAATCTATTCTTTTTTTAGAATGTTATTGGAAAGGGAATTTAGGAATCAAAAAGTGTTTCTTTTGTCCACGTATAGGTATATGTGTTAGTTGATAAAAGAGTAGATGAATTAGTTGATAAGAGAGTCCATGCAGCATTAAGCAAGTGGCAGGCATCTCAGTCTGTCACTCCGACAATACTTGTGGTGTGCCTCTCTTCCCCTATGATAGAGGTGGTTGGGAGTGATCCTGTAGAGATGGTTGTGAGTAATCCTGTAGACCCACCACCTAGCACATCCACTGTAAGTATTTTAGTGACATAGTAGCTAATCTTTTCAAGATGATATGTTTATTTATGTATATAACATACTCTATATAAATTTGTAGGGGTTGAATCCATGTCATCTAAAATTGAAAGAATTCATCGTTGCAGAGGGCGAGGCTTACCCATGCTTTCCAGGACACACGATTCATGGCACTCCAGTACTAGATGGTGCGGTTCGTGTGAGCCCAGACTTGTGTTTTATGCTTGGAGGCAGTATCCATTGCCATATGCCCACCCAGATGCTGACACACTTGTTGAAGCAGAAGGCAGAGTGGTCTTATGGCCTGAAATGGATGTCATCTATACTGATCATGTATGATAAATTTACATTACATTAATTTGTATATATGTATATAGATGACAATTGATATGAAATTATATATACAAGACAAAGGGGAAAAAAACCCACTACAACTCGTCCTCCTCCACCTCCACCTCCTTCTGAAGTACCTAGTTGGCTTGCAAAGGAGCTATACGACTCAATAGGTCCTCAATGTAGAGGTATAGTAATATGGATAGGTGAACATCCTAAAAATTTTCCTATGATTATTTCTATTAAGAAGGATGTTGTAGGCCAATCATATGATAATAATATATTTATACAAGATATTTTGGAGTTGTTTAGTTATGATTGGCTGATACATCTATGATAGAACTATGATATTGTGAGATCTTATTTATATATCTATATACCTTGTTTTATATACGGTGATCTATTTTCTTATATGTTAATGCATACGTAATATATGTTTTGCAGCCACTTACATAGGGTCTGTGCAGACTTTTTATTTACCCATGTAGAATTTCTAATTCCATCCTTGATAGTGTCTGTGTAGAATTTTTATTTACATAGGGTCTATACATAAAGAACCTTCATCAGTTACCTTATACTGTTCTATCACTTTAAAATATTTTGGTAAATCAAAGAAGAGAATGATAATATCTCCATTCAATGTTGAGTAAGTTTACTTCGCTTATAATTTGGACTTAAGAAAATTATATTTTATTGTGGATTTTGAGTTATATATTTTTAACTTTCTATCTCTAGTGGTAAGCAATGGGAGTTACTGGTTGTTGTCCCTGAGATGTTTATTGTTTATTATCTAGATCTTGAGGGGAAGGAATTAGACAATTCGAGACACATAATGAAAAGGCCATTATTCATGTGAGATTTTTTAAATATTTATATTCGTTAACATCTATTATTACATTACTATTTAGTAATGCAATTTAATGTGTTACATTAACATGTAGGGCTTTAAAAGATTTCAAAAAAGCTGGATGAAACATGTACAAGAAAAAGAAAGCGTTAGTCTGGGAGAATGTGAATGTAGTTTCCCAACTCTAATGCATATATTATTTATGTGAACTATGCTTATTTTTATTTATTAACATTTTGTATGTTAAAATTTATAGTGTGTTGTACAAGACAACAACTGGGCATGGAGATACTATGTGATGTAGTATATGAACCTAATTGTCAGATATGTTGTATAAGAAATAAAAAACTTACAATAGGTATTATATAGTCTTAATCATCATATATGAGTATAGTCTCATTATATAATATGAAAATATCAAACTTATTAATTATATATATGTCATTCTCTTTGTTGGTGTTTAAAACTAGTGACTTCACTACATGGGAAAAGTTATTAGATGTACATATTCCCTATACGATGGAACAATTAGATGACATAAGAGAACAATGGGAAAAAGCCTTTGAAAGGGAGGCAATTTTTTATTATAATTGGGTATCGATGATGATAAAGAATGTCATTTCTAAATTTTGATGTCATAATTATTTCTGTATATGATGACATTTCTAAACTTTGAAAGACAAGCTTATATATACATGAGTGAATGACTTTTTTTGTATTGTGTTTTTGAAAATTGATCTATATACATGTGTGTGAATGTAAAGATGAATGAATGAATGTGCTTGTACATGTGTGTGAATGTGAAAAGAGAAGAATGAATGGAACTACAAGTTACTACATGTGTGTGAATGTGAAAATGGAGGAATGAATGGAACTACATGTTTCTACATGTGTGTGAATCATATGAATGAATTAATTGTATTTATATATGTGTGTGATATACATGATGTATATATAATCTTAATCATCTTATTATTGTAGGTTTGTGGCATGTTGTTAGCTGAAATCACAGGATGTTGTAAACCTGCAGTTCAGAACTGAACTGCAGGTTCTGCATCCTGCTGACCAGCTGTACAATAGGCCTACAAGCTAATAATTAAGAAAAATCAATACTTAGTTGTTGATTATCTAAAAAAATGTCAATTAATGTCAACGATGTCGATTAATTACAGAAAACCGATAAGTATGCTCTAACCCAGGCCATTTTTTTTGTTCGAGTATGGAGATAGGTGTCAGTTTTCTACAAAATAACTGACGACTGTGGATCCTACTGGTGATGGTTATATTAAAAAAAATCGTCAATTATTGTCAATGGTGTCGGTCATTTATAGAAAACCGACAAGTGTGCTCTAATCCGAGCTAATTTTTTTATTCGAGTATGAAGATAGGCGTTGGTTTTCTAAAAACAACTGACAATTATGGATCCTACTAGTGTTGGTTCTTTTTTTGGTTACAATCGGGGCCGGCTCTATGTCGTCGATTTTAGAGCTGACATTGTAGGATTCTACCTTTAGTGTCGCCCACTTGGGTGTCACTTGGAAATCAATGTAAAAAAACCATTTTAATAGACGTTAAATGTGGTATCTATACTATGATATATATATATATATATATATATATATATATATATATGAACATGTTATCATATGTAACACATTGTGGCCAATGGGCCAATGAATAGTGAATTGTAATATCCTTTCAAATATATGAGATACATGTGGTTTCATGTGGACCTAGATGTAGTATATTTTCGCTTTGTGAAAATATAGAATTAGTTTTAATTTACCCTATTTTATGATAATCCTGGATGTTTAGTATCAGTTCCATACTTTGTTTTGAGTAATCTCATTTGTGGATGGACGTCACATTAAAGGTATGGAATTTAAAACTTTCATATTATCAATATACTAATATTGTTGGAATTATTTGCCATCTTCAAAAAGGGAGAGAATGTTGACCCCATAGGCATTGTCCATAACTTGATAATGACATAAACATTCCATTCATGTATGTCTAATTTTTTTTATTAAGAATGTTTCATATAGATAGACACTCTTCGATTGCTATCAAATCACAAACCTTGGAATTGGTGATCAAGTCAAGTCATGTATTAAGATCCAAGATTGAAGAATACATAGAATTGTATGTAAATCTTTGATCTAAATCACTTATATTGCTTTATGACTTGTAATTAAGTTCAAAATTATAATGAAATTACTTATGACATATTAGAATGCACTTTGGAGATACCCCAACTGGACACCTACACCAACTAAGAATTTTGTGGTGAAATTCAACTAATTAGAATGTTAAGGATTTTTCTTAAAAATGTGTCGGTAGAGTTTTCTTTCCTAGAAACTTAGTCGGCCATCAAACTAGCTAGAGACACACGAAATCATGGTTAAGAAGTTACTATTAAAATTCATCAAACTATAATGTTGTCATAGCTTATTGTTAATACTAAAATAGTTGTTAGAGGGGTTTAAAAATAGAAAAAGATTTTTTGCTTTCCTACATACTCCTCCTAAAACATATACAATTTGTCCCAATCAAGTCTACTAGCTAGTAGAATCCATCAACTATAAATAGGAGTGACTTGAGGTGTTTTCAAGGTTATCAAGTGATCCTTGTGACTTGAGAGATTTCCCCCCTCAAATAGCCCTTAGTTACTCCCTTGAGATTCTTTGCTTGCTTACTTCAATCAGAGTGAATAAGATACTTATAAGATAACTAACCCTAATGGTTATCTTGTGAAGCTATCATCTCTGTTCCAATCTTCGACTCTAAATAAGGTTGGTTAAAACTCTTCTTTTGCTAAAGAAGGTTAAGAGAAGATGGACCAAGGTAAATAAAGGTTGTTTCCTGGGTAAGGTTCTTGACTCCTTGTCTAGGAAAAGAAGCTAATTAATCTTGATTATAAGTCTTGTTTCTATATGCTCTGGTGGTGATTAATACAAGGGAAACTCAAGATGTTGTACTAGTTGACTTTTCTAACTTGTGACGAACCAACAACCTAATCGCCACCAGTAATTATGTGAAATAATCAGTAGCAGTGGATTAACAAAAATCACTAAAATTAAAACCATTTTTGCAAAGAGATCCATTGCCAGGAAACTCTTAAGGAAAGAACTAAAGCAATATATACATCATGGTTCACATTATACATACATTGTACCATCTCATCTTGAGGATCCCATATACCTGTTGCTTTGCCCAAACATATACATAAGCATCATAAAACCTCGAGGCATACAAGCCAAAATCTCAAATCATTGATAAAATCATTACGTACTAACTCCCAAGGACCTGAGAGTACAGAGATGACACATATGACTTCTAACTACAAGACACGATAAATAGCACACTCAACTTGAGCTGTTACTATTGTCCCTATTGCTGTTGTCCTTCCTCTACAATACAGTCTTTACCTCCTCATGCACGTCCACCTAAAAATTGTGGAACCCACGAGGTGAGATAAAAAGTCCCAGCGAGAGATATAACTCTCCGTAAAAAATATTATTATCACAGGTAAACAATATAAAACTGAGCAGAGGATCTTTTATGGAAATAAGCATGTTTAATCATTGTTTAATTGCAGTGCAAAGCAATATCATTGTTTAAACTGTTCAACTATCCATGACAGAGCTATAGATCATCTATTTGTTTTATAAGGAATATGAAGAACATGTATAACATCTACCAATCTGAGATGTATAAAGTAATGCAACATCAACCAATGTTTATGTATTCATACCTTAAGCAAATATGCTACACGACTGATTACATGTTCACAATCACACTTATGCCTAGAGGAGATGAGGCATACCGCTCATGCTCCAACCGATGACCGCTTAGTCGAAATCAGCACCATACAAGGTCAATGGAAGAGTCGGCTGCCAAGACCTCATCCGTCTCGGTCAGTATAAGACCACTGGTAGTGACATCATGTTAACCTGCAACTAGCTTGTCGGGGTATAGTGGCATCTTCGCTATAGAGATACAACTGCAACATGCACTCTCTTCGGGGAGATCACACATCAATCCCCAATACATTTTCATCAAGGCGATACAATAACCCTGGTATTCCTCAGGGAGATCAGACATCAACCCCAGTATAGAGGGAAAGATCACACAGTAATCCCTATCCGGACATAAGGGTATGTTCATCCATCACCCCCACATATTCAAAAATATGCACTCTGAGTTAAACTTGTTTCACCATTTAGCAAATCCTGACACTGAATGGATCTATAGCCAGGGCACTACATGATAAGGTTCTACTTGATTAATTAGGTACATTATAGTATCTTTTATCATCAACCAAGTTACAAGCATGAATTATAACAGATGCTACAAAGAAAGGTGTAATACATTTATCAAGTACTTTCATAATCTTAGGAACACATTGAATGCATACCACTCGGGAACGCAGTCCCTTATCACATTACTGGGAATTCTCATCCCTTAACATTATCATCATCATGATTGCTAGATCTGGGTATTCAAACCCTTAGTTCATTACTGAATATTGTCACCTCCTATCAGGTAACTATTACCTCTAGGTCCTCAGACCAGGTATACATTATACTTATTGCACAAGTATTTCACATGGCTCACAAGTCCCATTTAATCTGTATCATATGAAACATCATAGCTCATACCTGGCTATGCTCATCATCTCATGATACATGCATGGTTAGTATTTTAGGGTAAAAAAAACAATATCAAGTACATAACATCACCATGCAATACAAGAGAAATACAACATTCCCATTATTAGGGTTAGGGTTTCCCTTTCAAGACAATTAGGGTTTCAAGTCGATTAGGGTTTCAAGCCAATTAGGGTTTCAAGTTCATATTATCAATAATCAAAACCCTGCTTCATAGCTCCACACATATTAGGAGTATCAATGTATGCTCATTAAATGATTATCACACAAGTATGAGTTTCTATCTCATCCTCACTAGGATATTGATTACATCATACTTTATTAAGTTGACTCAACCCTTTCCTCAAGGTACATTGGCCTACACTTATCAAAATTCATTAAACTCATTACATCTTAATGTATCATTTGACATAACACATTTCATGTGTTACTCAATCAAGTATATCAGATTTGAGGTTCTTACCTCCATATTGGCTTTGAGGTGCTTCCACCATATCAGGAAAGAGGTGTATGCTTGCTTACCATATCAGGAAAGAGCTGTATGTTTGCTTACCATATCAGGCAAGAGGTGTATGCTTACTTACCATATTGGGCAAGAGGTGTATGCTTGCTTACCATATCAGGCAAGAGGTGTATGCTTGCTTACCACATTGGGAAAGAGGTGTATGTGTGTGTGTGTGTCACACCATATCGTCCAAGAGATGTGTGTGTACTTCACACCATATCGTCCAAGAGGTGTATGTGTGTGTGTCACACCATATCGGATTACTCAAGTTTAGGGTTTTGCATACCGGGTTAGACCCTTATGCTCATACCTCTTCAAACCTTTAAAGTATCAACCTACCATGTTTTGAGTGACAGGCTATACAATGGGTTAGTCCTTTTTCAACCAACCCAAATGCACAAAATGATAGGGGTGTGGGGTTCCAAGGTATATTGGGTTTCATTTCACCATATTGGGTTTCATCACCATATCGAGTTAGAGGTGCTTCAACCCGATATCGGTTTGTGTCATGATGATGTCATCATCATCAAGCTCTAGACTTTCATTCCTTACTATTCTAGTTCATGGACAACAATCCTATACAACTATTAGAACTCATGGATTCATCAATTAATCAAGAAAACTCGAAATTGAAAGTAGATCATCAAGTATAGCAAGATTGAAGGTGAATAATAACATGATTAGGCTCAAGTTATATAACCCGCCTCAAAAACAAATTCAAAGCTCCAAGCTCCAAAGCTTCACATTCCTAAGGTTGAAGATGAACCCATCAAAGATCCAAGACTTATTCACAACTCCTCTATATGCAAAGAATCACCATAGGTAAGAACTTGGCGAAGAAGAAAAGAAAGGAAGAATCACAACCCAAGATTCATGCTTCAACCAAGGTTGAAGATGACCATGGCTTCACCTTAAGCTTAAGGCTCAAGCTCCTCCTTGCGCCTCAACTGTGTGAATGATATCTAAGAGAAAGAGGGTTGTAGGATTCGAAAAGTTCACTAGTAGGTGAAAGGAGTGGTATATATAATTGAGGTTCATGAGAGAGAGTGTATAAGAGGTGTCATCACCTTATACTACTAGGTGACACGTGTCCATGCATGGTTGACACGTATCCATGCATGCAAACATATTTATATTGACATGCAAAACTCTTTAGGATAATCTAGGGATAATATTTTTGCCATTAGTTATCTTGTTGAGTAAGATATTTCAACCCAACATCACTTTATTCACAAACCGATACAACTTTTCCAAGGAAAGTTGTAAACTGATATCCATCACCTTCTTGAGGTGTTTAACCTGTCATGGCAAAGGCCAAGAGTTGAAAAAAAGATATAGGACCTCCTCTATGGCTCCTTGGCCGATAGGCACTCCCATATAAGTTCTACAACTCGATACAACTCATATTAAGGTTTCAACTATACAACTCTTCTTAGTCTTTTTATCACCAAGAATACTATCACTCAAAATGATTCAAACATGGTTCATCTTTCTTTATATCTCCTATAGATGATTCTAAGAGAGAGCAGAGACACTCTAGAGATGGTAATTTGCATATCAACCCCACATTTTGGGTAAATTGTGAATTGCACCAAAATTGGTACACAAGGCACACACATTATTCAAACAAGCTCCAACTTGGAACTTAGGCTTTCCACAAGCCACCCCTTAGCATCATTTTCTCTCATATGATGCTAAAGAACTTGAGCACGTTAAAATGTGACATATTGCAATATAACCCCTCATCTTGGGTAAATTGCAATTTACACCCAAAACTATCATATAATGCACAAATAGTTTGCAAATAAGCTCAAACTTGAAAATTAAACTCTCCTTGAGTCTTAATTACTTTTCAAAAGATTAAATCAAGTTTATAAATAACTTACTTAAGCAAAACTTCTAGGTTTATGGCATAACCCAGGTCAGGGATGTTACATAACTAGTGGAGCTTCGACATTTCAATTCTGAATCACTCTAAATACATATGTTATTTTGTATATTTGCTCAATATCTCTCTTCCTTTCTTGTTTTACTTATTTCACTTATCTTCTATATATTTGAAGGTCCAACAAATTTGATTAAAATTTTTAATAACTCAAGTCAACCCTCCCCTTAAGCCTAGATTCTACCATTATTGTGATGTTTATGTGTATTTTTGAGTTTGAAACTAAGTGTAAATCAAGTCTTTTGTATTGTTCTCATATTTTTTTGGACTCCATTAGGTTTGATGCACATCATAAGTTATATGGAATTCACTTTTATAGAATTCTAGTCCGGTTTTTTGGGACTTAATATTCATTATGTTCTATGTGATTGATTTCTTGTAAGTGTGAATGTAAAAGTCTTCACAAAATTTTGTTAAATTTTACTATGTAATGTAGTAATAAATGGGGGTGCAAACACGTAAAGAAAAAAACCATATTTGCAAATAATCACAATTTTTTTTCCAGCCGCCATAATCTTACCAAGTGGTTGTAATGGTGTAGATTTTTCTTTTAGAAAATGTTATGATGTGGTACAATTATGAGTTTAGTTAAATATTATGATTAAAAATCACACTGCAATATTTCTAGTTCGCTTTACATGTATCAAGTATTATGATGATGTCTATATTCGAGTGTTTGTAAATATTTGTGTTAATTTATTATTTCGTATCATGTACAATATTAATTTATGTGAAAAGATATAGTAAATTATGATTTTTTCACTTGTATTACTTAAGCCATATTTATTTTTTATAATCTGGCCCGATGTGGTTACTTTTTCATCATGCAAAATGTTTTCAATTGTAAAACTCGCAATACTATGATGAGATTATGGTGTATAATTCTTATAGTAATATAATTATGATATATACATATTTTACTATGTTTAGGTTACGGTTTTGACAATGCATCGCTTCACTTATTTTAAAGAATCCTAAAAAGTTGTATAAAGAAATGAAGTTCATAAATTTCACACTAGACGAATCTATCGGAGGAGAAAGTGACGGTAGTGTGACCGAAATGGTAAGCGGTTGATTACTATTTGGTATAATGGTGGTGTTTGTATAGATTTTCAGAATACATTAGGAGGTTATCGGGTAAATCTCGACGATTCCGAAGTGGGTGGGTTGGGCACCTTGTTGTGCTTACCTGCCCTGCCGCCCAGCCTAGTTCGGTAATCTCCACCCGCTACGTTAGTCCACTTCCACTCTGCTAGATTTTGACGCCGCCGCTACTCACGCCGATGGCCCTCGGATGGCCGTTGTCCTAAAGACCTCCACGTCGGCCCTCCGTTGCTGCCGCTACATTCACAGTGATGTCGCGCGACGCCTCCTCTCCGCCAGTCCGCCGCTGGATTCCGCCCACGGAGACCAAGGACCCGGAGGAGTCCGCTGGGGGTTCCAAATGCGCCGCCTTGGTGGTCCTCCTTTGCCCTTGTCTCGTCATCTTCACACTCGTTCTCCTAGCGGTCTCAATATTTCTCTTTTTCAAGTTCCGCCTATACTGCCGTGGGCCTTTCGTCTCCCTTTCGCGGTCTCTCCTCAAGCACAAATGCCAGAGTCACTCGTCGTGACTCCCTCTCGCTTGTTCTGCTCCGCAGCGGGGGCAGATCCAGATCCCGCCAACTCCACCGCCCAGGAAGTGATTGATCGAGTGTGCCGCTTGGTGGATGACCTGTTCGCCTCGGACAGGAACATGGAAGCGGTACTGGACCAAAGCGGCGTGACCCCTACCCCAGCCCTTGTCGTCGCCGTGCTTGACCGGTTTCGGCACGCTCACCGGCCGGCTTACCGCTTTTTCCGTTGGGCAACAGGAAAGCCCGGGTTCTCTCACGATGCGGTATTGTACGACAGGATGCTCTCCGTCCTCGGCAGGACCCGGCAGTTCGAGACTCTAGCCGCGTTACTGGAGGAGATGGGTAAGAAGCGGGTCCTGACGCCAAATTCCTTCCGCATTGCCATTACGGCATTTGCAGCCGCCCGCGAGATGAAGAAGGCCGTCGGAGCGCTCCGTCTTTTGGAAAAAAGTGGACTTGACGCCGGGATTAACGCCTTCAATGGGCTCCTACTCGCGCTTGCCAACGAGAAGCTCGGAAAGGAGGCTCAGGGGCTGTTCGACCGAATGAGGGATCGGTATGCGCCGGATCTCCGAACCTATACCGTGCTGCTCTTGGGTTGGTGCAAGGTCAAGAACCTGGTCGAAGCCGGTAGAGTGTGGAACGAGATGGTGGACGCAGGGCTGAAGCCGGACGTTGTCGCACACAATACCATGATGGGAGGCCTTATCAGAGGGCAGAGGCGTCCCGAGGCCATCAAGCTCTTCGAGCTAATGAAAGCCAAGGGGCCGGAACCTACAACTTGCACCTACAACATCCTAATAGATGATTTCTGCAAGCGCGGCAAACCGGAGAATGCGGTGGATTGCTTCCGGGAGATGGTGGCGGATGGGATCCAGCCGGACGCCACAACCTACACGAGCTTGATCATGGGGTTTGGTAAGGCCAAGCAGATGCAAGACGTCTCCGGGTTGCTTAAGGAGATGTATGACACCGGGTGCCCACCTGATGGACACACCTATAATGCCCTCATTAGGCTGATGACCATACACAACATGCCGGACTATGCCAAGAAGGTGTACAAAAGGATGATAAAATATGGGGTCGTTCCGACTCTCCACACTTTCAACATGTTGATGAAGGCCTATTTCCGCTCAAACAATCTGGAGACGGGATGTGCTGCTTGGGAGGAGATGTGCCAGAGGGGAATTTGTCCTGATGAAAACTCTTACACCATCCTTATAGGAGGGCTCATCAAGCTCGGGAGATCAGATGAAGCTCTAAAGTACTTAGAAGAGATGATGAGCAAAGGGATGAGGGCTCCTCGGTTTGATTACAACAAGTTCGCTGCAGACTTCCGCAGGTACGGAAATCCTGATGTCCTTTATGAGCTTGCGCAGAAGTTACATTTCTCAGGCAAGTCTGGTGCATCAAATTTGTTCATGAGCTTGGTTGATAGGCGTGAGAAGGAGGCTGCACCAAGAGGGCATGGCCCATATGGGAGGTAACCTTATCGGAGTATTGTAGTTTACAACTCCATCGAATTCCCTAATTTTGGGTTTTTGGTGCTAATGACTTGATGGATCTCTTCATATACAAGTAACTAATGTATCCAGCCATGTTTAGTAATAATGAACTAATATTAGACATGTTACTTGATGTTCCTGTCAAAACTGAAAATGTGACTTGGATGGATTGGATTGGTTGTTTATTCAATTTGTATATTCATCTCTAACTCCTGCAGGAGGCATTTCTTGTAATCATGACAATCTTCCTGTTCGATCTGTATATCTGTCTTCGTGACGTATGGCATATTCCTCTCCGTCTTGTTCGTTGTTTGTCAACATAAAAAATCTTACATGTTTTTACTTTAAATATCCTATCAAATTCTTAGATTATCTAGTCAGGGATTAGTCAGTCAATGATTAGCTAAGTAGCTCCTTAAGCTAAGTAGATTATCTAGCCCTATTTAGTAATAACGAACTAATTTTAGACATGTTACTCGACGTTCCTGTCAAAATTGAAAATGTGACTTCATTGTGTTGGTTGTTTTATTCGACTTGTATATTCATCTCTAACTCTTGTAGGAGGCATTTCTTGTAATCATGACAATCTTCATGTTCGATCTGTATTTTTGTATCTCCATGACATATGTCATATTTCTCTCTAGCTTGTTTGTTGGTTGCCAACTTTATAGATTCTTACATGTTCTTACTTTTAGTTATCCTATTAAATTCAAAGATTATCTTGTCAGGGATTAGTCAGTCAATGATTAGTTTAGTAGCTCCTTAATTTGAGAGCGTTGCTTTAGTTAAATGATTCTTAAGATATGAAGAGGGAATTATCCTTATGGGAGAGGTTTTAGCCAAGACATATACTTTTGTGTTACATGTATACTAACTATATTCTCGGTTGTCCCGAGAAACAACCTACTAGAATGAATATGGTTGGTCTCAAAGGCAGCTGAATTGACTTGATTGTGTTATATTCCTAGATACATTGGGGTAGCTCCAACCATAAATTCAATGTTGAGCTACCTTGAGTGTTTTACACGTGATTGTAAATCCGATTCTGCATGCCGGCACCAATCTTTTGAGTTAGATTACCATTTCATTTGAGAAAAAGTTGTCCTTGGTCATATTACAACAAAACATGCCTTCCACACCCCAGATTTCTATCATCTTTACCAAAACTCACCCTAAAGCTGCATTTGCACCAAACTGGGCATTGGGCAATCACTGACCCATTCTGATGTTTTGGATGAACCCATGTACCAGTATAGAAATATGCTGACCGCGTTTTGTTTGCCGGCGTTTTAGGTAGTTGATACACTTGATCCGTGGACATGAAGATAAGGATGAAGACATCGAAGATACTAAAGTTCAGTTATATGGAGGATACATTAGTTAGTCTTTCTTCTCATTCTATATATGTTAGTTCTCATGTTGAAATAATCATATAACACCTTCAAGGTGTATAATTCAAATATATGTATTCATTCAAGTTCAAATAAATGAAAATTATTTATTGTTATTTATTATTTGTTAAATTTGTTCCTGAAAATTTCGAGTAATGATCCTCGACTTTAAGGTCCTCTCTTACCCAAGGGACACTAAAAAGTCGGGGTCGTTACAATCATGGACTTCTAGGACCTTAGCTAGTCTGAGTTGTGTCTATGTCCCTGCAGGCCCAATTTTAGGTCAGTTTAAGGTTCTTTGAGGTTTAATTGAGGTCAAATTGGGTATAAGACTGTATTGGATCATTTTAAGTCTAATTAAATCAAACGAGGTTTGATCATAGGTCAAATAAGAGAAATTTGGTTCTAACATCATGTTAGGCGAGATTTAGATAAAACTAGGTGTGCATCATAGTTACCGAGGCACACGTTTGGGCGTTGGGTAGGGTGCCCAGACTAGGTGCCTAAGGATTTAGGTGACTTAGGCTTAATTTTTGGTTTTTAGTGTTGAGGAACCCCTCCCATGTACGACCACGTTGGACTCACCCTAGAAGACGAAATCTCGGGACTAGACGCGTGATGACAAATCACCGCCATGCCATGCCCAATAGCATAGAGTGTCATTGCAAGTAGGGGTGAGCAGAATTTGGTTAATAACTGATTAACCGAATGGTTAATTTCGAATGGTTAATTTTTTTTAGACTATTTGGTTAATTCAGTTAATTTGGTTAATTTAATTCAGTTAATCGGTTAAATGGTTAATTTCATGGTTAAAGATATTTTTGATATGGTTAACCAAATTAACCGAATAGTTATAATTTATTCTTAAATAATATCCTACACACGTATATATACATATATAGTTGTATTTTTATTTCAAAAAACTTCCCCATATACATAGTAATCAAGTTTTCATGAGCCATACAACATTATATTTCTAGAAATACCACTATAATATAACAATTGTTCAAAATTCAATGAGTATTTCAAATAACATTATTACACATGTGTTATTTGGTTAACCAAATTAACCGACCGAATTAACCGTTAACCGATTGGTCAATAACCAAATTAACCGACGCAATTCGGTTAGGTTAATGGTTAAAATCTCAAACCACAAATTAACCATTTAACCGAACCGAATTAACCGTAACCGACCGAATTAACCGAATGCTCACCCCTAATTGCAAGCTTGGCTTTTAGGTTTAAGCTAAGCCACTGATAGGCTGGCTTAACATGTAGGTTATGTTGATACAAATGTATGGTTAGATTTGACAACACGACGGTGGTAAAGGATACATACAACGGTGGTAAATGTACATTTTAGGTTGGTATGGGTGCTCTTGTTTGGTTGAGCTTACAAAAAAAGCCTCATGATGCTCAATGTCAAAGAGATGCTTATTAGCACCTTGTAGATGGGGTTTGGAGAAGACAAATGATGAAACATCTCGAGTTGGTTAGATGACACCCCCTGATCTTTCTAACTTGAATATGAAAGTTGGCTTTGTCTATAGTAGAGATCTGAATAAGAATAAGAGGCATTGGATGGTTGGAGTGATTCGAGATAGAGGTATGATGAGATGGTGGTTAGTACGTGGTTGTCAGCTTCTACTTTGGAAGAGGCTATGATTCTAGTGATGATGTTAGCTCTAGAGACGTTAGAGATACTTGTAATTTTATCTCTTTCTTAGAATGGGATAAAAGGATGGCATTCAATTTGTTTTTGGGTGAGGTGACAACATACTAGAGGTTCCTGAAGGAGGTTAAAGATGTAGTCACTAGTAGAAGAAAGAGATATTATAGGGAACTCGATCCTTCAATGTGAATATGGTGGCTAGAGAAGTTAGTGATGGGGCATTGTACAGAATGAGTTGATTTTGATTCAAACTCCAATTCTTCTCGCATCATGGTATTGTGTCGCCCCACCCCGACCCAACTCGACCAAACCCAAAATTATGGGTCAAATTGGGTTCGTGGGCTGGACGAACCCATTGGGCGCAAACCTATGCAGCACGGATACTCCAAAACAGGTGTCGTACCCATATCCGATACGTATCGGATACCAATACTCCGTGGATACTCCTGGATACGTATCAGATACTCCTAATCCGTATCCATGTCGTATCCAAGCGGTAAAAACTAGAAAAATATATGGGCATGACATTGCTTGATTAACGTTTGACACCAGCTCTTGTCTCAACCCTTTCTGTTCAGTAGTAGCTTGCAACAAGGCTGTTACAGTTGCTTCCTTGAAGTAGTTCAAGGTTAGTCACCATTCCTCTTACTAAATGCCGATCTTCCTTCTCTTTATTGTTTGTAACTCCTCTGTTTTTTGGGATTTCACTTTTTAAAGAACTTCCATATGTAATCTGGATTTTTGTTTGTTCTTTATTGCAAACGAATTCATTCACCATTACATGGTACTTGCAGATGCTTTCCCTGCTAAGGTGCAAGTTTTATGCACGTTGATGTCCTCCATATTCTATGAAAGGCTTCAATTTAGTATCTTTGGTTAACATGCCTCTTGTTTTGGTGACTAAAATCCATTGTAATTTATTCCAGATTTCTATCTAGACAATATCTATTTCATCTCCTTTGAAGATAATCATTGCATCCCCATCCTTCTGTCTCCCCCTATGAAGCACCGATACTCCAAAATAGGTGTCCTACCAGTACTGAATACATATCTGATACTAATACTCCCTAGATACTCTCCAATACATACCAGATACTTCTTAAGTTGTATTTCTTTTTTTATTAGCATGATATGACCTCAATGCAACTAGGATACAACCAACCCATTTAGCAGCCAAGGGAGCACCCCACTCGTGTGATCCATCAAAATCCCAAAACCATGTGACTTCCAACTCTAGACTCCCCCTATTGTATTGTGATTTGAGAATGAAATTGGTATTTTCTGTTAAAATTTTAAAATAAACATTTAAAAAAGGTTGTATCCACGTTGTACCTGTATCTTATATTTTCGAAAATTGGCGTATCCCCATACCGTACCCGTATCCATTTCTATATCTATATCCGTGCTTCATAGAAGCTAGCCATACATGAGAGAAGATAGTTTGGTATCACAGATGACACAACTCACTTTACAACACAACATTACATGATACATGAAATGTGAAAGGTTTAGAATATGATATTATCATGTTTTTTTTGTAACTTTTGTCTTACATTAATATGAATGAAAGACCCCTTTTTATATCATTGTTTGATATTATGGTATTAGTTTCCATTTTCTTTAGAAATATTGTGATTTTTGAATGAAGTTTGATTGTCTTCATCTATTTTTAAAATAAATATATTGGTTATTTTAAAAACATTAAAATAAATATTAAAAAATTGCCGTATCCATGACGTACCCGTATCCTATATTTTTGAAAATTGTCATATCCCTGTAGTCGTACCTGTATCCATATCCGTGCTTCCTAGGCGCAAACTCTATTTGGGCAAAGCACGGGTCTGGCGTAATTGTTTCCGCGCTCACCCGTCGCCCAGGAATGAGAGACTCATGGGTCTCTTGTCTGCCCAAGCTCGTCCTGGTCTTTTTAGAGAAGGCAACTACTGATCTGGACCTGTTAGTTGCTGCTCTGCTTGCGCACTAAGAGAACTGTCTCACAGGCTCCATCATGTTAGAGATTTATATTCCTGGACCGCCACGATCATGGGATGGGGTCGCTGTACTCGTCCATTCTCTCCACAATGTACTCATAGAAAAGGTACTGCGTCGTCCATGGGCAACTACACTGCATTGTGTGGCATGGCGTGCAGCAGGATGCTCACGCTGGTGGAGTTACTACAACCATTGGCGTTGTCATCAATCAACTTTTGAGGCACAACGACAGGTTGTACATGCTCTCCTGGCATTCGTCCACCACCACAATAGATTTTTGGGGCAGTTGCTCCTAGGGGAAAGATGGTTTGGCGGGCCAACCATTGCCATGGCCATTCTTCATGTTTGTCGAGAGATGCCCACGAACCATGCCAGTGGACCAAAATCGCCCTGCGACACAGCCGTGCAAGTGATGCATTGGGACTTAGGACGGCGATCTAGGGACCTGGTGAAGTTGTCGGACCCTGATCGGGGACGAAGAGATATTCACAGCTGACGATTCAAGAAAGGGGAATGGGGGAGGTGGAGAAGGACGCCTCCTTGTTGGCAACAAGGCATGCGAAGTAAACGACAAACACGATATGAAGTTTGAGTGGTCCTAGTCGATACCGGCATGCAATTGAAGGAGGACTAGAGGAGGATGGAAATGAGAGGCAGTGGCTAGGGGAAATGACGCGTGCGAGAAAAGGCTGGGGATTAGCTGCTGCTACGAAGGCGACAAGGTTTGAATGGCCTTGAAAGTTCTGCCACAAAGGCGCTGAGGATTACTATTGTGGTCTTGTTGTCTGTTGCCACCGTGCTGCTCGTCAGGCAATGCCGCGTGTGTGGTTCGACGACGTAGGACCATCAGGAGAAGAAAAGGAGGCAACCGTGAGGAAGCGCACATGGACTTGGGGCTCTCCGGGGGCTTAAGAGGTGATCGTGTTCCAGAAGAGTCTTTTGAGAAGATAGACATTAGCTTAATGGACGTCGCTAGGGATGTGTTAGGTAGGGGATAGGTTGAGTGGATAAGTACTGGGTTGGGTGAGAATTATTTTTCCAAAGACAATAAACTTTGGGTCGGGTTCGGGTTTGGGTCTAAAAAATATGGATTGGGTCGGATTTGGGCCGGGTTGATGAAGAACTAACCCATTGCCATCCCTACTTCTCCCATTGTGAATCAGAGGGGTTGGCTACTATAGGCAGGAAAGGAATTCCTTACATCAGAATAGTGTGGAGAAATGTATAGGGTGGTCTACTTGTTCAAGGGTCCCTTGTACAACGTGGTTCCGGTTTTATTTTCATTTTTGGCTTTCGTGCTTTGTTGGTTTTCCCTTAGTTTTGTGAGAGCACGTTGATTCGTTTTTAGTTGGTCTACATGAGGGCGGGATGAATACGATTGCTTCCTGACTCATTTAAAACATGAATCAGGTCTAAATTTGGTCAAACTAGATTACTTTAAGTTACTTTGTAGGGTAGCAATAGGCATGATTTAGGGAAATTAGGTCAGATTTAGTCAAATATGTTGCATTCAGTTTAATTTTTGGCAGATCAGGGGAAACTAGGTCCTTTGATTACAAAAGCGACCGCTTAAGCATTCATGCCCATGTACCTGGGGAATCTTGGCTAGAGCAGTTGGTGAAGTGTTTTGCTGTTAAGTGGAAGCTTTTCCCACTTCAACCCATTTATCGCGCTTCAGATCACTCGCTTAATCAGCCACTTAATTGAAACAAGGCATGGACCCGTCCAACAAGTATACATAACTACAATTGCGTGATGTCTTGTATGTATTACATGTACATGTTGTTAACATACATGAAGATGGGCATCATGTAGTTCTCTTCAACTTATGTTGAACTTGTGTGCTAAAAGTTTACATATTATTATCATTCACCACCTGCTATAGACATTATTTTATATCTAATTGATAACATCCTATAGGTTTCATCATATGAGAGTACTATGTTAGTATCATGAAACTACGTAGTATCATAGAAGCACTGTACAAGTATTGTAAATCTACAAGAGTACATATAAACTATAGTATATTTGTATAATATTAATGTTGTAGTTTGTTATATTATACAGTATAAATTATAGTATACTTGTGTGTTGAAATTTTATTGATTGATTGCTACAATTTTAATGTCGGATACCCTAATCACATCTACTAATGAACAATTAAATAAATGACAATATAGTAATGTGTTTTATATTGCAAGTCCACGAAACTATAATAATCACTAATTTTAGAATATATGCTTTTACCTACCCTATTCTGATGACTATTATCTCTATTTAGGCACACACGTGCACCACCCCCACACACACTTGCACACTCCGCCCGCCCGCATGCACTCTTGCCCGGCTTTGGTAACATGCAGGGTGGGCGTTTCTTCAAACTCCACGGCTTGAAATGTGGATAACTGTAGTTAGGGTTAGTTCTGGGAATAATGTGGGTGCATTATTCTGGTGGGTGTGAAAGCCATTCATTTGGTTGGTTAGTCAAAACTACTATATCATTTTCACTTGTATACCTGTTCCATTCATTTTGGGTGCTGCTCAACTGCAAAAATTTAGCCACAGCTCCAACTGCACCCACTGCCAGTAAAACTGTGGCACCATGGAAGAAAAACATGCACCTTGATATAAAGTTAGGAGTAAACTCTAGGCAGTTTGTAACTCTGAGATATGTTACGAAATCCACTCTGGTACTTGGTAGAGCAATAGACTCTCTTTTCTACTGGTGGTATTTGCACCTGACAAATACTCATTCATCATCAAAATATATATCACCCTATCCTACTGTAACCAAAGTAGATAGGTTATTCTGGTTTCTGGTTGATTGTCGAACATGTGAGTAGCTCGTGCATTCCATATTTAGCATTGGTTATAAATGTTGGGCGCAACTTTGATACACATTGATTTTCTGGTTGATGATATTATGCGGTGTTTATGCAGTTTTGTGTGCGGCATGGAGCTTTTTTAGGAATATCTGTAGCTAAGGGTTGGTTCTAAAAGAAATTTGGATGCATTTTTATGTGGGTTTGAAAGCCCATGCATTTGGTTGAGAGTCGAGTGTATTGTATCCTTTTTTATTATATACCAGTACCATTTATCTATTGAGGCAAGCACAATTAATAGAAGAAGAGGAAGGCCTAAATTAACATGGGAAGAGCTTATAAAGAGAGATTTTGAATCTCGACATCTCAACCAGAATATGACCCATGATAGAGTTGAATGGAAAAGAAGGATCCGTGTAGCCGACCCCAACATAGTTGGGATTGAGGCTTAGTTGATGATGATGATGATGATGATGATGATGATGACCAGTACCATTCATTTTGGTTGCTGTTCAACGGTAAAAAATGGCAACAGTTCCAACTGGACTGCTTGTAAAACCAATTGGCACAATGAAGAAGAAATTGACACCTGGAAAAAACACGGGCCATAAAAAATTGTCATCTACTATTTGATTATCGTCTAAATGAGTTGCTTTTGCTTTCCATTCTTGTACATCTTTGATATAATTTTGTTGCTCCGTATCAACGATAGACAGGAATTGACACCTGGAAAAAACACGGGCCATAAAAATTTGTCATCTACTATTTGATTATCGTCTGAATGAGTTGCTTTTGCTTTCCATTCTTGTACATCTTTGATATAATTTTGTTGCTCCGTATCAACGATAGACAGGAATTGACACCTGGAAAAAACACGGGCCATAAAAATTTGTCATCTACTATTTGATTATCGTCTGAATGAGTTGCTTTTGCTTTCCATTCTTGTACATCTTTGATATAATTTTGTTGCTCCGTATTCAACTAGACAGGACTTACAATTTGTATTTCCATTGTATTACTAAACTGTTGTAAAAACTTAAGATACAAGTGAAATTTGGGTATCATCCACCATCGCTGCCGCCGTATGTTAAAATGGCCTTACTTTTTTAATCTGTACAAGTATTTTCTTCCACAAATTGCTACTCCTAGAGAAGTCATGTTGTGGAATTATTTGGACTGCAAGATCAAACCAAATTATGAAGAAGACCTGATAAGTAGCATTCAACAAATTTTGATTCATTTATAAATGAATTTGTTTTCTTCCGTGTGAGGTAATTTGGATAATTCTTTTAATTGCTTTGATAGGCATAATTAGTATGGCTGGTCAATAAAATATGAAGTACAATTAGAATTAGGAATTATGTTAAATCAAGAAAAAATGCCTTGTTTTAATTACCATGTTCTATAAAATCCTGCATTTAAGAACTAGCTGTAAAGCTTTGACACCATGAATAAACATAGACACCTTGAGAAAAAGTTGGGGGTCAGCTCTAGGTAGTTTTGTAGTATCTCTGAGACGTGATTCTAAATTCACTCTGGTGTGGGGCAACAGACTCTTTTCCACAGGTATTTGCAACTAAACATTAATCGTACTGGAACGGAAGTACATAGGTTGTTCTGGTTGCTTGCTGATTGTGAAACATGTGCAGATGAATTGCTTGTATTCCATCTTTAGTGCTGGTTATGAATACTGGGTGCAATTTTGATACACATGGATTTTCAGGTTGATGATATTAATCTATTATGCTATGTTTATGCAATGTCATGTATAGCACGGGGCAAAAATTTGGCAATAACTGTAACTAAGGGTTGGTTCTGGGAGAAATGTAGATGCATTTTTATGGTGGGTTTATAAGGCCGTTGATTTGGTGGAAGTCAAATCTACTGTTCTACTGCAAGCATTGGCGCCTGCAAAATTGATTGGCACCATGAGAAAAAAATTGGCACCTTGAAAAACTCATGCCTTTAAAAAGTTGTTCGTAATTAGATTATTGTCTTAATAATTTGATATTGCTTTTCATTCTTGCACATCTTTGATATAAATCTTGTTGTTTCATATTCAATGGCAGAGGAATTATGATTTTGATGTCATATTTGTTACTAAATTGATGGGATAACTTATAATACAAATGATTTGTGTGTATCGTCCGCCATTGCTGCTGGATATTGTTATATTTTAAAATCATGTGATAAGCACTATGTTGGTGTTTTCATGGTAGAATTGTTGTTGTAGTATTTCTTTGTGTTTTTTGTTTGAATACATTATAATGTATGCGTATTTCATCATATAAATTGTAGTAATAGTGGGAAACTGTTGACAACATTTATGGTTCCTTACTGACTATCAAGGACCAAATCAGCCTCATGTAGATCGAAACTTTCCCCTATCCCCTCCCATTATTTCCCACATATTTTCCTGAATTTTCACCTTTTTGTTCATTGATTTCAGCATCTTTTCGACCCTCAATGATACGATGTAATTCTAGATGGGCTTTAGGTGCAGTTTGGACGTTAAGGCTTACCATAGCCACAACTTGCTAATCACCCAAAGGGTTAGTATTTTCTTATAGGTAACCCAAGAGACTATCTTATTCATTCTGCTCCTCCGTTGCGGACTAAAATAGAGAATACATTAACCCTAGGATCTTCGAAACAACTCATTAACATATGTGCTATAGAAAATCTCTGGACACTCAGACCATGAACCATCAACCTCCTGATGCCTCCTAGCACGTTTGGCCATATTATTAGCAAGGGTATTCGAACATATTCTGCTGAAGCCGAAGACCATGTAACCTTTGCGCTCGCTGTTTCTCCTAATGGCTTTAGAAATGGGTTTGTACTTGGTTGGGCCATTGTCGGGGTCCTCAGTGATCTTGTGGACACATATCTATCCTTTTTCACCACCATAGGTTTCGTGATGCTCTGAGTCCCCAACAGCCCTCGGTAGACTGCTTGTAACTCAACCTCCAAAACATCCCATGTAAAGTTGAGCTGGTGACATCCTCCTTTTATACAGGGGCCTTCGTGGCTCCTTAGGTCATAGCTGACATCAATACTGCTTGTCCTCTTCATGACCAAGCCGTCCACATTGAGCTTGAGTTGACCCATCATCGGACTGCACCATGTGTGAGGTATGTTTTTTCTTCTTCTTTTTGAGTTATGTTGTTGACATGAGCTTATTGCTCATCCACCTTTCTAAACGTACTGAGATAGTACAGACTGAGGTATGAATTTGCTATGCGGCCTCAGCAAGCTTCTGATTGGTGTCCCTAGAGAGGTGGTTGTTCCCGGTCTGTCAAATGTACCATACACTATTAGCAAACCAGATGGGCCAATGTGGACTATCCTTCCTTCTTTTTGTGTTTCTCACGATCCACAACTTTAGGTTGCTCTCGTCACCTACATGGATACCTAACTTAGCCTGAAGTAAAATCTAGATAGGTGAGACCATCAGGCAATCTCGAATAGCATGGAGGCTATTCTCCACATCTTTACAACAACTGAAGCATTTGCTTTCGGTAGTGAATTGACATTTGGTCCAATTGTAGTTCGTCATAATGCCATCATGCATCAGCTTCCAGAGGAAGGTGTTGGTTCTTTGGGTGATTTACAACTTCCAAATTTTAGACCATCATCCTTGTGTGGCAGTACAAAGGTGTTTGATGTTGATGTCGTAAGTGATCTTGGCAGTTGCAACCCCCAGGGGTCAGGTAGATCCAGTCATCATTCCCCGCATTAGGGTCCCGAGGTGGGGCATGTTTAGAATAGTGTTGGCCGTCATGTCGTCAAACCAAGTTTTAATAGAATCTGAGTCCCTTTGACCATTAAAATCAACTAGGGATTCAAAATAGATCATTCAATCCTATGGGTAGTTTCAATTGTTGAGGACGGTGGAAGGTTGCCCTGTAACCCAATTGTCCTTTAAAATAGAGATCTCAGTGTCGTTCATAACCACCCTACTGGTTCTAGCTAACAAGACTTCTTTCCAGCCTAAGAAGTGCCAAAGACGAGATCTTCCGGTTATTCCATTATCTTTCAGATGCTTGTATTTAGCTCTCATCATTGTACTCCAAAGAGAGTTTTTTCCAATTGTGATATTCCAACAAACTTTGACCCATATAGCTTCATTCTATACTTTCACAGTTTTGATGTTAATATCACCATCCTTTTTATCTGTGACCAACATCGGCTTGGTCCATGCAATCATATGAGTCTTTCTCTGATTGCCACTTCCACTCCAAAGGAAGTTCCTGACAACCTGATCAACCCTATCATACACTAAGATCCGAAGCATCACCGTTTGCATCGTGTATATGTGTTGAATTAAGGACGACATTCACAAGAGGGACTCTGCCCGCAAAAGATAAGAGTTATGTCGGCCCATGAGGAGATCCAATTCTCAATCTTGTTAATGGTATACAAGTAGGTAACTTTATTGGCCTGAGTGTGTAGGAGAGAAACACCAAGGTGTTTACCCAGGTTATCTGTTACAACAATCCCAATTGTCCTGCCGGTCCTCCTTCTCAAGCTCATCTCCATGTTCTAAGAAAAGAAAATAGAAGACTTTTCCCTTAAAAGAATTTGCCTCGACGCTCAACTGAACTCCCTAAGACACTTCATCATTTCAGGTGCTTGCTTAGTAGTAGCTTCTCCAAAGAGGATTAAATTGTCATCAAAGCAAATATGAGAGAAGGAGTGGCCTCTTTTGGTAAATTTCAGGGCCCTTCAATTCCCAGACTGTTCGAGTTTGGCAATCTCTTGGCTAAGTTGGTCAAGGAATAGGAGGAAGATATAAGGGGAGAGTAGGTCTCCATGCCTAACACCTTTGGAAGCTTTGGAGGTCAGGAGCAGTCCTCCTTTCTGGGCTATAGGAATCTCGTTGGAGGTGATGATCCACATGATAAGGTTAATCAAGTTGCTGGGAATAGCTATTCTGCTTAAGGTGCTTTTGATGAAGGCCCAACTCATGCAGTGGTAGGCCTTGGAAAGTTCAACTTTCATTGGCATGCTCTTATGCTTGGAGGTCCTAGATGTCATGGAGTGAATAACTTCTTGAACAATGATGATGTTAACAATGATGTGTCGCCCACAATAAAACTCGCTTGAAGAGGTGAATCCACTCAGGAAGAAGGGGCTTGATCCTTTCCACGAGCACTTTAGATATCAGCTTGAAGCTGACATTGTTTAGTGCAATAGGCCTCAAGTAGTTGCAACTTTCAGGGTTAATCATATAGGGAATAATAAGGACGAAGGTGGAGTTAATATCTGATAGAAATATGCCTAAAACACAATTGGAGATCATTAAACAAATAGAGGATTTAAACCTCACCCAATTGGTTCTCAGAAAACCAACATCCACCTCATCAAGGTTTGGTGCCTTAAGGTTATTCTCCTGTCCAGGCTCTGGCAAATCTCATCTTCGGTCAAGATGTTGCTGAGGGCTTGTTGTTGGCTCGTGGAAAGGGAAGGAAAGTGACTAGTGTAGCGTGTACCATGCTTTTCATGGCTAATATGATTGTCTTTAGTAAGAGATCTTTAACATGCAGCTGAATGATGTTATGTATGTCATTCTCATTGTCTACCCACGATCCCTCTTGGTTCTTAAGTCTGGTAGGTATTCCTTTCCCTCTTAGATTTCACAAGGGCTTGGAAGTAACTCGTGTTGGTATCCCTCAACTTGACCCCAATCACAACAAACCTTGTGCTGCCCAATGGCTTCTTTGTCATGGAGAATGTTAGAGTATTCCTTCTACAAATTTACTATATGATCATCTAAATCGTTATTATAGTTGGTAGCAAGTTCTCTATGCTTGATACTGATAAGATGGTCAATTTTGTCCTTCTTCCTTTCATGCTTCTTCTCCTTTGCATCCCACTTGGCGACATTCGTCATGAAGTCGGACAAGGTAGTATGGAAGTCCATCTGGTCATTCCAGTTGTTAAGAAAAAAAAACCCATTAAAACTTTTCCTTCTGGACTAGAAAACATTTGACTTGTGTGGTAGTGATATTTCTTATTAGGGACATTCGTTCGGACGATGATGGGCGCATGATCAAATTGGATGTAACACTACACCTCAACCATAGAGCTAGGATATAAGTCAATCCACTCTTTATTAGCAACCACCCTATCTAATACCTCCTACATGCGACCCCTTAGAAGGTCATCTTAGGACCACAACACCCATATCATCAAAGCTAGCCAAGGAAAGGGTTTCAACAAAGTCCCTACAACTAGTGATGTTGATATTACCGCTATCTGACTTCTCATCAGGTGACATGATTGTGTTGAAATCCACCAGGACAATTCAAGGAAGAGGAGAAAGAGCTCTTTATATCAACAAGATGGCTCCACAATATCTTCCTCTTCGCCTTCTTGGTACTACCACAAACAAGGTCATAAGATGGTTATTTGCTAAGCAATAAATGAATTGCTTGTGTCATGTCAAGATCTCCACATTGCCCAACCTCGCCTTCTGCATCACCCAAATGCCACCAGAAAAACATGTGACTTTCACTCTATGGGAGTTCTCAAAACTCAAGCTCTTGACGATCCTCTCAACATTCTCTCCACTTGTACTGGTCTCACGCCGGGATATCAATCTTGTATTTATACACATACTCCTTCATTGTACTTTGGGTATCTTGTTTATAGATACCATGAATGTTCCAGGCTGTAGCTGTCATTAAGCCCCTTTTTAGTTCGGGATCCAATCCGGACCGGGCACTGTCTTTTTGTGCCACGTAGGCGCTAATCCCGATTAACCCAGTCATGATTCAATCTTGTTTTGTTTGGCAAAAATTGGACTGACGGGTCCAGTTTGAGTTTCGTAATCCTCTAATCCAGACCATGTCAGTCTTGCTAGCAGCAGAATTTTGGGATCTCAGTCCGAATTTAGTTTTGTCTTTTGTGTTATTTTGTTTTATATGCCAGACTGAAAAACACAAGTTACGAGACCAATCCAATTTAATGAGTGCTTGCAATGGGATTGGGTTGCCAAACAAAAACAAGATGGAATCCAAATAAACTAATCTGTATCTATCGACTAACCCTGTTCGAACTTTGTAATCTCGATCTCGAACCAAACAAGGGCTAAACATATGGGGTATTGGTGGCCTCCACGCCAGCTTTACCTTCTAATTCCAACAAATTAGTAGAGATTTGCTTTCCTCTCTTCCTCGGGTTAGATGAAATTATCGTGTGGTTTCTCATATAAATTTACACATTGTTGCTAAAGACTGGTTGGGTGAAGTTTCCTGGTGAGATATTGGATGAACTATCCATACAAAAAGCTAAAGGCGTGGTGTTGCCCTCCTTCGTTCCCAAAAAATGATTATGGTTTCATCATTCGTTATCATCATTAGCATGTTGGTTTCCTTTCATTGTTGCAGATGAGCGTCTTGGTGTGTTCCTCAAGTTCCTATTATATCACTATTTTCTTGAACCCCACTCAAGGGCTGTCTCTCATGTTCCTGTTGTTTATGGTGTGCCATTTCCTTCCTTGAAGCTTCCTTGCGATGTTTACAGTCTATTCTGGAAATTCTTTCTTGCACTTGTTCCCTATTCCTCTTAGTTCCATTATCCTATTCTAAGTTCAGATATTGGAACTTTTTCCTTGTTTATACCCCTTGTCTACATGTTGTGCCTTGTTTCCTTGCCTTCGCGAGCATGTAAGGATTCTGTGAAACCACCAAGGGGTTGGGATCCATTGGCTCCGACGAGCTAACTTCAGTGTTTAAAGTGGCATACACCTTCACCCGACAAGTGTCTTCCTTGTGACCAATCATGCCGCCGTGCGTACAGATGTTAGGGAGGATCTCGTATTCCAGTTTATAGACCTCTCCTAAACTAAGATCGCGAGAACCAGCGACTTGCAGGTGTCTAGCTTCACTGCCTAACAAACATCCCCCTCTTCGTATCAGTATTGGTGTCCATCATAACAGTCATTCCAATGCTGTGTCCTACCTCCTCGAGGAATTGGCACAAGTACAAGAAGATCGATAGACAAGGGATACACATCCAGGCTATGATGTATCTAGGTGGCTCATCAATTGGTATGAAGAAAGGATCCCATAGTTGAACACTCATATACAAGCCCATCATCACCGAAGGGCCTCTAGTCAGATCATTGAGGTAGTATTCCTTTCTCAAAAGCTGGGCGATGAAGAAGTTGTTTCCTAGATCTATGAGTATGAAGTTTCCTATTGGTTTCCACATAAATCTGATCCAATCTTATAAAGTCTTGAAGCCTAGACTCTTTCTAGCACCTTGACAATCACATAACAACTCTAGGGATTTAGGAGTTCGCCATAGATGTTCTCCTCGATCATGAACAATGGTGTGCCATTTATCTCTTTCAGAGTAGTGTCCGATTTAGTTAATGGAACGTTGGGATCTTCAAAGTTAAAAAACGGTACCCTTTGCTATTGATGTTGGAGGCTATGCCACTGTAAGACACAAGTTTACGTGGGCCTCCATGGACTTGGGCCTGAACCCTGACCCCCTATGTGCCCCTGATGCAATGGAGAGAACTTTGACATTCCATCAACCTCCATGTTAGAATCATGTTGGTCCATAGATCCAGCTTCCTTGCAATTGGTGAAGATCATGTTGAGGTCGACGTCTTTAAGGATATCCACATGCACCTCCTGGTGACAGATGTCACGTTAGTTTCTGAGTTCACCTTCGCCTGCATGCTCTATTCACCATTTGGATCACCAACTTCTCCTTCGGGTGAACGATTGCTGTGGCCCCCACCGCCTCCTTAGCCACCACTGTGCCCACCAACGGGCATAGAGCCGAACCCTAGCATTTCCCCCAAATGTGAATGACAACGCCCCACACTTCATAAAGGTTAGCATATTTTTTAAAATTATAAATCCTATGTCTTTTCATAATTAATAGATTCTTAAAAGATAAAAAAGGTAGAAAAAAGATAATGGAAATTTGGCCACAAAGTTTTCCCTCCCTCTTTCCCAAATAAAATTCTTGATTGACCACTTATGATGGATTTAGAGTCTCCCACGCTAACCTTCAATAGAAACGAGAAAGATTCACATCTAGAGTTCACCATGAGACACACTTTCAATCAAACTATTTCTTCTTAGGTTGCTAGAGAAATATGTTTTTTCAGATAGTGGGTCCATCGACATTCATCATCTGTCAACACCACATGCCCCGATTACAAAGGACATCTCCACTCCCTTAAGAAGCTAGAATGGACACCACCTGACTTTACACTTTCCTTATCACTTCATTCTATAAGACTATCTTTTGACATGTGAGGAGGTTGCATAATAGGTACATATACAAATTATATGCAAAAGTGCGTACTTATGACTAGATATCTCTGACATTTAAATAATAATGACTTGTCTTGGTGTTATACTGCTTAAAGAATCTTCTTTTATTTTATGATTTGTTTCTCCAAAGTTGTTATTTAATTAAAAAATAGACTTCTAGTCATAGATCACGTTTTGTACTTTACACATCCTTAAATGAGTTAATTCAAGATTGTTTCTTTCATATAGATTAAGTAAAGAGGTTTTTTTAATGTTAGTTTGTGTTAATTAAATGTGATTTCTTGATAATGGTTGTTATACTATTCACTAATTATCGTTATGAAAACATTATGTCCTCTTTCATGACATTTGCTTGTGTATATATGAATCACAAGACTGGCAAAATGATGCCCATTCCCTAGAAGCTGCATCCTCTAGATTGACTAACATATAGGAAACTATCATGCTATTATTTCAACCATCAAATGAGCTTTTGATTTTTGTTGAATTTGGTGTTTGCTTCTTCCTTATCCAATGAGGGATATTAAACTTGGGAGGTATCAAGGAATTTGAGATATAAAGCTAGAGTCATAACAATGATGATGATAAGTCCACAACCATCCTGAGGCCCAAGTGTGCTCGTTAATATTTGTTTTTTTGATTTCTCATTTCTTGTTGTTAATCTTCACCAAAACTTAGTCTACATAAAAAAATATTCCTCAATAAGAATAACAATACAATTTTCTATTGAATGATGTGGGGTTGTCTAAAGCCTTCCTAGATAGTATTCTAATCACCTTGCCAAATTTTTAAATGTGCTTTCCTACTTTATTTGCATTGTTTCACATTTTGGGGTTAATATTTACCCCCTCCCCTAATTTTTCATACAAAAAATGAGGTGGCAACTCCCTTTTATCACACGTTCTTCCTTCTACTGGCATGATGTTCTTCCATTCTTCTCAATTGCTAGGTTGAAGCTTGGGGTGAAAACATAATCTCTCTCCATAGTTCCAACTTCTCTCTAAAATCTAGGGTTTCCCAATTACCCTAGCCCGCAACGGTGGTCATTGCCTATTGGTCATAGGGGTGGGTTACCACCTATGATCCCTCTTCTCCTGTATGTGGGGCCACCATCTTCATGCTACATCTTCCCTGAGTGATGAACCATAGTCATCTCCATGGGGTCACCACCTTCCTTTCTCCTTGGAAAGTCCACGAGACATTCCCGTCATAGAAGATCGCAACCTTGAAACTACAGTTTAAAACAACCTCATACTCCAAGGTATCCATCCCTAGGATCACGTCAAGTCCATGCATATCTAGTGGCATGAAATTCACTTGAATGTTGCATCCTGAAAAAGAAAGAACACAAGAGGGACACACCTCCTGCAACACAACGGAACCAACCAAAGGAGTTTCTAGCAGGAGGCTATCTGTTCTATTACAAATAGGAAAATTACAACTATTATCACCTCTCTGGAAATAAATGAGTGTGTCACACTCGAGTCAACTAAAACAAATATGAAAGAAGAAGCAAATAAGTCAGAATGAAAAAGTTTCATCTAACCTGTCACGACCTATGAGTTGACCACTCATTCTGGCTGACTTATGGCGTAGAATCTAAATGTCGCCTGTTGGCGTTCTCATCCTCTGCTAGCCAATAGTGATGACCCTATCTGCGAGGTATGTCCGTGACCTCTCCTGCTACCACTGATGTACTACTGCTGCTTTGAGCCCACCTGATCCTGTCTCGGCTGCTTTGAAACTTGATCCTTTATAGGGCACACCACCTCACATGTCTGACTTGTCCACACTTGAAGTATATCCTCCTATCATACTGCGGCCTAGACGACCTTATCACTAAAACTGAAGCTGAACTTGTGACGACCAGAAATCAAATCAAGTCATCACCAATAATAATTACGAAATAATAATAAACATGGGATTAACAAAAATCACTAAGAATTAAAGCCATTTTGTAAGGAGATCCAATACCAGAAAACTCTCACTAAGAGATCCAATTCTTATATATATCATGATTCACATAGTACATGCACTGTATCATCTCATCTCGAGGACAACATATAACAGTTGCTTTGTCAAAACATATACTGAAGCAACATAAAATCTCGAGGCATACAAGCCAAAATCTCAGATAGTTCATGAAACCATTACGTACTGACTCCAAGGACCTGAGAGTACAGGGAAGACACATGAAACTTCTATCTACAAGACACGACAGACAGTACACTCAACCTGAACTGTTACTGCTGTCCCAACTATTGTTTTCCCTATGCAAAAAGGTCTCTACCTCCTCGTGCACGTCCACCTAAAAATTGTAGATCCCACAGGGTGAGACAATTGTCCCAGCGAGAGATATAACTCTCCACCGATAATATTATTATCATAGGTAAACAATATAAAACTGAGCTGATGTTCTTTTCATGTTAACAAGCAGGATTAATCATTGTTTTAAGCAGAACAGAGTAATCTTTTTTCGTAAAATAATGCATCTATCTATGACAAAGCAATAAATCATCTATTCACTTTACAAGAAATATAAAGAAACATGAATAACATTTATCCAACTAAGATGTATAAAATGAGTGTACATTAACAAATGTCTTTCCGTATTTGATCCTTAAGTAAATACGCTACATGGATGATTACATATTACAATCACACTTATGCCCTGAGGAGATGAAGTATACCGTTCATGCTCTAAGCGAACACTAGTAAGTCGAAATCGGTACCATACAAGGTCAATGGCAGAGCTGGCTGTCAAGACCTCACCTGTCTCGGTCAGTACGAGACCACTTAGATTTAGCAGGACATCTTGTACCAGCTGCTGGCAGGACATCTTGTGTCATCTACAAATAGCATGTCGGGGTATAGCGACATCTTCACTATAGAGTACTACCGTAGCATGTACTCTCTTTGGGAGAAGACCACGTAGCTTTCCCGGATTATAAGCATAATGAAGATTAAACATCAATTCCTCTCCTAGTCGGGAGATTTTATACTTCACTCCCGATACCACACAGAATGAAGAAGGATTTTACACATCAATTCCTCATTTGGTCGAGAGATTCACATCATCTCGTGATAAATAAGGAAGGTGTGACATCGATTCTTCATTGGGACGTATTCGTCCTTCACCCCCGCATATTCAAAAATATGCTCTCTGAGTTAAACTCGTTTCACCATCAGCAATTTCTGACACTGAATGGATCTATGGTCAGGGCACTACATGATGAGATTTAACTTGATTAATTAGGTACATTACAATATTCTTTTAGCATCAACCAAGTTTCAAACATGAATTATAACAGATGTTATAAAGAAAGGTGTAGTACTTTTAAGATATTTGGAACACTTTGAATGTATAACACTCGGGATCTCAGTCCCTTATCACAAGACTGGGAATTCTCATCCTTTCACATCATCATCATCATGATTACTGGATCTGGGTATTCAAACCCTTAGATCATCACTAAGCATTGTTACCTCTGTAACATGTAACTATTACCTCTAGGTCCTCAGACCAAGGTGTTCAACACATTTGTTGTACAAATATTTCACATAGTTTACATGGTTCATTAAATATCTTATCACCTCTCACTAGGCAACAATTATCATTTAAGCTATCAGACTGTATAATCATTATACTTGTTGTACAGATATTTAACATGGCTCACAAGGCTCATTTATATCTGTACCATATAGAACATCATAGCTCATACCTGGCTATGTTCATCATCTCGTGATTCTTGAATAGTTTGCATTTCATGATAAAAACTCTAACAATATATGTCATCACTATGCAATTCAAGAGAAATACATCCTTCCCATTATTAGGATTAGGATTGCCTATTTTAAACAAATAGGGTTTCAAATTCACACCATCACTATGTGATATAAGAGAAATACATCCTTCCCATTATTAGGGTTAGGATTTCTCAATCTAACCGATTAAGGTTGTAAGAGCATACCATCACCCTTCATTAGGGTTAGGTTTTCCCCTTATTAACAAATTAAGGATTCAAGATCATATTATCTAGAGTCAAATCCTAATTCATACTCCACTCATCTTAGGAGTATCAAAGCATGCTTATTAACATGATTATCACTTATATACAGGTTTCTCTCTTATCCTCATTAGGATGTCGATTGCACCATACTTTTATTAAGTTGGCTCAATTCTCCTCTTAAGGTACATTAGTTTACAACTATCAAATTGCATTAAATTCATTGCATCTTAATGTTGCATTGAGTTACAACTCACCATATACATTACTCAACCAGACACATTGGTTTGAGGTATTCCCACCATATCGGGCATCAAGATACATGTATGCCACCATATAATACCTAAGATGCACCCTTATCATCACGTCGATCATCTATATTGGGTGTGTGGTATAACAACATCACCATATCGGTTTTAGGGTATATCCCCTAGGTCCATATCGTGTACCCATGTCAGGTTAGTTATCACTTAGGTTTTATCATTCTCAAGTTGACCCCATATCATGTAAGAGCTAGATGTTGACCTCATATCGAGTATTAGCTGAATGCTTTGTGCCATATCGGGCACAAAGTGTGCACCATATCGGGCATAGGGTATATGCCTCATCATAGTATCGTTCAAGTAGCACATGCATAATACCATCTCGAGTTTCTATGTTGGATTACATATCGGGTTTCCATGTTGGTTGACATATTGGGTTACCATATCGAGTAGACCCTTATACTCATATTCTTTCATTCCTTTAATGGAATCAGTCCCAAAGATAAGCTAGATATCTAGTTGAGTGTTTCAAAACAATCCATCACAAATCGATACAGGTGTGTCGGGTTTCATGCCATCATCTAGGGTTTCAACACTATATTGTTTAAAGTGTGCACTTGACAACATATCGTCCATGAGGTATGGACTTGACTTCCTATCGTGCACAAGGTATATGTAGGTTTTACTCTTATCGTTCATGGGGTATTACTCATATCGTTCATGTGATATCACTCACCATTGTATCGAGTTACACTTCATCTTGGATTTCATATCGAGTTTCTCATCACCATCTAGGGTTTCAACCCATATCGGGTTAGAGTATAGTCCTAAGACCATATCGTGTAGGAGGTAAATATTTGACCCTACATCATGCTTATGGTATGTATATATTTCAATCATATCGCCCATGAGGTATACACTCCTCACCATATCGGGTGTATGGTGTACTCATCTCAACATGTCAGGTTACTTATCCTCTAGGGTTTTGCTATATCGGGTTTGAGTTCTTGCTTGGCTCCCTATCGTGCATAGGGTACATGACTTGATCTCATATTGGGCACATAGTGTTTGTTTAACAACATATCGTGCACAAGGTGTGCATTTCATGATCATAACGTGCAAGAGGTACCTACTCATTACCATATCAGGTTAAGAGTGTGTTCACTCCATCATATCGGGTTAGAGGTGCTTCAACCCATATCGGGTTGGACTTTGATGATGACATCATCATCAACATCTTGATTCTTGTTCTTACTGTTCTAGATCATGGAGAATAGTCCTAAGATACTTTTCAAACTCAAAGGCACATCAATTAATCAAAGGAATTTGAAATTGAAAGTAGATCATCAAGTTCAACAATATTGAAGGTGAATAATAACATAGTTGGGTTCAAGTTATATAACCCGCCTCATGAACAACTTCAAAGCTCCAAGATCCAAAGCTTCACGTTCCTTAGGTTGAATATGAGCTTATCTAAGGTCCAAGGCTCGTTCAATTCCTCCATGTACAAGAAATCACAATAGTTAAGAACTTGGTGAAGAAGAAAAGAGAGGAATATATATAACCCAAAATCATACTTCAACCAAGGTTGAGGATGACCATGGCCTTACCTTAAGCTTGGTGCTCGATCTTCCCTTGCTCCTTGAGCTACTATGCACGATATATAAGTGTCATGCACGATATCTCCAAGAAAGAAAGTTGTGGGGTTCACAAACTTCCATAAGTAGGTGGAAGGAAAGGTATATATACTTGGGTTCATGAGAGAAGGTGTATTAGAAGTGTCTTCACCATATGCTACTAGGTGACACGTGGCCATGCATGGTTGACACATGTCTATGCATGCACACACACTTATATTGACATGCAAAAGTCTAGAGGATAATCTAGGGATAATATCTCGACCATTCCTTATCTTGTTGGATAAGATATTTCATCTTTATCTCACAAATAAAGCAAACCGACACACTTTTAGCAAGGAGCATCTAACTCGTCATGGATTACCTCCCTGAGGTGCTTAGGTCGTCATGGCCTTTGCCAAGAGTCTACAAACTGATAGGAGTCTCCCTCTATGGCCTCTTGGCTGATAGGGACTCCCATTCTAAGTCTACAACTCGATATAGCTCATACAAAGATTTCAACTATACAACTTTCATGGTCTTTTCATCACTAAGAGTACCATCACTCAAAGATGGTTCAATCATGGCGTCTTCTTCTTTATCTCTCCCCTAAATGATACATATAGGGAGTAGGGACACACTAGAGGTGGTAATTTGCATATCAACCCTATATTTTGGGTAATTTACAATTTGTACCAAAATTGTTACACAAGGCACTAACATTATTCAAACAAGCTCAATACTTGGAATTTAGGCTTTCCACAAGATACCACTTAGCATCATTTTTCTCTCTTATGATATTTAAAACACTTAGGACACATTCAACTTGTGACATATTACAATGTAACCCCTCATCTTGGGTAAATTGCACTTTTCACTCAGACTATCATATAATGCACACACAAATAGTTAGCAATTAAGTTCACACTTGAAAATAAACTTCACAAAGAGTCTTAATTACTTTTCAAAAGATTAGAACAAGTTTGTAAATAACTTGCTTAAGCAAAACTTCTAGGGTTAAACCATAACCCAGGTCAGGGCTGTTACAATTATAAACCCCTAACAAGTATTTCGTCTCTGAAATCCCGAATGAAGGAAGACAACTGTTATTCATGCATCATATCATCAAGTCTCCACATAACATCTTGATGTCCTGGAGATGCCATAGAACTTTGACCAGTACAAAGTCCTCTCACATAGGGTCATCATAAAATCCGTCACATAGGATACATACTCAACTGTCCTTTTCATTAAGGACTGTAGTATCAATTTTGTGTCGGGTAACACTTTCTAAGTCAGAATAGTACTATTCACACTTTGAATAATTCAGGTGTCAAACCTCATCGATTCTTCATCTTCTCAGCTTACATCTCTTATGTAATAAGATTCTTGACTCTGGGGAGTTTACCATACCCCCTTACTTAGTTTAGCATTTCTTCTTCATGGGAAGACTAAAATTTTATTCTATCACTCATTTGGGACTACACGTCTTATCATACTTCTATTGTGCCATTTTAATCTGCTGACAAAATACTAAACTTTCTTATGACTTATACCAACTATCCGTTAGCTGTTTATTTTCTTGTCATAAAGAGAGGCTACTTATCAAAGAAGAACTTATCTCAGAGGTATCTCTAGGTGTCATGTATAAACTGCCTCAACAGATCTAGATAGGGATATTCTACGGAATTATTTTTAGCTTGATAAGCTTTTTCTCAAAACGATTCTATAATTGTTCCTTCAATTGATACATCCTTAATGATGTTATGTTTATGCAAAGCATAAACCCCTAACATATGATACCCATACTATAATTATCTCTAAGTTGACCCTTCTAGGTAACCAAACATTATTCATCTTATCAGGAGTCATGTTCTCATTTTCTTATATCATTGAAAGTTCTTGGATACTAGGATTCTTTTCCTTGGTGCCATGATATGTGTCAAAACACATCACATCCTCATCATTTCCATCTCTCTGTTGTTATTACCAAAGCCAAACATATAAAAGGATTTTCCTTTCATCTTGGGACATTTCTTATCGTATATAACTTTATCTTGGAACCAGAGTCCAAGACGAAATGATACTTTTCTAAGTATCCATCAAAAGAACACTTCTAACTCATGCACATCAAGTGTCATAAGACTTACTTAATTATAATTTCCCCATAAGGAAAGAACATATGGAAACATATTCCTCTTATCACCCCATCACCACTCAGGGTTGTCTACCAAAGAAAGAAGATTATCATCTTCTTTGATTATTGCATGAACTTTCAACTGTTCATGAGTCATTTTCTGACTTTATTTATTTCCTCATTATAGGAAAGATCTTCATTTCACACATTCTTTATTGAATAGGGATCATCTCCCTTGTTCCCTTTCTCTTATCATGATGATTGTACTTTTTACTTCCTCATACACACAGACTGGTTTAAGATAAACTCAGTTTCTATTTCATTACAGTTAGGATGAGATAGAAATATCAAATATCCATGCCATATTTTCAATTTCACTATGCTCTTTAGATTGTCTCAAAATGATTACTTGATTAGAATAATAAAAAAGATAGCAATCTAAGAGTCCCATACTTACCTTGCCTTCAATAGTTGAATACCTGGCCAGGGTATAAAGTACTGAGATTAGGTAGTATGCACATTGTTTAATATCATATACCTTACTTTTCATATCATCCAAAACATAAGACTTAGCATCCCTGGATTTTCTCCAGGCATCACTTTTACACCTCATCCTTTTTCACACAGATAAAAGAAATCATAAAGCACATTAAAGATTACTGAATAGAATGTAGGTTCTCATCTTCCTTCTGTCCTCATAGGACTAATCAAAGGAAGATCAACAACAACTACTTTCTCATACTTAACAGATAAAATCATAAAATGGCATATTAGAATGATACAATTTCATCTGACCTGTCTCAATTTGTGGATTGATTACTGTCTCAGGTTGATTCATTGCATAGAATCTTGTTGTTGCCTGATTCCAATGTTGTGCTCTATCGTTTGGTGCAGATGGACCTACTCGGGATGCCTGTCCACGTTCTTGTGTGCCACTACTAAACCATTGCCTTTGAGAGTCTTGTTGACTCTGCCTTGGTGGTTGGGTCATTCCCTTCTTTCTATTCGGATAAAAGGATCTAATATGCCCAACCTGTCTACATTTATGACATTTCTTATATGCACTTCCTGGTCTTGCCGACCTTATTACCGATGTAGAAGCTAAATCAAGAATCCTAACTGGTCCTTTGCCTTCTCTTGGTAGCCACTGCCTTGGTGCATTAGACGTTTGTTGCATTGGTGGCACCAAAAATTTCCCTTTTTAGAACTACTAGGCATCTGTTCCCGTGTTTGGACATATCTTTTCTTAATTCCTACCTCATTATCCTTTTCTGGACAGTCCTTTATAAAATGTCCTGGTTGCCTACACCTGTAGCAAACTTTGTTTCTGTGTCGTAACCTAATTCTCTTGACATTTTCCACTGCTCCAACATAACTATATTGATCAGAAATCTTGTTAGAGCCCAAAATTTCATCATTAGGAACTGATAATCTAGGTTGTGTTGCTAATATCTGATCCACTATATGCATCACTATTGTCCCAACCTACCCAACAATAGCATAAAAAGTAGGGTTCTCTATCATGATTGGATCAACCTGGGGATTCTTAGGCAGTCGTTCTTCTCTCGCCTGATCCCTTGCACATTCTCTTGGTGCAACAACATTGCTTTCAGCAATGTGTCCCTCGTGTTCTTCAGACATCCTTATGCTTTACTCTATCTTCTGCATAAGCATAAGTCACTATAAGATATACTGGAGGACACTAGAACAAACTCAACACCTTAGTCCTATGTCTCTATAGACTCAGCGAATCTTAAGCTCTGATACTAAAACTTTGTGATGACCATAAATCAAATCAAGTCATCACCAATAATAATTACAGAATAATCATAAACAATGGATTAACAAAAATCACTAAGAATTAAAACTATTTTGCAAGGAGATCCAATACCAGGAAACTCTCACTAAGAGATCCAATTCTTATATATATCATGATTCACATAGTACATGCGCTATATCATCTCATCTCGAGGACAACATATAACAATTTCTCTGTCAAAACATATACTGAAGCAACATAAAACCTTGAGGCATACAAGCCAAAATCTCAGATAGTTTATGAAACCATTATATACTGACTCCAAGGACCTGAGAGTACAAAGACGACACATAGAACTTCTATCTACAAGACATGATAGACAGTACACTCAACCTGAACTGTTACTGTTGTCCCAACTGTTGTTCTCCCTCTACAGAAAGGTCTCTACCTCCTCGTGCACGTCCACCTAAAAATTGTAGATCCCACAGGGTGAGACAATTGTCCCAGCGAGAGATATGACTCTTCACCGACAATATTATTATCACAGGTAAACAGTATAAAATTGAGCAGATGTTCTTTTCATATTAACAAGCAAGATTAATCACTATTTTAAGCAGAACATAGTAATCTCTTTTTGTAAAATAATGCATCTATCTATGGTAGAGAAATAAATCATCTATTCACTTTATAAGGAATATAAAGAAACATGAATAACATCTATCCAACTAAGATGTATAAAAGGAGTGTACATCAACCAATGTCTTTCCGTATTCGATCATTAAGCAAATACGCTACACGAGTGATTAATATTACAATCACACTTATGACCTGAGGAGATGAAGTATATTGTTCATGCTCCAACTGGCCACTAGTAAGTCGAAATCAGTACCATACAAGGTCAATGGCAGAGCCGACTGTCAAGACCTCACCTGTCTCGGTCAGTATGAGACCACTTAGATTTAGCAGGACATCTCATGTCAGCTGCTGGTAGGACATATCGTGTCATCTGTAAATAGCATGTCGGGGTATAGCGACATCTTCGCTATAGAGTTACGGCTGTAGCATGTACTCTCTTCGGGAGAAGACCACGTTACTTTCCCAGATTATAAGCATAAGGAAAATTAAATATCAATTCCTCTCCTAGTCGGGAGATTTTATACTTCAATCCCGATACCACACAGAATGAAGAAGGATTTTACACATCAATTCCTCATTTGGTCAGGAGATTCACATCATCCCGTGATAAATAAGGAAGGTGTGACATCGATTCTTCATTGGGACGTATGGATATACTTCGTCATTCACCCCCACATATTCAAAAATACGCTCTCCGAGTTAAACTCATTTCACCATCAACATTTTTTGACACTGAATGGATCTATGGTCAGGGCACTACATGATGAGATTTAACTTGATTAATTAGGTACATTACAATATTCTTTTAGCATCAACCAAGTTTCAAATATGAATTATAACAGATGCTATAAAGAAAGGTGTAGTACTTTTAAGATCTTTGGAACACTTTGAATGTATAACATTCGAGATCTTAGTCCCTTATCACAATACTGGGAATTCTCATCCTTTCACACCATCATCATCATGATTACTGGATTTGGGTATTCAAACCCTTAGATCATCACTAAGCATTGTTACCTCTGTAACATGTAACTATTACCTCTAGGTCCTCAGACCAAGGTGTTCAACACATTTGTTGTACAAATATTTCACATAGCTCACATGGTACAATAAATATCTCATCACCTCTCACTAGGCAACAATTATCTTTTAAGCTATTAGACTGTATAATCATTATACTTGTTGTACATATATTTAACATGGCTCACAAGGCTCATTTAAATCTGTACCATATAGAACATCATAGCTCATACCTGGCTATGTTCATCATCTCGTGATTCTTGAATAGTTTGCATTTCATGATAAAACTCTAACAATATATGTCATCACTATGCAATTCAAGAGAAATACATCCTTCCCATTATTAGGGTTAGGATTGCCAATTTTAACCAAATAGGGTTTCAAATTCACATCATCACTATGTGATATAAGAGAAATACATCCTTCCCATTATTAGGGTTAGGATTTCTCAATCTAACCGATGAAGGTTGTAAGAGCATACCATCACCCTTCATTAGGGTTAGGTTTTCCCCTTATTAACACATTGAGGATTCAAGATCATTTTATCTAGAGTCAAATCCTAATTCGTACTCCACTCATCTTAGGAGTATCAAAGCATGCTTATTAACATGATTATCACTTATATACATGTTTCTCTCTTATCCTCATTAGGATGTTGATTGTACTATACTTTTATTAAGTTGGCTCAATTCTCCTTTTAAGGTGCATTAAACACTACTACAGAAAATGCTTTTTACAAGGGGAAAAACACAACAGTTCTGTTGATTGTGTTGTAGTTAGCATATTTTTTACAACAAGTCTATTTGTATGTTGTGAATTATATATTTTATACAACAGAAGTTATATACAACGGGCCAAGCCCGTTGTAGTATATATGATACTACAACATGTGCTAAATTATTGTAATAGACTGTAATATCACAACATACTCAAACCCGTTGTAAAAGATCATAATTACACAACATGCTCTAACCCGTTGTAATAGTCACATATGCTAACTTGTTGTAATAGATCATCATTACACAACATACTCTAAACCGTTGTAAAAGATCATAATTACACAACATGTTCTAACCCATTGTAATAGTCATGTATGTTAACCCGTTGTAATAGACCATCATTACACAAAAAAATCTAACCCGTTGTAAAAGATCATAATTACACAACATGCTCTACCCGTTGTAATAGTCACATATGTTAACCCGTTGTAATAGACCATCATTACACAACATACTATAACCCATTGTAGTATACTATAATTACACAACAGGATTTCACCTATTGTAATAGTTACCCGTTGTAATATACCACAATCACACAACATGTTTGCAAGTCATTTGTTGTATATGTACAACAAAGAATATTTGTGTTGCATAAAATGAAACGAGTTCATCAATTTTAGACGTGTCTTACTTTCACGTGGTCTCAAGTTCAAAATCTTGTGTCTAGATGTATTTTCCTTTTATCTTAACATGTTATATACAACACCCCTATTACAACAGGTGTGTTCAATGATCTACAACATGTATTAACTATTGTATAAAATACATATATTACAAAATGCACAACATCTGTTGTATAAAGAACCCCCCATAAGACCACACGATCTAATACAACAGTTGACACCCGTTGTAAAATGGAAAAATGAACTGTTGTAAAAACTATTTTTTATAGTAGTGAAATTCATTTCATCTTAATGTTGCATTGAGTTACAACTCACCATATACATCACTCAACCAGACACATTGGTTTGAGGTATTCCCACCATATCGGGCATCAAGATACATGCATGCCACCATATTATACCTAAGATGCACCCTTATCATCATGTCGGGAATCTATATCGGGTATGTTGTATAACCACATCACCATATCAATTTTAGGGTATGTCCCATAGTTCCATATCGTGTACCCATGTCAAGTTAGTTATCACTTAGGTTTTATCATTCTCAACTTGACCCCATATCGTGTAAGAGCTAGATGATTGACCTCATATCGGGTATAAGCTGAATGCTTGGTGCCATATCAGGCACAAAGTGTGCACCATGTCGGGCATAGGGTATATGCCTCATCATAGCATCGTTCAAGTAGTACATGCATAATACCATCTGGGGTTTCTATGTTGGATTCCATATCAGGATTCCATGTTGGTTGACATATCGGGTAGACCCTTATATTCATATTCTTTCATTCCTTCAATGGAATCAGTCCCAAAGATAAGCTAGATATCTAGTTGAGTGTTTCAAAACAACCCATCACAAATTGATAGAGGTGTGTCGGGTTTCATGCCATCATCTAGGGTTTGAACACTATATCGGTTAAAGTGTGCACTTGACAACATATCGTCCATGAGGTATGGACTTGACTTCCTATCGTGCACAAGGTATATGTAGGTTTTACTCTTATCGCTCATGGGGTATTACTCATATCGTTCATGTGGTATCACTCACCTATGTATCGAGTTACACTTCATCTTGGATTTCATATCAAGTTTCTCATCACCATTTAGGGTTTCAACCCATATCGGGTTAGAGTATAGTCCTAACACCGTATCGTATAGGAGGTAAATACTTGACCCTACATCATGCTTATGGTATGTATATATTTCACTCATATCTCCCATGAGGTATACACTCCTCACCATATCGAGTGTATGGTGTACTCATCTCAACATGTCGAGTTACTTATCCTCTAGGGTTTTGCTATATCAGGTTTGAGTTCTTGCTTGGCTCTCTATCGTGCATAGGGTACATGACTTGATCTCATATTGGGCACATAGTGTTTGTTTAACAACATATCGTGCACAAGGTGTGCATTTCATGATCATAACGTGTAAGAGGTACCTACTCATTACCATATCGTGTTAATAGTGTGTTCACTCCATCATATTGGGTTAGAGGTGCTTCAACCCATATCGGGTTGGACTTTGATGATGTCATCATCATCAACCTCTAGATTCTTGTTCTTATTGTTCTAAATCATGGACAACAGTCCTAAGATACTTTTGAAACTCAAAGGCACATCAATTAATCAAATGAATTTGAAATTGAAAGTAGATCATCAAGTTCAACAATATTGAAGGTGAATACTAACATAGTTGGGTTCAAGTTATATAACCCGCCTTATGAACAACTTCAAAGATCCAAGCTCCAAAGCTTCACGTTCCTTAGGTTGAAGATGAGCTTATCCAAGGTCCAAGGCTCGTTTACAACTCCTCCATATACAAGAAATCACCATAGTTAAGAACTTGGTGAAGAAGAAAAGAGAGGAATATCTATAACCCGAAATCATACTTCAACCAAGGTTCAAGATGACCATGGCCTTACCTTAAGCTTGGTTCTCGATCTTCCCTTGCTCCTTGGGCTACTATGCACGATATCTATGTGGTATGCATGATATCTCCAAGAAAGAAAGTTGTGGGGTTCGTAAACTTCCATAAGTAGGTGGAAGGAAAGGTATATATACTTGGGTTCATGAGAGAAGGTGTATTAGAGGTGTCTTCAGCATATTCTACTAGGTGACACGTGGCCATGCATGGTTGACACATGTCCATGCATGCACACACACTTATCTTGACATGCAAAAGTCTAGAGGATAATCTAGGGATAATATCTTGGCCATTCCTTATCTTGTTTGATAATATATTTCATCTTTATCTCACAAATAAAGCAAACCGATACACTTTTAGCAAGGAACATCTAATTTGTCATGGATTACCTCCCTGAGGTGCATAGGTTGTCATGGCCTTTGCCAAGAGTCCACAAACCTATAAGAGTCTCCCTCTATGGCCTCTTGGCCGATAGGGACTCCCATCTTAGTCTACAACTCGATATAGCTCATACAAAGATTTCAACTATACAACTTTCATGGTCTTTTCATCACTAAGAGTACCATCACTCAAAGTTGGTTCAATCATGGCATCTCCTTCTTTCTCTCTCCTATAAATGATACATAGAGGGAGTAGGGACACACTAGAGGTGGTAATTTGCATATCAACCCTATATTTTGGGTAATTTATAATTTGTACCAAAACTGGTACACAAGGCACTAGCATTATTCAAACAAGCTCAATACTTGGAATTTAGGCTTTCCACAAGCCACCACTTAGCATCATTTTCTCTCTTATGATATTTAAAACACTTAGGACACATTCAACTTGTGACATATTGCAATGTAACCCCTCATCTTGGTAAATTGCACTTTTCACTCAGAGTATCATATAATGCACAAGTTTGCAATTAAATTCACACTTGAAAATAAACTTCACAAAGAGTCTTAATTACTTTTCAAAATATTAGAACAAGTTTATAAATAACTTGCTTAAGCAAAACTTCTAGGGTTAAGCCATAACCCAGGTCAGGGCTGTTACAGAACTGTTCACTCCTGTGATAGGGTTTAGGGTGACGACCCTATTGTGTGGAAAGTTGCGACCTCTCCCTTTACTAGGGGACCACTGTGAGTGAACTTGTGCTCTTGACTAAAAAAATTTGATCTCTGTGGTGACTATGTTGGTATGTATGTCCTGAGGGCCAATCATGGGATGATTGATTGGATACATTAAGATTGATTTAAAAAGCATCAAAGGCAAGTTTCCAATTCTTTCTGGTTTAGTCATATGAGATAATGATAGAACATATTGAATGTCTAGAGAATGCCAATACTCAATGACGTATGCTTTTAGGTTCAGGACCTGAATGATGAGATCATACATATGCTAAGAGTTTGTACATTCTTATTATGTCCCAAGTCGGATGTCATTATGGAAGGTTGATAGACTACAATGACACACAAGACTATATTGTGGTGTTGGTTGATGACAGAATCTCGTTAGTCATGATATGGAGATATCAAATCAAACACATAGGTACTTGTTAGAGAACAAGTATACCAGACAGACCCACTGTGAGTTTGACACATGGAACCATGACATGGTAGTCATAGTCAGTTCTCATAGTGATGGTGGTGAATGTGATTCTTTGACCTAAAATCATTACACTCAACACATGTCATTGGGTACACTTTGACATCATCAAACACAGTGCTAAAACATGGGTTGTTATAAAGGTGATGATTGGGTGGCTTTGACACATGGGGTTTTTGAGGGGTGAGTGATAGATATGGGATTTGTCCCTCCTGAGGGAGTTTGATATCCATGGCCACTTGATGAGTAGGATTGAGATAGGCATGTACGCATGTGTGAATCACTATGTGATATTGATGTCATACATATCTCCTCCAATCTACTCTGAGATCAAGAAAGTGAATAAATGTTGAAAGGATGACTGTTCCATGCCTTGAGTTCATTCGGGATATCAGTGACAAAGGAATTATACATTCACTGTAACACCATTCACAGATTGTAGGATTGAAAGTTGTTCTCCAACTTTCTATTTCACTTGGGTAGAACTGATGTGCGACTAGGAACCACTCTTTGCTTGTGAAGTCATAAGTGTTATGGACTTTCACTGCCAACGTGAAATGGACCTGCAAGGTCACACACATAGGATTTAACCTGGAAGAGGATTTTATCCACAAATGATATTTAGATTGATTACTAAAGGAGTTTAGTAGTTCAATTAAACACTCAATCAATTGATAGCTCAAAATCATAGTGTTCAAGGTGTTGGACCGATTGATTGGAGTATCAGATTGATTGAAACTACGATTGACTGATTTTGCACAGTCTGCTGCCCCAACCGATCGACTCATGGGATGAACCGATCGGCTCAGGTTGGTGAACTGATCGGCTCAACTGGTGAGACGATCGACTCATGTGTCATGAGACGATTGGCTCAATTGTTGAACCAGTCGATTCATGTGACCAACCGAGATCGTTTGGAAAGACAGAAGACTATTTTGTTTCACTTGTACAAATTCGATTTGGACAAGGATTAATATTTGATTAACCGGAAACAAATTTGAAAGTCAATTTGAGTTGGATCAGGACTATGAACCGATCGGTTCGAAGCTCCAGCCGATTGGCTCAGAGCCCCAGACGACCGGCTCAGGTCCCAAATGACCGGCTCAGGACCTGAAACAATCGTTTCAGGGTGTGGACCGATCGGTTCAGCTGGCGCAAGTTGGTTGTTTTGTAGAAAATCTCGAACCCTTCTATTCCTGTTTAATCCCGCATTGCCCGGGGTAGAGAACCCTGTCCCATGACCCTCCTATATATAGGGGTATTGGGGGCTTCTCAGGTATAACAACTCAGAACACCAGTTGCTCTGCAAATTTGTCTTTCTCTCTGGTTTTAGTAACCGAGAGAGAGCCCGAGCAAGTACTACCCGATAAGGGAGGCACATCAAGGGAAAGACAACTGCAAAAAAGCGACTGGTGGCAGGAGAGTGTGTTGGTGACTAGTACGTCGACAGGAGGGTGCGACTCCTTCCAATTCCTTGTGGGACAAGGAGATCGGAGTTCCAGGTGGTCCGTGTAGACTACTTCAGAGGCGGGAGACTTCTGCCGCTCGGAGGACAGCTGTCAATCCCGACAGTCCCGGTGAGAGCAGGAGCTGCACAGACACCGTCCAAAACTGAAGGTGAAGACCACGCAAGCCGTGAGGTAACGTCGTCGAGCAAGCCTCGGGATAAGGTATGCCTCTATAAACCATCCTTCCTATTGTATAGACATTGGCGCGATTCCTTATTCTGGGTTTTGGAGGAGAAAAATTTTGTTTCCGCTGCCTTCTCTGCCTCCCCTAAAACCCAACAGTGGTATCAGAGCCACGTCAACTGCTCTATACTTTAGGATTATCGATGTGATCGATTTTAGTTTGTCGCCTTTACTTATTGCATATGATGTGAATAATATTGGCTTTATGCATGTCCAATCCTAAATCCACAAATCCCAATATACATATATGATATGTAATATAAATGCACTCGATATGCGTCACCCTTAAACAAGTTTTGTGGTGGATGTATAATGTGGTTATGGCCAATAAACCCTATGTGTGTGCTTGGTTGAATGTGGTTGCTTGCATCTTGGTCTGTGCACCAATTCCCTATCTCCTACTCCTGATGTAACTCAAGATAACTCAAGATTTCTTTCCTACATTTGCTCCCCCCAAATGTAACTCGGGGTTTCCCTATTCAAATATAAAATAGGATAGATCTTTTTATTTCCTGTTATGTCAAAGAACAACGGACATCTGACGACGATTGAGACGATCAGTTCAAGGCGTGAACCGATCGGTTGGTGATCCAGACGACCAGTTCGAGGAGCGAGACGATCAGGTGGCGGCCATGAGGAGATGCACGACGACCAGGCAAATCGATCGGTTGGAGGAGCCAACCGATCGGCTGGTAGCACCCAACCGACCGGCCTGATGGCGAGCCGATCAATCATGGAGATGAGTTGATCAAACCCAGAATGGAAAAGCACATAGTGATTCCTCTTGGATCGAGGAATCATATTAGGATGACAATAATCATCGCTTTTATCATTTCACATGTTTTCTATGGGATATAGCATGTATATGATACGTACTATGTATTGTGGTGATTGGATATGTATATGTACCTATAAAGCCAAATCCCTCATTAAAGATTAAAGTTTTAGATGCCTTCCAAATGCGACACACGTGAAAAGCTTGATCGGCCAAGTGTGGGCACGCCCTAGCGTGGTGCACCGTCTATCTCGTGGAAGCGTGAAGGATGAATATGTGAGTCTGCCCTAGCAGGGTGCATATTCATTGTGTTGGCTTTGGGTCAGACTTAACAAGGTGACCTAGATAGGATCTAGCACCTTGAGGCATGGAGGTGATCATGGAAAGGAGTTGGATATGACATCTTTCAAGAGTTGCATATGATGCAATTGGCAAGAGTTGCCTACCTGGAAGATCTAAGTTGTGGGTGACAACCCTAGCTGGTCCATGGCTTAGAGGATTTCAGGATCTTGACCCACTAGAAGGTTGTACGACGCAATCTTCTGAATTGATGGTGAGGCTATCAATTTGAACAAAAATAGTGGGAGCGATAATTAATTAAAGCCCTAATTATATCGTCAAACTTTCAAATCAATCAAACAAGTCAAAATTGAGTTTTGGACTAAACTGCATATATTTCCTTTTGTAGTACAAATGACAACAAATAACAATCACTTTTCGTTGCGATGGGTCCTTAAAAAGGACAAGCTGAATGAGACTACCTTCCACGACTGGTTTAGGACATTGAGAATTGTTCTCACTCAAGAGAAAAAGCTCTATGTCCTGGATACTCCAATTCCAGAGGAACCTGCTCCTACCGCACCAAAGACAGAAAGGGATGCTTATAAGAAGCATTATGATGATGCCATTGATGCAAAGTGCTTGATGTTGTGCTCCATGAACCACGAGTTGCAGAGATAACATGAGAACATGGGTGTCATTGAGATGATTCAGCATCTCAAGAACATGTATGAAGATCAAGCACGACAAGAGAGATATGATGTCTCCAGGGTGCTATTCAAGTGTGTCATGACATAAGGAGATCCAGTTGGTCCTCACACGCTCAAGATGATTGGGTATGTGGAGAACCTGATGAGACTGGGATTTCCCTTGAGCCACGAGTTGGCTACTGACGTGATACTGCAATCGTTGCCAGAATCCTACAGTCAGTTTGTGATGAGCTACAACATGAACAACTTTGACAAGCCGTTGATAGAGTTGTTGGGCATGTTGAGGACAGCCGAGACATAGATGAAGAAGGACAAGCCTAAGACTGTGATGATGATCAACAACAAGAAAGGCAAGTCCAAGCGCAAGGGCAAGGGCAAAGTTAAGAAGGGTTCTGATGCTAGCCAGGAGCCCAATGCGTTTTCAGCTCTCAAGGCCAAGGGAGGCGTGACCAAGAGAGGCAATTGCCACCATTGTCAAAAGCCAGGACATTGGAAAAGGAATTGTCCACTCTATCTAAAAGAACTAAAGAAAAAGGAGGTGACAGACGTCTCTACCTGAAGGTGTCATGAAATAAACTTGTAACGCTTTTTGAGGTATATGATACCAAGATATAAAGTGTAAAGCACTCAATAAATGGGGCAAGTGTTGTCGCCATAGATAGGAGTACTTTAGTTTATTTTCAACCTTAAAGGCATGTAATAGAGTTATGAACTGCTATTTCATATTTGCCAATGGATAGAAACACATTATTTTTGCATATTGTATGACAATGATAACAATTAATAAAGTTGATGTTTCAATTCCAAAAGATATGATCTTTATGACAATGCCTTGTTTATCTTGTGGTACTTGGTATGCATAAGATAAAATGATACCTAAAGGTTATTGATAACTCAAACAATTAAATTAGCATAAAATATGAGAAATTCATTTCTAGTTTCCATATGATGGATAAATCTAGACTCTTTTGGTTAGAGAACCAGTAAGAGGCATGAATCTCTTAGACATGATTAATCAATCTTCACTAAGGTAGTGGGAGAATGATTATCCTATTAGGTATAATACATGTGATGTATTTATATAACTATTAGAGTTAATGCTAATACTTCAAATGGTGTTTAGATAAATACCAATATGAATATCTTGAAGAGTTCAAGAATATCAGAGATGAAGTACATATTTGGTAAAGTGTTAATTCTTGATAAGATCAATGAATGAAATACTTGAACCAAATGTTTGAGAACCTTGTGAGTGATTATGATAGTGTATCATAGTGAACTCATGATTAAGGTATGGTGATGTCTAAATCAACAAGGAGTCATACTCTAAGGAGTTAAAGGATGATTATCAAATAACTAATTTCTTCTTAAATAAAGAATACCCCACACTAATAAAGGACATTAAGAATAACAAAGGGTTTCGAGTTCTTATATCCTTGACAGATACACCTCGATTATCTATGTGATGAGTTGGTCATGTGATGAATCAACTATCTAGATAAATATGAGGAACCCAATTTTGAGTTATGGTTTATGACCGTTACATCCTAAATGACTTCCATGTGAACCATAAGGTATGACCTTGATGGTAGCACCCATTGGGATAAAATCTATAAGTACGAATGAGTCTTAAGCGTTAAGACACATGCATAACATTTTGAGAAGGATGATGCTTGTTGATTGCAACTTAATGACTAAGAGATTTGCATACAGATACTAAAACTGCATTCCTATAAGGAATAAGACAAGGATGTGTACGTGACACAACCTATAAGGTTTATGAATCCATTAATGCAAATGAAGTCTATAAGTTACAATGGACTAATCGATGTGATTGATTAAGTACAAGCAACTCAGAGCTGGATCTTTACTTTGATGATATGGTCAAAGGGTTTGACTGATATGTCAAAAATAAAGAAGAGATCTGTGATTTAGTGGGAGCGTATTCACATTCCACCTGTTGATGTGAAATGAGATGTTCTAGAATGGAAATCCAAAGTGGAAATTATCTTTAGGGAAGATAGAGACATTTCCTATGTGATAGGAATAGAGATCTATAGAGATAGTTCTCGAAAACCTCTTGACCTCTAAAGAGAAATCATACATTGGCAATCTATACTGAAGGGTTCAGTGTGTACAAATTCAGTGGGAGAAAACTTGTCCATATTACATGGAGTTAGTATCCCAATGCCAAGTGTCTAATTCTTATGAAGAATGGGAACACTAATAATAGATATGGATCTATCATGTATGTAATCATCCCACCATCTTGCATGTATTGGACATAGCAAGAATAAAATGCATTCATCATCTTGTATGTGAGACATGGCAATATGATGTACTCATCCTGGTAACTCGTGTGTGGGACATGACGAGTGGATGTCTGTCTAGTTCCAGTAAGGGTTACTGGAATACCATAAGAACTTGATAAGTACTTGAGAAGTACTAGTTCTATGGAAATAAGGAAGGGTTCATTGTAAAGAGTTACACTAATGCGAACTTCCGAAAAGGACAGAAAATTAATCATAATATATATATATATATATATATATATATATATATATATATATATATATATATATATATATATATATATATGGGTTATATAAAAGTGAATGTTTGTTGATAAATGGAAACGTTCCAATAAAGCTGTTTCAAAAAGGAAATGCCGAGTATCTATCTGTTAGAGAACAACAGTGGATACTATATGGATCTGGAAGTTCATGAGATGAACTTATAGATATTTCGGTCATTGATGACAAGTAAGGAGTACTTGGTCATGCAATGTGGCTAAAGGTTAGCAAAGGAATACTAGATCACATATTACGACAACTCCATCTCATACGTATGACGTACAACGAAGAGATGAGAGACATGCAGTTAATACCGACTTTAGCAAGGTGTTGTCATAACTCACTATGTTAGCACTAGAGCACAATAACATGTGGGACATGTTTGAAGATCACTAAGAATATGATTGAAGGGTGATTGGCTCACAGTGCAAGTGGGAGTCTGTTGGTATGTATGCCCTGAGAGCCAATCATGGGATTATTGGTGGGATACATTAAGATTGATTTGATAAGCATCAAAGGCAAGCTTCTAATTCTTTCTAGTTCAGTCATATGAGATAATAATAGAACAAATTGAATGTCTAGAGAATGACAATACTCAATGACGTATGGTTTCAGGTTCAGGACCTGAACGATGAGATCATACATATGATAAGAGTTTGTACATTCTTATTATGTCCCTAGTCAGATGTCATTGTGGAAGGTTGATAGACAACAATGACACACAAGACTAGATTGTGGTGTTGGTTGATGACAAAATCTCGTTACTCATGATATGGAGATATCAAACCAAACACATAGGTACTTGTTAGAGAACAAGTATACCAGACAGACCCACCGTGAGTTTGACACATGGAACCATGACATGGTAGTCATAGTCAGTTCTCACAGTGATGGTGGTGAATGTGATTCTTTGACCTGAAATCACTACACTCAACACATGTCATTGGGTACACTTTGACATCATCAAATGCAGTCCTGAAACATGGGTTGTTATAAAGGTGATGATTGGGTGGCTTTGACACATGGGGCTTTTGAGGGGTGAGTGATAGATATGGGATTTGTCCCTCCTGAGGGAGTTTGATATCCATGGCCACTTGATGAGTAGGATTGAGATAGGCATGTACGCATGTGTGAATCACTATGTGATATTGATGTCATACATATCTCCTCCAATCTACTCTGAGATCAAGAAAGTGAATAAATGTTGAAAGGATGACTGTTCCATGCCTTGAGTTCATTCGGGATATCAGTGACAAAGGAATTATACATTCACTGTAACACCATTCACAGATTGTAGGATTGAAAGTTGTTCTCCAACTTTCTATTTTACTTGGGTAGAACTGATGTGTGACTAGGAACCACTCTTTGCTTGTGAAGTCATAAGTGTTATGGACTTTCACTGCCAACGTGAAATGGACCTGCAAGGTCACACACATAGGATTTAACCTGGAAGAGGATTTTATCCACAAATGATATTTAGATTGATTACTAAAGGAGTTTAGTAGTTCAATTAAACACTCAATCAATTGATAGCTCAAAATCATAGTGTTCAAGGTGTTGGACCGATTGATTGGAGTATCAGATTGATTGAAACTACGATTGACTGATTTTGCACAGTCTGCTGCCCCAACCGATCGACTCATGGGATGAACCGATCGGCTCAGGTTGGTGAACTGATCGGCTCAACTGGTGAGACGATCGACTCATGTGTCATGAGACGATTGGCTCAATTGTTGAACCAGTCGATTCATGTGACCAACCGAGATCGTTTGGAAAGACAGAAGACTATTTTGTTTCACTTGTACAAATTCGATTTGGACAAGGATTAATATTTGATTAACCGGAAACAAATTTGAAAGTCAATTTGAGTTGGATCAGGACTATGAACCGATCGGTTCGAAGCTCCAGCCGATTGGCTCAGAGCCCCAGACGACCGGCTCAGGTCCCAAATGACCGGCTCAGGACCTGAAACAATCGTTTCAGGGTGTGGACCGATCGGTTCAGCTGGCGCAAGTTGGTTGTTTTGTAGAAAATCTCGAACCCTTCTATTCCTGTTTAATCCCGCATTGCCCGGGGTAGAGAACCCTGTCCCATGACCCTCCTATATATAGGGGTATTGGGGGCTTCTCAGGTATAACAACTCAGAACACCAGTTGCTCTGCAAATTTGTCTTTCTCTCTGGTTTTAGTAACCGAGAGAGAGCCCGAGCAAGTACTACCCGATAAGGGAGGCACATCAAGGGAAAGACAACTGCAAAAAAGCGACTGGTGGCAGGAGAGTGTGTTGGTGACTAGTACGTCGACAGGAGGGTGCGACTCCTTCCAATTCCTTGTGGGACAAGGAGATCGGAGTTCCAGGTGGTCCGTGTAGACTACTTCAGAGGCGGGAGACTTCTGCCGCTCGGAGGACAGTTGTCAATCCCGACAGTCCCGGTGAGAGCAGGAGCTGCACAGACACCGTCCAAAACTGAAGGTGAAGACCACGCAAGCCGCGAGGTAACGTCATCGAGCAAGCCTCGGGATAAGGTATGCCTCTATAAACCATCCTTCCTATTGTATAGACATTGGCGCGATTCCTTATTCTGGGTTTTGGAGGAGAAAAATTTTATTTCCGCTGCCTTCTCTGCCTCCCCTAAAACCCAACAGTGGTATCAGAGCCACGTCAACTGCTCTATACTTTAGGATTATCGATGTGATCGATTTTAGTTTGTCGCCTTTACTTATTGCATATGATGTGAATAATATTGGCTTTATGCATGTCCAATCCTAAATCCACAAATCCCAATATACATATATGATATGTAATATAAATGCACTCGATATGCGTCACCCTTAAACAAGTTTTGTGGTGGATGTATAATGTGGTTATGGCCAATAAACCCTATGTGTGTGCTTGGTTGAATATGGTTGCTTGCATCTTGGTCTGTGCACCAATTCCCTATCTCCTACTCCTGATGTAACTCAAGATAACTCAAGATTTCTTTCCTACATTTGCTCCCCCCAAATGTAACTCGGGGTTTCCCTATTCAAATATAAAATAGGATAGATCTTTTTATTTCCTGTTATGTCAAAGAACAACGGACATCTGACGACGATTGAGACGATCAGTTCAAGGCGTGAACCGATCGGTTGGCGATCCAGACGACCAGTTCGAGGAGCGAGACGATCGGGTGGCGGCCATGAGGAGATGCACGACGACCAGGCAAACCGATCGGTTGGAGGAGCCAACCGATCGGCTGGTAGCACCCAACCGACCGGCCTGATGGCGAGCCGATCAATCATGGAGATGAGTTGATCAAACCCAGAATGGAAAAGCACATAGTGATTCCTCTTGGATCGAGGAATCATATTAGGATGACAATAATCATCGCTTTTATCATTTCACATGTTTTCTATGGGATATAGCATGTATATGATACGTACTATGTATTGTGGTGATTGGATATGTATATGTACCTATAAAGCCAAATCCCTCATTAAAGATTAAAGTTTTAGATGCCTTCCAAATGCGACACACGTGAAAAGCTTGATCGGCCAAGTGTGGGCACGCCCTAGCGTGGTGCACCGTCTATCTCGTGGAAGCGTGAAGGATGAATATGTGAGTCTGCCCTAGCAGGGTGCATATTCATTGTGTTGGCTTTGGGTCAGACTTAACAAGGTGACCTAGATAGGATCTAGCACCTTGAGGCATGGAGGTGATCATGGCAAGGAGTTGGATATGACATCTTTCAAGAGTTGCATATGATGCAATTGGCAAGATTTGCCTACCTGGAAGATCTAAGTTGTGGGTGACAACCCTAGCTGGTCCATGGCTTAGAGGATTTCAGGATCTTGACCCACTAGAAGGTTGTACGACGCAATCTTCTGAATTGATGGTGAGGCTATCAATTTGAACAAAAATAGTGGGAGCGATAATTAATTAAAGCCCTAATTATATCGTCAAACTTTCAAATCAATCAAACAAGTCAAAATTGAGTTTTGGACTAAACTGCATATATTTCCTTTTGTAGTACAAATGACAACAAATAACAATCACTTTTCGTTGCGATGGGTCCTTAAAAAGGACAAGCTGAATGAGACTACCTTCCACGACTGGTTTAGGACATTGAGAATTGTTCTCACTCAAGAGCAAAAGCTCTATGTCCTGGATACTCCAATTCCAGAGGAACCTGCTCCTACCGCACCAAAGACAGAAAGGGATGCTTATAAGAAGCATTATGATGATGCCATTGATGCAAAGTGCTTGATGTTGTGCTCCATGAACCACGAGTTGCAGAGACAACATGAGAACATGGGTGTCATTGAGATGATTCAGCATCTCAAGAACATGTATGAAGATCAAGCACGACAAGAGAGATATGATGTCTCCAGGGTGCTATTCAAGTGTGTCATGACATAAGGAGATCCAGTTGGTCCTCACACGCTCAAGATGATTGGGTATGTGGAGAACCTGATGAGACTGGGATTTCCCTTGAGCCACGAGTTGGCTACTGACGTGATACTGCAATCGTTGCCAGAATCCTACAGTCAGTTTGTGATGAGCTACAACATGAACAACTTTGACAAGCCGTTGATAGAGTTGTTGGGCATGTTGAGGACAGCCGAGACATAGATGAAGAAGGACAAGCCTAAGACTGTGATGATGATCAACAACAAGAAAGGCAAGTCCAAGCGCAAGGGCAAGGGCAAAGTTAAGAAGGGTTCTGATGCTAGCCAGGAGCCCAATGCGTTTTCAGCTCTCAAGGCCAAGGGAGGCGTGACCAAGAGAGGCAATTGCCACCATTGTCAAAAGCCAGGACATTGGAAAAGGAATTGTCCACTCTATCTAAAAGAACTAAAGAAAAAGGAGGTGACAGACGTCTCTACCTGAAGGTGTCATGAAATAAACTTGTAACGCTTTTTGAGGTATATGATACCAAGATATAAAGTGTAAAGCACTCAATAAATGGGGCAAGTGTTGTCGCCATAGATAGGAGTACTTTAGTTTATTTTCAACCTTAAAGGCATGTAATAGAGTTATGAACTGCTATTTCATATTTGCCAATGGATAGAAACACATTATTTTTGCATATTGTATGACAATGATAACAATTAATAAAGTTGATGTTTCAATTCTAAAAGATATGATCTTTATGACAATGCCTTGTTTATCTTGTGGTACTTGGTATGCATAAGATAAAATGATACCTAAAGGTTATTGATAACTCAAACAATTAAATTAGCATAAAGTATGAGAAATTCATTTCTAGTTTCCATATGATGGATAAATCTAGACTCTTTTGGTTAGAGAACCAGTAAGAGGCATGAATCTCTTAGACATGATTAATCAATCTTCACTAAGGTAGTGGGAGAATGATTATCCTATTAGGTATAATACATGTGATGTATTTACATAACTATTAGAGTTAATGCTAATACTTCAAATGGTGTTTAGATAAATACCAATATGAATATCTTGAAGAGTTCAAGAATATCAGAGATGAAGTACATATTTGGTAAAGTGTTAATTCTTGATAAGATCAATGAATGAAATACTTGAACCAAATGTTTGAGAACCTTGTGAGTGATTATGATAGTGTATCATAGTGAACTCATGATTAAGGTATGGTGATGTCTAAATCAACAAGGAGTCATACTCTAAGGAGTTAGAGGATGATTATCAAATAACTAATTTCTTCTTAAATAAAGAATACCCCACACTAATAAAGGACATTAAGAATAACAAAGGGTTTCGAGTTCTTATATCCTTGACAGATACACCTCGATTATCTATGTGATGAGTTGGTCATGTGATGAATCAACTATCTAGATAAATATGAGGAACCCAATTTTGAGTTATGGTTTATGACCGTTACATCCTAAATGACTTCCAAGTGAACCATAAGGTATGACCTTGATGGTAGCACCCATTGGGATAAAATCTATAAGTACGAATGAGTCTTAAGCGTTAAGACACATGCATAACATTTTGAGAAGGATGATGCTTGTTGATTGCAACTTAATGACTAAGGGAGTTTGATATCCATGGCCACTTGATGAGTAGGATTGAGATAGGCATGTACGCATGTGTGAATCACTATGTGATATTGATGTCATACATATCTCCTCCAATCTACTCTGAGATCAAGAAAGTGAATAAATGTTGAAAGGATGACTGTTCCATGCCTTGAGTTCATTCGGGATATCAGTGACAAAGGAATTATACATTCACTGTAACACCATTCACAGATTGTAGGATTGAAAGTTGTTCTCCAACTTTCTATTTCACTTGGGTAGAACTGGTGTGCGACTAGGAACCACTCTTTGCTTGTGAAGTCATAAGTGTTATGGACTTTCACTGCCAACGTGAAATGGACCTGCAAGGTCACACACATAGGATTTAACCTGGAAGAGGATTTTATCCACAAATGATATTTAGATTGATTACCAAAGGAGTTTAGTAGTTTAATTAAATACTCAATCAATTGATAGCTCAAAATCATAGTGTTCAAGGTGTTGGACCTATTGATTAGAGTATCAGATTGATTGAAACTGTGATTGACTGATTTTGCACAGTCTGCTGCCCCAACTGATCGGCTCATGAGATGAACCGATTGGCTCAACTGGTGAGACGATCGACTCATGTGTCATGAGACGATCAGCTCAATTGTTGAACCAGTCGATTCATGTGACCAACCGAGATCGTTTGGAAAAATAGAAGACTATTTTGTTTCACTTGTACAAATTTGATTTGGACAAGGATTAATATTTGATTAATCAGAAACAAATTTGAAAGGCAATTTGAGTTGGATCATGACCACGAACCGATCGGTTCAGAGCCCCAGAAGATCGTCTTAGGTCCCAAGTGATCGGCTCAGGACCTGAAACGATCGTTTCAGGGTGTGAACCGATCGGTTCAGCTGGCGCAAGTTAGTTGTTTTGTGAAAATCTCAAACCCTTCTACTCCTGTTTAATTCCGCATTGCCCGGGGTAGAGAACCCTGTCCCATGACCCTCCTATATATATAGGGGTATTGGGGGCTTCTCAGGTACAACAACTCAGAACACCAGTTGCTCTGCAAAATTGTCATTCTCTCTGGTTTTGGTAACTGAGAGAGAACCCGAGCAAGTGCTACCCGATAAGAGAGGCACAATAAGGGAAAGACAACTGCAGAAAAGTGACTGGTGGCTGGAGAGTGTGTTAGTGACTAGTACGCCGACAAGAGGGTGCGACTCCTTCTTGTTGACTCAAGGTCAATTAGGTCAATGTTGACTCACATCTAAATTGACTAAACCTGTGTTTTGATGATGACTAACCATTCCACATATTGGTGTCTAATGTCTCTACTTGAGTGATTTTAGATTAGGTATAGACACACTCCAAATGCCCTAACTTGCGCATATCAAATTGGAGAAAAGACAAGTCAAAACCAATACAAGTGCACATTTTTGTAATATGTTGTAAATCAATTAGAATCATGTTGTAAATCACTTGTAATGATTGTATAACTTGTAATTAAGCTTAGAAAAAATCAGGAGCACTTAGATCGAATTTTTAAGCACTCAAAAGCAATTTTCCAAAATTCACATCAGGCTGTTCATCGGTCGAGTTCTGTGAGTTGTAAACTCGACCGATCCTGATTGGATCTTGAAAATGACTTTTGATCGATCAAGTTTACACTACACATAACTCGATCGATGGAGTAACTGACCAATTCAATTTTCATTGGTCGGTTGAGTTTCTCCAGGACAAACTCGACTGATGGTCTGAATATCGGCTTTGTCTTTTACTCTATCGGTCGAGTTACCCTTATCGAAACTCGACCGATTACACTGTACGGAAAAGTGCAGAAAAGTACTTCTAGCCGTTGTGGAGTTGCAACAAGTGAAAATATATCTATTGCAAGCCACAAAATGGCTAGTTTTCATTCTCAAGTATTCCCAAAGGCTAAAAGGCATCCCCAACTATAAATAAGACCCCTTGGGCTTCATTCCAAGGTTGAGCATTCATTTCAAAACTCTATGTGAGGTTTCTATTCTATAGTTGAGGGCTTCTTACAGCCTCATCTCTCTCTAAGCTTAATCACTTGCTACATCCATTAGAATGAGTAAGAAATTTGTAAGAGAGATAGTCCTACATGTATATCTTGTGAGGCTCTCACTTCCACCACCTCCCTATCTCTCATTTCAACCATGAAGATGAAGTTTCTCTCTCTTAGCTAAGAGAGGTGAAGAAGAACAAGGGAAGACGTCCCTTGGTGAAGATCAAGGCTGAAGACTTGGAGCTAAAGTAGGTAAGCCCTTGGTGAAGGCAGAAGACTCCTTGCTCAAGTGGGTAAGTCCTTGGTGGAAGCTTCTCTGAGTGAAGGTGAAGTCAAAGGCGGAAGATCCAAGAAGAGTGGGTAATTCCTGTAAGGCTGAAGACTTGTGCAAGAGTAGGTAAGTCCTTGGAAGAAGGCAGAAGACTCCTTGCAAAGTGGGTAAGTCCTTGGTAAGGTTGAAGACTCTTTGTATTGGATAAGTAAGTCCTTTGTTTGGTCATGTATTGTAAGTCTTATGAATGAATATAAGAATGCAATGGTTAGGAAATCCTAGAGGTTAACCTCTCTAGGTAAGTGGACTGACATACTTCTAGTTTGAAGTGTGGAACCACTCTAAATAGCTTGTCTACTTATGTTTGCTCAATCTCTCTCATCCTTGCTATGAATGTTTTAGTTGCACACAAATTTCCTATTTAGCAACCTTATCTTGTGATATATCTTGAAGGTTTAATGAATTTTGTTTAAGTACATTCAACTCTATTCACCCCCCTAGAGCATCTAATCACCCATCTAGGATCCAACAATTGGTATCAGAGCGGGTCTTCTCCAAGCATACTTCAAAAAGTAGGAGAAGATGAGTGACTACCAAGGAGGGAGATACTTGATCATCCTACCAATCTTTGATGGGAGCAATTTCCTCTATTGGAGAAGAAGGCTTCAATTCTACATCTAAGGATCAAGTCTTGAGATGTGGCAAATGGTGAACAACCCACACATGCTACCAAAGATAAAGATTGAAGAATGGGATGAAGCTACCTTGAAGAAAGAAACTTTGAATGCTAGAGCCATGCACATCCTCTATGCCTCCATGACCCCCACCGAGTTCAATCAGATTTCTTCATGTGAAACAACCTATGAGGTATGGAGAAAGCTATGCATCACTTATGAAGGGACAGATCAAATGAAGGAAAGCAAAGTCTACATGCTCAAAGGGCTTCTTAAGAACTTCAAGATGGGAAAGGAGGAGAGGATAGCCAACATGTACTCAAGGCTCAACACCATTGTGAATGATCTTGCTGTTCTAGGTCATCCTATGTCTAGTGGAGAGATCAACTCAAAGATTCTTAGAATTTTCCCCAAGAGGTGGGAACCCAAGGTGACTTCCATTGAAGAAGCAATGTCTCTTAAGGATATTCTTATTGAAGAGCTCATTAGAAATCTACAAGCACATGAAATCACACTTGACAAAAGAGAAGAAGTTGAAAGACAAGAGAAGAAAGAACTAAAGAGAATGAAGAAGGCTAAAATGAAGGCTCAAATTGAAGCTATCATGGAACAAGTCTCTCCATCCTCTCAAGTTGAAGAAGATGCCATGTACTCCAAGGGTAGATTCTACAAGGGCAAGTCCTCCTCCATCCGGTGCTTCACATGTGGAAAGAAGGGTCACTACAAGGAAGATTGCCCACAAGTAAAAAAGACCCATCTTCACAAGAAGAAGGAGAAATGGCACTCAAGCTCAAGTGACTCCTCCAACTCAAGCTCAAGTGAAGATTCAAGTGAAGGATCAAGCTCAAGCTCTAGTGATGAAGGAGAATGCCATTTTGCTCTTATAGCATCAACAAGTAAGGACTCAAGTGAGGTAAATCTAAACTCTTTAGATAAAGAATCTTTGATTGCTATTATTCATGATATTTGTGCCTCTCTTAAGTCTTCTAAAAAGAAAAAGAAAAAGTTTGCTAGAATTGTTGATAATTTACATGTAGAATTAAATGATCTTGAACATGCTAATTCTTGCTTGTTTGATGATAAAAATGCTTGTCTTAGCTAAGTAGACTCTCTTAAACTTGAAAATGCTAGTTTGCTTGATAAGATTAGATTTCTAGAAGCTCAACCTCTCATGCCTAGTTCTAATGAAGAGCATACTTTAATTGTTGATTTTCTCATACATGATATTGATGTTCTTAGATCTGAAAAGAAGAACAAAGATTATGTTTTGCAAGAATTAGAAACAGAAAATGTCTCCTTGCTTGCTAAAATCAATGTGCATGAATCTTGTTCTAGTTCTACTAGTATAGAGAATGATGTTGCTGCTCTTCATATCGATAGAGATTCTTATTTAACTAAAACTCTTTGCTTAGAAAATGATCTTTTGCATGCTCGAGATAATATTAATCAATTGTCTTCTACTATTACCTCTCTTATGCATGATAATGATAGTTTGAGATCTTCTTTGTAAAAATTCTTAGTTAGTAAAAAGAATCTTAATGATATCCTACACCATACTACTAAACAAATTGGTAGACATGGTTTAGGATATGATAGTAGTCAAATGAACAACAAAGGTAAAGGACCTCCAATATTTCATGGAGAATCCTCTAGTTCCAAGAATATGGGCACATGCAACTATTGCAATGAAATTGGTCATTATTCTACTTGTTGCCCTTTTAGGAAAGCACCCAAGAGAAGTAGGACTTTGGTTGCTAAGCTAACCCCTCTGGACCCAAAAACATGACTGTGGACAATTTCATCTTTTTTCTTATAGGTACTTATAAATGGATTGACCTGAGCTATTGAATTGCGAATTGACTTATCAATCCACATAAAAGAAGAAAGGTGAGATGTGTAGAGGGTGACAACAAATGGAAAAAGGAATGGTAAGCACAAAGGTAATGTTTCTCTTGCTTATAACCTGTCCTAACTTATTTTTGTCAAGTTAGTGTGCACTATGCATGTGGTTTTTGAGTCAAAAGTGATACTTTGTGATTCTCTTCACACTCTTGCTCAAAAACTATTTCTAATGCTTTCATAGTGCATTACTAACTTACTTAGACATGTTTAGATATGGTTTGTATTTTTAGCAATGCTTTAAATATGTTTTTATGAAATATATGTGCTTTTTGATAGCTGCTCTGTCGGTCGAGTTTGTCCTGTTTGAAACTCGACCGATAGGCACCTATGGGTGTTTCCAACAGCTGTCATCGGTCGAGTTGTCAATACATAAAACTCGACTGATAACACTGTGCACATAATATATATTTGGCTAATTGAATGAGAATTTCCCTCTCAACTAGATTTTCTCAACCAATAGCCTCATTCTTTGGCACTCCTTTGGTACCTTTATATTTTGATACTATCATGTTCTAAATTGCCTATCTTACTTACAACTCTATCTCTCTATTTGCTCTAAATTGGCATATCTATATCTTGTAATTACTTGCTTTGAGTTGTTTTGCAGGTTTTGATGATAAACTCTTTGGATCTCTTGGTTGTGTCTTAAATTGCTTCCGTTGTGCTCTAACTTACTACATCTATCTAGGTGTATATCTTGTTTTGATACAACCTTGAGGTTCTTAGTGGTAATCATCTATTGTTAATGATGCATATTTGTATGTGAGTTATATCATTTCATGCTTATAAAATTACTTATCTCTTTGTTTGGATATATCTCTACATCTACTCATAGCTTGCTTTATCTTGTGTATCTTTTTGTATCTCTTGCTATGATCTAGATCCTACTAGTAGTCCTAACTTATGATATCATCTACTAGTAGTTCATATACATGTAGTTCTAGCCTTGTTTAAAATTGGCATCTTTGCTCATCTATATGCTATGCTTGTATCTTGTCTCATATATGCTCAAGCTTGTTCCTTGAATTGCATATCTACTATATTGAGTTGCTTGCATAACATTGTGATGTAGGGTACATAAATTTACATTATATGTAGAAATTCGAGTATTTTTTAATTTTATGCAGATTTTTCTCTAGTTTTAGTTTTTGGTGCAAGACTAGTGTTTTTCATGCAGAAACGACCTTCTGAGCAAGGCTCATCGCTTCGCCATGAGCCCTGACACCTTTTGGGCAAATTTTGTCATCTTGAGGGTCAAATTTGTGATTTATTATTTTTTCTGCATCACTTTATCTTACATTTTTGGGTTGTTCAAGTATATGCTTTAACTTACTTTTCTTTCTATGCTTGGACAAGCCCCTATTTGTGCTCTTCTACTCTCCTTTTGTTATCTCCTTTACTTTAACAAGTGGTGTTTCTTGTTTCTTCATAACCCCACTTTTTGAAATGACAAAGGGGGAGAAATGTATGTCTTCTTTTAAAAGAGGAAGAAGGCATGTCTTACATGAAGAGGAGAAGTATGTCCATATAAAGGGGAGAAGGTAAATGGAAGAAGACATATATGTGTTGAACATATATGAGTATAAGACATAATATTCTATAAATGTTATGAAAGCTAACCATGTAGGAGAAGTAACATCAATTAAGGGGGAGTATGAGAACTCCATGCACATCAAATGAGGGGGAGCATATGAACTCCATTCTATTGAAACCCCTAGGTTTCTCTGAAAGTATGCATTTACTTAAAAGCTTTCAATACATTTATGGAATGGCTTGTCATCTTCAAAAAGGGGGAGAATGTTGACTCAAGGTCAATTAGGTCAATGTTGACTCACGTCTAAATTGACTAAACCCGTGTTTTGATTATGACTAACCATTCCACATATTAGTGTCTAATGTCTCTACTTGAGTGATTTCAGATTAGGTATAGACACACTCCAAATGCCCTAACTTGTGCATATCAAATTGGAGAAAAGACAAGTCAAAGCCAATACAAGTGCATGTTTTTGTAATATGATGTAAATCAATTAGAATCATGTTGTAAATCACTTGTAATGATTATATGACTTGTAATTAAGCTTAGAAAAAATCAAGAGCACTTAGATCAAATGTTTAAGCACTCAAAAGCCAATTTCCAAAATTTACATTAGGCTGTTCATCGGTCGAGTTCTGTGAGTTGCAAACTCGACCAATCCTGATTGGATCTTGAAAATGACTTTTGATCGGTCGAGTTTACACTACACAGAACTCGACCGATGGAGTTATTGACCTATTCAATTTTCATTGCTCGACCGAGTTTCCCCAGGACAAACTCAACCGATGGTCTGAATATCGGCTTTGTCTTTTACTCTATCGGTCGAGTTACCCTTATCGAAACTTGACCGATTGCACTGTACGAAAAAGTGCAGAAAAGTGCTTCTAGCCGTTGTGGAGTTGCAATAAGTGAAAATATATCCGTTGCAAGCCACAAAACGGCTAGTTTTCATTCTTAAGTGTTCCCAAAGGCTAAGAGGCATCCCCAACTATAAATAGAACCCCTTGGGCTTCATTCCAAGGTTGAGCATTAATTACAAAACTCTATGTGAGGTTCCTATTCTATAGTTGAGTGCTTCCTACAGCCTCCTCTCTCTCTATAAGCTTAATCACTTGCTACATCCATTAGAGTGAGTAGGAAATCTATAAGAGAGCTAGTCCTACATATATATCTTGTGAGGCTCTCACTTCCACCACCTCCCTATCTCTCATTTCAACCATGAAGATGAAGGTTCTCTCTCTTAGCTAAGAGAGGTGAAGAATAACAAGGGAAGGCATCCCTTGGTGAAGATCAAGGCTGAAGACTTGGAGTTAGAGTGGGTAAGCCCTTGGTGAAGGCAGAAGACTCCTTGCTCAAGTGGGTTTGTCCTTGGTGGAAGCTTCTCCGAGTGAAGGTGAAGTCAAAAGCGGAAGATCCAAGAAGAGTGGGTAATTCCTGCAAGGCTAAAGACTTGTGCAAGAGTAGGTAAGTCCTTGGAAGAAGGCGGAAGACTCTTTGCAAAGTGGGTAAGTCCTTGGTAAGGTTGAAGACTCTTTGTATTGGATAGGTAAGTCATTTGTTTGGTCATGTATTGTAATTTGTATGAATGAATATAAGAATGCAATGGTTAGGAAATCCTAGAGGTTGACATCTCTACGTAAGTAGACTAACATACTTCTAGTTTGAAGTGTGGAACCACTCTAAATAGCTTGTTTACTTATGCTTGCTCAATCTCTCTCATCCTTTCTATGAATGTTTTAGTTGCATACAAATTTCCTATTTAGCAACCTTATCTTGTGATATATCTTGAAGGTTTAATGAATTTTGTTTAAGTACATTCAGCTCTATTCACCCCCCCTCTAGAGCATCTAATCACCCATCTAGGATCCAACACTTCCGATTCCTTGTGGGATAAGGAGATCGGAGTTCCAGGTTGTCTATGTGGACTACTTCAGAGGCGGGAGACTTCTACCGCTTAGAGGACAACTGTCAATCCTGACAGTCCCAGTGAGACCAAGAGCTGCACAAACACCGTCCAAGACCAGAGGTGAAGACCACGCAAGCCGCGAGGTAACGTCGCTGAGCAAGCCTTGGGACAAGGTATGCCTATACAAACCATCCTTCCTATTGTATAGACGTTGGTGTGATTCCTTATTCTGGGTTTGGGAGGAGAAATTTTTTGTTTCCACTGCTTTCTCTGCCTCCCCTAAAATCCAACAGACTATTGGTACTGCAGTGAAAAGAAACTTGACTTCTTGAAACCACCAGACGATTGTCCTTGGAACTAGGTTGACCTCATCCTTGCATTGGCTTCTCTCTTCCCCATAGAAGACCATTATGTTCCTTATGGATTCCACAAAGGTGGAAAACTTCTCTCAATTTCTCAAAAGCAAATATTGTTGTTAACAACTCAACGCTCAAACCCTTCTCAAACCTTTAGATTCTTTCCTTCTCTATGGTTTCCATGTGAGGAGAGAAACCTCAACAGATCCATAAATCTTGTCCCACAGTCATTGATCGACAGTGAACCTTGGTGCAACCATTCAAACTAGGCTATCTTCTCATCCATATATTTCTCAGGAAAGTAGCGGCTCACAAACTCCCATCGAAACTCCTCCCAGTTCACTACAACTCCTGATCTTTCCTCCTCCTCTATGGCCCACAAATGGACAAAACTGCCCTTTAAGAGGTAAACTGCATGTTTCACCTTGTCCTAATCGGGGATGTTCAGAATCCTAAATGCCTTCTCTAGCTCTGTTAGCCACATATCGGCATATGTCGAGTCCGCTGTGCCCACATACTCAGTAGCTCCTACCTGCTTTAGCCTCTCAAAGATCTTCCATGGACCCTGAAATTCTGCATTTGGGACATGTGCCCTTGATTGAGGCACGAACAACCTATCTACTAAATTTGTAACCGTCACCATGAGCTATCCAATCATAGACTAGAAGGCTGGGTTAGCCATGGTTGAAGGGTCAAACAGAGGCATTATTTGTGGCAACCTGCCACACTAAATGATATTACTCAAAATCAAAACATGATCGATCACTAATCAATCACATTGCTAAAAGGGAGCATAACTAAATCCTAATAAATCATCTTAAATATATCCAAGAACATTTACGTAAAGGTAGAACATCTTAACATAAATTCATATACCATACTAGGTATCTTTACAACTATACCATGGCCTCACCCACAACCTGTATATAGAAGGTGTTATCCACATATACATCATGTTCAAAATTTTAGAGAGTTATCAAAACCTCGAGTCGGTGAAACATCATCTACAAAACTTCCCCCTCCAGACCTGAGAGTACATGGATGACTCTAGGACACAAAACAACTAATCAACATTCTTCTATGGGTCTCCAAACTGCTCCTCTTCACATCATGGATATGCAGCGATGCTGACGATCACCTAAAAAGATGTGGTGACCCACAAGGTGAGACCCATGTTTCAGCGAGAGATATAACTCTCAACAATGTTTATTGCCTACATCTAGATAACATAATTAAACATATATACCAAATATATGCCAAATATAACATTCATTAATTAAGAACAGTCATAGCCAGAGTCTTAATTACAGGATGGAAAATTAACATAAGTTATCAAAAGATCATACATAGATATCACCATAAGTATAGTTTATTGCTGTTACCGTATTATTCATAATATGAATATTAAGAGAAACAAAGCAAGGGTTATCATCCAATGTGAATTGCTGAATAACCCCGCCAAATTTGCTACATGGCTGAATTATATATTTTATTAAGCCCTGGGGAGTTTGAGGCGTACACACTCAAACTTTCAACTGACCACTGTGAAGTCGCAATCAGCTCCGTACAAGATCTAGGAGAGTCAAAATACTAAGATCTCTCTCCCTCGGTTAGTATGAGTCCACCGCACTGACATATCAGTCACACTGCAATCAGACTAGTGCGCCCTTGGCACACATGCCACCAAATTAGAAACCAGGGTATTCAACCCTATCATCCGCAGTACGAACACAATCATCCTCAATCACATCACATATACATATTCATTCATTCAAGCCACGACCTTGAATGTTCTCCAAAACCTTGGGATCAGGGTGACAAGGATATACCGTCCTTGCACCCGCATATACTCAACATTACACGATTCTGAGTTTTCCTTCTGGAATATCCGTTTCACTATCCAACAAGTCCTGACACTAGAATAGTTCTACAACACATGGCTCTACTGACTACGGTTTCACTTGATTGGTTGAGCCAATTGGAGGAGTTCATGATGCATCAACCAAGTTACATACAAACAACTATATTGTTTATATAAGAATCATTGGTATATAACAACTCTAGAGGATATAATATGTATGAAACATATTCCTCATATAAACATCATAGTATACAAGTCCATTATAATCCTTGAAAAGGACTAACTTCCATCAGGGTTCAAAACTCCCTACAAATGCCATTTAGGCTATACATCATCGCTTCCTGGATGAACATCATTATCATTCATTACCCTACAAAGGGTTCAACATATCACCAACAAATTTATTACCTTTAGACCCGTCATAAGGGTTCATCAATCATAATGTGATATTCCCAAGAGTAACATGACACAATTGCTTTTAGCAGTATACTTTGTTTTTATTCATCATTTCAACGTACAAGATAGAGGTATTAAACCATCGACCACAACCATTACAAGAATAATTCAACAATGTAGATTAGATTTGTATCACAAATCAACATTCATAGATAAGTCATTGGTTCATTATCACACTTAGGCAAACAATTGTTTCATTGGCACACTTACATAAACACATAGGTAAACCATCATTTCATCAACACTCTTAGGTAACCCATCGACTCTTTAACTCATTAGCAATACCATAAATTCATTCTTATACATAGTCAAAAGCATAAATTCTTATACCTAGAATCCCCATCAGATCATTGGTGTACTTAGTCAAAAATAGAACCATTGGATTGCTAAAGCACATAGCCAAAAGAATAACCATCAAATCATTGATGAACTCAGCCAAAAACAATACCATCGAATTATTAATGTTACTTAGACAAAAACATAACCATCAATTCACTAGGGGGATTAGACAAATCATAACCATCAATTCATTTAGGTACTTTAGCAAAAAGAATCCATTGGTGCAAGGACATCAAAACCATCAGATTATATGTTAGGCAGAACATCTTTTTATTCACCAAGTAATCCCATTAGTTCATTAGAATACATAGCCAAAAATAAGACCACCGGATAATTAGATACGTAGTCAAAGCACATCCACCGTTTCATGAGAGTACTTGATCAAGAACAAGTCCATTGAATTACTAGAGCACTTAACCAAAATCAAAACCATTGGATCATGGTCAACAAGATCATTAATTCATTTATTTGTCATAGCCATTGGATTATTGACTCACTTATCCATTGATGCATTTACCAAGTAGTGTCAAAGTTTATTGCTCTAGGTAACACCATGACCTCCTACTCTTTTAAGAAAACCCTTGTCCCAAAGACAAGTAGAACCATCGATTTAGAGACTAAGTATGACCATCAATTTACTAAGTGATACCATCAATTTCTATACTAATGGAGAAATCGGTTATTCTCACTAAGTAAAAACCAACCTTCCATACTTACAAAACCAAGATCGATCATGTCCATACTAGAAGGAATGCTTATATAATCTAAGGATAGTTTAACAACACACATCTAACATGCATGTATGTAAAGTAGTGAACATATCATTTCTTTCCATAATACCATGTTTTAGGGTAAGATCTATATGAAACAAGTTAAAGAAAGCAAGAAACGGGATGGGAGTAATATAACTCGCCTCAAGATGAAGATGAACGTTCAAGTAACAAGGTGACTCAAGAAAAACCCTAGCTTTGCACTCCTAAAGCTCTGAGGTAGCTCCTTTATTTAAGAACAAGGTAGATCTAGGGTAAAAGAGAGAAGAAAAGGGTTTCTTCAACCACATGCACGAGTTTCCACCAAGAACTCTAGGGTTCCGCCCATGGACGAAAAGAGAAGGAATAGGATAGCAAGAAAACTAGGTTAGAGAAAAATATATTACTTGGTTAGGGGAAAAAACTAGGTTAGAAGACCCTAGAGATGCTTGATCCAAACCCTAGAGCAACATGCATCCATGATCTCTCCAAGATTTGTCCTCTAAGAGATTCTCCTTCATAAAATGATGATCTAGGGTCTCTCTAGAATCAAAAACAAGATAAAGGATGCAAATGATTCGTTTGGGAGAGAGGTGGAGGGTATATATCCAAGAAGGGACATAAAGGTGGCAAAAAGGTTTTAAAACTAGTTTGTCACGTGGCAAAACTCAAAATCCATCTTATCCATGCATGTCAGACTTCCATATGATCTTTACCAAAGTTATGCCTTAGTGAAATATTCAAGATGTACTATTAGAGAACCCATCAGATTGTGCATATGTATCATTAGAAAACCCATCCGATTCCTGGGTATACTCAGCCATTTTGCAAACCTTGATCTTCATCAGTTTGCATACTTCAATTGGGATATCCATCGGATTAGGGACCTCAAGGGAAATATAAGTTCGTCTTCTACAAGGAAGGACCATGGTATCCTTCACCTACTAGGTGATATGATCAAATCCTCAACATAGTTAGAAAACCATCGATTTCCACACTTAGGCGAGAAACCCTAAGTTCTCAACCCTAGAGGAAAGAGAAAAAAAAACATTCGATGGTGCATCCAATGCATACAAAGGATAAAATATATGAAACATGTTATAAAACTTATGAAGAACAACATTCACGTGTGAAAATGACTAACAAAACCCTAAAAAGGGGAAAATTGCACAAAGGTCCACACAAGCACACATATTGCAAGACTTAAGTAAACAAAGTCCAAACTGGACCAGATTTGAAACATAGCTTTATCTCTTGATCTCAAAACATAATCTAAGGTTTGATTAAGGAATTAAGCTCCTCATTAAGTTAATCAAGCATTTTTAACGATAAAGCTAGGCCAGGGGTCTTACAACCATAAACCCTAAACTGGGATTTTGCCCCCGAATCCTAAGCAAACAAGGATGCCTACTTCCTATGCATCTCATTTTCTAACTCCCACATGGCTTCCTCCACCCCACGCTGATGCCACAACACCTATTTTGAGGCTATGTCCTTCTCCTCAAATTACGCACATGTTATTCTACAATCAACACAAGACCCTCCACACCATAAACATCCTCATCCAAATCAACCTCCACTGGTTGTATTGTCTATTGTGTATTGGGGTGACACTTCCTCAACATGAGAACATGGAAACTATGGTGCAAGCTATGCAACTCTGGCAGTAACTCCAGCTTGTACACCACTTTTCCAACTTGTACCAAGATAGGGTAAGGTCCAATAAACTTAAGAGCCAACTTCCCTTCTTACCAAACCTCAAAACTCCTTTCCAAGAGGAAACCTTAAGATGCACACACTCTCCAACCTGGAACTTAACAGCCTACGACGGCTATTAACATATGATTTTTTTCTGTCTTGAACTGCCTTCAACTGTTGCTGAGTCACTTTGATCTCCTCTGGTAGCTTTGTTGTAGGAAAATTGGATTAGACTCAAATGGACATCCTTAACTATCAAGCATTATAGGACATATATTCTCAAAGATTCTCCAATATCTGAATGTTCCTTTCTGACTGACCTTGGTATGTGGGTGTAAAGTTGTGTTGAACTTCAACACCGTCCCTATAGGTTTTTGATGTTCTACCTCGAATTGCTAACAATTGGACACTGGGCCACAAACTCTATGACATCTTTTTTTAGACCTGATCACCAGCACAAATCCTTCAAATTATGATACATCTCTGTACGACCAAGGTGCATCGTTCCCATTGAGGGATGAGCCTCCTCAAGCACCACCTTCCTCAAATTTTCGATGTCAGAAACCACTATCTTGTTGTGGAAACACTCTGCCCTGGCATCTATCTCATGAAAGCTAACAGGCTTCCTGTTGCCAGACACTGATATGATATCTTGCATCATGGTATCATCCATATGTGCATCTTTGATCTGTTGCAACATCATCAATTTGACTTATAACTGCACCAACCATCCTTCCATCAAATATACTTCCAACTATATGCTCATCTACCGAAGAGATACTAGCATGTTCTGCTTGTGATACGTCGTGGAGTGTATTGCTCTTTATTTACAAATACTAATGATGAGGACTTCCTATTTAGTGCACCAACTACCACATTCTCCTTCCTAAGATGATAGTCTATCGTACAATCATAGTCTTGGTCAACTCCATCCATTTTCTTTGTTTTGTGTTTAGCTCTCATTTTGAGAAGATATACTGAAGGTTCCTTATTATTTGTGAAAATTTGACACTTTTCCCCATACAAATAATGTCTCCAAATCTTCAGGACTAGAACTACAACGACTAATTCCAATTCATGATTTGGGTAGTTCTCCTTGTCTTAATTAAGTTGTTGTGAAGCAGAAGAAATCAAATTCTTGTCCTGCATCAGCACGCATCCCAACCCATTCTTTGAAGCATCATGAAAAATGACATAACATTTTCCTTACCCTGGCAACACTAACACTGGAGTACTAGTCAACTTCTCCTTCAACAACTAAAAGGAATGCTGACACTTATCATTCTAAATAAAAGGAACACCTTTCCTAGTCAACTTGGTCAAAGGTAAGGTAGTTGCACTAAAGTTCTTTAGTGAACCTCCTATAGTAACCATTAGACCTTAGAGGTTTTGAACCTTAGTCGGTGTCTTAAGCTGCTCCAACTCCAACACTGACTCCACCTTCTTTCGATCTACACAAACACCCTTTATAGGTATAATATGACCACGAAAAGACACCTCGGTCAACCAAAACTCCCACTTACCAAATTTACCATCAACTGGTGCTACCTCAACAACTCCAATGCTTGACAAAGATGTTGTTCACCATTGATGTCTATCTCTGGGGTATATCAAGGTGTCATCTATAAACACTATCACAACTTGATCAAGTTACAGTGTAAACATCATGTTCCTCTTACTCATAAAATCTATCAGTGCATTGGTTAGCCCAAATGGCATAACCACAATGTCACAATGACCATACCTTATCCTAAAAGCACTCTTAGGTATGTCATCTACCTTGATCCTCAACTGGTGATATCCCAATCGTAGGTCTATCTTGGGGAACACTGTACTATAACACCTCTCAACTGATCAACAAATTATCTATCCTCGACAATAAATACTTGTGCCTCACTATGACCTTGTTCAACTGTTGGTAATCTACATAAAGTCTTAAGAACCATCCTTCTTCCAAAACAACACTAGAGGATCTCAAAATCAATCTCTCTCTAGAGGGGTGGAATACCAGGAAACTTATCTAGAAAACATCTTCAAACTCACGTACCACTGGTACACCCTGGATACTAGGACTTATCACCTTAGTATCCACTACATGGGCTAAGAAAACCTCACCCCCTTGTCTTATCAGCTACTCTTCCATCACAACCAACACAAAATTAGTATGAAGAATCTCATATCTCCTTGGAAAGCCCAAGAGACATCCCCATCACAAAACATCACAACTTTGGAACTACATTCCAAAACAACCTTGCACTTCTATAAGATAGTCATCTCTAGGATTACATCGAATCTATGCATACCAAGTGGCATAAGATCCACCAAAATGTTGCATCCTGAAAAAGAAAGAACGCAAGAGGGATACACCTCTCGCAACACAGCGGAACGACCAAATGGTTTCTAACAAGAGGCTATCATGTTTACTGTAAATAGGCAAGTTACAACCTCTTATGTATCATTCATTTTCTCATTTAGATTGCTTGACATATTCTTAGGACTTAACATGATTATCATATTTCATTGCTCTTTCTTGTTAATTATATATCATTTTTGTGTGTTCTCTCATGTTATCATGTTTATTATTCACCTACCAGGGGTTAGATCATCATATCTCACATTCTTTTATTTTTATAAAGACCATCTTCATTTAATCTCTTTTACATGTCATCATAATTTTACCTTAACACCTTCTTACACGCATGGATTGGTCTGATATTAACTCAGGTACACCTTGGATATTGGGACTCATCACCCTGGTATCTACTACATGGGCTAAGAAAACCTCACATCATTGTCTCATCAACTTCTCTGTCATCACATCCAACAAAACTAGTAGTTAGAATCTTCATATCTCCTTGGAAAGCCCAAGAGACATCCCCATCACAAAACGTCACAACTTTGGAACTCTAGTCCAAAACAACCTTGTACTTCTCCAAGGAATCTATCCCTAGGATTACATTGAATCCATACATGCCAAGTGTCATAAGATCCACTTGAATGTTGCATCTCAAAAAAAAAAAGAACACAAGAGGAATACACCTCCTGCAACACAGTAGAACTGACCAAAGGGTTTCTAACAAGAGGCTATCATGTCTATTGTAAACAAGCACATTACAACTTGTTATGTTTCATTCATTTTCTCATTTAGATTCCTTGCCATTTTCTTATGTTTCAAGAGGCTTATGTCACACCCGGGTCAACTAAAACAAATATGAAAGAAGAAGCAAATAAGTCAGAATGAAAAAGTTCCATCTAACCTGTCACGACCTATGAGTTGACCACTCCTTCTGGTTGACTTATGGCATATAATCTAACTGTCTCTTGTTGTTGTTCTAGTCCTCTGCTAGCCAGTACTGATGACCCTGTCTGTGAGGTCTGTCTGTGACTTCTCCTACTACCACTGATGTACTGCTGCTGCTTTGAGCCCAGTTGATCCTGTCTCGAATGCTGTGAAACTTGATCCTTCACAGGGCATGACCACCTCAGATGTCTGACTTGTCCACACTTGAAGCATGTCCTCCTATCATACTGCGACCTAGACAACCCTATAACAGACACTGAAGCTAAAATGTTCACTCCTGTGATAGGGTTTAGGGTGACGACCCTATCATGTGGAAAGTTGCGACCTCTCCCTTTACTAGGGGACAACTGTGAGTGAACTTGTGATCTTGACTAAAAAAAGTCAATCTCTGCGGTGACTATTGCTACTGTAGTGAAAAGAAACCTAACTTCTTAAAACTACCAGACAATTGTCCTTGGAACTGGGTTGACCTCATCCTTGTATTGGCTTCTCGCTTCCCCATTGCAGACCATTCTATCCTCATTATGGATTCCACAAAGGTTGAAAACTTCTCCTGATTCTTGAAATTAGATGTTGTTGTTAACAACTCAACGCTCAAACCCTTCTCAAACCTTCAGATTCTCTCCTTCTCCATGGTTTCCATGTGAGGACAGAAACCTCAATAGATCCATAAATCTTGCCTCATAGTCATTGATAGACATCGACCCTTGGTACAATTATTAAAAATAGGTTATCTTATCATCCAGGTATTTCTCAAGCAAGTAGTGTCTCACAAACTCCCATCAAAACTCCTCCCATTTCACTACAACTGCTGGTCTCTCGTCCTCCTCTATGGCCCACCAATGGACAACACTGCCCTTCAAGAGGTAAACTGCATGTTTCACCTTGTCCTAATCAGGGATGTTCAAAATCCTAAATGCCTTCTCTAACTCTATCAGCCACATATCGACATCTGCCAAGTCCGTTGTGCCCGCATACTCAGTAGCTGATACCTACTTCAACCTCTCAAAGGTCTTCTGTGGATCTTGAAATTCCGCATTTGGGACAGGTGCCCTTGATTGAGGCGCAAATGCCTTATCTGCTAAATGTGTAACCGTCACCATGAGCTGTCCAAACATAGACTGGAAGGTAGGTTATCCATGGTTGAAGGGTTAAACAGAGGCGGTATATGTGGCAAGCTTCCACACTAAATGAGATTACTCAAAACCAAAACATGATCAATCACTAATCAATCACATCGCTAAAAAGAAGCATAAATAAATCCAAATAAATCCTATTAAATATATCCAAGAACATTTACATAAAGGTAGAACATCTTAACATAAATTTATATACCATACTAGGTATCTTTACAACTATACCATGGCCTCAGCCACAACATGTATACAGAAGGTGTTATCCACATATACATCATGTTCAAAATGTTAGAGAGTTATCAAAAACTTGAGTCTGTGAACCATCATCTACAAAACTTCCCCCTCCATACATGAGAGTACACGGACGACTCTAAGACATACTAAACAACTAATCAACATTCTTCTATGGGTCTCCAAACCGCTCCTCTTCGCTATCATGGATATGTAATGCTGTTGAAGATCATCTAAAAAGATGTGGTGACCCACGAGGTGAAACCCATGTTACAACGAGAGATATAACTCTCAACAATATTTATTGCCTACACTAGATTATGTAATTAAACATATGTACCAAATATATGACAAATATAACATTCATTAAGAATAGTCATATCCAGAGTCTTAATTGCAGGATGGAAAATTAACACAAATTATCAAAAGATCATACATAGCTATCACCATAAGTATATTTTATTTCTCTTACCTTATTATTCATAATATAAATATTAAGAGAAACAAAGCAAGGGTTATCATCCAATGTGAATCGCTGAATAACCCCACCAGATATGCTACATGGCTGAATTATATATTTTATTAAGCCCTGGGGAGTTTGAGGCGTACACACTCAAACTTCTAGCTGACCACTGCAAAGTCACAATTAGATATGTACAAGATATACAAGAGTATAAATACTAAGATCTCTCCCCCTCGGTCAGTACGAGTCCGCCGCACTAACATATCAGTCACACTGCAATCAACATAGTGCACCCTTGGCACACAAGCCACAAAATTAGAAACCAGGATATTCAACACTATCATTTGAGGTATGAACACAGTCGTCCTCAATTACATCACATATACATATTCATTCATTTGAGCCATGACCTCGAACGTTCTCCAAAACCTTGGATCAGGGTGACAAGGATATACCCTCCTTGCACCTGCATATACTCAACAATATATGACTATGAGTTTTCCTTCAGGAATACCCGTTTCACTATCCAACAAATCCTGACACTAGAATAGTTCTACGACACATGGCTCTACATGACTAGGGTTTCACTTGATTGGTTATGACAATTGAAGGAATTCATGATGCATCAACCGAGTCACATACAAACAACTATGTTGTTTCTATAAAAATCATTGGTATATAAAAAATCTAGAGGATATAATATGTATGAAACATATTCCTCATATAAACGTCATAGTAACAAGTTCATTATGATCCTTGAAAAGGACTAACTTCCATTAGGGTTCAAAACTCCCCACAAATTCCATTAAGGCTATACATCATTACTTCCTGGATGAACATCATTATCATTCATACCCTACAGAGGGTTCAACATATCACCAACAAATTTATTACCTTTAGACCCATCATAAGGGTTCATCAATCATAATGTGACATTCCTAAGAGTAACGTGACATAATTATTTTTAGCATATGAATTGTTTCCATTCATCATTTCAACATTAGTAGAAGATAAAGGTATTAAACCATCACCACAATAGTTACAAGAATGATTCAACAATGTAGATTGGATTTTTATCACAATTCAACATTCATAGATAAACCATCAGTTCATTAGCACACTTAGGAAAACAATTGTTTCATTGGCACACTTACATAAACAAATAGGTAAACCTTCATTTCATCAACACTCTTAGGTAACCCATCGACTATTTAACTCATATAGCAATACCATCAGTTCATTCTTATAGATAGTCAAAAACATAAATTCTTATACCTAGAATCCTCATCGGATCATTGGTGTACTTAGTAAAAAATAGAACCATTGGATTGTTAAAGAACTTAGCCAAAAGAATAACCATCAGATAATTGATGAACTTAGAGAAAAACAATACATCAAATTATTAATGTTACTTAGCCAAAAACATAACCATCAATTCACTAGGGGACTTAGCCAAATCATAACCATCAATTCATTTAGGTACTTTAGCAAAAAGAATCCATTGGTGGAAGGACATCAAAACCACCAGATTATATGTTAGGCAGAACATCATTTTATTCACCAAGTAAACCCATCGGTCCATTAGAATAGATAGCCAAGAATAAGACCATTAGATAATTAGGATACTTAGTCAAAGCAGATCCATCAGCTCATGAGAGTACTTGATCAAGAACAAGTCCATTGAATTATTAGAGCATTTAACTAAAATCAAAACCATTGGATCATGATCAGGAAGATCATCAATTGATTTATTTGTCATAAACATTGGATTATTGACCCACTTAACCATTGATTCATTTACTAAGTAGTGTCAAAGTTTCCCGCTCTAGGTAACACCATGACCTTCTACTCTTTTAAGAAAACCATTGTTCCAAAGACAAGTAGAACCATCGATTTAGAGACTAAGTATAACCATCATTTTACTAAGTGATACCATCGATTTCTATACTAATGGAGAAATCAATTATTCTCACTAAGTAAAAACCAACCTTCCATACCTTCAAAACCAAGATAGATCATGTCCATACTAGAAGGAATGTTTATATGATCTAAGGATATTTTAACAACACACGTCTAACATGCATGTATGTAAAGTAGTGAACATATCATTTCTTTGCATAATACCATGTTTTAGGGCAAGATCTATATGAAACAAGTTAAAGCAAGTAAGAAATGGGATGGGAGTAATATAAATCACCTCAAGATGAAGAGGAGCGTCCAAGAAACAAGGTGACTCAAGAAAAACCCTAGCTTTGCACTCCCAAAGCTCTGAGGTAGCTCCTTTCTTCAAGAGCAAGGTAGATCTAGGGAAAAAGAGAGAAGAAAAGGTTTTCTTCAACCACATTCATGAGTTTCCACCAAGAACTCTAGGGTTCTGCCCATGGATGAAGAGAGAAGGAATAAGATAGCAAGAAAACTAGGTTAGAGAAAAACATATTACTTGGTTAGGGAAAGAAACTAGGTTAGAAGGCCCTAGAGATGCTTGATCAAAACCCTAGAGCAACATGCATCCATGATCTCTCCAAGATTCGTCCTCCAAGAGATTCTCCTTCACAAAACGATGATCTAGGGTCTCTCTAGAATCAAGAACAAGATAAAGGATGCAAAGGGTTCGTTTGGGAGAGAGGTGGAGGGTATGTATCCATGAAGGGACATAAAGGTGGCAAAAAGTTTAAAAACTAGCTTGCCACGTGGCAAAACTCAAAATCCATCTTAGCCATGCATGTCAGACTTCCATATGATCTTTACCAAAGTTATTCCTTAGTGAAATATTCAAGATGTACTATCAGATAACCCATCGAATTGTGCATATGTATCATCAGAAAACCCATCGGATTCGGAGTATACTTAGCCATTTTGCAAACCATGATCTTCCATCAGTTTGCATACTTTAATTAGGATATCCATCAGATTAGGGACCTCAAGGGAAAGATCAGTTCATCTTCTACAAGGAAGGACCATCATATCCTTCACCTACTAGGTGATACGATCGAATCCTCAACATACTTAGGAAACTGTCGATTTCCATTCTTAGGTGAGAAACCCTAAGCTCTCTGATGCGAGGATTTTGAGTCGCTTTTATAGGCTAGTTTCATATGTGTTTTATGTGATTATTGGTCATTTCATGGTTAATATTTCATGATTCAGTTCCTTCAGCCTATAATCTCATTATGCATCAAATTTACCTTATTTTATCTCATTTGGTATGAATGATCATATTTATCAAAGTTATCAAAGTTGATTCAAGTTTATCTTTGATTTTTAGGCAAAATAGATATATACAACTGTCGATACCATCGACGGATCACAGAGAGGTAGCCGTAAAAGAGCAGAATGAGTCGATACCATCGACCTAGAAGCCGATGGTAGCGAGATAGCTTCAGCGAGTCATATTTCTACAAGTCAATACAATTGACCAAATAGTCGATACTATCGACTCTATCTCAGCAGAATCAACTTAAGCGTCAGATTCCACAGAAAAGTGACGCCTAAGGTGTCGATACCATCGACCCAGAAGTCGATGGTATCGAGATCATGTTAGAGCAAACTCAGAAAAGTAGAGGACCGCCAGTATCCAGGTGGGTCGATACCATCGACCCGCGTCGATGGTACCGACGCCGTCAGATCAGGTTAATCTACAACTCGAGTCTAATCATACGGTGGTGATGTTTTGGCGGCCTAAAGTGGTGCTTATACCTAAAAACGGCGGCTCTAAGCCATCTATCACGTCATTAGCCGCTGCACAAGTCTCGAGGAGAAGAGAGGAGGAAGAACGGATCCATAGCTATGCACCGATTGTTCCGAAGGCCGTAGAAGGAGTTTTCCACCACCAGAAGGTTGTAGAACGCTCATCCCACGCCGAGGAATGCCCGGATCTTCTCTGTTTAGGAGTTACTTCACATCTATCCACGTTTTCTCCATGTTTCCTATTTTCTTCACCATGTTTTCTACTGAGATGAATATGCGGGGCTAATCCCCTTTGTCTTTAGGATCGGGAGTAGCCCGGGTGATCGTTGTATGACAATTTCAACATATTTTATCATAATTTGTCTCTAAAATTCGTGGTATGCTATTGTTTTCTCTATTATATCATTGTGCTTGATCAACATAGTGATAATCCAATACCTTTAATTGCTTTTGACGAAGAATTAACGGTTGAAAAGAAACGATAATCACATTAATCAATAAATTCCTTGGAAAAGGTGATGTACGATTAATGGTGGGAACCTTTAGACCTAAATTTCATGCACCTTATCTAAGGCATAGGTTACTACTGACGTGGAACCAACTTAGGTTAAGGTAGTGAATTGTATCGCGGAAGCGAGCAATTCTAATTCCAGGTCACTACTCGAATTAGGAGACATTTCATGGTAATTGTGTAAAACTTAGTGCAACGAGAACCTACGGTGAAACTGCAATCCTAAAGATTCCATTGAAATTGATTAAACCAACCATTTAATCGATCATTCTATTTTCTTTTATTTTATTTTTCTTTTTCAAAACAATTCTCAAACTTTTAAAACCAGGTTAGCTGTTCGTGAGTAGTTAATAGTAGTCTACCGAGAATTTCGTTTCCCTGAGTTCGACTCGGGCCTCACAAGGCCTATATTACATTGACGCGTGCACTTGCGTTATACACACAGTAAAATCGTGACAAGTTTTTGGCGCCGTTGCCGGGGAAACGACAATTATCGACACTATGAGTGCTACAAGCGGTCACTCTAGGTTACTTTTTCTTTTCATTTGCAATTTTAATTTTTGAAATTAAACGTCTATCTTTCACATTTTGCTTTCGTCTAGCACTGTGCTTAATTAAATCCATCTTTTTGTAGGTACTAGTGCATGGTGAGCACGCGTAGCACAGACTATGCATGGTCATCATCATAGGTCCCATCTTCGGGATCAGACAACGAGGAAAACAACATCCAAAATCAGCTTGAGGACATGGATTCAGATTTTGAACCTGAAGAAATGGCTGAAGAAAAGACAATATGAGAGAAAATCAAGGCTTCTTCTTCATCAGCATCAAAGGGGCCGATAAAAAGGCAGGCAATCAACATTCCCACATACAAGATTGATCTAGCATTGATAAACCTGGTCAAGTCTCAAGCATTTCACGGGCTGAAGAATGAAGACCTTGTTGCTCACATTAGCACATTTGTGGAGAACTGTGACATGATAAAGATTGACAGGTTTCCACAGGAGGCACTTTACTTGAAGTTATTTCCCAGCTCTCTTGCAGGAAATGCACAAGAATGGTTGCACAACCTTGATGAGGAAATCGTGGATACTTGGGATCAAATGATTGAGGTCTTTTTCGAGCGATTTTTCCCACTTGAGAAGACCAATGACCTAGTGAGGAAAATTCACAATTTCAGCCAAAAGGCTGGAGAAACCTATTCTGAGATGTGGGAACGTTTCCAGATAATGCTGAGGAGGTGCCTACATCATGGGCTGGACAAGGAAAAACAAGTAAAAAATTTCTACTTTTCTCTCAATGAGCATGACAGAAGCAACCTCGATTCAGTAGGCTCAAGTTTCTTCTTGAACAACACAGACACAAGGTGTTGGGAGATTTTGAAGAACATGGCCAAGAAATAGTCATGGGGTGATAGAGATGCACCGGAACAAGCCAGAGCTACAGGGGAATCAAAGGCAATTAAAGAATTGAAAGACAAAATGGATCTCATAGCCAATAAACTTATAGAGAAAGAGGAAGAGTCCGATGAGGAGGCCCAAGTTGAATTCATTCAACAACAGGGTTACAGGAGCAATGATTACTCTTGGAGAAAGGATAGAAAATTCTCTTGGAAGGATCCAAACAACTTCCTACAAGACCCGGATGCAAAGCCACAGCCCACTACAGAGGATAAAAGCACCGAATTGCTCAGCCAAGTGGTAAAACAAAATCAAGAGTTGATGAATATGTTCGGTAAGCAGTTACAGTCCCAGGGAGAGATTTTGAATAAATTTGGGCAGACGTTGCAAAGTCATGGAGCGCAGATGAGGGCACTAGAGACGACTGTGGCCCAAATTGCCAATGAAGTGGTGACCATGAATCATCAAAATCAACAAGGACCGACTGGTAATGCAGAGACTACTCAATCACATCATCAAGTCAAGTATATATCTATGATTAAGGAGACAGAGCCCTCAGCGGTGGAGGTCCATGAAAAGGGAAAAATGAATTTTGACACAGAGGCTAGACCCAGTGTGCCATACCCCCACAACTTATATGGACTACCAGGAAGATGTCTGTCAAGCAAATCCTACCAAGCCACCATCACAGCCGTGCCCACATCTAGGCAAGAGGAGCAGGTGAAAGCCATATTGCGCATTGGAGCCACTACCACTGAGAATGATGGGAAGCCACAAGCCTCAAAAACTGAGAATGACGTGTCAAAGCCTACGCAAAAGGGTGACATTGAAGCGAGCTTAGGGGAGGAGACCCCAAATAGCCCATATGTGCCACCATACAAGCGAGTGAAGGAGCCAAATGTGCTTTGTCTGAATAGTCTGAGGCCGAAAAAAGAGCGTAGGCACTACAAGAAGTTCTTGGAGATGTTTAGGAAGCTTCACATTAACATTCTGCTAGTGGAGGTGATAGAACAGATTCCTGCATACGGAAGATTTATCAAGGATATCATCACCAAGAAAAGGCAGATAAAAGACACTGAAATTTGTTTTATGAATGAGACGGTGAGCTCAATAATCTACAGGAGTCTACCAAAGAATAAGAAAGATCATGGGAGCTTCTACATACCGTGCTCAATTGGTGGTCGTCATTTCCCACACACATAGTGTGATTCAGGTACTAGCATAAACCTTATGCCGTTAACCACGTTTCAAAAGCTGGGATTGAAGATACCAAAGAAATCTGCCATGTCTATTGAGTTAGCGGATGGATCTATAGTGAAGCCACACAGAGTGTGTGAGGATGTACTTGTCAAAGTTGACATATTTATCTTCCCCGTAGATTTCATAGTCATGGACATGCCACAACTTAATGGTTGTGAGATGCTACTAGGGAAGCCATTTCAAGCTACGACTGATGTCATCACTGCTATCGGGAGAGGTACTTTGACATTAGGGATCGGCAAAGAAAGAGTTGAGTTCAAATTGCCGAGTGATTCCCTAAGGACACTCCCCGATACCCCAATTTGATGAGCATTATTTTGTCTAGCCTAAGACGTTAAAGTAGGGCGCTTGTTGGGAGGCAACCCAACCATTGGTAGATTTCATTTCCATTTACTTCATTAGTTTTGGTTAAGTTTGTTTTTAGTGTAAAAATGATACCTCGATGTGTGTTCAGTATGCAGGACTGCTTGGGTGTCGATACCATCGACACTTGTGTCAATGGTAGCAACTAGGGTGCAGAGCGACAACTGTAGAAAATTTTCTCTATCGATACTATCGACGGCCTCATCGATAGTATCGACCACCCATCAGGCTGATCGACATAATTTTCTGGATCAAGTCGATAGCATCGACCCCATGGTCGATGCTCACAAGATCTCTAGATATTTTCAGACGAAATCTTATCAGTAATGTTGATGCCATCCACACCATAGTCGATGGTATTGACTTGACTTCAGGCAAAACCAAAGCCAAGGCCTCGCGAGGATAAGGGATGCATACAAAAGTCGATGCCATCGACAACCCGTCGATGGTATCGACGGGACACGTCAGCAATCCGCGAGACGCCGTCAGCGAAGCGCACCAAATTTGGAGGGCGATCCGTGGGACAAGTCAATACTATCGACACCTGTCGATGGTATCGACGTGTCATTGATCCGGGCCCCCACATCCATCAATCGAAGACCGTCGATACCAGCAGAAGACGGATCATGCTACCAATGTTGATACCATCGACACCCCGTCGATGGTATCGACGAGTCAACAGGGGTGCCGATCTCAACTAAATAAGGAGGGGTTGAGTTCATTTCTTCTTCAAACCTTCAGATCTTCTCTCCTCCTGATTGATCTAGAGAACTTGTGAGCAATCAAGGGCCTGCACCGAGAAAGCAAACGATCGTCCTCGAGTTCTTCATCGACAGCGGAGAGATTCTTCTCCAGATCTTCACCGAGCTCTCTTCCTCGCTACCCCTTTCTAATCATCATGGTGAGGAATGCTGCTTCGTCGTCTTTGAGCACTATGTCGATGGAGATTGAGACTTTCGTTCCACCACTGCCAGGCTCTGTCCCTCTTCCCCGGCTTGCACATCTGTCTGCGGATGTGAAAAAAGTTTACGAGGAGCTTATGAAGAGGACTATCGAGCCGACTCGATATTGTGACCGGCGCATGATCCGAGATCTCAGATTTGAGGATAACTTGATGTACGTCCTCCATGGCCAAGAGGGGAGGATGGGTAGGATCGATGACGTTGTCACCCATCATGTGGAGGGCCACCCCTTTTTCGGCGAATGGCTGACCTACAAAGAACTGGTGGTGGAGTTTATGGCGTCGCTAGATATTTGTGTCGTGCCAAACGACCTCAATGTTGCCGACAGGGAATGGATTAAAGGCCGAGTGTCTTTCCAACTTTTCAATAGAAACTACAATCTGACGCTCCAACAGTTCAATTCAATTTACAACTGGTGGCACTCTCCCGAGCAGCACTGATGGCCAGACAACTGGGTTGATTATGATGCCATGTTTACATGGTTGGTGACAGCCCCACAAGGCAAGACAATCAGCTATCACAATGTCACAGTTGCTGATTTCGAGCATCCTTTTATGAGGGTCCTCCACTGCATGCTTTGTATCACTTTCTTTGCTCGAGGCAAGCTGTCGCTGAGCAAATTTCAAGAGACCGATCTCTTTTTCCTCTACAAGCTGCTGAAGAGGGAAAAACTTAACTGGGGCACATTTTTCTTGACGCGCGTGATGGCCGTGAAGAGGAGCACCAGGTGAGCCCCAATTCATTTTGGGGGACTCATCACTCCTCTAGCCCTCTATCTCGGACTAGATCTTTCTTCAATGCCTCCCCTGGTAAGTAAGAGCTCCGTCAGCCTCCATCATCTACATCGGTCTAATTTGTTGACAGTTCGTGATGGCGTGGTCTATGCGCACTGCCATGTCAACAAAGAATATCAGGAGTGTGCGCTCCCCGATCCTATCTTCAACATTCAGGGGGCCCATTATTGCCATCGACGACTCTGTCGGTGCAGAAGATGAGGAGGACAATGACATGTGAATCAGCAGGCGATTTTTGAGAATGAACGTCAGTTGTTCGCCAACCAACATCAGGTCTATGACCGGTTGGGGAGGATCGAGCAACAACAGAAGCCATTCTACGATCATTATTGGAGCCGCGACTACTTCAGAGGGTATCCACAGCCACCGCCCATGCCGACTTATGATCCAAGCTTTGTTGGGCAATATCCTCAGTGGGACCCCCATACCCAACAATACCCGCCATTTCCACCGCCACTACAATAGAGGGTATCACTGTTCCACCTTCTAAGGTTGTTTTTGACTACGAGGCCATAGTTGAATTCAAGCTTAGGGGGGGAGATGGAACAATTTCTATCTTAGTCTTTATTTTTATCTTTTTTTTAGTATTTTCTAGTTTTTATTATTTACAGCTTTCTAGGATCCACATCTATCTAGTGTATTATGTGGATGTCTAATTTTAAATGTGTGTCATCTCTTGTTTTCATATGGGGAAAGTTGAAATTTGAGCATTAATTTAATTTTTTTTCAAGTAATTGTAAGCTTGCTTTGTCTGAAATTGAACACTTAACTTATGAAAACAATTGGGTAGTTCAACTTTAAACATATGACCATAATTGTACATCTGGATGATTCAAGAAATGTGGACGGTTTTGGATATTGAGCCTAAACTGACCAAATGGTAACAAGACCTTAATCATAAGTGAGAGAGAGAAATCCCTTGATTTAGTGGTACACAAGTCGGTAAGGAGGGACATATAATATCTTTTGATGGTTCTGTCAATTAGTCTTGTGATCTATCCACCACAATGTCATTCACACTCCACCATAAGAACTGGGAGTACATTACTATCTTTCACTCTTTGGCTGCATTCCATGTAGGTAGGTCTTGCATTACAGTCATTTTTGCATATTCCTTTAAAAAAATGAAAAGTAGAGAATAATTATACATACACATTATCTTTATGTGCATGTCATAGTAGTTGCATAATTGACATTATGTAGTTGCATTTGTATCCTTTGAGCATACAGTACATCATGTGTCTTATGTTTTTCTAAAAATATTAAAGGTGTTGAACTGGTTCCATACCCTCCAAAAAGAATGCATCAAATGTTCAAGTTATGTAAAAGGAAGAATGTCCAACAAATAACTCATTGCCATTTATGAAAATGAGGGCTTACAAAATATTTTTGAAAAGAAAAAATAAAAAAGAAAAAGAAGAAAAAAGGATTTGAGAAATAATAAAGAAGAAGAGGGAGAAAGGAACATGTTCTCACCTGATAATTAAGAAGAATAAGCACATGGTGTAGTTTTCTTAGATATTCCATCTCACCTTGAGACAGAATGATAGTACATGCATCATTCCACCAAAAATGTAGCATTAGGACATTTTCATTTGCATTTTGTATCATGATAGGTCATTTATTGATTGTTATGTGCTTCTTTTTCTTCCACAACCACCCATTCCATCTGCCCATTTCTCAAAACGGTAGGACACACATGATTATCCCCTCATTCTTGTATATCACAAGATCTGCTTCCATGTAGATGGTAGTTAGGATATGAGCAACGTAGATAGGAGATCACGAGATGCACCAAGCCTGAACCGGAGGATTTTATTATATTAACTGCCTTATTTGATGGTGTTCATTGATCTTGGGGTGAATATCTCTTATGGACGATCATGGTCACCTTTCGGGTAGTTACCGTTCCGTGGTCAGTGAGGGTCGGCATGTACATGTCAGGTGGGAATCATACAGTGATGTCGTTTATGCTAGTATGTTCTTTAGTTGACCCTCGCAATTCTATTCTACAGTTTTGTGCTCGAGGACAAGCAAAGATCTAGCTTAGGGGAGTTTGATGTGAGGATTTTGAGTTGCTTTTATAGGCTAGTTTCATATGTGTTTTATGCGATTATTGGTCATTTTCATGGTTAATATTGCATGATTCAGTTCCTTCAGCCTATAATCTCATTATGCATCAAATTTACCTTATTTTATCTCATTTGGTATGAATGATCATATTTATCAAAGTTATCAAAGTTGATTCGAGTTTATCTTTGATTTTCAGGCAAAACGGATATATACAACTGTTGATACCATCGACAACTGTCGATAGTATTGACAGGGCCATAGAGAGGTAGCCGTAAAAGAGCAGAATGAGTCGATACCGTTGACCCAGAAGCTGATGGTAGTGAGATAGCTTCAGCGAGTCAGATTTCTACAAGTCGATACAATCGACCAAATAGTCGATACTATCGACTCCGTCTCAGCACAATCAGCTTAAGCATCAGATTCCACAGAAAAGTGACGCCTAAGGTGTCGATACCATCAACCCAGAAGTCGATGGTATCGAGATCATGTCAGAGCAAACTCAAAAAAGTAGAGGACCACCGGTATCCAGGTGGGTCGATTCCATCGACCTGCGTCAATGGTATCGACACTATCAGATCAGGTTAATCTATAGCTCGAGTCTAATCGTACGGTGGTGATGTTTTGGCGGCCTAAAGTGGTGCTTATACCTAAAAACGGTGGCTCTAAGACATCTATCACATCATTAGCCACTACACAAGTCTTGAGGAGAAGAGAGGAGGAAGAACAGAGCTAGAGATACGCACCAATTGTTCCAGAGGTTGTAGAAGGAGTTTTCCACCATCAGAAGGTTGTATAATGCTCATCCCACGTCGAGGAATGCCCGGATCTTCTCCGTTCAGGGGTTACTTCACATCTATCCACATTTTCTCCATGTTTCCTCTTTCCTTCACCATGTTTTCTACTGATAAGAACATGCAGAGCTAATCCCCTTTGTACTTAGGACCGGGAGTAGCTCGGGTGATCGTTGTATGACAATTTCAACATAGTTTATCATAATTTGTCTCTAAAATTCATGGTATGCTATCATTTTCTCTATTATATCATTGTGCTTGATCACCATAGTGATAATCCAATACCTTTAATTGCTTTTGATGAAAAATTAATGGTTGAAAAGAAACGATAATCACATTAATCAATAAATTCCTTAGAAAAGGTGATGTACGATTAATGGTGGGAACCTTTAGACCTAAATTTCATGCACTTTATCTAAGACATAGGTTACTACTGACGTGGAACCAACTTAGGTTAAGGTAGTGAATTGTATCGCGGAAACGAGCAATTCTAATTCTAGGCCACTACCCGAATTAGGAGACATTTCATGGTAATTGTGTAAAAATTAGTGTAACGAGAACCCACGGTGAAACCGCAATCCTAAAGATTCCATTGAAATTGATCAAACCAACCATTTAATCGATCGTTCTATTTTCTTGTGTTTTATTTTCTTTTTCAAAACAATTCTCAAACTTTTAAAACCAATTTAGCTGATCGTGAGTAGTTAGTAGTACTCTATCGAGAATTTCATTTCCCTGAGTTCGACTTGGGCCTCACAAGGCCTATATTACATTGACGTGTGCACTTGCGTTATACGCACTGTAAAATCGTGACACTCTCAACCCTAGAGGAAAGAGAAAACAAATCATTTGATGGTGCATCCAATGCATCCAAAGAGAAAATATATAAACATGTAATAAACACTTATGAAGAACAACATTTATGTGTGAAAATTATGTACAAAACCCTACAAAGGGGAAAATTGCACAAATGTCCACATAAGCACATATATTGCCAGACTTAAGCAAACAAAGTCCAAACTGGACCAGATTTGAAACATAGCTTTATCTCTTGATCTCAAAACATAATCTAAGGTTTGATTAAGGAATTAAGATCCTAGTTAAGTTAATCAAGCATTTTTAACCATAAATCCAGGCTAGGGGTCTTACAACCATAAACCCCAAATTGTGATTTTGCCCTTGAAATCCAAAGCAAACAAGGATGCCTACTTCCTATTCATATCATTCTCTGACTCCCACGTGGCTTCCTCCACCCCACACTGATGCCACAACACATGTACCAGGCTATGTCCTTCTCCTCAAATTACACACATGTTATTCTACGATCAACACAAGACCCTCCACACGAGAAACATCCTCATCCAACTCAACCTCCACTGGTTGTATTGTCTATTCTGTATTGGGGTGACACTTCCTCAACATGAGGATATGGAAACTATGGTGCAAGATATGCAACTCTAGCAGTAACTCCAGCTTGTACACAACTTTTCCAACTTGTGTCAAGATAGGGTAAGGTCCAATAAACTTAGGAGCCAACTTCCCTTCTTACCAAACCTCAACACTCCTTTCTAAGAGGAAATGTTGAGATGCACACACTCTCCAACCTGGAACTTAACAAACTGCGATGACTATTAACATATGATTGTTGTTTTTCTTGAACTGCCTTCAACTGTTGCTGAGTCGCTTTGTTCTCCTCTAGTAGCTTTGTTGTAGGCAAATTGGATTAGACTCAAATGGACATCCTTAACTATCAAGCATTGTAGGACATATGTGGGTGAAAAGTTGTGCCGAACTTCAACACCATCCCTATAGGATTTTGATGTTCTACCTCGACTTGCTAACAATTAGACACTGGGTCACAAACTCTACAACATCTTGCTTTAGACCTAGACATCAGCACAAATCCTTCAGATTATGATACATCTTTATACTGCCAAGGTGCATCGTTCCCATTGAGGGATGAGCCTCTTCAAGCACCACCTTCCTCATATTGTCGATGTTAGAAACCACTATCTTGTTGTGGAAACACTCCGCCCTAGCATCTATCTCATGAAAACTAACATGCTTCCCATTTCCAAACACTGATATGACATCTTACATCATGGTATCATCCATCTATGCATCTTTGATATGTTGCAACATCATCAGTTTGACTTATAACTGCACCAAGCATCCTACCAATAAATATACTTTCAACTATATGTTCGTCTACCGAAGCGATACTAGCATGTTCTGCTTGTGACACGCCATAGAGTGTATTTCTCTTTATATGCAAATACTAACAAAGACGATTTCATATTTAGTGCACCAACTACCACATTCTCCTTCCCAAGATGATAGTCTATTGTACAGTCATAGTCCTTGGTCAACTCCATCCATTTTCTTTGTTTCGTGTTTAGCTCTCATTTTGAGAAGATATACTGAAGGTTCCTTATGATTTTTGAAAATTTGACACTTTTCCCCATACAAATAATGTCTCCAAATATTTAGGATTAGAACTACAACGGCTAATTCCAAGTCATGATTTGGGTAGTTCTCCTTGTCTTAATTAAGTTGTTGTGAAGCATAAGAAATCACATTCTTGTTCTGCATCAACACGCATCCCAACCCATTCTTTGAAGCATCACGGAAAATGACATAACCTTTTCCTTACCCTAGTAACACTAACACTGGAGCACTTGTCAACTTCTCCTTCAACAACTAAAAGGAATGCTGACACTTGTCATTCCAAATAAAAGGAACACCTTTCCTAGTCAACTTGGTCAAAGATAAGGCAATTGCACTAAAGTTCTTTAGTGAACCTCTTGTAGTAATCATTAGACCTTAGAGGTTTTGAACCTTAGTCGGTGTCTTGAGCTGCTCCAACTCCAACACTGACTCCACCTTCTTTTGATCTACACAAACACCCTTTACAAGTATAATATGACCAAGAAAAGACATCTCGGTCAACCAAAACTCACACTTACCACACTTACCATCAACTGGTGCTGCCTCAGCAACTCCAATGCTTGACAAAGATGTTGTTCACCATTGATGTCTGTCTCTGGGGTATATCAAGGTGTCATCTATAAACACTATCACAACATGATTAAGTTACAGTCTAAACATCATGTTCCTCTTACTCATAAAATCTATCAGTGCATTGGTTATCCCAAATGGCATAACCACAAACTCATAATGACCATACCTTGTCCTAAAAGCACTCTTAGGCATGTCATCCACCTTGATCCTCAACTGGTGATATCACGACCGCAGGTCTATCTTGGGGAACATTGTACTATAGCACCTCTCAACTTATCAACAAATTATCTATCCTCAGGAACAAATACTTGTGCCTCACTGTGACCTTGTTCAACTGTTGGTATTCTACGTAAAGTCTCATAGAACCATCCTTTTTCTTCCAAAACAACACTAGAGGATCTCAAAATCTCTCTCTCTCTCTGGAGGGGTGGAATACTAGGAAACTCATCTAGAAAACATCTTCAAACTTACGTACCACCGGTACACCCTAGATACTAGGACTCATCACCTTGGTATCCACAACATGGGCTAAGAAAACCTCACCCCCTTATCCCATCTGCTACTCTTCCATCACAACCAACACAAAATTAGTATGAAGAATCTCATATCTCCTTGGAAAGCCCAAGAGACATCCCCATCACAAAACATCACAACTTTGGAACTACAATCCAAAACAACCTTGTACTTCTCTAAGATAGTCATCTCTAGGATTACATTGCATCCATGCATACCAAGTGGCATAAGATCCACTAGAATGTTGCATCCTAAAAAAGAAAGAATGCAAGAGGGATAAACCCCTCGCAACACAACGAAATGACCAATGGGTTTCTAACAAGCGGCTATCATGTCTACTGTAAATAGGCAAGTTACAACCTCTTATGTATCATTCACTCTCTCATTTAGATTCCTTGACATCTTCTTAGGACTTAACATGATTATCATATTTCATTGCTCTTTCTTGTTAACTATATATCATTTTGGTGTGTTCTCTCGTGTTATCATGTTTATTATTCACCTACTAGGGGTTATCTCATCATATCTCACATTCTTTTATTTTTATAAAGACCATCTCCATTTAATATCTTTTACATGTCATCATAATTTTACCTTAACACCTTCTTACATGCATGGATTGGTCTGAGATTAACTCAGGAACCCTGGATATTGGGACTCATCACCTTGGTATCCACTACATGGGCTAAGAAAACCTCACACCCTTAGCTCATCAACTTCTCTATCATCACATCCAACAAAACTAGTAGGAAGAATCTTCATATCTCCTTGGATAGCCCAAGAGACATCCCCATCACAAAACCTCACATCTTTGGAACTATAGTCCAAAACAACCTTGTACTTATCCAAGGTATCCATCCCTAGGATCACGTCGAATTCATGCATGCCAAGTGTCATAAGATCCACTTGAATTTTGTGTCTCAAAAAAGAAAGAACACAAGAGGAATACATCTCCTGCAATACATCATAACCGACCAAAGGGTTTCTAGAAAGAGACTATGCCGTCTACTGTAAACAAGCAAGTTAACTTCTTATGTTTCATTCATTTTATCATTTAGATTCCTTGCCATTTGCTTAGGAATTAACATGATTGCAATACTTCATTTCTTTTTTGTGTTGAACTATTTATCATTTTTGTGTGTCTTTTTGTTTTATCATAAAAAGTGAAACTCAAGTTAATCTCACCTACTAGGGTCTAGCTCATCATATTTTGCATTCTTTTATTTAATAAAGATCATATCCATTTAATCTCTTTTACATGGCATGATAATTTTACCTTAACACCTTCTTACACTCATAGATTGGTCTGAGATTAACTTGAGTTTCACTTTGTTCATCTATCATTGTTCTTATTTATTATCTCATACCACACTCATCATTGGAGTTCTCCTCTTCTTATATGAATTTTACACCTTAAATCATTCTAATAGCATAGATCCATCTCTCTTTTACTTCATTATTTTCTAAAATCATAGTTCCAAGAAATCCTTTTTAGCTTATATATATTCAGAGTTAAGCTTCATGGTGTCATATATTTTTCTTTTAATCACCAAATTCTCAGGTTTTGATGAGTTAACATATGGTTTTTATCTTTATGTAATGATAACATTAATACATTTTCACTATAATTTCTTATTTATTATGCTCTTTGGATTGTTTCCAACAAACTACCTATCAGAGTAATCAGAGAGATAACAATCAAAGAGTTCCACACTAACATTTCCTTCAATAATTAAATACCTGACCAGGGCATCCAAGTACTAAGTTCAGGAAGTATGCATTATGTTTATGTCGTGTTCATCACTTGTTATCATACCAGTCCTAAGTTCTATTGTCATGTAGAGTCGGTGAATCCTAAGCTCTAATACCACCAGATGTGGCAACCCACCACACTAAAGGAGACTACTCAAAACCAAAACATGATCGATCACTAATTAATCAAATAACTTAAAAGGGACATAATTAAAACCAAATAAATCATCTTAAATATATCCAAGAGCATTTACATAAAGACCCAACATCTTACATAAATTCATATACTCTACCAGGTATTATTACAAATATACCGTGGCCTCAGCCACAACCTGTATACAGAAGGTGTTATCCACATAACCATCATGTTCAAAACATCAGAGAGTTATCAACAACTCGATTCGGTGAAACATCATCTACAAAACTTTCCTGCCCGAACCTGAAAGTACAAGGACGACTCTAAGACACACTAAACAACTAATCAAACTTCTTCTATGGGTCTCGAAACTGCTCCTCTCTATCAAGGATTTGTAGGTGTTGCTACAATCACCTAAAAAGATGTGGTGAGCCACAAGGTGAGACTATTGTCCCAGCGAGTGATATAACTCTCAGCAATGTTTATTTCTTACAATAGATTATGTAATTAAATAGATATAGTAGAAAATATTATATAATTGAAATGCCAAATATATCCTTCATTAAGAACAACCACAACCTGAGTCTTAATTGTGGGATGTAAGATTAACATAATTTATCAAAATATCAGACATATCTATCACCATGAGCATAGTTGATTTCTCTTACCACATTATTCATAATCTGAATATTGAGAGAAACAAAGCAAGGGTTATCATCCGATGTGAATCGCTGAATAACCCTACCAGATATTCTACAAAGATGAATTACATATTCTATTAAGCCTTGGGGAGTGTAAGACTTACGACTCAAACTTCCATCTAACCACTGTGAAGTTGCAATTAGGTATGTACAAGATCTAGGAGAGCTAGAATCCTAAGATCTCTTTCCCTCAATCAGTATCAGCCCGTCGTGGTGACATATTAATCAAACTACAATCAACCTAGTCTCCCCTTGGTACACATAACACAACACTAATACTAGGTTATTCAACCCTATCATATGAGGTACGAACATAGTCGTCCTCAACCACATCACACATACATATTCATTCATCTGAGACATGACCCCAACCACTCTTCAAAACCTTGGGATCAAGATAACAAGGATATACCCTCCCTGCACCCGCATATACTCAACAATGTACGACTATGAGTTTCCTTTCTAGAATACTTGTTTCACTGTCCAACAAGTCCTGACACTAGAATAGTTCTATGACACATGGCACTACATTATTAGGGTTTCACTTGAATAGTTAAGCTCATTGGGTGAATTCAGTCTACAACAACCAAGTGACATACAAACAACTATATTGTTTCAACAAACAACATTGGTTTAGAACATTGCTGATAGTTATATCACAACATTGGCCGGGGGGTCTAGCTCGAGTGGTGTGGCTCACAAGCCCCTTGCGAGGGGGCACAGGTTCGACTCCTAGCTAGCCTCCGAAGTGAATTGCCCACAGCGTCGGCCGATCAACGATGCTGCTAAGTTGGGGCCCACCTTGTGGGGCGGGTAGGGTCCCCGGGGGGTTTACGCTGCCTGCGGGGGTCACAAAGTGGCGCTCGTACGGGAGTGGTTCCCCACGTCATAAAAAAACATTGTTTTAGAACAACTCGATAAGATATAAAACGTATGAAACATATTCCTCATATCAACATCATAGTATATTGTCCATTATCATCCTTGAAAAGGACTAACTTCCATTAGGGATCAAAATTTCTGACAAATGTCATTAAATCCATACAACATTACTTCCTGGATGAATATCATTATCATTCATTACCATGTAGAGGATTCAACATATCACCAACAAACTTATTACCTTTAGACCCATCATAAGGGTTCATTAATAATAAGAGTTATGACATTCCCAAGAGTGACATAACAAAGTTTCCTTTACCAGTATGAATTGTGTCCATTCATCATTTCAACATTAGTGGAAGATAAATGTATTAGACCATCACCACTCAACCACTACAAGAATGAATTAACAATATATATTGGATTGTATCACAAATCAACCTTCATAGATATACCATAGGTTCATTATCACACTTAGGTAAACACTTAGGCAAACAATTATTTAATTGTCACACTTAGGTAAACACATAGGTAAACCATCATTTCATTAACACTCATTGGTAACCCATCAATTCTTTAAATCATATAGCAATACATAGGTTCATTCTTATACTTAGTCAAAAACATAAATTCTTATACCTAGATCCCCATTGTATTGTTGGTGTACTTAGTCAAAAACAGAACAATTGGATTGTTAAAGCACTTAGCCAAAAGAATAACCATTAGATGATTGATGAACTCAACCAAAAACAATATCACTGAATTATTAATATTACTTAGCCAAAAAATAACCATCAATTCACTAGTGGACTTAGCCGAATCATAACCGTCACTTCATTTATGTACTTCAGCAAAAAGAATCCATTGGTCCAAGGACATCAAAACCATTGGACTGTATGCTAGGGAAAACATCATTTTATTCACCAAGTAAACCCATCCGTTCATTAGAATACATAGACAAAAATAAGACCATCGCATCATTAGGATCCTCAGTCAAGGAAGATCCATCACTTTATGAGAGTACTTGATCAAGAACAAGTCCATTGAATTATTAGAGCACTTAACCAAAATCAAAATCATCAGATGGTGGTCAACAAGGTCATCAATTCATTTATTTCTCATAACCATTGGAGTATTGACTTACTTATCCATTGATTCATTTACCAAGTAGTGTCAAAGTTGCCCGCTCTAGGTGACACCATCATATACTACTCTTTTAACAAAACCATTGCTCCAAAGACAAGAACGACCATTGATTTAGAAGACTAAGTATGACCATCAATTTCAACACTAAGTGATACCATCAATTTCTATACTAAGGTGGAAATCCGTTATTCACACTAAGTTAAAACCAACCTTCAATACCTTCAAAACAAAGATAGTTCATGTACATGCTAGAAGGAAGGTTTATATGATCTAAGGATAGTTAAACAACACAAATCTACCATGCATGTATGTAAATTAGTGCACATGAGATTGTTTCTTTCCATAATACCAAGTTTTAGGGCAAGATCTATATGAAACAAGTTAAAGCAAGCAAGAAACATGATGGAAATTATACAAATTTCCTCAAGATGAAGATGAACGTCCAAGAAGCAAGGTGACTCAAGAAAAACCCTAGCTTTGCACTCCTAAAGCTCCAAGGTAGCTCCTTGATCTAGGGAAAAAGATAAAAAAAGGGTTTCTTCAACACATGCACGAGTTTCCACCAAGAATAGGGTTAAGCCCACGAATGAAGAGAAAAGGAAGAGGACAACAAGAAAACTAGGTTAAAGAAGAATGCCTTACTTAGTTATGGAAAGAAAATAGATTAGAAGACCCTATATATGCTTGATCCAAACCCTAGAGCAACATGCATCCATGATCCCTTCAAGCTTCAGCCTCCAAGAGCTTCTCCTTCACAAAATGTTGGTCTAGGTCTCTCTAGAAAAAAGAAGAAGATAAAGGATGCAAAGGGTTCGTTTGGGAGAGAGGTGGATGGTATATATATCCAAGAAGAGAGAGAAAGGTGATAAAAAGGTTGGAAAACTAGCTTGCCATGTGTCAAAACTTAAAATCCATCTTATCCATGCATGTTAGAACTTCCATCAAATATTTACCAAAGTTGTCCATTGATTCATGCCTTAGTGAAACCATCAAGATGTACTACCAAAGAACCCATCGGATTGTGCATATGTATCATCAGAAAACCCCATTGGATTGTAGAGTATACTTAGCCATTTTGCAAACCAGGATCTTCCATCAGTTTGTATACTTCAACTAGGTTATCCATCGGATTAGGGACCTCAAGGGAAAGACATCTTCGATACTCTTACACAAGTAAGGACCATAAGATACTTCACCTAGGTGATACCACTATATCCTCAACATACTTACAAAACCATGATTTCCACACTTAGGTGAGAAACCCTAAGTTCACAACCCTAGAGGATAGAGAAAACAAAACATCTGATGGTGCATCCAATCCATCCAAAATAGAAACGATATCAAAAATTTCATGAACACTTATGAAGCACAACGTTAATGTGTAAAAATTATAGATAAAACCCTAGAAAGGGGAAAATTGCACAAAGGTCCACATAAGCACATATATTGCAAAACTTAAGCAAACAAAGTCCAAACTGGACTAGATTTATAACATAGATTTATCTCTTGATATCAAAACATCATGTAAGGTTTGATTAAGGAATTAAGCACTCAATTAAGTTATAAAAAGCCAGGTCATGGGTCATACACTATGGGTTGTTCTGGCCCCGCTTAGGTACTCTCTCGTTAGGTACCAACCTCGTACCGCCACCTCCTAGCGACACATAGCTACTCTCAGCATGCACTTCATATTCTCCATATGTATCTACATAACCATAATGTATGATCAGATTTGTTGGGTTACATAAGAACACACGCACAACCTAAGTCATATGCCCCTATAGATTCAGTGAACCTTAAACTCTGATACCACCAAATTGTGGCAACCCACCACACTAAATGAGATTAATCAAAACTAAAACATGATCAATCACTAATAAATCACATCACTAAAAAGAGGTATAATTAAAACCAAATTAAACTACACAACCATGTCCAAGAACATTCACATATAGGTCCAACATCAACATAAAAGCATATACATGTATCTTTACATTTGTTTAGCGACCTTAGCCACAACCTATATATAAAAGATACTATCCACTTAATTACATCATGTATAAGCATCTGTATGCTACCAAAAAATTGAGTTGATGTACATCATCTACAAAATTTCCCCGCCCGGGTCTGAGAGTACATGGACGACTCTAGGACACACTGAGCAACTAGCCCACCTTCTTCCTCTATGGATCTCCAAGATGCTCCTCCTCACTACCCCAGGTCTGAAAATGTTGCTGATGATCACCTAAAAAGATGTGGTGATCCACAAGGTGAGACCCATGTCCCAGCGAGAGATATAACTCTAAACAACGTTTTTTTCTAACAACAAATTATGCAACTAAATAGATAAATAGATTATATTACAAAATTGAAAATTTAACATGATAGTCAAAGGAATAGACAGAGCTAACACCATATGTATAGTTGATTTCTCATACTGTATTACACATTATCTAAATATTGAAAGAAACAGAGCAAGCGTTATCATCTAAGGTAAATCACTGTTAACCCTATCAGATATGCTACACTATTGAATTACATATTTTATTAAGCCATGGGTAGTTTGAGGCATACCACTCAATCTACCAACTGAGCACTGGAAGTCAGAATCAGCTCTGTACAAGATCTAAGAGAGTTGGAATACTAAGATCTCTTCCCCTCAGTCATTACGAGTCCTCCGTAGTGACATAATAGTCAAACTACAATCATCCTAGTCCACCCTGGGTACACAGACCACGACACTAGAAATCAGGGTATTCCACCCAAATATCCAACATAAGTGTGCAGCCGCCCTCAATCACACACACATATATATGTATATATATTAGGGTATTATATATAAATGTGTGTATATATATGTATATGTATATATAGATATATGTATGTATAGATATGTATATATGTATATATACATACACACACACACACACACACACACACACACACACACATATATATATATATATATATATATATATATATATATATATAAGGGTATTCCACCCTAAAATCCAAGGTAAGACCGCAGCCGTCCTGAATCACATACACATTATATATATATATATATATATATATATATATATATATATATATATATATGTGTGTGTGTGTGTGTGTATACATATACATATATATATATATATTTATATGTATATATACATATATATATATACACATATACATATATATATATGTATGTATATATATATATATATATATATATATATATATATATATACATAATGTGTATGTGATTTAGGACGGCTGTGGTCTTACCTTGGATTTTAGGGCGGAATACCCTTATATATATACATATCTATACATACATATATCTATATATACATATATATGCACATTTTTATATAATACCCTAATATATATACATATATATATATATATATATATATATATATATATATATGTGTGTGTGTGTGTGATTGAGGACGGCTGCACACTTACGTTGGATATTTGGGTGGAATACCCTGATTTCTAGTGTCATGGTCTGTGTACCCAGGGTGGACTAGGATGATTTTAGTTTGACTATTATGCTAAAAAAAGTAATTATGCTAAAAAAAAGAAACTATGTTGATCAAAAAGTAACTATACGACTAAAAAGTAATCCTGTACAAAATACACAACAGATATATATCTAACCGTGTTTTGAAATATGTTGTTACAAACGTAACTATCTACACATGAAACTCAACAATTTGCAAGGTAATGTAACCCTCTACATGTCAAAAGTAACCAACTTGAAAAAAAAGTAACTGAAATTGGGGGCGGGTAGCTACCCACACGGGTATTAAAGATGGGCCCACATATATATATATATATATCAGGGTATTCCACCCTAAAATCCAAGTAAGACCACAGTCGTCCTCAATCACACACACATTATATATATATGTATATATATATATATATATATATATATATATATATATATATATATATATATATATATATATGTGTGTGTGTGTGTGTGTGTGTGTTGTTCATTCGTTACCCGCGTGGGTAGCCAGGTTTTTGCTACTCGTTGGAGTAACTCGGGGTCAAAAGAGTAACTATATGGTACACTGGAGTAACTCTGAGAGCAAAAGAGTAACTGCGTAGAAAATATACAGTCAATAAATATATGGACGAGTTTTTTTATTTGGGGGGGGAAATGATATATTTTTTGATCAAATTTTTTGGGGAGCTAGATAAAATGCTCCTATACAATTGCGAATTTTAAAAATATATATATAAGGAAGTGTGCACGGGTAGCTACCCACGCGGGTATTAAAGATAATCCCATATATATATATATATATATATATATATATATATATATATATATATATATATCATCTGAGACACGACCTCGACTACTCTCGCAAACCTTAGGATCAGGATGACAAGGATATACCCTCCCTGGACCGCATATACTTAACAATATACGAGTCTGAGCTTCCCTTCTGGAATACTCGTTTTACTATCAAGCAAGTCCTAGCACTGGAATAGTTATATGACATAAATCACTACATGATTAGGGTTTCACTTGATTAATTAAACCGATTGAGTGCTTTCAGGATGCATCAATCAAGTTACATACAAACAACTACATTGTTTCTATAAGAATTATTGGTATAACATATCCAAAAGATATATAACCTATGAAACGTATTCCTTATCACAACATCATAGTATACAAGTCCATTCTCATCCCTCGTAGGAACCAACTTGCATTAGGATTCAAAACACCCCACAAATTTCATTCGGGCAATACAACATTACATCAAGTAGGAACATCATGATCATTTTACTTTGCAGAGGGTTCAACATATCACCAACACACTTTTTGCATACAAATTTAGTATAAGGGTTCATCAATCATATGATTTATGATATTTCCAAGAGTAACATAATAGAGTTACCTTTAGCATTATGAATGGTAACCCTTCATCATGTCAACATTGTTTGAAGATATATATATATATATATATATATATATATATATATATATATATATATATATATATATATATATATATATATATAACCATCACCACTTCAACCATTACAAGAAATATTCAACAATGTGGATTGGATGTGTATCGCGAATCAACACACATACGTAAACCATATGTTCATTAGCACACTTACGCAAATACTTAGTCAAGCCATCGTTTCATCAGTGCACTTAGGTAAACCATAGATTCTTTAACACATATAGCAATACCATCAATTCATTCTTAGACTTAGTCAAAAACATAAATTCTTATACCTAACATGCCATCAATTCTTTGATGTACTTAGCCAAAGGTAAGACCATCAGATCATTAAGGTTCTTAGAAAAAATATCAGATCGTTGACTCTATCATAACCATCATTTTATTGACCAAGTAGTGTCATTGGTTTTCACATTAAGTAAAACCATCATTTCTAGGACAAAGCAAAACCATAGTTTAAAGGACAAAGCAAAACTGTCATTTTATAGACTAAGTATAACCATCGATTTCAGTGCTAAGTAAAACCAATGATTTCTACAGTAAGTGAAGACCACTTCCTTACACAAATTAAACCTTGTTTCATACCATCAAAACCAAGGTAGTCCATGTACCCATGTGAAGGAACGTTCATATGATCTAAGGATAGATTAACAACACACAACTATCGTGTATGTATGTAAAGTAGTGCACATAAGATCATCTATCTCTACAATACCAAGTTCTAGTGTATGATCTATATAGATCAAGTCAAAAGCAACCAAGAAACAAGTTGAAGGTTATATAACTCACCTCAAGGATGAAGATGAAAGTACAAACAACAAGGTTTCTCAAGAAGAGAAGATGAAACCCTAACTTGCACCTCACAGATCTCCAAGGTAGCTTCTCTCTTCAAGAACAAGGTGAAATCTTGGGCAAAAGAGAGAAGAAAGGGATTCCTCAACCACATGCATGAGATCTACTAAGAGCACTAGGGTTCTTCCAATGTATGAAGACAGAAGAAGCAAAACAACAAGAAAAACTAAATTAGAAAAGAATAACTTAGTTGGTTAGGGCAAGAAACTAGGTTAGAAGGCTCCTGAACGACCTTAGAGATGCTTGATCCAAACCCTAGAGCAACATGCATTCAAGGTCCTCCTAAGCTCAGTCCATAAGAGGCTTTTCTTTCCACCAAACAAGGTTTATGTCTTTCTAGAAACAAAAGAGAGAGAGAGGGAAAAGGTCTATTTGGGATAGAGGTGAAGGGTATATATATCCAAGAAGAGAGAGAAAGGTGGTCAAAAGGTTAAAAAACTAGCTTGACATATGACAAAACTCAAAATCTATCATTTCCATGCATATCAAAACTCCCATTGGATCATTCACCAAGGACATTCATCATTTAATGCCTTAGTGAAATCATCAAGATGTATCTTCACAGGAACCATCAGATTCTAGGGTATACTTAGCCATATATGCAAACCCTGATCTTCCATCGGATTGTACACTTCAACCAGGATGACCATTGGTTTTAGAACCTCAAGGGAAGGCCATTAGATCCTCTATTACAAGGAGGGACCATCAGATCCTTCACCTACTAGGTGATACCATCGGATCCCCAACATACTTAGGAAAACCATCAATTTTCACACTTAGGTGAGAAACCCTAAGTTCTCAACCCTAGAGTAAAAGGGCAAACAATTTGATGGTGCATCCAACTCATCCAAAGGAAAAACTATATCAAACATGTCATGAACACTTATGAAGCACAAAATTCATGTGTGAACATTACAAATAGAACCCTAGAAAAGGAGGGAAATTGCATAAAGATCTATAGAGCACATAAATTACAAAAAGTTAAGCATACAAAGTCCAAACTGGACCAAATTTGAAACATAACTTTATCAAATGATATCAAAGAATAAATTAGGGTTTTATTAAGGTTTTAAGCACCCAATATGTTTAACCATAAAGCCAGGTCAGGGGTCTTACAAGTGGGAACTCATGTGGTTCTTGTAAAACTGACAAGAAGGAGTTATCCCTTCAATGTCAATGTACTAGCGTTGACTACTCTCCCTTGTTGTCTTCCCTTTTGTTGACAAGACTTGCTCAGGTTCTCATGTTACCACAACTATGAGAAGACAAAAACTATCAAAGCTTATTATTGTGTCTACTGAAACCCTCAACTACCCCTCCATTTATAGCGGGGTCAGGGTCAGAGTTGCTAGATCAATTAGGAGTCGAAGAGATAGAATTTCATGAATTTTCCAGAACATGCAAACTATGAATTGGTTAGTTAACATGTGAAATGATCAGTTCCACACTTGAATTGGTGGGTTCACCACATTTACTATTCACAATCATATTGGCTTTCAATATTCTATTAATGCATAATATGACATCAACATCAATCTTTGATTCAATCTCATTGATCTCCCAACCATTCGGTTCACAACCTGAACTGGTTAGTTCATAAATCGGTCATTTCATATTGCTGACAGGAAATCTTGTTGAAATTGAATACCTAAACACTTTAGTAATTAAGTTAAATCATACCCATGAGTAAACTCCTATTTCAAGTATTTCCTATATTTGTGACCCTATAGGTCCTAAATTATGTTGGCAATGAATGTCCATGACTAATTTGTGACATCACAAGAAATTAGCGGTATCTAGTAACACATTATTTCTACTCAAGTAATTGGAAAGTTGGAGAACAACTTCAACCTACAATTTTTTATTAGTGTTATAGTGATCATATAGTTCCTTTGTCTCTGATATCCAGATTGAACTTGATACATGGAATCATCATCCTCTCAATGTTCAATCCATGTTCTTTGAACTAGATCACATTGTCTGAGATACATGTGAGCTCACATATCATACATATTGATTCACATGAGTATGACCATACATTTCTCAGTCTCACTTATCAAGTGGCTTGGATATCAACTCTATTAATAGGGACAAATCTCATCTACATCACTCACTCATTCCCCATGTGTCTCAGCATATCCGAGCATCACCTTTTGGTAGCCCTTATTCAAGGTCATGTTGGATGATGTCAAAGTACATTGAACGACATGTGATGAGTGTAGTGATTTCAAGTCAAAGAACCATCATCACAACCATCACTATGAGAGATGATTTTGACTACCATTCAATGATTTCATCCATCACTCTATAGGTGGGTATGTCCAATATATTGTTCAAACAAGTACCTATGTGTTTGGTTTGATATCACATATCATAACTAATGAGATTTTGTCATTAACCAACACACACTCTAGTCTTATGTGTTATTGTTGTCTATCAGCTTCCACAATAACATCCGACTAGGGACTTAATAAGAATGTATGCACTCTTATCATTTACATGATGTCAATGCTTAGGTCCTCAACCTAAAGATAGGTGTCATTGAGTAACATCATTCTTTAGACATCAATGGTGTCATACCATTATCTCATAATTGAACAAACATATATATGAATATTGCCTTTATTATTAATCAAATCTTTTACAAGACATGCCATTACAATCATCATATGATTGGCTGTCTAGGCATACATGCCAACATTAGGTTCCTCGGGACGAGGAGGATCCTCCAGATCTACTACATACACTACATCCTGGGGGAAGCAAGTCACCTTAAAATTGGATATAAATTGGGAGTATGAGATAAAACACCTCAAAGACATGCACCATGACAACCTCCTGGATGAAGGAAAAAAGAGTTGCAAGCTAACCTACTGAAGGAAGCAGCCAACCATGATGCTTATGCGTCCAAAAAATGACCCTTTCTCTATGTCGTAGGTTGTCGAGAGAAATCACATATTGTTGTTGCAATTCCACTGTCGATGGAAGACACATGGATGCTCAAGTGACACCCTAGAGAGACAAAGCTCCCCCATCGCAAGCTAGTCTTAGCCCTAGCATTGAGTATTGCAAGGCCCTAAACTTGCTTTTTACATAAACACGCTTATGTGTCCTACTTTGGTATTTAGTTTCATTATTTAACTTTATATTATGTTTTGTTGTCACTTAACAAGGATATGTTTCAAATTTGAGCAAATTTTGACTTTTTTTGCTGAAGTTATGCAATTTTTTGTACTTTTGTGGGCCTATTTGCATTTTCCCTTTTCTAGGGACCTAATTGCAGTTGTGATGCATGCATATTTTATTACATGGTGATCTTTATCATTGGTAGAGTTTTATGTTACTTTAATGTTTTTGAACCTTGTTTCATAAAGGTACCAATCCCTTATATTAGTTTTGTGTCAAAATGATGGTAAAAGCACATGTTGATGCATACTTAGCTTCAACAATTGAAGGTTGTTATGCACGTTCAACAACGAAAGGTTGTTATGCATGTTCAACAAATGAAGGTTTTTGTGTGTCTCAACAACTGAAGGTTGTTCTGCATACTCACAAAATGAAGGTTGGTCTGCATACCCACTAACTAAAAGTTGTTCTGCATGCTCACAAATCAAATGTTGTTCTACATGCCTACAAATCAAAGGTTGTTTTGCATGCTCACAAACTGAATCTTTTTCTGCATGCTAAAAAATTGAAGGTTATTCTGCATGCTCACAATTCGAAGGTTGTTCTGCATGTTCATAAATCGATATTTTTTTGGATGGTTGTAAACTAATGGTTTTTCTGGATGTACAATTCGACGGGAAACCTAGCCCTTTAACCAATGGAAACCTTGCTTTGAGTTCTTTGACTATCTATTTCTTCCATCCTAGCTACAAATACCCCTCCCTACTCCCTTCAAATGAACCTTTTTAACTAAACTCATTGTTTCTGCTAGAGCCTATAGAGAAACTATCAGTAAATGATGGGAGGGCCTCCAAGAGATGAAATCTTGTAGGATTGTGGACGTGTGTTGATGCATGCCTTGAATCAAGCTCCTCTAGGATGGATATAATTTTTTTGCCTACTCTCTTACTATATACATGAAAGATCTTCTCACCTAACACTTTTTCTTGTTGTTTTCCCTTTATATCCTCTGTCGTGGTTGAGATTTATGGTACTTCTTGCTGGAAACTTGTGCATATGGATGAATAATCCTCTTTTTTTCTCTCTTTTCTCTAGATACACCTCGTTCATGAAGATATGAGCTTCCTTGGAGATTTTGGAGGATACAACTCAGGTCTTTGCTTCTCTTTTTATGTGGATCCTTGTTGTTTGTATGTTTTCCTTCACCCCCAACGTGAGTGATATAACATTTGATGCATTTCTTGCCTACATATGGCATTCATAATGTTAATCTTGTTCTAAAAATATGTAATATACTAAGAGATGATTTTTATGTACTGTTTTGCATGAGCAAGGTGGTAATATGATTTTTTAAGTCTCTCTTATGCCTTATCTACATTTTCTGTTGTACAATAACATCTCTTTTGGATATGCAAGAACTAAAATTCATAATACAAGTATAAAGTTTCTTAAATATGTCATCGTTGTAGTGTTTGGCACCTTGATGAATGGAAATTTGACCCACATGTTAAACCTTGTTGTATGATGGTCATCCTATGAAAATAATAAGGCTTTTATTTATGTATATAGTGTTGTAATAATAATTGCACAAAATATCTTCTATGAAGGTTACTTGTCTATGCTAGATTTTGTACATATACTTGCCAAATCTTAGAAATATCATATTTTTTACATACACTGGACTTTTAAGCTAATTTTCTTAGAAACTACCTTATATATGCCTCAATAAGCTCTTTGTGAAATTTCTAGTGTTAATGACATTCCTACATGGAGTTATCACTGTTTTGTTTCTTAATGACAAAGTGGGCTTCCATGTGCGCTAAATTGAAGTTTGGTCCTCTTTTTGGCCATGTTTGGATAAATATGTCATGATGGAGTAACATGGAACTATTTCAAATGTGTTTTATATCTTTTAAATTTGCAATTCCTTATTCTTTTTTATTAACTTTATGTAGAGGCTTGTATGTAACTTTATTGATGTAGTTAATTTTACCTAATTGGCTTAATTTATCAAGTGTAATCTTGTAAAGACCCGATCTTTATGGTTGAATAATTATAAAATAATAGCAAAAATATAAACAATTACAATCATACTTTTACATTAGAATCGTGGAAGCTTTACACAAGATTACAATTTTTTTTAATAACAATTAATTCCTATCTAGTCTTCAACAGAGGACAACTCTTACACGTCTCTTCTAGTCCCTCTTTGTATAACATGTCCATGAGTTCCAAGAGGGAACACAACCACACATGGACCCCATGAAGGGAAAAATAAAGTTCAACAAGGCTGGTACTAAATACAATTATTAGCTATTAAAAATTATGTGCAAAATATGATTCAGGTATGAGATCAATTCTAGGAGAGGACTATTTGGTGGACTTAGTTAAGAAAAGAGAGAATAACAGGTATCAATGTTTCATTGTTGTAAGTTCAAAATAGAAATTCCAAAAGGCTAACAATTATGCAAAATTATTCAATTTCAATGTATCAAAATATAAATGATATTTCCAGTGATCAACTTTAAATATCAATATTGAGCATTGTCATATCATTTCTTTATTTATGACTACAATGTCATGTGTTCAATCATCTATGAAAGAATGACATAGTAGCCTACTATGTCAACCAATATACCGAGGGACCACTAATCCATTACAACCTATGCACAGGATGGTGGGACATACCTAACCTCTAGGAGCCAAAGCTCTAAAGAGCCAAAGCCCAAAAGGACCAAAGTTACATGAGTCAAAACTTCAAGAATTCAATTCCAATGCTATCTTAATATTTGAAAAATCGAACAATAATAAATTTGGAGTGGTGAAATTTCAAAGAGGTAGAAATGTCTAATGAAAAAGTATATGATTCACCATTGAACAATGTACATAGAATTCAAGAGGGAAATTAATAACTCAATCTGAAAATAGAGAATCTAGTACCTTTATATCAAGCAAAAGTCTGATGTATTCATGATCAAGATTCAAACATCTTCATGAGTTGATGAAGAGAGGTATCTACAATTTGGAAAAATATGGTTACTATTGGCTTGGATTCAATGTTTATTTAAGTTAAATTATTTAGGACTTTGTTTCCCCTTTCGGATTACTATATTTTATCATTTAGTAGTATTTCTAGATTTTTAATTAGGTTATATATCATCAATGTTATATACCAAACTATTTTATCAAATTTTCTTGAGACTAGATCCTACTATACTATTCTCTCTCTTATATATATAATTATAATTAGTCACTAGGATCAAGTATGGTTATTTACCAACATACCCTTATTAGGGATGTATAGGGTTCAAATGATACATAAACCATATGTAAATACATCGTACTTATGGGTAAATCAATATGGGTTTATCATATCCCCTTCATGCACTATAGTACGTCATATCATACATACCTATGGTTTAGGTTCCATGTACATCTATATTGGGATGCATAACTACTACTTATTGTACATACATAGAAATCATTATGGATAAATTAGTATGTATATAGTGTATCTAACATTGAGGTATTTGACTGATCATCCATGTTATCATTATATTTTACCTTATATCCTTAATTCTCTTGTTATTTAACCAAATATACCATTATTTATAGCATAAACCCAATGGAATATGTATATATTATTTGTTGTGATGAATATGTATGGGCATATAAACCTAAACAACCACTACTACCACATAATTACCATGGTTAGATGTACTCTACTCGTTACCGCATATCCTTAGTCTTGTTTTGTAAATTGGGTAGAAAGAAGGAAGAAGAGACTTACAATCTCTGCAATGGGGTTTGCATCACCCAACATGTCTTTTGATTGGTTTTCATGTCTCTTCTTGGAGTTCTGTCAATGGTGGTTTCTAAAACAAGGTCTATGAATCACAAACCTTCTCTTCCAACATTGCTCCATGATCTTCATAAGGGGAGAGTAGGTTGGCAATTAGGTTGAGGTTTGGTGACATCAACAGTTTCTGCAACAAGGGCTCCCGACAGTTGTACACAAGGGGATCGCCAGGGAAGAGCTTGTCTAGAACATGAATCCACATATTAGAATGGTAGGTCTCCTTCAAGTAGATGACATGGGCTGGGTGAAGATAGGGTAGTCGGGGTCAAGGTAGGAGACTGATGATGGATCACATATTATCTGCAGGTTATGGTCAAGGATCTTTGTAGGTCATTATGGAGTGGGGGTGCTAAGTGATGAGTTAGGGGTAGATCTGGTGATTTGAGGTTGTGGGATGAAGCAATGATGGTCACAAGGTGGAGCAAGGAGGGCTTCCGATGGTCACCAAATCAAGTTGTCTTCAGTTTCAATGGGCGTCGTCATTGTTGGTGATTCCCAGGTATTGTTTTGGTTATGAGCAGAGGAGGTGTTGGTGGTTGAGTTGTGTTTCTTACTGGCATGGGATCTAAGATTCACTAGATGACGGAGGCAAGTCCATATTGATTGTTGTGGAAAGTCACTATTGGCGAGGGGAGAGGCTAGGTTGTCGGTACGTTGGCAGTGTAGCACTTGGTGATGGCACCAATCTGGTGCAAAGGAGCGAACTGTCATAGTCCTCTCGGTATTGTAGGTCACCACAACCATGGATGACAGTGCAAAGAGGGAGGGTTTCAAGTTGATCAATTGATTGTAGTCATTGTAGGTTTGGGGTCTCAGGGGAGTCGAGTCCCATGGACAAAGAGGATGCTAGTGGAAGACTTTATGTTGGGATGAATGCCATACCACATGTAAGAGGTCATAGGATGGAGGTTAAAGATGGTTGCAGATTGTCATAGTAGGTGAGGAGGCTAGAATCTCTATCTATATCCTCCTTAGAATCTTCATTGGTCATTGTAGGTGAGGTAGTCCAGGCTAACGATATTTGGCGGGTTGAGTCTTCGATGATGGGGGAGATGTGCTAGGGTTTGTAGAGGGTGAGGCTTCAAGATGTGACGAATGAGCCATCATGCCCTCAGTTGGAAGTGTGACAATTAGGGATCTAGCTTCTGTTTCTATTAGTATAGCAAAGTCGAGGTTGATTGAGTTAGTTCCATTACTGCCTACACGTTGAGTCTAGAGGGAAGGCGGTTACTTCGTCATCTGTAACTGTTGGCGGCATCAGGATTACTAGTTCATGAAACGCAGGTCCCCTATAATACTTAGGGCCTAAATTCAGTTAGGTGTTTTATTTCAAAATCTCATAACTCCTAATTTATAAGGGAAATTTCATTGAAAGTTTGACCACTTGTTTAATTTCTATTAGTTAATTTTGGTAAAAGCTTGAAAACCTCTAGCCATGGTTCTAGGATATTTGATTCAGTTACCATCACCATTCATTTTCAAAATAGATATATTTTTATTCAATTGGTATTTCATATTGATTCCAAAGCCATTAGTTAGGTAAATGGAGATTTCATGAGTGTAAAGATCTTTTCAATATATTAAACTTAAAATGTCAACTTGTATTAGAACAATGTTTAGGGGTTCAAAAATTAATTAAGGTGTGATGGGCAATTTGAAATGAGAGATCTATTTACATATATTTTCCCTAGAGGAGAATGGACTCATTCATGCACAAGAATTTCAACTGGAGGCTAATTAAATTTAAAGGACATGAGAATTGATCAAAATGACTTGGAATTAAGGACCGTATTTGTAAATAACAAAAGTTCAAGGAAAATCAAGAGTCATAGCTCAACATAGGTTTAGTACCCAAAAATTGGTATGTTACAACTCTCCACCCCTTAAAATGATTTCATCTTCAATATTGACATGACCATGGTCCAATCACCTACTATTCAACTAGAATCAACTCTAATGTAGCATCCTTCACATTCTCTAGACCTTTACCATATACCAAGCTTTAGTTTTTTAGGGTTTCCATGTGACTCTCCTCTAGGATTTTTCTCATACCTTCTTGATTGTGACTTAGCTTGAGAAATCATCGACAAAACTCCATAAAACCACTTTTCTTTGTACATGTAATATTATAAAGAAAAAATAACCTTTTCGATAGAAAAATATTTTGATGAAATACTAAAAATGGCCAAAATCAATAAGATGACTAAGTCACAATCACCTTTTACCAACATTCATCATACTAACTACTTGAATCAATAGTGAAAATAGGAGTTACATGGAATAAAGGGTCACTAGAGTAACTTCACTTATAATAGGGAAGAAGGACATTGTTCTCTACCGGAGGGGATTCAAAAATTCAAACTTAGGGCTTCCAGTTTCAGTATTCACCTTTCAATTACTAGTTTGTTCAATAGATGCAATCATATATTCTATATTTTTTTGACATCCTAATTTGGGTGGATGATTATGTCTAGGATCTATGATTTCCCCCGAGTAATAGAAATCACCTTGGCCAGGTCGGTATGCAAAGTGAGGAAACCAACCACCACTAATGTGGATTAGGAGTAATTATGTCAGAAGCTTCACTAAACATCCTTCTTTAAACACCTTAGCTCTAATTCACTTACAAGGCGATGTTATTAAATTGTGTATTAGACAACTAATTTCACTCATGTTTCCATTTCTATACTAGGTGACTAGGCCTAGCAACATTAGGATTTGTTGTAAACTACTTGTCTAAGTTATAGGTGTACTAGTTATTTAACCCTAACTTTCAAGATACACGCATGAGTGTCAACTGTTCATAGCTTTGATACCATGTTGTAAAGACTTGATCTTTACAGTAAAATAATTACAAAATAATATCAAAAATATAAATAATCTTTATTACAATCATTGTTTTACATTAGATTCGCAAAAGCTTTACACAAGATTAATTTTTTTTTGAATAAGAATTAATTCCTATCTAGTCTTCAACAGAGGGCAAATCTTGCACGTCTCTTCTAATCCATCTTTGTATAACATGTTCATGAGTTCCCAGAGGGAACAAAACAACACATGGACCCCATGAAGGGAAAAATAAAGGTCAGCTAGGCTGGTACTAAATCCAATTATTGAGATACTAAAAATTAGGTACAAAATATGATTCAAGTATGAGATCAATTCTAGGAGGGGACTATTTGGTGGACTTAGTTAAGAAAAATGAGAATAATAAGTATTAATGTTTCATTGTTCTAATTTCAAAATAGAAATTCCAAAAGGATAGCAATTATTCAAAATTATCCAAGTTCAAGGTATCAAAATATCAAGAATATTACCAATGATCAACTTTAGATATCAAGATTGAACACTATCATATCATTTCTTTATTTATGACTACAATGCCATGTGTTAAATCATCTATGAAAGAACGACACAATAGCCTACTATTTCAACCAGTATACTGGGAGACCACCAATCCATTACAACCTCTGCACAGAGCGATGGGACGTGCCTAACCTCTAGGAGCCAAACCTCTAAAGGGCCAAAGCCCAAAAGGACCAAAGTCCAGGGAGTAAAACTTCAAGAACTCAATTCCAGTGCTATCTTAATATTTGAAAAAATCTAGTAATAATAAATTTGGAGTGGTGAACTTTCAAAGAGGCAAAAATGTCTTATAAAAAGTATAGTGTTCACCACTAAACAATGTACATAGAATTCAAGAGGGAAATTAATAACTCATTCTAAAAATAGATAATCTAGTACATTTATATCAAGCAAAAGTTTGATGTATTCATGATCAATATTCAAACATCTCCATGAGTTGATGAAGAGAGATATCTACAATTTGGAACAATATGATTACTATTGGCTTAAATTCAATCTTTATTCAAGTTGAATTATTTAGGACTTGGTTTCCTTTTTTTATTACTATATTTTACCATTTATTAGTATTTCTAGATTTTTAATTAGGTTATATATCATCAATGTTATATACCCAACTATTTTATCACATTTTCTCCAGATTAGGTCCTACTATATTATTCTCTCTTATATATATAATTATAATTAGTCACTAGGATCAAGTATGGTTATTTACCAGCATACCCTTACTAGGGATGTATAGGGTTCAAATTATACATAAGTCATATGTGAATACATCGTACTTATGGGTAAATCAATATGGGTTTATCATATCCCCTCCAGGCACTATAGTATGTCATATCATACATACCTAAGGTTTAGGTTCCATGAACATCTATATGGGGATGCATGACTACTACTTATTGTACATACATATAAACCATTATGGATAAATTAGTATGTGTATAGTGTCGCTAACATTGAGGTATTCAACTTGTCATCCATGTTATCATTATATTTTACCTTATACCCTTAATTCTCTTGTTAATTAACCAACTATACCATTTTTTTTGCTCAGTAAGCCCTTCCACCTTTATTGAGAAAAGAATGAGTACATAGTTCAGATATACAGGGAAAAGAAGACCTATACATCCACTATGGGAAACAACCACAACTCTCTATATAGAGAAATTATATCTAGAACATAACCACAGCAACTTTTAGTATCTCTATTTCTGTCTCTGAAAATCTTGATGTTCGTCTCCAACCAGATAGCATGTATGACCGCTAAGGTTCCCAGCTGGTGCTTTTTTAAGATGTTTAGAACACAGTCCTCTAGCTTCCTTGGAATCACTTCAATGTAGTAATACTCCTTAGCTTCTTTCCAGAGTTCCTTAGAAAATGGGCACTCAAAAAAAAGATGCTTGCTTGATTCAGTACTTTTTTCACACAAAGTACATCTAGAGACCAGCTGTATACCGCAGCTTTGAAGATAGTCCACAGTGGGTATCTTATCCAAGAACAGCTTCCAAGCAGTAAGAACAATATTTTTAGGATGATTGAACCTCCAAAGCCAATTAGTCCAGTAAGGAATAGGATTCACTTGCCTAACAATCTCCCAAGCATCTTTAATTCTAATAGATGTTTTGCCTTTAATAGTTAGGCTATCTTTGAAATGGAGTTGGATGCTCGATTTAGAAAGAAACTTGTTAAGATCATCAAATCTTCTCTTCGCAGGCACAAACCACTGACCATTTTTGATGATGTTACTGAGCAACCCAAAGCTGCCAAACCCAATCCTCATGATATTCTTCTTATCAATGCAATCACTGAGGAGTTTATTACCAGGGGTCCAGGGATCTTTCCAAATCCTTATACTGCAACCTTCACCAATGGTAAAATTAATCAAGGGGAGCAAGTAACTTTTTTGTTCTAAGATATGCCTCCACATCTAGGAACAGTTACTCTTCAGACCACAAGACCAGAAAGTTTCCTTAGATAGGTACTTCTCATTGAGCCACTTTACCCATAAGGTGTCCTTTTTGGAAGCCACATTCCAGGCATTCATCAGCAGTCCAGCCCTGTTTGTTTCTTCTACTCTTCTAATACCCAAACCCCCCTCCTTCTTGGGTCTACAGACATAGCTCCATTTAACCAGATGTATCTTCTTATCCATATTCGGGCCTCCCCACACAAAATTCCTACAAATGGTGTTAATTTGCTTCATAATATCCGAGGGGAGAGGAAAAGTAGAAGACCAGAACAGGTGTAGGGCACTGAGCGTGGATATCACCAGCTCCACTCTGCCTCCAAAGGAGAGAGACTTCATCTTCCAGTTCTCCAACTTCCTTCTAATCTTGTCAATAAGAGGTAAACAGAACGAACTTTTAAGCTTGCCACGGAACAAAGGTAACCCCAAGTACCTCATAGGAAAACACCCCCTTGCAATGTTAAGAATAGAAGAGATTATGTCTGTATCCACACCCCTACTACATAACACATTGCTCTTTTCAGCATTCATAACCAGGCCCGAAGCCTTTCCAAAGAAATCAATAAGCTTTCTAACATGTTCAGCATTCTTCTCATCCCCTTTAGTGAAAATTATAACATCATCAGCAAATAAAATGTGTGAAATACTAGTATTGCCAGCTTTAATCGGATTTATAATCCCTTCCTCCACGGCTTTGTTCATCATGGCAGTGAAGTCTTCCATGGCGATAACAAATAAAGAGGGAGCAAGCGGATCACCTTGCATGATATCGTTAGAAGGATAAATCACCTGAGAAGGGCACCCATTTACCAGCACATGCATGCTAGACGTAGACATAATAGTATGAATCCATTCAATCCAACAGGAAGGGAAGTTCATCTTCTTTAAGACTTTGAAAAGAAACAGCCACCTTATAGAATCATAGGCCTTAGTAAGATCAGCTTTAATACACATCTTATCATCCCCATTAATTCTGTTGAAATCACTAACAAGCTCATTAGACAGAAGAAGGGCATCAGCAATATTGTGACCTTTGACAAAAGCCACTTGATTTTGGCTTATAAGAGAGGGGAGCACAACCTGGAGTCTGTTAGAAAGGACTTTAGAAATTATCTTATACAAGAAGTTAAACAGAGCAATAGGACGCCAATTCTTGATGCAGCTGGCCTATTGGACTTTAGGAATTAGGGTAATATAAGCTTTGTTAATTTCTTTTAACATTCTGTTGCTACTAAAAAATTCTGGACAGCCAAAGTTACCTCAGTACCAATGATATCCCAAGTATTTTTGAAGAAATGCCCATTGAAGCCATCAGGGCCTGGTGCACGATCCCCTTCAGCCTCTTTGATCACTCTATCAACTTCTTCCTTGGTAACAAAACCCCTCAACATGTCAAACTAGTCAGCAGAAATAGAAGGTAGCTTACAATCCTCATCCCAAGGAGTATCTTTATCATCCGAGTACTTATTGAAGATATCATTATAGTAACTATGAATATGCTCAGAGATATCATCCTCCTCATAACTAATCTCTCCATTTATATTCATACATCAGATGTGATTTCTAGATGCCCTGGTTTTGATACTATTATAAAAGAAACTGGTGTTTTTGTCCCCCAGTTTTAACCAGTTTACCCTGGACACCTGTTTAGCATAGGATTCTTCTAAATCAGCAGCCTTCAAGGCATGCTCTCTCTTCTTATTAGCATACTCCCTCAACCACAGATTATTAGTATTTATATATGTAGCCTTAGCCGCTTCAATAGCTTCAAACTCCATAACTTTGGCACGATCATGGATATTACCAAAAATCTCTTTGTTCCACTTCACCAACTTGCTTTTAACATTCTTCATTTTTTTGATAACTCTGAACATAGGACAACCATCCACTTTAATGTTCCAGGCCTCTTTAACAACATCTTTGAAATCAGGGTGTTTAGTCCAGGCATTAATGAATTTGAAATAACCCCTTCTTTTTTTAAGATTTCTGCCAAGTCTAACAACCACCTGCCTATGATCACTATAGATAGTACTTTGAATGTCACCCCACTTGTCTTTAAAGACATTGTTAAACTCACCGTTAAACAACACCCTGTCAATCTTAGAAAGAATAAGGTTTTCTCCTTTTTGTCTATTATCCCAGGTATAGAAAGCCCCTTTAAGCTCCATTTCCATCAAGTCAGCATGAACAAATATATCATTGAAATCATTCATAGCTTTAGCAGAGTAGAAACATTTGCCTTTCCTTTCATTGGTGAACCTGATAGCATTAAAATCTCCAATCAAGATCCAAGGATCTAGCATACCACTATGAAGACTTTTAATATCATTCCAAAGATCTATTCTTTTCCTTTCTTCATTCTGACCATACACAGCAGTAAGATAGAAGATACAATCTTTATATTCAACACAACAGTGAATAAGCTGATCAGTTTCCTTCACTTTCAAGATCTTCACCCAATCCTGGTCCCAAAGAATAACAATCCTCCCCAAAGGGTGAGCCATGTGATTTGAATACCATTGCTTATTATTCCAGATCCTGTCAATCACCTTTACAATCTTTTTATACCTTACTTTAGTCTCAATGAGAATATTGATAGGAAGTTGGTATAGATTGATGATTTCCTTCAGTTTCCCCTGGTGTCCTGGTGCATTCAAACCATGGACATTCCAGGCAAACACACCAAGATTGTCACCCATTAAAACGATCTTTGACTGGTATCTTGCCAGCCTCAGTCACCTGCCCTTCTTCAATTTCATCGCCCAGCAGGTCAAACATATTCACAGATACATCACTTACAATCTCTTTAGCAAACGATACACTTTTGTTGCTTCTCTTCTGCTGATTTCTATTTTTCCCTGTCATAGTAAGAAATCCCTCTTTATCCTTTAGTTGTTTTTTGAGGTTTAGTTTATTATCAAGGACACCACCCATTTCCGCTGGTATAGAGTAGTTGTTAGAATCATTATTGTTCACCATCGTAATTCTACTACCTTGACTGAAGGCTCCTCCAGAGTCCTTTCTGCTTGGGACACTACCTCCAGAACCCACAGAGGATTCTTTCACCAGAAGGGATATATTACTCTCAGGAATAGGGATTCGTCTCTCCCCTTTGCTCTCAGCTTGGACTATACAACAGCTATCCCCATTACCATCACCTTGATTCACTTGCACATTCAAATCCTTCAGATTGTTATTAGCTATACCAGTGCAAGCTTGGTCTCCCTGTATAGCCTTGTCGGTAGAAACATCCTCCCCTATCACAGAGACATCCTACACATACATTGGCTTCTCAGGAACAGAGGACAACTGCTTCTTGGGAATCCACTCCTTTCTAGTAGAAAAATCCGAGCATGATCCCGACTCATGTCCGAAACAATTGCATTTCATACAGATTTTCGGGATCCATTCATATAGCACTTCAACGACATCCCGATGCCCTTGATCGCTGTGCAAGACAATCTCCTTTGGAAACGAGCAGCCATTAGAAATGACGACCTGGATTCGGGAAAAATCCAATCTAGCCATAGCTTTGGTAGCAAAATCAGAGCAGAGAGGCCTTCCTATGAAGCTTCCCAGTAACCCTAGCATCTCACCGTCCCAGAATTCCAGAGGTAGGTTTGGGAACCTGATCCACACCGGAATCTCTGTCAGCTTATGCTTCTCTAGGGGCTCACCTAACTCCCATTTCTTCAGAAGCAACGGCTTACCCCCTACAAACCACGGCCCGCCCTCAACAGTAGTTTTTAGGTCCTCCTCTTCCTTGAATTTGACTATGAAGAAGCTTTTATTCCTTGGAATAATTTTGAAAGGGGCTTTAGATTTCCATACCGTCTCGAAGTGCCGCACCAGGGTCAGCCAATGAGGCTTCAAGCCGACGATGTATCCAGCTACCGAATTACTCCATTTCCTCACAATATCAATCGCCTTCTCCCGCATGTACCTCAGCTCCCCGTCCACGACCTCCAGTCAGGTATACTACAGTGTGGTGTTCTCCCTTTGCTTCAGATCAGCGAACAACTCCGTCCAAGCCCTCTCAGATCCAGCGACGCCAACATTCTCCTTGATAGATTTGGAATGAGGACCCATTGGGGGGGATTCTGAGGCCGTCACCATGGACCATCTGAGGTTCTCCCCGCCGTCACCCCTCCGTTCACCCTTTTTGCTTTTTTGAACGCTCCCGCCATCTCAACTATACCATTATTTATACCATAAACCTAATGGAATATGTATACGTTCTTTATTGTGATGAATATGTATGAGCATATAGACCTAAACAACCACTAATCCCACATGATTACCATGGTTAGATGTACTCTACTTGTTACCCCATATCCTTAGTCTTGTTTTGTATCCTTAAATTGAGTAGAAAGAAGGAAGAAGAGAATTACAATCTCTGCAATGGGGTTTGCATCACCTAACAAGTCTTTTGGTTGGTTTCATATCTCTTCTTGGAGTTCTGTTGATGGTGGTTTCTCAAACAAGGTCTATGAATTGCAGACCTTCTCTTCCAACATTGCTCTATGATCTTCAAAAGGGGAGAGCAGGTTGGCAATTAGGCTAACATTTGGTGGCATCAACACTTTTTGCAACAAGGGCTCCCGATGGCTATGCACCAGGGGATCACCAGGGAAGAGCTTGGCCAGAACATGAATCCACATATTAGAATAATAGGTCACCTTCAAGTGGATGACAAGGGTTGGGTGAAGATAGGGTAGCCGGGGTCAAGGTAGGAGATTGATGATGGATCGCATACTATTTGCAGGTTATGGTCAAGGAACTTTGTTGGTCGTTGTAGAGTAGGGGTGCTAAGTGACGAGGTAGGGGTAGATATGATGATTTGAGGCTATGGGATGAAGCAGTTATGGTCACAAGGTGGAGCAAGGAGGGCTTCTGATGGTCGCTAAATCAAGCTATCTTCAGTTTCAATGGGCGTCATCATCATTGGTGATTCCTAGGTGTTGTGGTGGCGATGGGCAGAGGAGGTGTTGGTGGCTATGTTGTTGTTTCTTACTGGAGAGGGATCTGAGATCCAATGGGCAACAAAGGAAAGGCCATATTGATCGTTACGACAAGTCGCTATTGGCGAGGGGAGCGGCTAGGTTGTAGGTACGTTGGCGGTGGCAGATCCATGGTTCTCACCTAGTGATGGTGTCATTTTGGCTAGTGGTGGAGTTAGGAATTGTAACCTAGGTGGGCACCTCACAAGGTGAGTATGAAAATAATATAGCCAGTAGGGAACTAAGATTGATTATATCCTGAATTTTCTTATTGAACTAAAGAAATCTATACATAGCAAGGGAGGAAGGGTAGGGCATGTTCCCTTCCCTTTCCATGTAGCTCCGTTGTTGAGTTCTAGTGTAGAGGGGTGAACTGCCATAGTCCGCTCGGTAGTACATGTCACCACGACCATGGATAGAAGTGCAAAGAGGTAGGGTTTCAGGTAGATCAATTGTTGGTAGTCATTGTAGGTTTGGGATCTCTGGGGAGTCAAGTCACAGGGACAGAGAGGTTGTTGTTGGAAGACTTTGTGTTGGGATGAAGGCCATGCCATATGTAGGAGGTCATAGGCTAGAGGTTGAAGATGGTTGCAGATTGTCACAGTAGGTGAGGAGGCCAGAATCTCTATCTGTATCCTCCTTAGAATCTTCGTCAGTGATTGTGGGTAGGTGGTCCGGTCTACTGATGTTGGACGGCTTGATTCGTCGATGATGGGGGAGATGTGCTAGGGTTTTTAGAGGGTGTGTCTTCAAGATGTAACGACTGAGCCATCATGCCCTCAATTGGAAGTGCGACGGCTAGGGATCTAGCTTCCATTTCTGTTGGTATAGCAAAGCCAAGGTTGATTGAGTTTATGTCGTTACTGCATACACATTGAGTCGAGAAGGAAGGCGCTTACTTTGTCATCCGTAACTTCTGGCAGCATCAACATTACTAGTTCAGGAGACCCATGTCTCCTATAATAACTTAAGGCCTAAATTCAATTAGGTGTTTTATTTCATAATTTGTAACTCCTGATTTATAAGGCAATTTCATTGAAAGTTTGACCACTTGTTTAATTTCAATTAGTTGATTTTTCTAAAAGCCTGAACACATGTAGCCATGAGTCTAAGACAACTGATTTAGTTACCATCACCATTTATTTTCAAAATAGATATTTTTTTATTCAATCGGCATTTCATATTGATTCCAAAGCCATTAGTTTGGTAAATGGAGATTTCATGAGCATAAAGGTCTTTTCAATATATTAAATTTAAAATGTCAATTTGTGTCAAAACAATGTCTAGCGGTTCAAAAATGAATTAAGGTGTGATGAGCAATTTGAAATGAGGGATCTATTTGCAAATATTTTCCCTAGAGGACAATGGACTCATTCATGCACAAGAATTTAAACGGGAGGCTAATTAAATTTAAAGGACATGAGAATTGATCAAAATGACTTGGAATTAAGGACCGTTTTTGTAAATAACTAAAGTTGAAGGAAAATAAAGAATCATAGCTCAACATAGGTTTAGTACCCAAATTTTGGTATGTTACAAACCTCAATCATTTAGTGTCTTGTGAACGTTGAACTATCTCTATGTCAAAATTCACTAGATGGTGGAATTAGTAATCTAAAAGGATCTTGGAGTTGTATATTGTTGAGTAGATGCAGGTGATGGGAGGGTATATCCCAATCATCCTGATTCTAAGCTTTTATAGAGAGATTGAGGTCGTGTCTCAGACTTTATGTGATAGTGAACAATTGTGATTGTAACTCGGATTTGTGAGTTTATGCCCTAGTTTTGGTGTCGTGACCTGTGTACCCAGGACAGAACATGTTCAGTTTTAGTACGTTGGGTCATTGTGACACTATAATTTCTTGCTCATACTGACTGAGGGGAAGAGATCTTTAAGATTGTTCTCATTCTAGATCTTATACAAGGTTTATTATGACTTTCCAATAGTTAGCTAGCAGTTTGAGTTTTATGTCTCAAACTACCCATGCCTTAATAAAATATATAATTCAACTATGTAGTATACTTGTTAGGGTTATTTAGTGAATCACATTGGATGATAACTATTAATTTATTCTTCTTTCTAGTATCATATGTGATTCATATCCTTACACATTCAGTTATATGTACATGTACCTGCTTATTTCATATACTCTGATTAGTTCTCTAACCCGTTATAATATCTACTTTAACTAATTTAATTTCATAACCTATCTGTAAGCAATAAATGATATTAGATGTTATATCATATCGTTGGGACTTGGAATCTCACCTTGTGGGTTCTGACACCCTTTTGGTTTTGTGTAAAATCCTAAAGTCATCCACATACTCTCAAGTCTGGACGGAGGTTTGCATATGTTGTACATCAACTTGAAGTTTTTATTGTATACCATGAACTATGTAAATGATGTAATTATCTGAAAGATTCATTTTGTATACATGTTTTGGCTGAGGTCATAGATACTCACATAATGATACTTGGTTTAAATATAATTTTGTTGTGTCTTTGTGCAAGTTTTTCCATGAAATGTTTGAAATTTTATTCAATTTTAATTTTGTACCATTTTGGTAATATGCTTAATTATCATTTGATCAATTGTTTTATTTTTGAGTAATCTTATCATTGTGGGTTGTCAAGAGTACTCTCATATTTTCTTTGAGAGAGGTCCCTAGAAGAATGAATGCCCAAGGGGGCTCACTTGCTTTACCTGCAGTGGTTGTGGACACAACCAACAAATATATGTCTCTCAATCTGCACCAATTGCCTACTTCCCTACTTGACCTCTATCACCTCCGCCACCTCTATCTCCTCCACCACACCTTAATCTCCTCCACCACCATCACTATTACAACCACTATATGATGCAAATTTATACCCCCACCCCTTATAACGGCTAGGGAGGGGTTGGCACCCGCATGTGGATCCTCCTGAAATCTACTTGGCGAGGCCACACATGTTAGAGATATGGCTGCTACAACCATGTTTCTAGCATGGGCTAAGCCCAATATAGTGTATCTAGTACATGTGAGAGAGGTAGTTTTGTCTCTAGTGCAAATGGAAAAGAAGTTTTATCCCATATTGCTCACTCCTAGAACTTTTGTGGTCCTTATATGTAGGATCACATGGGACACTATTGTCCAAGGGTCCTAGGAGGAGGGTATGCTTACCTCCTTGGTGGATATAGTGACCACAACACACACACACATGCACACCATGCCACGCATCTCCTTTCCTGGTCTGGCTAATTCGGGCCGGGCAAGGGCTCGGGCTTGTGGCTTGTGGATTTTAGATTGTGGAGAATGTCTCCTGTCATCTTTTTAGACTAGGATACAACTACCTAATTAATTATTCATTTGATTAATTGATTCTTTCCTATTTGAATTTATTAATCCTAACTGAAAAGTGTTTCCACAATGTGTACAAGAGAAACTGAGTGGTCGCGTTTTAATAGGAATAGAATTACTATGGCGTGTAGGGCTATATATATGCCTCTGGTCATTAGGGTTAAACACATCTTTCGAACACACAACTGTCAGCCGTTCGACTGTGTGTTTGCAAACCATAATGTCAAAGTCTCTCTACCACCATCGCTTCCATGGTGCTACGTGGAGATATCCTCATGGATGTAGCAAGTTCGTCCATCATTTCCTTCCAAGGCGCAACCTGTCAGGCAGTGGTTCTTGTGGTTGTTGAGTTGCACTGGTGGTGTGTTGGTTCATCTGCAACGTTCTTCGTCAACACGAGCAGGACGTCTCTTATTCAGGTTCGTACCAGGTCGAATGGGAGAACGGTGCCTATCCATAAGGATTGTAAGGCGTTGATTTCTTTAAGTATATCAAGTTTGTTTTTCAACGAATGACCTAGTTTGGTTCCTGATCTTATTTACTTTTGTTCTCCTGCATTGGTTTATTATAAATTTTCTTATCTGGATCATCCTAAACTGTTAACTTAATTACACTTTTCATTGTTGCATGTAAAAACTTAATTCAAAATTAACAACAGTCATAAAGAAATCAATATCTGTTGTTAGTTAACTATAGTTGGTTCTGGCATAAAAATTGATACGTCTAGTATGCCTAAAATTTTTACTAGAACATATTGTGCTCGTTGGCAAAGTAGGATGCAAATTTGGCTTAACATGGAAGGGTATGATCAATATTTAGAAGAAGACAAACCCAAAGTAGATGAAACTGCTCCTGATAATGCTAATATAATTGCAACCTGGAAGAAGGGTGACAAGATGTGTCGAGGGTTGATTTTGTTTGCGTTAAATAACAAACTGTATGACTCATACTCTAAGCTGCATGTTACTACATCTAAGGCTCTGTGGAAAGTATTAGAAAAGAAGTACAATACTGAGAATTGGGGAACTGAAAAATATTGTGTCTCAAAATTTCTTAAGTTTCACATGTCTGAGGGAAAGTCTATTTCTGATCAAACACACGATTTTCAACTCTTGGTGCAAGAGATCGTTGATGTGGGCATGACATTTCCTGAAAAGTTTGTTGCCATGTCAATCATTGAGAAACCCAAAAATCTTGGGAGTCGTTTGGCATGACTCTTAACCACCGCAAAGGAGACATGTCAATGAACGATCTCATGATGGACATCAATATTCAAGAAGAGCATCTGAAAGAGAAGACTATCAAAGCACAAATTGATGTTAATGCGACTGTTAATTTTACTACTGCTAAGAAAAAGGATAAAAAATCTAAGAATTCACTTAAACCTAAGGCCAAGATCCTGAAGAAACCAAAGAACAAACCTTGTTGGACTTGTGGACAGGTTGGCCACTGGAACAAGGATTGTCCTTCAAAGAAGGCCAAGAAAGTTTCCGCATCTACAACTGAGGAGGTTGTGGTCAATATGATGATTGCATCCTTAAACCTCAATGATGGGTATGTATCTATAAAACCTGAAGTTCTTTCCATTTTTGAACCACTATATTGGATTATAGACATTGGGGCTAATGTGCATGTGTGTACTGACAAGTCCCAATTTGTGTCTTATCAGGCCTCTAAAGGTCGATCTGTGACTTTGGGAAATTCTAGCACTATAGAAGTCAATGGTTTTAGAATAGATTGTAAATGCAATATAGTTATTATTACTCGCCTTCGAAATTCTTTATTTTTTGGCAAGGGGTATTTTTATGATATGGAGAACCTATTTAAGATTCTTATAGAACGTATTTCAAATTCTATTTTAAATTTAAATGATAACAGTCATTTATGCTTGAATCTTGTATCATCTGATGTTTGGCATGCACGTTTGGGACATGTGAATGTTGGCTGAATGAAACGTATAATGAATCTGAATTTAATCCCTAAATCTAAAATTAGCAATAATAAATGTGAAATCTATGTACAAGCTAAATTACCTAGGAAACATTTTCATTCTATGAATAGGAATTCGGAAATATTTGATTTAGTGCATACGGATATCTTTGAATTTAATGGTATTGCTACAATGGATCAAAAATGTTATTTTATACCTTTTATTGATGATGCTAGTAGATATTGTTATGTCTTTTTGCTTAAAAGTAAAGATGAGGCATTGGATAAATTTAAAATTTATAAAAAAGAAGTTGAAACTCAAATCAGTAAAGTACTTAAACGATTAATGTCTTATAGGAGAGGACAGTATACCTCAAATTTGTTTTTAGAATTTTGCCAATTACATGGTATAGTTCATGAAGTTACTACTCCGTATTCACTAAAATCTAATGGGATAGCTGAACGTAAAAAACCAAACTCTTATAGATATGATAAATTCTTTACTCCAAACCTCAGGTCTACCCAACTTCATGTGGGGGGATCTTTGAATACGTCTTTCCATATTCTGAATAGAGTTCCCCACAAACATGTAGAGAGTAGTCTATTTGAGTTGTGGAGAGGAAGAAAACCGAGTCTCAAATACCTTCGAGTGTGGGGGTGCCTTGGTAAGGTATTTGTCCCTAAACACAAAAGGAAGAAATTAGGACCGAAAACAGTTGATGCCATATTCTTGGGGTATGTAGAGACAAGTTATGCCTACATATTCTTGATTGTAAAATCTGATATCTCAAGCATTGAGGTCAATATAATTGTGGAATTATGTGATGCTACAATCTTTGAGGATATGTTTCCCATAAAATCTGGTGTTCCCAATGAAGTATCTCAAGAGGATTCATTCATCATAGGTTTCATTCCCGAGCACATGGAAATGATGACAAATGTGGGGGGTGACTCAGAACAAGCTATTTCTGAATTTGATGATTCTGAAGAAATAGTTGAACCAAGGAGACGTAAATGGTCTAGGACATCCAAGAACTTTGGAAGTGATTTTCTCACTTACAATGTTGAGGATGATATTGTAACTTTCAAATAAGCTATGGAATCTCCTAAAGCTAAGTTTTGGAAAGAAGTCTTTAATGATGAAATCCAATATATTCTCTCGAATGGAACTTGGGAATTGGTGGATTTTCCTCATGGTTGTTCTGTAGTTGGTTGTAAATGGATCTTTAAGAAGAAACTTAATGCAGACAAGACAATCAATAAGTATAAGGCTAGGTTAGTTGATAAGGGTTACACACAAATGGAAGGAATTGAATATTTTGATACTTATTCTCTTGTTTCCCGTATGACCACAATCTGAGTGCTTATAGCGTTGGCTTCCATTTATAATCTATGTATCCATTAGATGGATGTGAAGACCGCGTTCTTACATGGTGATCTTCAGGAAGAGATATATATGGAACAACATGAGGGATTTATGGGTCATGGGAATGGTTCCAAAGTGTGTAAACTTGTTAAGTCGTTATATGGCTTGAAACAAGCCCCTAAGCAATGGCATGAGAAGTTTGATTTTGTGATATCATCATTTGGTATTGTTTCTAATGAATTTGATAAGTGTCTCTACTGTAAAATCGTTAATGATGGATTCATTTTATTATGCTTATATGTCAATGATATCCTACTTTTTGGTTCCAATATGAAAGTAGTAAATGAGACAAAGACATTCTTGTGTAGCAAGTTTGAGATGAAACATATGGGTGTCGTTGATGTGATTTAGGGCTTAAAATCATAAGGTCTACTGATGGTATAACTCTTTCTCAGTGTCACTATATTGACAAGATACTGGAGAGGTTTGAGTACACATCACGTAAACCTGTTAAGACTCCATATGATTCATCCAAGGCCTTGTTCAAGAATGAGACTGGGGTTCCAATGTCTCAATTACGATACTCTCATATTATCAGAAGTTTGATGTATCTTATGAAATCAAACGTCCAGACATTGTATTTGTCATGAGTAAGTTAAGTAGATACACTAGTTGTCCTGACAAGACCCACTGGGAAGCTCTTGACAGAGTTTTGAGGTATATCAAGGGAACTTGTTCCCTTGAGGTGCATTATGGCAAATATACTTCTGTAGTCGAAGGATATAGTGATGCAACCCAGATTGCCGTCAACTCTGGGAGTAATGATGTCTTAGGATATGTATTCCTATTGGGAGGAGGAGTTGTTTCCTGGAGGTCTAAGAAACATGCCATATTGTCTCGGTCTACTTTTGAGGTAGAGTTGTGTGCTTTACATGAAACTGGATTGGAAGCTTAATGGCTACATGGACTTATGTCTAGTTTACCAATGGTAAAGAAGCAACTTCCTACAATTTTATTTCACGGTGATAGTACTACAACTATTTCCAAGATAAAGAGTCACAAGTATAATAAAAAATAGCGTAGACACATCCAAGTCAGACTCAAGTATGTAAGGGAGTTAGTGTCTAATGGGGTCGTGGTTGTGGACTACATTGGTACCAAAGAAAATATAGTTGATCCTTTCACTAATGGTCTTACGTACCTTAGCTTTAGTGGAAAAATCCAGGTTGGGGATGTGATTGAAACCTCTCATTATTTGCAAGCAGTAGCAACCCAACCCAATAGAGTGGAGATCCCACAAATTGGATTCAATGTGGTAATAATAAGTTGTCGGGTGAATTGGATGACACTATGTAATTACTTTGATGCTTCATGCATATGTGTGTCTATCCCTTGGGAAACCTGTTAGTGTCATGATTGCAAGTTAGTAAGAGATTAGTCTCTGAATGGTGTCAAGTCTTAGGACAAGATGTTAGCAATACATCCTTGGAGACTCTAACTAAGTGATTGATATTGTGTAGGCCACAATAGGAGAATTGGGTTGTTCTCTGTTATCAATCATGACATAAAATTTTATATGCATGGCCTTAATGCATTGCTTTCTTTTCTACCTTGTCTTTATTGTGTTGTTACCAACCTATACTCTTGCACCCCAGGTTCAGGTTTAAGACTTTTGTTCACCTAGTTCCTGTAGGGGTCATAGTTGGATAACTCAGGTAGATTCAAACCGAAAGGTATCTACTGAAAGCACAATATGGAACCGAAAGGTATCTGCTGAAAGCACAATATGGATGACTGAATGGTAGAGCACACTACACATTGGACTTTGTGGGGGATTGTTAAAGATATGGCTGCTACAACCATGTTTATAGCATTGGTTAAGCCCAATGTAGTGCAGCTAGTACATGTGAGAGATGTAGTTTTGTCTCTAGTGCAAATGACAAAGAAGTTTTATCCCATATTGCTCACTCCTAGAACTTTTGTGGTCCTTATATGTAGGATCACATGGGACACTATTGTCTAAAGGTCCTAGGAGGAGGGTATGTTCACCTACTTGGTGGGTATGGTGACTACAACACACATGCACGCATGCACGCGCGCGCCACGCAACGCCTCACCTGGCCTGGCCGGGCCGAGCCGGGCATGGGCTTGGGCTTGTGGCTTGTGGATTGTGGAGAATGTCTTCTGTCTTCCATCTTCTTTTTACACTAGGATACAACTACATAATTAATTATTCGTTTAATCAATTGTTTCTTTACTATTCGAATTTATTAATCCTAACTGAAAAGTGTCCTTTTGTGGAATTTTCCGCAATGTGTACAAGAATAACTGAGTGGTCGCGTCTTAACAGGAATAGGATTACTAGGCATGTAAGGCTATATATATGCCTCTGGTCATTAAGGTTAAATACATCTTTCGAACACACAGTCGTCATCCGTTCGAGTGCATGTTTACGAACCCTAATGGCGGAGTCTCTCTGTCGTCGTCACTTCTGTGGTGTTATGTGGAGATCTTCTCCTTGACGTAGTAAGTTCGTTCATCATTTCTTTCCAAGGCGCAACTTGTCAGGCGGTGGTTCTTGCGGTTGCTGAGATGTACCGGTGTGCGTCGGTTCGTCTGCAATGTTCGTCGTCAACACGAGCGGGACGTCTCTTCTTCATATTCATACCAGGTCGACTGGGAGAACGACGTCTATCCAGAAGGATTGCAAGGTGATCATTTCTTTAAATATATCACGTAACAACCTAGTTTTAGTTTGGTTTCTTATCTTATTTACTTTTGTTCTCCAGCATTGGTTTATTTTAAGTTTACTTATCTTGATCGGCTTAAACCGTTAACTTAATTGTTCGATGTTGCATGTAACCCCTTAATTCAAAATTAACAACTAACACGTCCCTAAAATCCTGAAGCAATCGGATTGAGAGCAGAAAGCGGCAATTCTTCTTCGTTCTGCGGTGATCATCACATGGCATCCCACAGCCAACTGGGATTGAGTAAAATGGACCATTTGGGATGATCATCCAGGGGCGCTCGGGATCCTCCATGTCGATCCATGCAAGGCGATTATTCTTCTCACCCATACAACAGATCCTGCTTATTGGAATAGTGAGTGAAACTGTGAAAGGAATGTCATTTGAAGTGTGGCCTTGGTTCTTGGAATCGTCGTCGCATGTCGGCCCTAGACGTGGATCTGGGTGGAGGGCCTTCTCATCCAGCATAGGTCCATCCGTATCCTTGAAAGGGTGGCACAAAATTTGGAAACTTTTGGTGGCAAATCGTAATGGCAATCTTCACCCACGGATATATCTGGTGTCCTGCTTATCCATGCTAATGGTGATGAAATTTGTCCTAGCTTTTGGGGTCGGGCCAGAGATTTACCATCTCTGTTTTACCATCTCTGGATCCACCCGTTGTCCAGGATGGGAGGCTATGGCAACGTCGAATGGTCTGCATTTGTGAAGAATTGAGGGATCCCGAAACTCTAAGATTTTAGCTCATTTATTGTTACCTGCCCAAATTCTATTTTTTTCGTTAAGATTTTCAGAAGAAATGTCATTCTTTTTTATGAGAAATAAAAAGGAATATCGAAAATCCGCGTCTCTTTATTTGGAATCGTCGTAGGAAGAAAAAAAACCTAGCACGGATCGCTCAAATTATTGACCCTAAGAAGCAACTCGCGGAGTTTTTCAATGAGTGAGGATCCTTTTTCCTCCCTGGACCCCCTGCCACTGATCGAGGATAGGCTTCCCTCCGGTGGTTGAGTTATATGAAAGCTTTCCCCTTTCTTCCAACCCCTTCCTCCCAAAACGGTTACTCAAAAGGGTTAGTGACGTACAACCTGAAGTCGATATCGTCTTGGAGTTGGAGCAGGTGATGGAACTGTTAGCTGCCGAGCCGAGAATGGATACCCCGGCGTACCCAGTCCAGGTGATGGAGGATATGACAGGGGACGCTGGAGATAATGTCAGTGCCCTGCAGGATGTCGATGACCTTAGAAATAAGGTCGAGAGAGTGGCTACATCGGCAGGAGCCGGTGGACATGAGATGATGGCTGCCTACACGATCTGGCATGGACTGCATCGGCGGAGTGAGGCGTCGTTTCTCACTGACCAAGAGCCATGCTCGATCGGGTCCGCTGGGAGCTTTTCCTACCTGAACGTTGGAGCTACACCAGAGAGCGGACACCAGAAAGAGGGACGGTTCAAGCTTGGGGTGGCAATCAGGTCCGGTTGAGTGGGTCCTATTTCGAGTCAATTCGGGTCAGATCAAATACGTTCAACACGAGTCCGGTTCAAAAATAATTTTGGATCATACTTACTCGATTCGAATCCAAAATAATTATTTATGGGTCTGACCTGATGGACCCGGTGGACCCGAAAATGCCATGTTATATGCAAACTTGAAAAATCCGAAAATACAAACCTAAAAAACCCAAAAATAGAAACCCGAAAAACCCAAAAATAAAAACTCACGTGAAATTGTTGCAGAATTTGTTGGTTAATTAATATTTTACAAGCAGACTTGTATACACTATCATATTTTTATGTTTGAATGTGTTCAACTTTTATATGGTTAAAATATAATATATATATATATATATATATATATATATATATACATATATGAAGACATAATTTCGGGTCAATCAGGTTTTGTGGGTCAAGAATTGCAAACCCGGACCCAACCCGTAAATAATTTTAGATTTTTTGGATTCAAATCATTTCGGGTCGGGTTGAGAAAAAAAAATCAAGATCCACACTCATTTTAGTCGGGTCGGATCGAGCGGGTCAGGTCGGATTTTGCCAGCCCTAGTTCTAGCGGAAGGCATGGATCAAGCAACAACCATGATGCAGAGTTGTAGTCACGGTCTATGCAACATGTTGAAGATCGTCAAGACGAACTGAACGGTCGGGGATACATGTAAATCGATTCATATCCCCCTGGAGGCCAAGGGAGGGGTTAGCAACAGCCTGTACGCTCTAGTATCCGTTTCAGTTTACATCGCATGCAATTTTCTTCTGCGCATCGATTCTGGTTTGGGCGTTCGTTCGGTGGGACTGTGGGGGTGAACACGAGACATGAAGGGGTTAGTCATGACACTTTAGGTAAGGCATCATCTGAGAGGGTGAGAGATACATTTGGTAGATCATCATCTACATCCAGGCAATGGGGGAGGGGTAGATCTAAAGATCACTTGGATTTAGGCTCATCTTGGCTGTCTAAAGGTGAGGACGACATATATTGCCACAACTGAAGGAAGTTTGACTTGTGAAGGGGGCTGTGGGTTCCAATCAGGAGCTCGAGATTCTAAGTGAGTCTTCTAAGAAGGTGAATTTAGTGGAGGAGTTGGGGGATTTGTGATCCTCGGTTAAACCAAAAAAAAGGGAGGGGTGAGTTCCCAATCACAATGGATAAGTTCATTGTTTGGAATGACAAAGGCGTGGCTAACAATAGAATCATAGAAGATTAAGTCACTAGTTTTTTTTAGGGTAGGATTAAGTCACTAGCTAGAGAGAAACAATTGTTAATTTTTGTGATTCTTAAACCTTCTGCAGATGGATCCACATACTACCTGAACACGGTAGACTTAATCTGGTTAGACTCTAACGAATGCATTTTCATTCTAGCTTTAGTTGCATTTTCAGCCTAATTTTACATTTAGATTTCTTAGTTTGCTTTAAAAATAGTTTCCCTTTGTTTTATTTAGATTTTGTGTCAATTTTGTTAGGGTTCTGATACTTTTCTCAAATTATTTTGCATGTTTGAGTTTAATCTCTCCATGGCAATGCAGCATAGGGGGTCTCGCTGCCCTTTAGCGGGCACAATTTGAGAGGAGGATGTCTCTAGCTATGTACGGGGCAACGCTCCACCTGAAATGGATTTTGTTCATGTTCAAAAGACAAATCAATCAACATGCAATCCATGATCGACCACCTCCATCGACCTCCTTGATCGAGGATCAATCACTAATTGACGTCAACCAATTGACATGTAAATGATCAAACATTATTGATCCATCACCTTGATCAACTGTCCAATTGAGTTTCATTGATCGACCACCCTATCAATGTCCACCATTGATCATCCTCCTCGATAACCACTCCTCGGTCACCTATCTCCACACTTATCTATTGAGTAACCATCGATCAATCATCTTGCGATCGACCACCCGAAAATTGACCAACCAAAAATCAACCATCTGGAAACTAACCACCCATTAATTGACCATCATTGATTGAGTACCATTGATCAAAGTCATTTGATCAACCTTCTTCATGTGTCAACCAAAGCTTGTCACCCTACATCTTCTCCCATTTGATGTATCTATTGTAGGTGGTTGGGAGGCTACCACTTTCTAAGGCACCACATCACATTCCTAGGAGGCTGTTGAACTTCCTCTCTGCCTCCTATAAATAGAAGGCCATTTCCTCCACTTAAAGACATTTGAAGACACTGAGAGGCTATAAAAATCTATCCTCAACTTCATTTTGCATCCATCCACTACAAGGCTCAATTGACCACCCTCAGAGAGACATCTTGATCAACTTGTGCTCCACCTCTATTGATTGACCTCAAAAGAGATAGATCAATCGACCTCCACCACTCAATACCTCAACCGACCACCCTTGAAAGAGATAGGTCGATTGATCGACCTCCGCCTCATGTCGATAGTCTGACCTTGATAGAGGCATCTTGATCGACCATAACCATTATGCAGTTCCAAATGACCTCCTTCATTTGTTAGCTTGATCACCCTCCCTTCAGCAATTATCAACCACCGCCATCTTGATCACCCACCTTGATAGAGGTGAATCGACCAATCATCCTTCAACAGCAATAGACCTCCACTCCACCATCTGTTTGACAGGTGTATTGTTACATTGTTGTGCTCCTCTAGAAGACAAGCATATGCACATGACACTTGCTTTTGTGACTATGGAATTTTGTTCTCTATTCATTATTTATCTTGTTATTGCCATGAGGAGAAAGTAGTCCCTTTTCTAAGATAGAGGAATATCCCCACTACTTATATTTACTCAATTATTTGCATCTATACTCTCGTGAACAATGTTACATTTTCAATATATTATTAATTACTTGTTTATGTGTTTGACCAAAATATATACATGTTTATTTGGACTTGGGTTTAGAGAACTTTGAACCTAAGACCAGGGATATTGATTAGAATATGGTTCAATCGTAGATGAGAATTTCATATAGGTGTTTCTTGAGGAAATAGATACATGATTTATAGATAAAGCGATTAAGATCTTAGAATAATATATGATTGATTTCAATATAACTTCTGAAAGGATGGATTTATCCAGCCTCGATGTTTAACATGTTCATGCATGTTGAGATGTAGCAAGAGAGTGAGCAATAGTTAGAGGTGGTGAAAATCATTTACCCTAGTGTTCCTGTCATTTGATCAATCTAGAACTTTAATACAACATTTTCGTTATTGCAAATTCAATTTCGTCAAACTTTAAATCTAACTTTTGTGAAAAATATTAGTTCTTGAGCAGTTATGTTTATCAGATAATTCTTTAATGCACGCTGTCTTTTGGGCATAATCCTAAACTATATTGCAATAATATCTGTCAGTTTGTGGGTGGGATTGTCTTACAATTGGGTTAGGTAATACCTAGAAATTTTAGCCTTAGGGAATTTATTGTGTGATAAAAATTCAGCATTAGTCAGTAACGGTAACCTTAGGGGCAAAGTGTGAATTTTCTCACTTACCCATTTAAAATCAGTCAACATTGCAAGATTAAGACAATATATCACAATAATGGGGCATATAAATTGGGTTTCCATAGTGTATGCATCTTGTCTTAGGGTTGATAGGTTCTCTCTGTGAAGAATTAAATCAACTTTAAGGTAGAAACTATGAGACACCATGGTTTATATGAGGCAATTTTAACCCATTTAGACTTAATGAGGAGAGGATAGGGGGATAGGAACCATGTCGTGGATCGATTAGAGATTTTAATGATCGGATAGCATCAATGAACTTCATTTAGATTCCTTTCACAAGGAACATGTTAACCTGGGTCGACAAACAAGAAGGTGCCCCGACTAGATGGGGATGGCTTGATTGAGGCTTCTCAAACCATCATTGGTTGAACTAATTAAATATCTCAAAAGACCACTTTGTAAGGACTAGGTCTTCAAACCATTTCCATGTACTCTGTTCCATTGAACCAAGAGAGAACATAGGCTACCCATCCAGCTTTAGAGTCATGAAAATGTGGCTTAGACACAGAAACATTCTTGAGGTTATATAGAAACATTGGAAGCTAGACACATGAGATGACCCATCTCACATAGTATTCAAAGAGTAAAGATCCCTTACGTGTGACTATAATACATGGAATAAGGAGGTGTTATGTAACATTTTTTACAAAGTCAGAGATCAAGAGAGGAGAGTTATAGTGTTATAAGAACTAGGGGATGCATTATCATATATCTATATATAAGTAAAGATATGGGGAGTGAAAATGGGTTAGAAGAGCTTCCTATATGGGGGGAGATTTTTTAGAACAAAAAATCAAGTACTATATGGCTCAAAGAAGGAGAGAAGAATACTCATTTTGTTCACACCCATGTGAAAGCTCACAGAAATAGATTGAGGGTTAGAAGAATCCAAAGTGACGATGGATCACAGTGGAAAGGGAAGATGGATGTTATGTGAAGCAATTGATCATTATACAAATTTTTGGCCAAATCCTAGTGGAAGATAGACAGAACTATGTGAGAATTCTCTACATAGAGTGGTGCATGACAGATACAACCATAATATAACTAACAAGAACATGGAGGGTGAGGTCCATCAAGTACTGACAGGAACAGAGGAGATAGTGCACTAGATATGGGGAGTTCACAATAGTCATTTACCAAGTCACATGGGAGATAGTCAAAAGTAATTTCGTAGAATTTATAAACCACTACTAACTAGGACAATAAATACTTTGAGGTTTAAAATGCACCATACTAATACTTATACCTAAACATGACTCACCATGTACCCTTAATGACATACCAATTAGAGTAGGAAATGCTTCAATGAGAAGTGTCTCTAGACTCATGCTTTCTAGGATGCCACATATCTTCTTGAGGCTAGTATCCTTCGAACAAGAGACCTTCATGAAAGGAAGAAATATTGGTGATAACATCAGGTGAACAAAGAACTTATGCATGATTTGAACCAAGGTGTGACTAGGCAAGAGAATATAGTCTTCAAGGTTGACATGTCTAAAGCTATCGACCAGATGGGGTGGTGTTTTCTAGAGGAAGTTATAGCCTCTCAGGTTTTAACAATGAGGTCATTCATTGCATCATGAATCTAGTTAAAGGGGCTTGATTCTCCACTATTATGAATGGAATAAAAAAAATTACAGCCTCTAGAGGTTTGTGACAAGGTGATCCACTCTCCCTTTTGTTTTTCTCATGGGCCAAGAGGCCTTAAGGAGTCACCTAAAGAGAGAAATGAACACGAGACTCATCTCTAGGTTCATAACTAGAGGCGATATAAGACCCCTGATTTTGCTTTTTGGTTGATCATGCTTTTATTGGTAAGGTATGTCCATAGAGCCAATCATATGATGATTGACATGGCATAATTACTTAAACAGATTTGATTAATAATAACATATATAAAGACAAGCTTCCAATTCATCTGTTTCACTCAGTTATGAGATAATGAGGATACATAGTGAATGTCTAGATAATTATATTACTCAATGATGTATGTTGTCAAGTTCCTATCCTTGTGATGAGATCATACGGATGTTAAGAGTACATATACATATTCTCATTATGTCCATGATCGGTTTTATTGTGAAAGGTTGATAGACAACAATAACACATAAGATCAGAGTGTGGGTTAGTTGATGACTAAATCCCATTAGTCATGATATGGCAATATCAAACCAAGCACACAGATACATGTTAGAGAACAGTGTATCGGAAAGACCCACCTTGAGAGTGACACATGGTTATAGTGTCCAGTCATCTCTCATAGTGAAGGTGGTGATTGAGATTCTTAGACCTGAAATCACTACACTCGTCACATGTTGTTGGGTACTCTTTGACATCACCAAATGCAATCCTGAAACATGGGTTGTTATAATGGTGATGATTGGGAGACTTTGACACATGGGGATATATTGTGAGTGATAGATATGGGATTTGTCCCTCCTACTGGAGTATGATATCCTGGCCACTTGATAAGCGACACTAAGAAATGCATGTGCATGCACATGTGAATCAATATATGATATTGAGGTCACATCTTCTCAGACAGTCTGCTCTTGCTTTGAGGAATAGGATTGAATGTTGAGAGTATGACCTACCATGCCTCGAGTTCATCCTAGATATCAGAGACAAAGTAATTATACAAGAATTGCAACATCTTACACAGATTGTAGGTTGATGTTTTTCTCCAACTTTCCATTTCACTTGGGTAGCATTGATGTGCGACTAGGCACCACTCTTTGCTTCTGATGTATGGACATTCACTGACAACGTGATATGGGATCTATAGGGTCATACACATAGGAACTCGTCTAGAAGAGGAGTTTGATCATGAACAATAACTGATTCAAAGATGAATGTTTATAATATTTATACCAAAAGATTATAATTGATAACTCAAGACTATCATTAGCATTAGTCATCTTGTATGAATATGAGAAGTGCATGCCTAGAACACATATTGATGTTGATCTAGATTCCCTTGGTTGTTGAACCTAAGGAAACACGCAAAGTCTTCCTTACACACAATATGACATGACGTTCTTCACTATATGTAGTGGGGGATAAGTCTTCCATTAGACCTCATACATACGATGCATGAAGATCTTATGGAATGAATAGATAAATAATTAATACTTCATTTTGATTTACAGGTTATATGATGATATGTACCAAATGAAATGAAAGCATCAATCTCTTGAAAATGTTCAAGGAGATTGTAAATGAAGTATACTATTGATGAAAGTATTAAGATACTTTGATATGATCAAATTTTGAAATACTTTATATCAAAACCTTGGGTACCTTCAGGAATGAGCTGTGATAATGTATCACATGACAATCCATCTCAACATGATGATGTGTCAGAATGGAGGAATTATACCATGACGAGTCATGATATAATTATCAATTAATATAATATTCTTACATCCTCATAAATATATACATATCACTAAATAATGTACCACGTGAATGGTTTGTAAGACATCATATATGATATGATTTGGAATGTCCCAGTAGGTCTAAAGGATTGAATCCCACCTTGAGAAAGAAGTTTCTTGAGAAGGTTTTTCCATAAACCATGATAGTTGAATATTACTATTAGTCCCAATCCAATAACAAAATCATTTTGTTAATAGGATAACTGAATCCTTAAAGAATCAGTGGGAGGTAAAGTAGAACTTAAATGTTTGAGGTCAACAACAAGGGTACAATGAGAACAATGAGAATCGCAAGTTGTTGAGAATCTTAAGTTCATTATGTAATACAGAACAAAATGTTCTAGTAGAACACATCTGAGATTGGAGGATTGTGAATCCAACAATTCAGATGGGTTGGTCATACAGGTTGAGCCAACTAGTTAACTAGAAGCTATTTCTAAGTAATATGGGATCCATGTAAGCTAACAAGGTATGACCTTGATAGCATCACCTTAAAGGTTAACGCCTAAAGGGTGCAATGGGGTCTTATTATCAAGACCTACATGGATAACATAAAAGGACAAATTGGTTGAATAAATCAAGTTCAAAATGTTGAACATGATAGAAATTCATTTACCAATTGTCATGCTTGTTGTTGTAGTTAGAATGGACTATGATAGTTTGCATATGAAGATAGAAACTAGATTCCTTAAGGTAATACATTAGAGGATGTGTGCATGATACAACCTAAAAGGTATCATAACTTCACAAATTAAGTCCATAAACTACAAAGTTGAAACTGGGATTGAAACAAGCAACTCAGAAGTGGGATCTTTTGACTTGACAAGATAGTCAAATAGTTTGACTTGAATCAAGACAAAAGAAGAAATTTGTGTTTACAAAAGATTTAGTATGAGCATATATGAATATTCCACATATGATGCGGAATAACATCTCAATATTGTGAATGTTGAGAAATGGCATAAAAACACCTTCATCAATGAAGGATTAAGTGAAACATCTTATGTGATAAGGATCAAGACCTACGAGATAGTTATGTTCACAATGGAAGTTTGAGCACATACAATAGTAATGTGTTGAAAGAGTTCAACATGAATGATTCAATGAGAGAGAATTTGGATTAGTCTCTCATGAACCCTATATTCCAATTCTTATAGAGAATGGAAACATCATGAATAAGATTCCATGGGCCAGTACAATAGTGGATCTTTAATGTAATCTATTAACAAGCTTATACCATATAATCATGTATTTATTAGACATGACAAGATGGTATAAATTCCAACAAGGGTTATTGGAAAGTCATTAAAGATATCCATTAGTACTTGAGAAGTGACTAAGGATAGATTGGTATTCAATGATGATAGCAATAAAAAGGAAGAGTTGTATGTGAAGGGTTACATCAATGCAAGCTTCCATAAATGACAAAGTTGATAACAAAATAAAATATGTTTTGATTTTAAAAGAGAAAAGGATGTGATTAGTTGGAAAGGTTCCGAACTAATATCCATTAATGCAATTCTACATTAGAAGTCGAGTATACTTGTGTTATGAACACAAAGTGATAATATATAGATCTAGAGTTTCATAGGATGAACTTATAGATGTTCCAACCATTGATGACTCAGTAGAAATATTGTGACAACAATGGAGCTAATTGTTAGGCAAGGAATATCAGATACCATATTAAGGCAGTTTCATCTCAGTAAACATGCAATATCCTGACTATAAGCAAAGTGTTTCTAACCTACTAAACCAGCAGTAGCGCAGCAGAAGCATGTTGGACATGTTTAGATCACTAAGGATGAGATATGTTGGTGATTGGCCCTAAGTGCAAGTGGGAGTCTATTGGTAAGGTATGCATGTAGGGAGAATCATTTAATGATTTACATGGCATAATTATCTAAGAGGATTTGATTAATAATAACATATATAAAGGCAAGCTTCCACTTCATCTATTTCACTAATGATATAATGAGGATACAAAGTGAATGTCTAGAGAATTATATTACTCAATGTTGTATGTTGTCAGGTTCATATCCTTGTGATGAGATCGTATGGATGTTAAGAGTACATATGTGTATTCTCATTATGTCCATGATCAGTTTTTATTTTGGAAGGTTGATAGACAACAATAAAACATAAGATCAGAGTGTGAGTTGGTTGATGACTAAATTTCATTAGTCATGATATGGCAGTTTCAAACCAAGTACACAGATACATGTTAGAGAATAGTGTATCAGACAGACCCACCTTGAGAGTGACACATGGTTATAGTGTCCAGTCATCTCTCATAGTGAAGGTGGTGATTGAGATTCTTAGACCTGAAATCACTACACTCGTCACATGTCATTGGGTACTCTTTGACAACACCAAATGCAATCCTGAAACATGGGTTTTTATAACGGTGATGATTGGGTGACTTTGACACATGGGGATAGATTGTGAGTGATAGATATGGGATTTTTCCCTCCTATTGGAGTATGATATCATGGCCACTTGATAAGTGACACTAAGAAATGCATGTGCATGCACATGTGAATAAATATATGATATTGAGGTCACATCTTCTCAGACAGTCTGCTCTTGCTTCAAGGAATAGGATTGAATGTTGAGAGGATGACGTATCATGCCTCGAGTTCATCCTACATATCAGAGATAAAGGAATTATACAATCACTGCAACACCTTACACAGATTGTAGGTTGAAGTTACTCTCCAACTTTCCATTTCACTTGGGTAGCACTGATGTGAGACTAGGTACCACTCTTTGCTTGTGATGTCATAAGCTAGTTATGGACATTCACTGACAACGTGATATGGGACCTATAGGGTCACACACATAGGAACTCGTCTAGAAGAGGAGTTGATCTTGAATGACAATAGGATTTATTACTAGAGTGTTTTGGATGAGTGAAATGGGCATCTCGCTAGTGTGAGATGGATCGATTGGGATGAATGAAAGTTTTGGATTTTTCTTGAACTCGTTTCAATTGCACATACTTGGGGTGCAAGTAAATTAATGTGTGACATTAATTAGGAAACGGTTTGCCTATTCATATCTGACTGGGAAAGCATGAAATGACCATCTTACATGCCAGACAATCGTCTCTCTTAGCGAAACGACTGTATCACATGTGAGACGACTATCTCAGTTTACTAGACAACCATTTTGGATGACACAAGTTGTGAAACTTTCCGAATTGTTATGAAAATTCAAGATCTTCTGGTCATTTCCACTCCCTCTTTAGTCCCACATTGGCTAGGGACTAGGAACCTTGACCCTAACCCCTCCTATATATAGAGGGGTATCGGGAGCTTCGCAGAGTACAACACAACACAAACAATTGAGAATCAATTCCTCTGACAACTATTGTCTTCTCTAGTCGTAGTAACCAAGAGAGCCCAGGCAAGTCCTACCTAAGAAGGAGGGATAGCCAATGGTAGAGAACAATTGATAAGTTGTCATTGTGGGAGAGCAGGTTGGTGACTAGTACACCAACGGGGAGCAAAACTCCTTCATGTCCATTCTTGGTGAACGATAGGAGTTCTAGTTGGTCTGTGTGGACTACTCTAAAGGTAGGAGTCCTTTGGCTACTATTTGGAGAGAAAAGTCAACCTGTAGTCTGTGGCAAGACCACTGGACTCATTGCAGAGGTTGCACAGACGTTGTTGGTGGTGAAGAGCAGGAATTGCACAGCCACTGTCCAAGAGCAATTGGTCAGAATTTGCAAAGAAGTGAGTTTTATTGTTGGACTTGCTGTAGGACCAGGTATAACTCGCTAAAACCATCCTTCCTACTTTATAGTAGTTGATGCAATCTTGTTGTATTGGGGAATATGAATAGATAAATTTTTGTTTCTACTACTTTACTTTGTACATGTAATTCCCAACAGCTTTCTTATCATAATTAGTTGCTTAAAACCTTAATATAACCTTGTTATGTGCTTTTATATCATGTGACAAGCTTATGTTTCAAGTATGGTCCAGTTTGGACATTGTTTGAGCTAGTTATGCATATATGTGCTTGTTTTGGACCTAATTATAATTTACCCACTTCTAGGGTTTTTCTTGTAATTTTTCACATGATTGTTGTGCCTCCCATTTTTTCACATCATATCTGATATAGTTTAGCTTTGGATCACCTTGTCACACCTAGTTTTGAGTGTTGGCATCTCATGTTGAGATTAGGGTTTTCATGGATGCCCTAAGTTGATGTTTAACATGGGGTATTGACTACCTTGTTTTTGGTGATCGCCAATGTTCTTATAATCCTAAGTTTTGGTGGTCAATTGAGTTTTGTGTCTTCCCTCTAGTCTTGGTGGTCAATGAGGCCCATGACTCCTCTAGGTAGCCAAGAATCCCTAGAGTTGGCTTTGATAATCGTTTGAATTTTTGATCAGTTGGTCGCCAAATTTTCTCACCGATCATTTGCTTTTTCTGGACCAAGTTTGTCGATGGTTTTTCTTGGTGGGGTCACCGTATTTGATAGGATGTGTATGGTTCTTGCACATATGAGATCACTTGGACACATGGCATGTTTATCATGACACATAACCCCCTTTCTCTCACTCCAACTCTATGTTGCATAAACCTCTCTCTTTGCATGCAAACAACCTCTTTACACACCTAGTCTTCTCTCTCTCTTTCCCTTCCTTTCTCTTAAATATCCTCCCTTATTTCTTAGGGGTGAAGGAGGAGTTTAAGGTTGAAGAAGGAGGTCGATCTTCCTTGCATGTTGATCTAGGGTTTGGATCTACCCTTCTTGTTATCCTTTGATGTTTCCTTGCTTGGTTTCTTGACCTTGGTAAGTGATATCTCCCTCTTACCCTTCGTTTTCCTTGCTTCCCTACCCTTATTCTTTCTCTTCTTAGCCGAACCCATGGTATTCCATGGTGGATATTGTTCTAGAGGTTGAAGACACTCTCTTTCTTTCCTTTTCTACCTAGGGTTTGATTTCTTTTGGTAGAGGAGCTAGCTTGACCGAAGTAGAGTGCTCAATCTAGGGTTCCACCTCTTTCATTCAAGCTATCTTTCTGCTTGGAGTATCTACATCATCTCCAAGGTGAGTTATATAACTTTCCCCATCATTATTTCTTACTTTTACCTTGCATGCACATGATCTTTCCCTAAAAATGTTATTACAAGTAGACAGATAGTATATTGTATTTGGGGTTTATGTTTACATGATGATTCTTGAGTAGATAACTCTTCTTGGATGAATAACAATCCGTGTACATGAATCTTTCTTGGTGATGAAAGTTTTTGGTGCTTGCATGCATGTGGAAATCGTTGGTTTTGTTCTTGGAACTTTAGGGTTTTCCTTTGAGTGGCAATCGATGGCTTTTCCTTATGTGACTTGAACTGATTTCTACCTTTCTCATAATCTAATGATTTGATTTACATGTTGACCAACTTGTTTGGATCCTTGTGGTCAATGACTCTTGGTCCCTCCATTGTCTCCAATATTTCTCTCTCTTGATGGGTTGCTAAGTTTTAATCTTTTCATGGTCGCCAAGGATTTTGATGTCATGAAGGTCGCCAAGCTTGATCTATGTGGTCTATGAGAATCTTGAGGTTATGTGGTTTAACCTTTAGTGTTCGTTGAAGTAGCCACTCTTCAGCAGTCGATGACTTTCTTGATCTTTGATGGTCATTAAAGGTTTTGATTCATGTTGGTCGTTGATGTCTCTAACCCTAGTTTCAACGATTGCCAATCTTTCTAATCTATGGTGGTTGCCTACCACCTTATTTCTTAGCAGTGGATAACATCCCTAACCTAAGTGGAGGATGACATTTCTAGACCTATATGGTAGTCATGTTATGTTGACTCTATGATCATGATGGTTGACTTTATACACTCATGATTAATGGTGTTTGGATATAGTAACCCTAATTCGTTGGTGCTTGATTACACATGATTTAATAGTCTTACCTTTTCCCTTGAATGAATATGAACCTAAAGTTTTTGTAAAGTGTTTATTGTTAATGTTAATACAGCTATTCTCTTTGAATCTGACCCTTATGCAAGTAAGTGATGATGATACTTAGCTTCTTGTGTGATTTGTATAATAGCGGAATACCTTCTCTCTCTCTATGTGTCATTGTAACCCTAATTTTATTATCATATGAACATCATAGTTCTTGGATACAATGTTAGTTGATCTTATTTATCACATGTATGGTGAGGATTGGTAACCCTTGGGTAAGGCATGAAAATATAATGGTGTTCTTACAGGGAAAAATGTAAATGGCCATATGACCTTGGACACATGTCAACCTTTAGTGAGGTGTTTCCTCTTCATGATGTAACAAGGACTTGTATCATGTGATAGTATGGTGATGAATGTGGACTCATGTATGGAAATGAATAGTACCATGTGATGATGTGATAAACTTTGTGTTTCATATGTTTTATATCTTCTAAAGTTGCAATCTACCCATAACTTTTGTGAAACTCTTTAGGGTTTGTATGTAACTTGATTGATGCAGTTAAAATATACCCAATTGGCATTAACTAATCAAGTGAAACCCTAATCATGTAGTGTCATGTGCCATAGATCCATTCTAGTGTCAGGATTTGATGTATGGTGAAATGAGTTCTCCTTTAGTGGAAAGCTCGGAGTCGTATACTGTTGAGTATATGCATGATTTACAAGGATGGTTGTGGTCATATTTTGGCTAGGAAACTGACAAGTCTATATCTTAGATTATTATAATTCAGTATCTATGATGTGATTGAGGACATCAACGACTCTACCTCAGATGTTTGGTTTATGATACCCTGGTACTAGTGTCTTGACCTATATAACAAGCACAGACTAGGCTATTTTGCAGCTTGACTATATATATGTCATTGCGGATGACTTGCACTGACTGAGGGAGGATGAGATCTTAGGATTTCGGCTCTCCTAGATCTTGTATGGCACTAATTTTGACTTAGTAGTGGTCATTTGGAGTTGAGTGGTATACCTCAACTCCTCAGGGTTTAATAAAAGATGTAACACAGTCATGTAGTATATTTGTTTAGTGTTCAACATGATTCACATTGGATGTTAACCCTTGCCATATTTCTTATACCGCTTAGTTATTATGTAATGTGGTGAGAGAAATTAATTATTTAGTAGATGATAGTCTTATCTGCTCCTTTGTATTGTTATTAGTGATACCTATTGATATACCTATCTGTTTAACCAGCTTAGTGTGTTTAATATGATTAAACTGCTTAATCTTCTTAGCTTGTTTAATAATATATCTACTGTAATCATGGTCATTGGTTGAGAGTTATATGTCTCGTTGGGACATGGGTCTCACCTTGTGGGTCACCACATCTTTTAGGGTGGTCGTAATTGGTGTGGTCAGGATCATGGTGTTGAAGAAGCACAGCTTGGAGAGTAGTAGAAGCAGAAGGTTGGATAGTAGTTGTAGAGTCCTAGAGTCATCCTCGTACTCTTAGGTACCAATAGTGGATGTTTTGTAGATTATTTTACACATCGACACGTGGTTTTTGGCAGTATTTTGATGTTTGTGTATGGCATGTATATGTTGAACATCATCTTTTGTATATAGGTTGTGGTTGGTGCCACTGAACATATATGTAAAAATCTAAAGTGGTATGTGATAATATCGAAGTTGTTGGGCATTTGTGTAAATGTTTCTGAACAGGATGGTAAAGTATAAATTGTTTTTAATTTACCCATTTTCCAGTTCTGTGGTTAATAGTAGTTGATCGTGTTTTTCTTTTGAGTAATATCGTTTGGGGTGGTGTTGGGTGTCACATTTTAGGTTGGTATCATAGCATTAGGTTCGCTGAGTCTACATGGACATAGGACTTAGTTTTGTGTATATTCTTAAATAATCCAACATATTTGACTCTTACCTTATGCTTGTGTAGATATGTCTAGAGAACGTGAACAACATCTTGAGAGTAGTTATATTGTGGCAGGATGTGGTGCTAGGAGGTAGGCATGTGAAGGTAGAATGCCTGAGATGGGGCCGGAGTAGCCTGTGGTGCCTCAATTTGACCCTACAGTCATGGAAAATCCTACTTTTCAGTTCATGTTTGGACAAATCATGGTGGTGATTATGCATATAGCAGATAGAGCGTATGTAAGAGAGTGAAATCACCCCTTTACTAAAAATTTAAAGAATTGACATCCATTCTAAACACACTCAGAGGTATGATGGAATGGGCATAAATTTTCCAAATTTATTATAATGGTATGCAAAAGACCAAAGTGTTGCAACGGAATTAAATAAATGAATATATTCAATTTTCATAAAAGATTGCACAAGTACATCAAATTCTCCCATTAGGGTTTACATCAAGACACATAATCAGGATCTAGATAAAGGAAAGTCTAAACTACTTCAAATCTTATCTCCAAACAACATCTCCATCAACCGAGTCCAAGCCAAAAGCTAAGATCTTCCTTGTCTTATCCATCACCTTTCTCAACACCTGGGTGGTTGGGAAGGCACCCAACAAAAGGGGAAAGGGAAGAAAAGTATGTGTCACAAAACTAGTCTAGGATAACAAGATAAGTAAAACAAATAAAACAGGCTAGGGTTCATCATATGATGAAGATAACAAGAGTATGAGGTTATATATCAAAGAAGCTTGCCATTAACAAACATAATAAAAAGGATTTACATGTAAGATAATTATATTTATCTAACTAAGTAGGGTTGAGGCACCTACCGGACCTCTAACCTTAGGTGAGGGGAGAATAAGACATTCCCAGTCACCTACAATATTATGGGGAGAATAAGACATTGCCCAGGGAGATTATATGCATGCCCTCTGTGGGTGGTTGTACATAAGTACCACTACTTTAAATTAAATAGAACATAAATCCACATGCTAGAAAAAGTATTCATGGAAAGAATAGTCATATGAATCAATAAGCATGGCAGTGGGGTATAAGACCCAACAAGAAGAAATTATGATCTGATTTAAGGCATGAACAACATTAGGATTCAATAATAGAAGATTTAAGGTTCATTTAAGCCTCAATAGGAAAATATAGGGTTTGGCTACAATTATCCCAACATACGGTGTAAGGAATGCACATACATAAATAGGGATTGCACATACATAGCATATACATAAATAGGTATTGCACATACCTCTCTTACTGATATCAATTACAAACTTTCACCACTTTAATTGAGTCTAAGTTCCACTTTGCCTATTTTCAATGTATTAACATGTATTAGAGTACATAGTGCACATTAATATATAGAAACCCTAATTTTAGAACTTTTTAGAAAAATTCGGACTTAGATTTTGAAAATATCACCAATGAACTTATTAGATTATCCTAATCAAGAAAACATATTTTTATGTTAATTTTGGAGTTACGATGATTAAGATGTAATCTTTTATGGATTTTATGCATTAAATTCGTTTTACAAAAATCACCCTTCGTCAAACCACGAAATATGACCTTGAAAATATTTTTATTAGATATAGATTAATTTTCCAATTCCAAAACATATTTATTTGTCAAATTTGGATAAGCAGTTTAGAAGATATGAATCTTTCAATACTATCCAATAGAAAATTGCCACATCATCAAACCGATTGAGATATTTGAAGAGAGAGGGAGGGAAAAACACCATTTGACACAAGATCAGTTTGAAGTTGCATAGGTAACCAAACTAGAGCTTTAAGAGAAGATAAAACAGCAAGAAACCAAAACCTTAGAAGAATATGGTAAAAAGAGATGGAAATCACCGATTATCAACATAGAAGCATGGGTTTTAAGCATGTACTAAGCAATATATGAGAAGGGAGCTAACCAAGCTTGCCTCTAGGAATGTAATAAGGTCCAAACAGAAATGATCCTGATATTATAAGGTATGGTTGCTCCAAGATAAGCTCCTTTCTTGAGCAAAGATCACCTTCTCCACTTTAGAGGTGCAAACCCTAGCAAAAGAGCATGGAGATGAGATGTTTTAGGGTTTTAGGTGGAGTTTTACCGTGTATGGTCATGGTTACGACCTATAAGAAGGTGTAAGAAAGACTAACAATATGAAAATAGGGAAGGAAGGGAGGAAACTTAGTAGTTTTGGTCAAAATTACCAAGGAGGAGCTTTAGAAACCCTAATAGAGAAATTTGGAAGCCCTATGAGCCTTTTTCCTCAAGGTAGGCTCCCTCTATTACCTTGGGACAGCAACTTCATGGACAAATACAGAAGGAACTATTATCTAAGATAGAGGAAAGATAAGGAGAGAAAGAGTTTTCAAATTGTGAGTTGGGAAGGGGTATACAGGGCTATATAAAGAAAGAAGTGAAGCATGAGGTGTCTAAGGGACTTCCCATGTGTCTTTAGCCTAGGGGTTGATGGCCATGCAAGAGGACAGCTCATGGACTCTTCTTGGATATCAAAATTCGGTCCTAAGAGCCCATAGATCCTTCTATTCCATCCCAACTGCTTTTCAATAAAGAAATAACCTCATTGGTTGATAGCTTTTAAAGATGAGCACCTTTATAAAGAGGGTAATTCCTATAATGCCCTTGGAAAGAAATACCATCAAACCAAGGTGAAACTAGGTTCTCCAATGGTTTAAAATCTCATTAATGATAAGGGAATATCTAAGGATTAAAAGTCAGGTGCTAATTTGCAAATAAAACCTCACTATTGGGTAAATTGCATAAAAGTCCAAAATGTACCTAAAATTGCATAATTTGCACAAACAACATCCAAATTGAACCAAATTTGAAACTTAGGCTCATTTTATGTTTTAAAATCATATCAAAAAGTTATATTAAGGTTTAGAGTACTTTAATTATGGTAATTAAGCCTTCACTGAGGTATTTGTGCATAAACCCTTATATTGGTACAATTAGTGAATACATGTTCACTAAACCACTAAAAATTCCACTAATTAAATAGAAAGGCCAATAAGGATAGAAATGAAAGGAAAAGATGGGAAAGAGGGTCAAAAGACAAAATTCTAGAATTCGGTATGTTACAGCGTCCTTACCTCAAACTAAGGCAACTATCCCTAATGTGGAATCCCATGGTTATGGGAAGATGTTTGAGAGGCTGAGACGTGTTGGAGAGATCAAGTACGCGGGTACGGCGGACCCAATTGATGTTGATATGTGTTTTAAAGATCTTGAGAAGTCGTTCAAGATCCTCAACACCCAAGAGAGGACAAGGTGAATCACGCTATGTATTTGTTCAAGGGCAGTGTTGGCCATTGGTGGGCCATATAGGAAGAGAACAGACCATGAGTTACTCAGTTGGCAAGAGTTTTAGTGGAAGTTTGTGAGTCGTCGCTTTCTAAAGACATACCTAGACAAGAAGATAGCTCAATTTGAGAAGATACGCCATGGGTAGATGTTGATCAATGAGTATGAGGTAATGTTTATGGAGCTTTTAAGGTCTGTCCTGATATGGCAGCGTCAGAGAAGGAGAGGATATGCATATGCATGTTCTAGAAGGGTTTGAGCTCAAAGTTGTCTATGACAACTAGTGCTTTGGAGAACAGAGAGAGGTTCTCTACCTTTGTGGAGTCGGTAAGGAGGATTGAGAGGTCTGCTATAGAGAAGTGTGAATCCAATGCTAAGAAGAGGCCAGCTTAGTTTTAGGGGAAGTAATGTAGAGGTTTTAAGAAGCCAATATTTTCTTCATTGTCATTGCAATAGAGGTCGATTTTCTCTAAGATGAGGTCAGGAGTGTCATCATAGTGGTCCTCAAGCAAGGGAAGAGGTCACAGTTTTCCTCCAGTAGGAGAACACAATACATCGTATGTGTCGGTGACAAGATTGTCTAGACCACAGTTGTATTGAAGGACTTGTCACAATTATGGGCCATGGGGGCATATAAGGTGGATGTGTCCTAGGAAGGATGAAGAAGGGACATAGCAACCAAGGTAGAGTCAACGAGGGTCTCAGCAGTAGCATTTTAGTAGTGGTCATGGTAGAGGATGTGGTCAGGCATCATAGGTTGGGTCATCTAGACTATCTAGCAGAGGATGAGGGTAACAACATGTGACGACTAGATTCTATACTATGAGTCAGCCAGAGAGAGTGGTCAATCCATGGGTTGTGACCGGCCAGATGGAACTTTTTCATTCTGACTTATCTGCTTCTTCTTTTGTATATGTTTTGGTTGATCCAGGTGTGACACACTCTTTTATCACCAAAGAGGTGATAATTAGTTGTAATCTTCCTGTTTGTAGTAGATTTGGTAGTCTTCATCTAGAAACCCCTCTCGTTGGTTCTGTCGAGTTACAGGAGGTGTGTTAATCTTGTGTTCTTTCATTCTCAAGATGCAGAATTCAAGTGGAACTTATGCCACATGATAAGCATGGATTCAATTTGATTATAAGGATGGATACCTTGGAGAATTATAAGGTTCTCATGTATTATAGTTCTAAGGTGAATGTGTTCTATGATGGATATGTTCCATGGATCTTCCAAGGAGATATGAATATTCTTCCTACATTCTTGGTGTCAGCTATGACAACGGAGAGGTTGATGAGACAGGGGTGTGAGGCCTTCTTGGCACATGTTGTGGATACCAAGAGAAGGAGCCCTAGTATCCAGGAGGTACCTATAGTGTGTGATTTTGAGGATGTCTTTCATGAAGAGTTTTCTAGTGTTCCCCCTCCTAAAGAGATTGATTTTGGGATCAATCTTATTCGTAGAGCACAACCCATAGCACAGTCACCCTACAGAATGGCACCAACGGAGATGCATGATTTGAACAAGTAGTTGCAAGAGCTGTTAGAGAAGGGTTTCATCAGACTAAGCACTTCCCCTTAGGGTGCTGCCATGTTGTTAGTGAAGAAGAAGGATGGTTCCATGAGGTTGTGCATAGACTACTGATAGTCGAACAAGGTCATGATAAAGAACAAATACACATTGCCAAAGATAGATGATCTGTTTGACTAGTTGAGAGGTGCCACGTTGTTCTCGAGGATAGATATGAGGTTGGGATATCATCAGTTGAGGATTAAGGTGGATGACATACCCAAGTCTTCTTTTAGGACTAGGTATGGTCACTATGAGTTTGTGGTTATGTCATTTGGGTTGACCAAACCATCAATAGTATTCATGGACTTAATGAACAGGGTGTTTATACCGTATGTAGATCAGTTTGTGGTAGTGTCCATAGACTACATCTTGATATACTCCAAGGATAGTCAGCGGCATGAGCAGCACCTTCACCAAGCTTTGATGTTGTTAAGACAGCACAGGTTGTATGCCAAGTTGAGTAAGTGTGAGTTCTGGTTGGCATAGGTGTCTTTTCTTAGTCACGTCATATTTGATAAAGGTGTTTGTGTAGACCCTAAGAAGGTACAGTCAGTGATGGAGTGGAGACTACCCAAGATAGTGATGGAAGTCTAAAGTTTCCTAGGTTTGTCAGGCTACTACATGAGATTCATAAAGAATTTTAGTATTATAGTGTTACCCCTAACCAAGATGGCTAGGAAGGGTGTCCCTTTTTTCAAGGATGACAAGTGTCAACATTCTTTCCAACTGTTGAAGGATAAACTGACCAATGCATCAATGTTAGTTCTACATGAGTAAGGGAAAGGTTGTATCGTCTTTTGTGATGCTTCCAAGAATGGTTTGGAATGTGTGTTGATACAGAACAAGAATGTGATTTCTTTAACCTTGAGACAGTTTAAGAAACATGAGGATAACTATCTGACACATGATCTGGAGCTTGTAGTTGGGTTTCATGCCTTCTAGATCTAGAGGCACTATCTGTATGGAGATAAGTGTCATATCTTCAACAACCACAATAACCTTTAGTATATCTTCTTGAATCAGGAGCTGAACATGCGGCAATAAAGATGGATGGAGTGATCAAGGACTATGATTGCATGATAGACTACCATCTAGGGAAAGCAAACGTGGTGGTTTATGCTTTGAGCAGGAAGTCATGTTCGTCATCCTCTGTAGACAAGGCACAGTTGCATGCCTTGGTATGCCACAAGCAGGACATGATGGTGTTGCTTCGTCAGATAAATGTATAGTTGGAGGTTTCCTTGTTGGCAAGCTTGTTAGCATAGTTACATGTGAATCCTACCTTGATGCATAAGATTATAGATGTGCAATACAATGATATTGTGATACAGGACATCCGGGTAGAGTGTGGCAACAAGAAGTATGATGGGTTTCATCAGATAGAGGATGGGATAATTTTCTTTCATAATAGGATGGTGGTTTCAGATGTTGATGTTTTGAGGAAGATAGTTTTTAAGGAAGCTCATCGATGTATATGATGCATTCTGGTAGTACCCAGATGTACCATAACCTGAAGAAATCTATATTGGTGGGCTAATCTAGAGCAGGATCTTGCAAAATTTGGGGATAGATGTTAGGTTAGTAAGAAGGTCAAGGATGAGCATCAAAAGCCTACAGGAACATTATAACCTTTTCTTATACCGCAAAGGAAATGGGATCATATTACCATGGACATTGTAGTTAGTATTCCTAGGACATCCAAATCTCATGATTTCATCTGGGTGATAGTGAACAGGTTGACCAAGCAAGCACACTTCCTTCGTGTCAAGACAACGTATACAATAGAAAAGATAGCATAGATATGTGTTGATGAGATAGTCTGTATGCATGACATTCCAATGACCATAGTATCTGATAGAGGTCCACATTTTATGAGTCAATTTTGGGAATGCCTGCATACATCTATGGGAACACAACTAAGGTTTAGCACAACTTTTCCACCCTCAGACAGATGGCCAATTTGAGAGGATGATTCAGATTTTTGGAAAACATTTTGGGAGCATGTGTCTTGTAGTTTCTTGGTAGTTGGGATGTGCACTTGAGTTTGATAGAGTTTACCTACAACAATAGTTGTCAGAGAAGCATAGATATGGCACCTTATAAAGTTTTTTATGGGATACGTTTTCGGTCACTGCTCTATTGGTATGAGACATATGAGTATCAGCCTTTTGGGTCTTGAGCTAGCACATAGACTATTGAGAAGATCAAGGTGATACAGCAGTAGTTGAAGGTAGCTCAAGATAGATGGAAGTCTTATGTTGGTAATTATCATAGGTTGCTTAAGTTCCAATTTGGAGATTGTGTGTATCTTAAGGTCTCTCCTTGTAAAGATGTGTTGAGGTTTGGTAAGAAGGGTAAGTTGGATCCTAGGTTTATGGGACCATACCCTATCTTGGCACATGTTGGGAAGGTGGCTTACAAATTGGAGTTACCACTAGAGTTGTGCAGGATGCATGATGTCTTCAATTTTTCCATGTTGAGGGAGTATCACCCTGATACAGTGCTGACATTGCAGCTAGTGGAGGTTGAGTTAGAGGAGGATGTGTCGTATGTTGAGGGTACCATGTTGATCCAGTATAGGAGAGTGAAGAAGTTGAAGATGAAGGATATAGTCTTATTTAAGGTTTTGTAGCATCACCATGGTGTGGAGGAATCTACGTAGGAGTTAGAGGATGACACGCGTAGGAAGTACCCATTTTTGTTACGTAGGATTTTGGGGGTGAAATCCTTGTTAGGAGTTTATGGTAGTAAGACCCCTAACTTTGGTTTTTGGTTGATCATGCTTTCTTATCATAATTCGATTCTTAAAACCTTAATCTAACCTTGTAATGTGTTTTTATATCATGTGACAAGCTTATGTTTCAAGCTTGGTCCAGTTTGGACATTGTTTGAGCTAGTTATGCATATATGTGCTTATTTTGGACCTAATTGTAATTTATCCACTTATAGAGTTTTTATTGTGATTTGTCACAAGCTTGTTGTGATTGGCATGTTTTCACATCATGTCTTATATAGTTGAGCTTCGTGACACCTTGTCACACCTTGGTTTGAGTGGTGACATCTCATGTTGAGATTAGGGTTTGCATGGATGCCCTAAGTTGATGTTTGACTTTGGATGTTGACTACCTTATTTTTGGTGATCTCCAAGGTTCTTTAATCCTAAGTTTTGGCATTTGATGAAGTTTTGTGTGTTCCCTCTAGTCTTGGCATTCGATGAGGCTCGTGATTCCTCTAGGTTGCCAAGTATCCCTAGAGTTGGCTTTGGCGATCGTTATGAATTTTTGATCAGTTGGTCGCCAACTTTTCTCAGCGGTCGTTTGTTTTCTCTAGACCAAGTTGGTTGATACTTTTCCTTTTTGGGGTTTCCCTAGTTTCATGGATGTGTATTGTTCTTGCATGGATGAGATCTCTTGGATAATGGCATGTTTAGCATGACACCTAACCCCCTTTCTCTTTCTCCAACCCTATGCTATATAGACCTCTCTCTTTGCATGCAAATAACCTCTTCACACACCTTGTATTCTCTCTCTCTCTTTCCATTCCTTTATTTTGGAGCCCTTATCCTCTTTCTTGATGGTGAAGGAGGAGCTCAAGGTTGAATAAGGAGGCCAATCTTCCTTGCATGCTGATCTAGGGTTTGGATCTACCCTTCTTGTGATAGTTTCATGCTTCCTTGCTTGGTTTCTTGACCTTGGTAAGTGAGATATCCCTCTTCCTCTTCATTTTCCTTGCTTCCCTACCCTTATTCTTTCTATTCTTGTCTAAATCCATGGTTTTCCATGGTGGAGCTTGTTCTAGAGATTGAAGACACTCTCTTTCTTGACTTTTCTACCTAGGGTTTGATTTCTTTTGGTGGAGGAGCTAGCTTGGCTGAAGTAGAGTGTTCATGCTAGGGTTCCTGCCCTCTTTCCTTTGAGCTATATTTCTATTTGGAGTATCTACATCATCTCTGAGGTGAGTTATATAACTTTCTCCACGATTATTTCTTACTTTTACCTTGCATGCACATGATCTTGTCCAAAAAACATCATTACAAGTAGAAAGATAGTATCTTGTATCTAGGATTTATGTCTACATGATGATTCTTGAGTGGATAACTCTTTTTGGATGAACCCTAATCCTTGTGCATGAATCTTTCTTGGTGATGGAAGTTTTTGGTGCTTGCATGCATATGGAATCGTTGATTTTGTTCTTGGACTTTTAGGGTTTTCCTTTTGAGTGGCAATCGATGGCTTTTCCTTGTGTGCCTTGAACTGATTTCTACCTTGATTGTAATCTAATTATCTAATTTCCATGTTGACCAAATTGTTTGAATCCTTATGGTCGATGAGTTCTTGATCCCTCCGTGGTTTCTAAGATTTCTCTCTCTTGATGGGTCACTAAGTTTTGATTGCTTCATGGCCGCCAAGGATTTTGATGTCATGAAGGTCACCAAGTTTGATCTATGTGGTCGATGAGAATCTTGAGGTTATGTGGTCTCCAATATGTTTTAGTCTTAAGTGGTTGTTGAATTATCCACTCTTCAGTGGTCGATAACTTCCTTGATCTTCAACGGTCGTTGAAGGTTTTGATTCATGTTGTTTGCTGATGTCTCTAACCCTAGTTTTAGTGGTCGCTAATCTTTCTAGTTTATGGTGGTCGCCGACCACTTTGTTTCTTAGCGGTCGATGACATCCCTAACCTAAGTGACCAATTAAATATCCTAACCTATATGGTAGTCATGATGTGTTGACTCTATGATGATTATGGTTGACTTTATACACTCATGATTGATGTTGTTTGGATATAGCAGCCCTAATTCATTGGTCCTTGATAACACCTTATTTAATAGTATTACCTTTGCCCTCAAATGAATATGAACCTAAGGATTTTGTAAAGCGTTGATTGGTAAAGTTAATCCAACTATTCTATTTGAACCTAACCTTCATGCAAGTAAGTGATGATGATACTTAGCTTCTTGTGTGATTAGTATAATAATGGAATACTTTCTCTCTCTCTATGCATTGTTGTAACCCTATTTTTGTTGTCATGTGAACATCATAGTTCTTGGATACAATGTTATGATCTTATGTACCACATGTGTGGTGAGGATTGGTGACCATTGGGTAAGGCATGGAAATATAATGATGTTCTTATAGGGAATAATGTAAATGGTCTTATGACCTTGGACATAGGTGAACCTTTATTGAAGTGTTATCTGATGCAGCCCTATTTTAGGGCTCCATCTGGTGCCATTTTGTACTTTAATCACATCTAAACAAGTTAGATTGCAAGTTAATTCCCTCAATATGTGTTGTACTATCAAATGCACTTAAGATTGGTTTTGCATGTTTTATAGGTATTTCGGCCACTACTTGATGGAATGGAGAGAAGATGGTTGAATCTAGGGTTTCCCTAGGCTTGGAGGAGCTCAAAATGAGACCAAAACCACTCCCAACCTACCCCAAGTGGTCAAAGAATGTATTGAAGCAATAACCTTCGTGGATGGCCAAGTTGAAGACCCAAATGCATGGGAAGGACCCTAGCACGACCGTTCTACCAAGGAATGGCCATTCTGGGACATGCTCCAATCACAGACTCTTCACATAATTTACAAAATTGATTTTTATGGCCAAAACGGCCGTTTTGAGCAGAATGCCCATTCTGGGAGGTGTCCAGAATGGCCGTGCTAACCAGCACGGCCATGCTACCATTGAGCCTCACCAATTTTATCACTTGATGTCCCTATTTTGCCCCCTACTTGACCCTAGACCCCCTATACCTCTATATAAGCCTTGGAGGCGATTGGAGGTTGAGCGTTGGCTTCTTTGAGCATCCATTTCACCCACTTTCTCCCAACTACTCCACTCCACCTCCATTTCACTCCATTTCTCAATTTCCACCATAAAACCACTCATTTCTAAACCTTCCATCCACTTCCCGCCACCATTCTACACCATTCCATCCAAGAACAAGGAGGACGACCTTGCAGCCATTGGAGAGAAGGATTTCATCCACTACTTCGAGCTCCTTGGCCACCTCTATCTCTTTACCCTTTCTTTTGTTATTTCTTTTATCATGTCTAGCAAAGCCCCTAGTGGGGGACTGTTTGGGGTTAAAATGTGACTTTGATACAATGTTGGGGGAAGTAACTTGTAATGAATATGATTTCTATCTATGATGATTGCTTCTTGCTTCTATCTTATTTCCTATTTTATTGCATGTGATTTGTGCATATAACATGGATTGTTTGCATTGAGATGTTTGATGACACTTAACTTCTAGGAGGAATTAGAGTGTATGTGGCAATCTTAAGCATGGCTCCTAGGTCCAATTAGTGGATCCCTAGCTAGCCCCCTTTGTTCCTACATGCATATCCCTCCTTCTACAAGTGAGTGTGAGATCTAAGTGGCTAGTGTAAGTGTGATTAGTACAATTTCCTAGAGCTTTCTAAAGGCTAGATGGTTAGTGGCGTGAGGTGAAAAACCCTCATCTCTACTCCCATTTCTACCCTTGGCTCTCAATTTCCCTAATACCACTTACCTTAGAGACCTAAACATGACAAGTCCTACTAGAATTACACCTAATCCTAGTTCCCCAACTAGTAGTATAGGGTACATTTTAATAGCACTTTCCTTGTTGTTTGGTTTGATAATCTAGATGGAATTGTGATAATTTCTTGCTATGTTGAGACCCCCCAACTAATATCAAACCACATCCCCAAAGGGCCCTCCTACCTAATCTCATTGCTTAAAACCCAATTTGCCTTCTTAGCTTGTTCATGCTTGTCTAGTTTAGTTTCTTTTGTTCAATCTAGTTAATTGTTTAGTCTTGCTCCTTAATGTTAATTTAGGTTCTTTCTCTCTCTAGTGGTAAATTTAGTTCTTAGTTGCTAATTTCTCTACTAGTGTAGTGTAGTTAACCTTTGCTCTTATTTGGCTAGTTGTTTAATCTAGTTCCTTAGACTTGATTGCTTAGGATAATATAGGGTTGTGATAACTTAGATTTCATAATTGCCTTTACTTGCTTGTTCACCTAGTTTGACAATCAAACAAACCCTTTTAAACCCTTCTACCCTAGTCTTTGCATTAGAATGTAGCTAACGCTAACCTAGCTCTAGTTCCCCCTCTATCCCTAAGGATCGACCCCTACTCTTGCCTTTCACCTATGCTACAATAGTACCTTGTGCACTTGCGGGTGATCTATTTTGGTGTTGTGATCAACTCTCGTTAGGGTTGTTATAAATTTTAAAAGATTCACATGTGTGTTCAAGTCCCGTGGAGTGCATCTAGTCACCCCTTGTTGGCTAGTGTGTACACCTCTGGCTCAGACGCACCAAGCTTTTTGGCACCGTTGTCGGGGATCGAGGCACTCGGCCTAGCTAGTTAGTGTAGCTTAGCCTTTCCTACTGCCCTCACCATTGTTATTCTTTATTCTTTGTGTTACTTTTGCATCTTGGTTTGCTAACTTGTATTCTTTTGTTTGTTTGTGCCTTGTGCATGTGATAAGCAACCATTTGGAGTCAAGATGGTAGATCGAGATGCATGAACCCCTTCAATCCCTCAACCACCCTACATGATGAAGATGTTGGAAGACATGGTAAATCTCATGAAGATTCATGTGGGAGGTTCTTCTAATCACTCCGCCAACCCCATGGAGGCTCTTTGTGAAGATGTGCAAGTTCTACAATCATGTGGCATTTAGAACAACCAAGGCTCCATGTCAACATCTTACACTTCAGAATGGAGAAATCATCATATCTTTCATGGGAGCAACAACGAGACCAAGAGCAAGGAAACAGCTCCATGTTTGAAGAAGAAGTTCTTTTAAGGTTAAGAAGCCTTGATGAAGTGGAGAGAGAGGTGTCCTTTCATGGACAAACCATTGAGTGGCTTGAGCAAAGGCTAGATGAGATTTCCCTTTCACTTGCCCTTTGTGAGGAGGGAAGACCCCTTTCCCAAACCATAGCCAACCCAAACAATGCAAATAGTTCTATGGGTCCCCCTCATGGTATCTATAATCCACCACCTCCTCAACCTTCGTACAATTTTCAACACACCTCACAACCACCACCACAATATCCACCACAAGAACCACCTCCACAACAACCATCCTACATCCTTTACAATCCTAATCCACCAACACCACCACAACCATCTCTTGCTCCCCCTCCTCCCCATGAGCAAGTGGATACAATTTCAATCTTGATGTGTGATAAGGTTGTAGAGGATTTCAACAAGGAAGGGAAGTGATTAGAAAAAGATCATGATGGAGAACCCCTGCCGTAAAGTCCTTGTGAGAGTGCTAAGTGCACTAAAAATTCTACAGTCCTGCCAGATTAGAGAAGATAATATATTGTGTCCCACCTTCCTTTGAGACAACACCACCAAGTTCCCCAATTTCTGATCCAAGACACCCCAATGTAATACTTTTAGGTTCGCAAGTGTCCAACGGGATGGAAACCCCTTTCTTTGATGTCTACGAAGACCCATTCCTCAAGGGAAAGAAAAATTATAGCATGAAAATTCTGAAGGTCTCAAGGCTGATTAAGAAGATAAGGGGGAAGTTGTCCAAGAGGATCATGTTGAATGAGATAAAAATTTTGTTGATGAGGATTCTTTCTTTGAGACCCATGATGATGACCCTAAAGGAGATACATATGAAGAAAGACACTTGAGTAACTCGCATAAACCTTGGGAGGAAGATCAATCAATGAAGGCATTTGAGAGGATTGCATCTGATGGGAATGAAAATATTTTGCTTTTGGACAATGGTTGATTGGCGGAGGAACAGCAAGACTAGTTAAAGGCTCTAAACTTAGCACTATTGGGAGGCAACCCATGTTGGTTTGAGACTCTTTCTCTCAATCTTTATTTTTCTTGATTACACTTTCATTTTTTTTCAAGAAACACACACACACACTATACTTGATAGTCTTTCTGTTTGTGAATCATGTTAGTACAAGTGTAGGGAAGAAAAGGTGATGCACAAAAATTCTAGCCAATGAGAAGACCAAAGTTGAAGAGAACATTGCAAAATAGTAGAAAATCTACAGGAAGGAGTCTAGAACTGTCATGCCACACAGCACGGGCATGTGACTAGCAAGACAGAACGGTCGTGTTACTTAGCATGGTCATGGTGGTCCTGCCCTGTTCACCTAGTGCTACATTGATCACTCCATCTCTTAGTGGTTGTCTTCCATGACTCCATGCCCTTTACCCTATGATTCTAAACTTCTATTTCATGCTTAGGACAGCATGATTTAAAAGTTTGGGGTGGTAGGGAGGTAAGACCTTCTTTCACCGCATTTTTATCTATGTATCTTGTGCTAAATTTTTGCAAGATGATCAAACAGTTTGACTAACATTCATACTTTTCTATCCTAACCTTGTGTGTCTGCTAGCATTCATGCATACATGTAGTTTAATTTCATGCATTTTTGCGTAATTTTCTTTTTGCTCTTCCATTCATGCATTGCTTTTCGATGTAGATTTTGGTAATTTTTGTGTGTTTTTAGGTAGGATTTGCTGCTTTATGTTTTAATTTCCCTAAAGTTAGGTTTAGATGTGATTGAACGCAAATTGGCACCATTTTGGCCAATTTTGCCCAAATTAAGATATTCTTACTTAAAAGCATGTTTTAACTTAATCTCCAATGTTTGAGCTAAAAATTTTGATCTTTGACAAATGCATGTTGTTTTCTTATATTATATTGCTATGTGGTCTTGATTGTTGACTTTTTACATGTTCACCACTTCTCTCAAGTTTATGAATATTTCAGTTGAATTGTGAATTGAGCAAGCTATAAATGCTTAGAGCCCATGGAACTACTTGATATAAATGTGAATATCATGTTGTTCAATCATGTGGTGTGACATCATTTGATGAAGTGTTGGATTAGTTTTCATGCTGGAAATATTATGTTGAGGACTACAATAATGACCCCGTTTGACCTGACTCTTCTTTCACCATCTTCATAACTCTCCACCTCATGAAAGGATACCTTAGAGCACATATTCATCCTTAGCCACCTCTAAAAGTTTGGGGTGGCCATATCTACATCTCCCCATTTCACTCTATCCACTATATGCTCTATCTAAACCAAGGGCAAAAGAAAAGAAAATAAGAAAATAAAGAGCAAAAAGAAAATAAAAAGATGATCATGTTTAAGAGCATCTAAATAAAGAAAAGATGAGTGTGTAAAAGCACTCTAAAATCTTACCACAATCCTTTCTTCAATTTTCATACATATTGAGCTAGAAAATATTAAATCTATCTCACTTTACCCTTTCCATAGCCATGTGGGTCATTTGGTGTGGTTTGAGGCATAAGATTGAATGCATGAAAGTGAAACAACACTCCTAGTCATGTTTGATTAACGCCAATATTAAACGGTTTACCCAAAATGATATGAAGGACATATGTAAAGCTTGTGTATTCTATGCTTTATATTTGAAGTTTGTATACTCAGTGCTCATTTCATGATTTGTATGTGAAAGAGGAGAGGAGAGAGGTGGAACACATGCACTTAGTCACTTCTAAGACCATTTAGTCAATAATCATCTTTTGCTATGCATTTATCATTCTTTTTATTGAAAGTAATCTGAAGAGAGAGATTAAGTTAGAGCATACTTGAGGACAAGTATGTTTTAAGTTTGGGGTGGTGATGCAACCCTATTTTAGGGCTCCATCTTGTGCCATTTTGTACTTTAATCACATCTAAACAAGTTAGATTGCAAATTAATTCCCTCAATATGTGTTTTACTGTCAAATGCACTTAAGAATGGTTTTTCATGTTTTATAGGTACTTTGGCCACTACTTGATGGAATGGAGAGAAGATGGTTGAATCTATTGTTTCCTCAGGCTTGGAGGAGCTCAAAATGAGGCCAAAACCACTCCCAACCTACCCCAAGTGGTCAAAGAATGTATTGAATTAATAACCTTCATGTATGGCCAAGTTCAAGACCCAAATGCATGGGAAGGACCCTAGAACGGCCACGCTACCAAGGAACAACTGTTCTGGGACATGCCCCACTCACAAACTCTTCACACAATTTGTGAAAATTGATTTTTATGGCCAAAACGACCGTTTTGAGCAGAATGCCCGACTGGGAGGTGGACAGAACGGTCGTGCTACCATTGAGCCCCACCAATTTTATCACTTGATGTCCCTATTGTTCCCCCCACTTAACCCTAGACCCCCTTGACCTCTATATAAGCCTTGGAGGCGGTAGGAGGTTGAGGGTTGGCTTCTTTGAGCATCCATTTCACCCCCTTTCTCCCACCTACTCCACTCCACCTCCATTTCACTCCATTTCTCCATTTCTACCATAAACCACTCATTTCTAAGCCTTCCATCCACTTTCCACCACCATTCTACACCATTCCATCCAAGAAGAAGGAGGAGGATGACCTTGTAGCTACTGGAGAGAAGGATTTCAGCCACTACTTTGAGCTCCATGGCCACCTCTATCTCTTTCTCCTTTCTTTTACTATTTATTTATCATGTGTAGCTAAGCCCCTAGTGGTAGGTGTTGACTCAAGGTCAATTAGGTCAATATTGACTCACATCTAAATTGACTAAACCCGTGTTTTGATGATGACTAACCATTCCATATATTGGTGTCTAATGCTTCTACTTGAGTAATTTCAGATTAGGTATAGACACACTCCAATTGCCCTAACTTGCGCATCTCAATTTGGAGAAAAGACAAGTCAAAGTCATACAAGTGCATGTTTTTGTAATATGATGTATATCCATTAGAATCATGTTGTAAATCACTTGTAATGATTGTATGACTTGTAATTAAGCTTAGAAAAATGCCAGGAGCACTTAGATCGATTATTAGAGCACTTTTAATGCAACTTCAAAAATCAATTACAGGCACTTGGTCGGTCCAGTTTCACACCCTGAAACTTGACCAATCAAACCTTGATCGATTTTCTGAAGATTGCATCGGTCGAGTTTTGCACTCACAGAACTCGACCGATTGGGTAGTGGTTCATTTCCTGTTGAAGTGGTCGGTCGAGTTTCCTCAGGACAAACTCGACCGATCCCTTGAACATCGGTTTGCCTGCTACTTGATCGGTCGAGTTACACATATAGAAACTCGAACGAATGCACTGTACAGAAAAGTGCAGAAAAGTGTTTCTAGCCGTTGTGGAGTTGCAACAAGTGAAAATAGATCTGTTGCAAGCCACAAAACGGCTAGTTTTTGTTCACTAGTGTTCCCAAAGGTTAAGAGGCATCCCCAGCTATAAATAGGACCCCTTGGGCTTCATTCTAAGGTTGAGAGCATTCATTGCAAACTCTTTGTGAGGTCCCTATTCAATAGTTGAGTGCTTCCTACAGCCTCCTCTCTCTCTCTAAGCTTAATCACTTGCTACATCCATTAGAGTGAGTAGGAGATTTGTAAGAGAGCTAGTTCTATTTGTATATCTTGTGAGGCTCTCACTTCCACCACCTCCCCATCTCTCATTTCCTATCTTGAAGATGAAGGTTCTCTCTCTTGTCCAAGAGAGGTGAAGAAGAACAAGGGAATGAGTCCCTTGGTGAAGATCAAGGCTGAAGACTTGGAGCTAGAGTGGGTAAGCCCTTGGAGAAGGCAAAAGACTCAAGCTCAAGTAGGTAAGACCTTGGTGGAAAGCTTCTCTGAGTGAAGGTGAAGTCAAAGGCGGAAGATCCAAGAAGAGTGGGTAATTCCTACAAGGCCGAAGACTTGTGCAAGAGTGGGTAAGTCCTTGGAGAAGGCCGAAGACTCTTGCAAAGTGGGTAAGTCCTTGGTAAGGTTGAAGACTCTTTTGTATTGGATAGGTAAGTCTTTTGTTGGTCTTGTATTGTAAGTCTTATAAGTGAATATAAGAGTGCAATTGTTTGAAGTCCTAGAGGTTGACCTCTCTAGGCAAGTGGACTGACACACTTCTAGTTTGAAGTGTGGAACCACTCTAAATAACTTGTCTAATTGGTGCATGTTCAATCTCTCTTATCCTTGCTATGCATGATTTAGTTGCACTCAAATTGCCTATTTAGCAACCTTATCTTGTCATATATTTTGAAGGTTTAATGAGTTTTGTTTAAGTGCTTTCAGCTCTATTCACCCCCCCTCTAGAGCATCTAATCACCCATCTAGGATCCAACAAGTGGTATCAGAGCGGGTCGTCTCCAAGCATACTTCAACAAGTACGAGAAGATGGGTGACTACCTAGGAGGGAGACTCTCGACCAGCCTTCCAATCTTTGATGGGAGCAACTTCCTCTATTGGAATAGAAGACTTCAATTCTTCATCCAAGGATCAAGTCTCGAGATGTGGCAAATGGTGAACAGCCCATACATTCTACCAAAGACAAATATTGAAGAATGGGATGAAGCCACCTTGATGAAAGCAACTTTGAATGCTAGAGCCATGCACATCCTATATGTCTTCATGACCCCCACCGAGTTCAACCGGATTTCCTCTTGTGAGACGGCCTATGAGGTATGGAGAAAGCTTTGCATCACTTATGAAGGGACAGATCAAGTGAAGGAAAGCAAAGTCTACATGCTCAAAGGGTTTCTTGAGAACTTCAAGATGGGAAAGGAGGAGAGCATATCCAACATGTACTCAAGGCTCAACACCATCTTGAATGGTCTTGCTGTTCTAGGACATCCTATGTCTAGTGGAGAGATCAACTCAAAGATCCTTAGAACTCTCCCCAAGAGGTGGGAATCCAAGGTGACCTCTATTGAAGAAGCAAGGTCTCTTAGGGATATTCCTATCGAAGAGCTCATTGGAAATCTAGAAGCACATGAAGCCACTCTTGACAAGAGGGAGGAATTAGAAAGACAAGAGGAGAAAGAACTCAATAGAATGAAGAAGGCTGAAATCAAAGCTCAAATCAAGGCTATTGTTGGTCAAGCTTCTCCATCCTCTCAAGTTGAAGAAGATGTCTTGTACTCCAAGGGTAGACTCTACAAAGGCAAGTCCTCCTCCATCCGGTGCTTCACATGTGGAAAGAAGGGTCACTACAAGGAAGATTGCCCACAATGCAAAAAGACCCATCTTCACAAGAAGAAATGGCAATCAAGCTCAAGTGGCTCCTCCAACTCAAGCTCAAGTGAAGATTCATGTGAAGGATCAAGCTCAAGCTCTAGTGATGAAGGAGAATGCCATTTTGCTCTTATAGCATCAACAAGTGAGGACTCAAATGAGGTAAATCTAGACTCTTTAGATAAAGAATCTTTAATTGCTATTATTCATGATATTAGTGCCTCTTATAAGTCTTCTAAAAAGAAAAAAAAAAAGCTTGCTAAAATTGTTGATAATTTGCATATAGAACTAGATGATCTTGAATATGCAAATTTTTGCTTGCTTATTGATAAAAATGATTGTCTTAGCCAAGTAGACTCTCTTAAACTTGAAAATATCAGTTTACTTGATAAGATAAAATTTCTAGAAGCTCAACTTCTCATGCCTAGTTCTAATGAAGAGCACACTTTAATTGTTGATTCTCTCATGCATGACATTGATGTTCTTAAATCTGAAAACAAGGACAAAGATTTTGTTTTGCATGAATTAGAAATAGAAAATGTCTCCTTGCTTGCTAAAATCAATGGGCATGAATCTTGTTCTAGTTCTACAAATAGAGAGAATGATGTTGCTGCTCTTCATATTGATAGAGATTCTTTTTCAACTAAATCTCTTTGCTTAGAAAATGATCTTTTACATGCTAGAGATAATATTAATCAATTGTCTTCTATTATTGCTTCTTTTAAGCATGATAATGATAGTTTGAGATCTTCTTTGCAAAGATTCTTAGTGGGTAAAAAGAATCTTAATCAAATCCTAGACCATACTACTAAACAAATTGGTAGACATGGTTTAGGGTATGATAGTAGTCAAGGGAACAACAAAGATAAAGGACCTCCAATATTCCATGGAGAATCCTCTAGTTCCAAGACTATGGGCACATGCAACTATTGCAATGAATTAGGTCATTATTCTACTTGTTGTCCTTTTAGGAAAGCACCCAAAAGCAATAGGATTTGGGTTGCTAAGCTAACTCCTCCGGACCCAAAAACATGATTGGGGACCATTTCATCTTTCTTCTTGTAGGTACTTGCAAATGGATTGACTTGAGCTATTGAATTGCAAATTGACTTCTCAATCCACATGAAAGAAGAAAGGTGAGATGTGTAGAGGGTGACAACAAGTGGAAAAGCAATGGTAAGCACAAAGGTAATGGTTTTATTTCCTGTAACCAATCCTAACTTGTCTTATCAAGATAGTGTGCACTATACATATGGTTTTTGAGTCAAAAGTGATATTTTGTGATTTTCTTCACACTCTTGCTCAAAAACTGTTTCTAATGCTTCTATAGTGCATTACTAACTTGATTAGACATGTTTGGATATGGTTTGTATATTTAGCATGCCTTTAAATATGTTCTTATGAAATATATGTGCTTGTTGACAGTTGCTCTGTCGGTCGAGTTTGCCCTATTGAAACTCGACCGATGGGCACCAAGAGTGTTGCCAACAGCTGTCATCGGTCGAGTTGTCCATGCATAGAACTCGACCGATAACACTATGCACAGAATATACATTTGGCTTATTGGATGAGAATTTCTCTCTCAACTAGATTTTCTCAACTAATAGCCTTATTCTTTGGCACTCTCTTTTGGTACCTTTATATATGCATATTGCCATGTTCTAAATTTCCTATCTTGCTTACAACTCTATCTCTCTAATTGCTCTAAATTGGTATATCTATATCTTGCAATTACTTGCTTTGAGTTGTTTTGCAGGTTTTGATGATGATCTCTTTGGATCTCTTGGTTGTGTCTTAAATTGCTTCCGTTGTGCTCTAACTTTCTACATCTATCTAGGTGTATATCTTGTTTTGATACAACCTTGAGGTTCTTAGGGGTAATCATCTTATGGTAAGGATGCATATCTAGTGATTTATATCCTTTCATGCTTCTAAATTTGAATATCTCTTTGTTTGGATATATCTCTACATCTACTCATAGCTTGCTTTATCTTGTGTATCTTTTAATATCTCTTGCTATGATCTAGATCCTACTAGTAGTCCTAACTTGTGATATCATCTACTAGTAGTTCACATACATGTAGTTCTAACCCTGTCAATAAGTGGTATCTGTGATCATCTATATGTTATGCTTGTATCTTATCTTTTACATGCTCAAGATTGTTCCTAGAATTGCATATCTACTATGATGCAGGGCACATAGAGCTACATTATATGTAGAAATTGGAGTATTTTTGGATTTTATGCAGATTTTGCTCCAGTTTCAGTTTTTGGTGCAAGACTAGTGTTTTTCATGCAGAAACAACCTTCTGAGCAAGATTCGTAGCTTTGCCATGAGCTCCGATGGTTTTTGATCAAATTCCATCATCTTGAGGGTCAAAATTGCAATTTATTATTTTTCTGCAGCACTTTATCTTGCATTCTGGGGTGTTCAAGTATATGTTTTAACTTGCTTTTCTTTCTATGCTTGGACAAGCCCCTATCTGTGCTCTTCTACTCTCCTTATATATATTTTGGGTTATCTCCTTTCTTTTTAACAAGTGATGTTTCTTTTTTCTTCATAACCCCCACCTTTTTGAAATGACAAAGGGGGAGAAAGGTATGTCTTCTTTTAAAAAGAGGAAGAAGGCATGTCTTACATGAAGAGGAGAAGAATGTCCATGTAAAGGGGAGAAGGTAAAGGGGAGAAGAAATATATGTGTAGAACATATATGAGTAGAAGACCTAGTATTCTATAAATGTTATGAAAGCTAACCATGCAGGAGAAATATCATCAATTGAGGGGGAGTATGAAAACTCCACACGCATCAATTAAGGGGGAGCATATGAACTCCATTCTATTGAAACCCCTAGGTTTCTCCAAAGGTATGAATTTACTTAAATTCTTTCAATACATTTATGGAATGGTTTGTCATCTTCAAAAAGGGGGAGAATGTTGACTCAAGGTCAATTAGGTCAATATTGACTCACGTCTAAATTGACTAAACCCGTGTTTTGATGATGACTAACCATTCCACATATTGGTGTCTAATGCTTCTACTTGAGTAATTTCAGATTAGGTATAGACACACTCCAATTGCCCTAACTTGTGCATCTCAATTTGGAGAAAAGACAAGTCAAAGTCATACAAGTGCACGTTTTTGTAATATGATGTATATCCATTAGAATCATGTTGTAAATCACTTGTAATGATTGTATGACTTGTAATTAAGCTTAGAAAAATGCCAGGAGCACTTAGATCGATTATTAGAGCACTTTTAATGCAACTTCGAAAATCAATTACAGGCACTTGGTCGGTCCAGTTTCACACCCTGAAACTCGACCGATCAAACCTTGATCGATTTTCTGAAGATTGCATCGGTCGAGTTTTGCACTCACAGAACTCGACCGATTGGGAAGTGGGCCATTTCCTGTTGAAGTGTTCGGTCGAGTTTCCTCAGGACAAACTCGACCGATCCCTTGAACATCGGTTTGCCTGCTACTTGATCGGTCGAGTTACACATATAGAAACTCGACCGAATGCACTGTACGGAAAAGTGCAGAAAAGTGTTTCTAGCCGTTGTGGAGTTACAACAAGTGAAAATAGATCTGTTGCAAGCCACAAAACGGCTAGTTTTCGTTCACTAGTGTTACCAAAGGTTAAGAGGCATCCCCAGCTATAAATAGGACCCCTTGGGCTTCATTCCAAGGTTGACAGCATTCATTGCAAACTCTTTGTGAGGTCCCTATTCAATAGTTGAGTGCTTCCTACAGCCTCCTCTCTCTCTCTAAGCTTAATCACTTGCTACATCCATTAGAGTGAGTAGGAGATTTGTAAGAGAGCTAGTTTTATTTGTATATCTTGTGAGGCTCTCACTTCCACCACCTCCCCATCTCTCATTTCCTATCTTGAAGATGAAGGTTCTCTCTCTTGTCCAAGAGAGGTGAAGAAGAACAAGGGAAGGAGTCCCTTGGTGAAGATCAAGGCCGAAGACTTGGAGCTAGAGTGGGTAAGCCCTTGGAGAAGGCAAAAGACTCAAGCTCAAGTAGGTAAGACCTTGGTGGAAAGCTTCTTCGAGTGAAGGTGAAGTCAAAGGCAGAAAATCCAAGAAGAGTAGGTAATTCCTACAAGGCCGAAGACTTGTGCAAGAGTGGGTAAGTCCTTGGAGAAGGCCGAAGACTCTTGCAAAGTGGGTAAGTCCTTGGTAAGGTTGAAGACTCTTTTGTATTGGATAGGTAAGTCCTTTGTTGGTCTTGTATTGTAAGTCTTATAAGTGAATATAAGAGTGCAATTGTTTGAAGTCCTAGAGGTTGACCTCTCTAGGCAAGTGGACTGACACACTTCTAGTTTGAAGTGTGGAACCACTCTAAATAACTTGTCTAATTGGTGCATGTTCAATCTCTCTTATCCTTGCTATGCATGATTTAGTTGCACTCAAATTGCCTATTTGGAAACCTTATCTTGTCATATATTTTGAAGGTTTAATGAGTTTTGTTTAAGTGCTTTCAGCTCTATTCACCCCCCCTCTAGAGCATCTAATCACCCATCTAGGATCCAACAGTAGGCTGTTTGGGATTAAAATATGACTTTGATACCATGTTGGGGTAAAATAAATTGTAATGAATATGATTTCTATCTATGATGATTGTTTCTTTCTTTATCTCATTTCCTATTTTATTGCATGTGATTTGTGCCTATAACATGGATTGCTTGCTTTGAGATGTTTGATGACACTTAGCTTCTAGGAGGAATTGGAGTGTATGTAGGAATCTTAGGCATGGCTCCTAGGTCAAATTAGTGGATCCCTAGCTAGCACCCTTTGTTCTTACATACATATCCCTCCTTCTACATGTGAGTGTGAGATCTAAGTGGCTAGTGTAAGTGTGATTAGTGCAATTTCCTAGAGCTTTCTAAAGGCTAGATGGCTAGTGGCCTGAGGTGAAAAACCCTCATCTCTACTCTCATTTCTACCCTTGGCTCTCAGTTGCCCTAATACCACTTACCCTAGAGATCTAGACTTGACAAGTCCTACTATAATTACACCTAACCCTAGTTCCCCAACTAGTAGTATAGGGCACATTCTAATAGCACTTGCCCTGTTGTTTGGTTTGGTAATCTATATGGAATTTTGATAATTGCTTGCTATGTTGAGACCCCCCAACTAATATCAAACCACATCGCCAAACGACCCACCTACGTAATCTCATTACTTAAAACCCAATTTGCCTTCTTAGCTTGTTCATGCTAGTCTAGTTTAGTTTCTTTTGTTCAAACTAGTTAATTGCTTAGTCTTGGTCCTTAGTGTTAACTTAGGTTCTTGCTCTCTCTAGTGGTTAATTTAGTTCTTAGTTGCTAATTGCTCTATTAGTGTAGTGTAGTTAACCTTTGCTCTTGTTTGGCTAGTTGCTTAATCTAGTTCCTTAGACTTGCTTGCTTAGGATAATCTAGGGTTGTGATAACTTTGATTCCATAATTGCCTTTACTTGCTTATTCACCTAGTTTAACAATCAAACAAGCCCTTTTAGACCCTTCAACCCTAGTCTCCACATTAGGAACATAGCCAACGCTAACCTAGCTCTAGTGCCCCCTCTGTCCCTGAGGATCGACCCCTACTCTTGCATTTCAACTATGCTACAATAGTACCACGTGCACTTGTGGGTGACCTATTTGGTGTTGTGATCGACTCTCATTAGGGTTGTTATAAATTTCAAAAGATCCACACGTGTGTTCGAGTCCCGTGGAGTACATCTAGTCACCCCTTGTTGGCTAGTGGGTACACCTCTGGCTCGGACGCACCATTATCCTCTTCATGATGTAACAAGGGCTTGTATCCTCTAATAGTATCGCTATGAGTGTGGACTCATGTATGACAATGAATAGTACCATGTGATGATGTGATAAACTTTATGCTTCATATGTTTTATGTCTTTTGAAGTTGCAATATACCCATGATTTTTGTAGAACTCTTTAGGATTTGTATGTAACTTGATCGATGCAGTTAATATATACTCAATTTGCATAACTAATCAAGTGAAACCCTAATCATGTAGTGTCTTATGCCATAGATCCATTCCGGTGTGAGGATTTTTTGGATGGTGAAATGAGTTCTCCTTTAGTGGAAGCTCAGAGTCATATATTGTTGAGTGTATGAATGATTCACAAGGATGGCTATGGTCATACCTTGGCAGGGGAATGGTCGAAGTCGTATTAGATGATTATGATTCAATATATATGATGTGATTTAGGACAGATATAGTTGTACCTCAGATGTTTGGGTTATGATACCCTAGTTACTAGTGTCGTGACTTATATACCAAGGGTAGAATAGGTTGTTCTGTAGCTTGATTATATATATATATATATATATATATATATATATATATATATCATTGTTGATGACTCATACTGACCAAGGGCAGATGAGATATTAGGATTCCTGCTCTCCTAAATCTTGTATGGCATTGATTTTGACTTAGCAGTGGTCAGTTAGAGTTGAGTGGTATACCTTTACTCCTCATGACTTAATAAAAGACGTAACACAATCGTGTAGTATAAATGCTTAGTGTTGAACGTAATTCACATTGGATGTTAACACATACCTTGTTTCTTATATTGCTTAGTTGTTATGTAATGTGGTAAGAGAAATTAACTACTTAGTATATGATAGTCTTATATGCTCCTTCATATTCTTGCTAGTCATAAATGTTGATATACATATGTGCTTAATTGGATTAGTGTGTTTAATATGCTCAAATTGCTTAATCTTCTTAAACTGCTTAACTTATTTATAATATTTTTTTGTAATCATGACTGCTGATTGAGAGTTATATCTCTCGCTGGACATGGATCTCACCTCATGGTCTCCACATCTTTTTAGGTGATCATCAGTGGTGTGGTCAGGATCGTGGTGCTAAAGAAGCACAACTTGGAGAGAAGTAGAAGCAGAAGATTGGATAGTAGTTGTAGAGTCCTACAGTCGTCCTTGTACTCTTAGGTCTGGGCAGGGGATGTTTTGTAGATGATATACACATCAACACATGGTTTTTGGCAGTATGTCGATGTTTGTGTATGGCATGTATATGTTGAACATCATCTTTTGTATATAGGTGGTGGTCTTTGCCACTAAACATATATGTAACTACCTGAAGTGGTATGTGATAATATGTAAGTTGTTGAGCCTTTATGTAAATGTTTTTGAACAAGATGGCAAAGTATAAATCGATTTTGATTTACCCTTTTTTATGGTTATGTGGCTAATTAGTAGTTGATATTGTGTTTTGTTTTGGGTAATCTAGTTTGGGGTGGCGTTGGGTGTCACAGGCAGTTTGACACCTCCTCTCCATATATAATGTACGTTGATGATTCGATCTTCTTCACAAATACTAAAGACGGCACCATTTTTAGAGTTAAGGAGATGTAATTGCATACTCTAGGGTGTCTAGACAAGAGATAAATAGGAATAAATATGCTTTCCATGGTAAATTAGCTAGATCACAGAAGGGACCTAGTATATACCTCATGTGGTTGTACATGTACCTTTGAACACATTCTATGCATGGGTGTCCCACTAGTACAAGGAAGAATCTTAACTAGGCATTATCAAAACCTTGTATAGAAGGTCGCAGATAGAATGTGTTCTTGGGTGGGTAAGATGTCATCTTCCTATAGAAGGTTAACCCCTACAAAATTAGTCATTTTAGACATTCTTTAGAGTGCATGGGGCGTGTGTTATCCCGAACATGACATCTAGAACAATAGAACAAAAAACAACATTTTTATTGTCTTCGAGAGAGGGGACAAAGATGAAGCATTGGGTAAGTTGAGACAAGATTGCTTCACCCTTGGAATATGGTAGATTAGGTTTCATGAGACCTAAAAAGAGACATAGAGCCTTGTTCATGAAGTTGGTTTGGGGTATCTTGTAGGGAGACTCCTTATGGGTGCCATTTTATTGTAGAGAGAAATACATTAAGGGTGTCAGGAAATCTAGATGTTGACTATCAATGGTTTCTTAAGAAGTCTGCATATGTGTCTCCATACTAGAAGGAGGCTTGGACTGCCTTTCCTCCAATCTTACGTGTTACAAGAAGGGACTTTGGTGTTGAAGATCTCCCCCTTTGGTGCATGAAATGGAGTTCCAACCATATGCTGGATTACAACCATGAGAGAGTGGTGAAATGCCCTACACTGAAGATAATAAATCTTATGAATAGAGATTGAGCCTAGAATAGAGATGTGCTAGCATTCTTGATTTCAAGAGAGGGATTGGAGTTGCTAGATTCAGATAAGATAATAGAATTTGGTTTTAGGGTCCATCCAGTTGGACCCTTTAGGGGGACTGTAACTTCTCAATTAAATCGGAAATAGGGATAGTTAGGAGGGTTTCTTGGCACAACAACACGAGTTCAACATTCATGATACAATGGATCTGGCACCACTCGATGCCCATGAAGATTAGTGCCTTTACATGGAAACTTAGAACCAAAGCACTACTGGAAGACGAGAGAATAAGAGCTTGTAATATTCAATTAGCTTCTAGATGTGAATTTTGTCAAACAGGGAATCCTAGAACACTCAAACACCTTTTCCTGAGGAGTGAGACAGTCATATCACTTTCGAGTGAGGTCGAGTCTCTTATGGAGGCCATTGTGTTCTCCTCCACCTCAAATCTTGACCTCACACTCTGGTTTTGTTGGGGATTGGTTCAAACTCTTTCTTGGATGGGTTGGATGTGTGGCGTCCTACCTCTAGTGCTCCTCTGGTCCATTTAGGAAAAAAGAAAAAACTAAGTTAATTGTGTGCTTATGCTTGAACTGTAACAAGTTTGGAAGTTAATAAAACAATGTGTGTCAAAATTAAGAAATTTTAGGGATAATTTCTTAATGGTCTAGGGAGATATTCTCCTAGTTTGAACTATAGATGAATTCCTCCATCAATAAGTAAAAATTGAGATATGTTTGAATAATGTTCGTGGTTTTCTCAAGAAGAACATTAACATAGTGGAAGCATGGGTCTGGTGGAGACAAACATAGGGAATAGAAAATAGGACTGTCTACGTAAACTAGAATCTTTGCTTTCACCAAGGTTCATCTATATCTTGACTTAAGAAAAAATATTGTAGAATCCCAGAAGTCCAGACGAATATTCTAACATACACGGAAGATATCCAACCAAACTAGTGGTTTTGCGTTGTTTTGTTAGTATTGCATCTTGTGTCGAGTGGGTTACTATAGCATGCGCATGGAAATCAGTAGGAGCATACGCAAATGCACCTACTAAAGCTAAATTGTGACTACCCGAAAGGGACAAACCCTCCATTAAGCACTATCACCTTAGAGGGGAGTGTTTTGATAAGAGGTTTGCTATTTAGACCCATTAAGAACTTATAACGGAACATCACTCGTTCTCTACCATATATTTGAGGATATAACTAATAAAATATGTATCTTATTTGTTTATACCTTCAAACATATGATGAAGAATGAATGGGGTTTCCTTTAGAGTTCTAAAATGGTGTCCACCTAGCATATTTGCTTTGGTAAGTGGATATCACTACTTCTACTCAAAGTGTCGGCTTCTCAGTTGGTATGGTCACTTTCATACACCGCTAGTCGAGACGAGAACCATGCAAGGTCCTTCAAGAATCGGTTACTAATGGGCCAAGGGGCGAAACGCAGATATTCTCAACACTCCAAGCTAGTTGTCAAAATTAATATCATCTAATAAAGTAGACCTATAAACTGATATCCAAAATCCATACATTGATTTCGATTAGGTCCAAAAATTTAAAAGAAAATCGACACCTACTGAATTCTGTTTGGATTCAGGATACAAAATTTCCAAGTCAAACATCAAATATTTTTGTATCCAAATTGATAAAAAAAATCAAATTTAATATATATACATATATATATATATAGTCAGGCTAGAATACACTCGAGTGTATTCGGAGCAGAATACACTAAAGTAGTTTTTCATGATGCAATTTTTTTTCAAAAATCTAATCCGTTGACTTCTTAAACATGTTGTGAATAACTCGTATGCAAAATTTGAGCACATTTGGACATTTATATGTCATGTTATAAAGATACAAAAATTATGCAATTCAAATTAATTTCGCGCGTCAATTTTGTTGCCCTTGGATGAGTGACTTACACTCGTCCAAATGGGCTCAAAATTTGTATGTAGCCAAGTTATAGTATGACGGTGAAGATCAATGGTTTATATTTTGTAAAAAATAGTCTTGATATATAAACACACTTGAGTGTATTCGTATGATCTGTAAACCCGAGTGTATTCTAGAATATATATATATATATATATATATATATATATATATATATATATATATATATATATATATATATATATATGAAATCACAAAAATATCATCATACATATTAATATAATATTGATATATATATATATATATAGAGAGAGAGAGTCAGGCTAGAATACACTTGAGTGTACGGATCGCACGAATACACTCAAGTGTGTTTGCATATCAAGACTATTTTTTGCAAAATGTAAACCGTTGATCTTCACCGTCTACCATAACTAGGCTACATACAAATTTTGAGCCATTTGGATGAGTGTAAGTCACTCATCTAAGGGCAACAAAATCGACGCGCAAAACTAATTTGAAATGTATAATTTTTGCGGTCTTCATAACATGAGCTATACATATCTAAATGTGCTCAAATTTTACGTATGAGTTGTTCACGAGATGTTTAAGAAGATCAACGATATATATATATATATAGAGAGAGAGAGAGAGTTAGTATTAGTTGCCCGCGCGGGTAACAACTTTAGGCTACCCGGCAGCAGTTCTGGAGGGGAGAAAAATGGGAAAAAGAGCCCGGCTACCAGTTCGTCGCGCCGTCCCCGCCGGAGAGAGCTACTCGCGAACCCCAGATCATCGTCGTCCCCGCCGAAGCAAAACCCCAGTTCGTCGCGCCGTCCCCGCCGAAGCAAAACCCCAGATCGTCGCCCTCCCGTTCTCGCGCACTTCCTCCTCACTCGTCGCTCTGCCTGTCGTGCAAAAATCACCGGCGACCCGAACTCCTCCGTCTCTAATTGCTCCTCCATCTCGCTGCATCTCAATTCCGACAGTTACCTCTTCCAATATGACGAGAACAAAGCAAGCGTCAAGGAAGACCTCGACAGGGCCGCCGTGGCTAAGGCGTCCATGACCAGTGATTGAAGAAGATGATGACATCAAAATGCAGCCCCATCAGGCCGAGGAGAAGATGGCCAAAGAACCAGAAGAAGCGGATAAATCAGCATCGCCGGCGGAAAGGGAAATACTCGACCACACTACTCCGACAACCCTGAAAGAGGATAAGAAAGAGGCTACCAAGGACGTAGAAGCGGAAAAAGAGGGGAAAGAAGAAGCTGCGGGAATGAAGAAGGGGCTTGCTGCTGAGACTCCTCAGACAACTAAGACACAGGATAAAGGAAAAAAAATAGGGGTTACAGCTCCCCCATGGATCAAACCTCCATCAAAAAGTGCAAAGCGCAGTAATGTTGCTACTGCTGGTCGTGGAGTCAACATAGCAGCTGAGAAGAAAGAATGTACGCGCAGCAAAGCGGTAGAATTTGAACAACAAGGTAATGCTCGAGTAACTATTACATAATGCTTCTTGAGTAACCGAGAGTAATGCTTGAGTAACCGATATTAATGCTTGAGTAACTGATAGTAATGTTTGAGTAACTGAAATTAATGCTTGAGTAACTATTACAAAATGCTTGAATAACAGACATTAATGTTGAGTAACCGAGATTAATGCTTGAGTAACTATTACAGAATGTTTGACTAACCGAGAATAATGTGTGAGTAACCGAGATTTATGCTCAAGTAACTATCACATAATTCTTGAGTAACCAAGAGTAATGCTTGAGTAACCAAGAGTAATGCTTCAGTAACTGAAATTAATGCTTGAGTAACTATCACATATTGCTTGAGTGACCGATAGTAGTGTTTGAGTAACTGAAATTTATGCTCGAGTAACTATCACATAATGCTTGAGTAACTGAGATTAATGCTTGAGTAACCAAGAGTAATGCTTGAGCAACTGAAAATTATGATTGAGTAACTATTACATTATGCTTGAGTAACCGAGATTAATGTTTGAGTAACCGAGAGTAATGCTTGAGTAACTGAAATTTATGCTCGAGTAACTATCACATATTGCTTGAGTGACCGATAGTAGTGCTTGAGTAACTGAGATTAATGCTTGAGTAACCAAGAGTAATGCTTGAGCAACTGAAATTTATGATTGTGTAACTATTACATTATGCTTGAGTAACTGAGAGTAATGCTTGAGTAACCGAGAGTAATGCTTGAGTAACTGAAATTTATGCTCGAGTAACTATCACATATTGCTTGAGTGACCGATAGTAGTGCTTGAGTAACTGAGATTAATGCTTGAGTAACTGAAATTTATGCTTGAGTAACTATTACATAATGCTTGAGTAACCAAGAGTAATGTTTGAGTAACCGATAATAAGCGATAAAACAATATTGTTAAGCTAACTACTACATTCTTGGAATAACTTTATTTGTATGCAGGAGAAGAAAGCAAAGGGGATGAGGAGAGTACAACTGCAAGTCAGAAACAGAAAGAGACAGAAAAGGCTAAAGAGAAAGGTAAGATTGTATGGATTTGTAATAGTTTTAATTTTCAGTTACTTACAGTTTATTAAATAGCTTTTACAAAATAAACAATGAGCTCTAACGATAAATTTTGATATGTTTGCAGTGGGAGTAAATAGACTGTACCACAGGTGCTCCTTAAAGAGATACAATAATACCAGCAAGAGCATGGTTTATACAAAGGAACAACTTATGATGCTGAGCTCAACAGCCTTTGCAAACCTCGTAAATATGCCAAATCTTGCGGTTGACATAGGCTTGTTAGAGGATTTAATAGATAGATATGTCGATGAAGACATATTTCTGCTGGTCGACGGAGAGGAAAGAAGGATGACAGTAGATGACGTGGGGATAATTCTAGGTATCCCCAGCAAAGGTATAGAAATAACACAAAGAAAAGATTCTGCCATAGTAAAGTCGATATGGCAAGAGTTTGCGAAGGCGACTTGTAAAAATAGAAATGAAGGTGAGACATCAAAGAAATTGAGAGAAAAAGATGTCCTGCATAAGGACAACTTAACAAAACTTTGGAAAGAATATGCCAAGACCAACAATCCAGCGGACAATACAAATATGTGTCGTGCGTGGATGTTGCACCTGCTGGAAACATTCCTAATCCCAGACACTGGCTATTGCGCACCAATCTACATTATCCACTACCTAGATAATGTCACTGCCACTGGGCAGATGAATTGGGCAAAGCTGGTGCATGGGAGTATCTTCAAGAATATGAAGATGCTAAAGGAGAATGTCCAGCTAAGAAGGAAAGGAGAGAAAGGGGCTAAGAACACCCTGTACACAACAGGCTGTGTCATGTGCCTATGCGTAAGTGAATAAAATCATATTCAACTACATTGATACAATATTGACTATGGGGGTGCAGTTACATATGCATTATTTTTTCTATATATTACATGCAGGTTTGGGCATATGAGATGACAAAGATGGCAAAGCCAACATTCCTTGACTCCAAGCCAAGGATAAAGAAGTGGGTTGCGCCGGTCGAGAAATTGATGGAATTAGTGAAAGTAGAGCCTAAGGATGTAAGATTATCTAATCTTTGTTACAAAATATAATATACAACATAATCATACATGTTTCATTTTGTGACACATTATTTTTTTTTATATGTTGGACAGGTATGTCAAATGATAGTGGTAGACCAGGGAGATGATTGGCATGCTGCAAAATCATCGAATGACATGCCAGAAAAAAGTACGCCAACAACCACTGAGGCACCAGCAAAACCAATCATCGAAGAGGGAGACTCTATTGACACCTCCACCCTAGAGACAAGAATCAAAATGTTGGAGGAGGAGCTCAAAATACATAAGGAGATCTGCACAAGAATAAGTGTTGATAAATTCACAGAACTGCAATTAGAGAATAAAAGGCTAGAAGAAAGAATAGCCAAGTTAGAAGAAGAGAACAAAAATCTAAAAAGAAAGTGGGAAGATGAGGGTAACAAATCACAGTCACCTGGAAGTGGATTCCAGGAATTTGTAGAGGGTTTTGTCTCGGTGAATGTAGATGAACCGAAAGACGCATCGACAAAGGATGTCGCCCCACCGACAAAACGAAGAAGGCTAACCCTCAGAAGAAAATACATGGAATCAGAAGATCATAGTGAGGATGGGAAAAATGTTGATGAAGAGGAGAACAAAGAAACAAAAGACAACAGTTCTGCACAACCAAAGTCTGCAGCTATCTCAATCCTACTCATCAAGTGGCCATGGATATCAAACTCCCTCAGGAGGGACAAATCTCATATCTATCACTCACCCCTCAAAAGCCCCATGTGTCAAAGCCACCCAATCATCACCTTTATAACAACCCATGTTTCAGGACTACATTTGATGATGTCAAAGTGTACCCAACAACATGTGTTGAGTGTAGTGATTTCAGGTCAAAGAATCACACTCACCACCATCACTGTGAGAACTGACTATGACTACCATGTCATGGTTCCATGTGTCAAACTCACTGTGGGTCTGTCCGGTACACTTGTTCTCTAACAAGTACCTATGTGTTTGGTTTGATATCTCCATATCATGACTAATGAGATTATGTCATCAACCAACACCACAATCTAGTCTTATGTGTCATTGTTGTCTATCTACCTTCCACAATGACATCTAACTAGGGACATAATAAGAGTGTACAAACTCTTAGCATATGTATGATCTCATCGTTCAGGTCCTGAACCTAAAAGCATACGTCATTGAGTATTGTCATTCTCTAAACATTCAATCTGTTCTATCATTATCTCATATGACTGAACTAGAAAGAATTGGAAGCTTACCTTTGATGTTTATCAAATAAATCTTAATGTATCCCAACAATCATCCCATGATTGGCTCTCAGGGAATACATACCAACAGACTCCCACTTGCACTGCGAGCCAATCACCCTTGAATCATATTCTTAGTGATCTTCAAACATGTCTCACATGTTACTGTGCTCTAGTGCTAACATAGTGAGTTATGGAAACACCTTTTCAAAGTCGGTATTAACTACATGTCTCTCATCTCTTCACTGTACGTCACACGTATGAGATGGAGTTGTCATAATATGCGATCTAGTATTCCTTTTCTAACCTTTAGCCACATTACATGACCAAGTACTCCTTACTTGTCATCAAAGATCGGAATATCTATAAGTTCATCTCATGAACTTCTAGATCCATATAGTATCCACTATTGTTCTCTAACACACAGATACTCAGCATTTCCTTTTAAAACTACTTTATTGGAATGTTTCCATTTATCAACAAACATTCACTTTTATATATCCCATATATATTTTTCGATTAATTCTTTGTCCTTTTCAGAAGTTCACAACAATGTAACTCTTTATAGTGAACCCTTCCTTATTTCCATAGAAATAGTACTTCTCAAGTACTTATCAGGTTCTCATGGTATTCCAGTAACCCTTACTGGAACTAGACAGACATCCACTCGTCATGTCCCACATATGAGTTACCATGATGAGCATATCATATTGTCATGTCCTACATACAAGATAATGAATGCATTTTATTTTGTTGTGTTTATACATGCAAGATAATGGGATGATTACATACATGATAGATCCATATCTATTCTTAGTGTTCCCATTCTTCATAAGAATTGAACACTTGGCCTTGGGATACCAATTCCATGTAACATGGACAAGTTTACTCCCACTCAATCTATGCACACTGAACCCTTCAGTGTAGATTGCCAATGTATGCTCTCTCTTTTCAGGTCAAGAGGTTTTAGAGAACTATCTCTATATATCTCTATTCCTATCACATAGGAAATGTCTCTATATTCCCTAAAGATAATTTCCACTTTGGAATTCCATTCTAGAACATTTCCATTTCACATCAACATGAAGAATGTGAATTCGCTCCCACTAAATCACGGATCTTTCTTTATCTTTGACATATCGGTCAAACCTTTTGACTATATCATCAAAGTAAAGATCCAGCTCTAAGTTGCTTGTACTCAATCAATCATATTGATGAGACCATTGTAACTTATAGACTTCATTTGCATTAATGGATTCATAAACCTTATAGGTTGTGTCACGTACACATCCTTGTTTTATTCCTCATAGGAATGCAGTTTTAGTATACGTATGCCAAATCTTTTAGTCATTAATTTGCAATCAACAAGCATCATCCTTCTTTAAATGTCATCCATGTGTCTTAACATTTAAGACTCATTTGCACTTATGTATTTCATCCCAATGGGTGCTACCATCAAGGTCATACCTTATGGTTCACATGGAAGTCATTTAGGATGTAATGGTCATAAACCATAACTCACAATCTGATTCCTCATATTCATCTAGATAGTTGATTCATCACATGACCAACTCATCACATAGATAATTGAGGTGTATCTGTCAAGGATATAAGAACTCACAACTCCTTGTGATTCTTAATGTCCTTTATTAGTGTGGGGTATTCTTTATTTAAGAAGAAATTAGTTATTTGAAAATCATCCTCTAACTCTTTAGAGTATGACTCCTTTTGATTTAGACATCACCATTCCTTAATCATGAGTTCACTATCATAATCACTCATAAGGTTCTCAAACATTTGGTTCAAGTATTTCATTCATTGATCTCATCAAGAATTAACACTTTACCAAATTCGTACTTCATCTATGATATTCTTGAACACTTCAAGATATTCATATTGGTATTTCTCTAAACACCATTTGAAGTATTAGCATTTTCTCCAATAGGTATGTAAATACATCACATGTATTATCCCTAATAGGATAATCATTCTCCCACTACCAGTAGTGAAGATTGATTAATCACGTCTAAGAGATTCATGTCTCTTACTGGTTCTCTAACCAAAAGAGTCTAGACTTATCCATCATATGGAAACTAGAAATGAATTTCTCATGATTTATGCTAATTTAATTGTTTGAGTTATCAATAACTTTTAGGTATCACTTTATCTTATGCATACCAAGTACCACAAGATAAACAAGGCATTGCCACAAAGATTGAAACATCAACTTTATTAATTGCCATCATTGTCATACAATATGCAAAAATTAAAGTGTTTCTATTGGCAAATTGAAATAGCACTTCTCAACTCTATTTCATGCCCTTTAGGCTGAAATAAACTGAAAGGTTCTCCTATCTATGGAAACAACACTTGCTCCAATGATGGGTACTTCTTTCTTGGTCCTTTCGTAAAGGCCATCACTTCTTTGTAGATCTTACATATCATATATGTCAGATCTTCATCTTGGTATCATATACCTCAGAAGCGGTTCATTTCATGATACCTTAGGTGGAGATCTCCATCCCCTCATTCTTCTTCTTTGTTCTTCTAGATATAAAGGGCAATTCCCTCATTCTCCCTCCCATGTGCCTTGAGGCTGAAGATGACTTGGGCCACTGGATAGCATCAGAACCCTTCTTAGCTTTTTCCTTGCCCTTGCCCTTGGACTTGCCTTTCTTTCTATTGATCAACATCACAGACTTAGGCTTGTCCTTCTTCATTTGTGCCTTGAGGCTGAAGACAGCTTGGATTGCTGGCTAGCATCAGAACACTTCTTTGCTTTTCCCTTGTCCTTGCCTTTAAGACTTACCCCTCATCGATCAAAGATTAGGGTTTTATCTTTCTACATCTTTGCCTCTACTATCCTCAACATGTCCAACAACTTTGTCAACGCTTGGCAAAGTTGTTTATGTCATAGTTCATCATGAACTGTATGATTCTCGCAACATTTGCAGTATCATACCATTAGCCAACTCTTGGCTCAGAGGGAATCCTTCTTAGTTAGGTTTTTCCACATACCCAATCACATTGAGTGTGTGAATACCTTACTGGATATCCTTCTGTCATGACATACTAGGACAGTGTCTTGGAGACATCATATGTCTCATGTTGTCTCTGCAACTCATAGTTCAGAGAGCACAACATTAAGCACTCCACATCAATGGCATCCTCGGTATGCTTCCATAAGTATACTTTCATCCATTGGTGTGGTGGGATCGAGTTCACTTGGTTCTGGTATAACTAGGACTTAGAGCTTTCGCTCTTCGATTGAGAACACTTCTCAATGTCCTAATCAATCATGGAATTATTCCCATTTAATTTGTCCATCTTAAGGACCGATCACAAATAAAGTGATTATTGTTGATTAACCATTTATTGTACAAAAGGAAATATATGCAATTTAGTCCAAAACTCAATTTTGACTCATTTGATTGATTTGAAAGGTTGACGATATAATTAGGACTATAATTAAATATTGCTCCCACTATTTTTGTTCAAATTGATAGCCCTCACCATCAATTTGGAAGATTGCAGCGTACAATCTTCTAGTGGGTCAAGATCCTGAAATCCTCTGAGTCATGGACCGGCTAGGGCTGTCACCCACAACTTAGATCTTCCAAGTAGGCAACTTTTGCCAATTGCATCATATGCAACTCTTAAAAGATGTCATATGCAACTCCTTTCCATGATCACCTCCATGCCTCAAGGTGCTAGATCCTATCTAGGTCACCTTGTTAAGTCTGACCCAAAGCCAACACGATGAATATGCACCCTCCTAGGGCAGACCCACATATCCATCCTTCACGCTTCCATGAGATAGATGGTACACCACGCTAGGGCGTGCCCACACTTGGCCGATCAAGCTTTTCACGTGTGTCGCATTTGGAAGGCATCTAAAACTTTAATATTTAATGAGGGATTTGGTTTTTATAGGTACATATACATATCCAATCACCACAATATATAGTATGTATCATATACATGCTATATCCCATAAAAACATGTGAAACGATAAAAGTGATGATTATGGCCATCCTAATGTGATTCCTCGAGCCAAGAGGAATCACGGTCATCTAGGTCTACATCACATGCAACTTGTCCATGATGAAGTGTTGTAGCCGTCCGAGTTGATCAACTCATCACATGAATGACCTTCTCACCCTGGTCGGTCGTCTGGGTGCCACCAGCCGATCGGTTGGCTCCTCCAATTGATCGGTTCACCTATTCGTCATGCATCTCCTCAGGTCGCCACCCGCTCATCTCTCTCCTCGAGTCGATCATCTGGATCGCAAACCGATCGGTTCACATCTTGAATCGATCGTCTCAGTTGTTGTCAGATTGTCCTCCGTTCTTTGACATAATAGGAAATAAAAAAGGATCTATCCTATTTACATTTAAATTGGGAAACCCCGAGTTCCATTCGGGGGGAGCAAAGGTAGGAAAGAAATCTCGAGTTATCTTGAGTTACATCAGGAATAGGGAGGTAGAGAATCGGTGCGCAGACCGAGATGCAAGCAACCACATACAACCAAGCGCACATACATAGGGTTTATTGGCCATAACCACGCTATACATCCACCACAAAACTCTTTTAAGGGCGACGCTTATCGAATGCGTTTATATTACATATCATATATGTATATTGGGATTCGTGGATTTAGGATTGGACATGCATACAACCAATTTTATTCGCATCATATGTAATAAATAAAGGCGACAAACCAAAATCGATCATATCGATAATCCTAAAGTATAGAGCAGTTGACGTGGCTTTGATACCACTGTTGGGTTTTAGGGGAGACAGAATAGGTAGCGGAAACAAAAAAGTTCTTCTCCCAAACCCAGAAAAAAGGAATCGCGTCAACGTCTATATAGTAGGAAGGATGGTTTGTAGAGGCATACCTTGTCCCGAGGCTTGCTCGACGATGTTACCTCACGGCTTGCATGGTCTTCACCTCCAGTCTTGGACGGTGTCTGTGCAGCTCCTGGTCTCACCAGGACTGTCGGTATTGATAGTTGTCCTCTGAGCGACAGAAGTCTCCCTCCTCTGAAGTATTCCACACAGACCACCTGGAACTCCAATCTCCTTGTCCCACAAGGAATCAGAAGGAGTAACAGCCTCCTATCAGCGTACTAGTCACCGACACACTCTCCTGCCACCAGTTGCTTTTCTGTAGTTGTCTTTCCCTTGTTGTGCCTCCCTTATCGGGTAGCACTTGCTCGGGCTCTCTCGGTTACCACAACCAGAGAGAACGACAACTTTACAGAGCAACTAGTGTTCTGAGTTGTTGTTCCTAAGAAGCCCCCAATACCCCTATATATAGGAGGTTCATGGGATAGGGTTCTCTATCTCGGGAAATGTGGGATTAAAGCAGGAGTAGAAGAATTCGAGATTTTTCCACAAAACAACCAATTGTGCCACCTGAACCGATTGTTTCAAGCATGAAACAGTCAATTGGGGACCTGAGTCGATCGGTTGACACCTCAGTCAGTCGGTTGGGACACCTGAGCCGATCGGTTCACTTCTGAGCTGATTTGTTCGTGGTCCTGGTCCAACTCAAATTGACTTTCATATTTGTTTCTGATTAATCAAATATCAATCCTTGTCCAAATCAAATTTGTACAAGTGAAACAAATTGTATTTGCAAAATAGTCTTCTGACTTTCCAAACGATCTTGGTTGGTCACATGAATCGACCGGTTCAACAATTGAGTCGATCGTCTCATTGATACATGAGCTGATCGTCTCACCAGTTGAGTCGATCGGTTCACCAACCTGAGCCGATCGGTTCATCCCATGAGTCGATCGGTTGGGGCAGCAGACTATGCAAATTCAGTCAATTGCAGTTTCAATCAATCTGATACTCTAATCATTTGGTCCAACACCTTGAACACCATGATTTTGAGCTATCAATTAATTGAGTGTTTAATTGAACTACTAAACTCCTTTAGTAATCAATCTAAACATCGTTTGTGGATAAACTCCTCTTCCAGGTTAAATCCTATGTGTGTGACCATGTAGGCCTATTTCACGTTGGCAGTGAAAGTCCATAACACTTATGACTTCACAAGCAAAGAGCGGTGCCTAGTCACACATCAGTGCTACCCAAGTGAGATAGAAAGTTGGAGAACAACTTTCAATCCTACAATCCGTGAATGGTGTTACAGAGAATGTATAATTCCTTTGTCACTGATTTCCTGAATGAACTCAAGGCATGGAACAATCATCCTGTCAACGTTCATTCACTTTCTTGATCTCAGAGTAGACTGGAGGAGATATGTATGACATCAATATCACATATTGATTCACACATGCGTGTGCACGCCTATCTCAATCCTACTCATCAAGTGGCCATGGATATCAAACTCCCTCAGGAGGGACAAATCCCATATCTATCACTCACCCCTCAAAAGCCCCATGTGTCAAAGCCACCCAATCATCACCTTTATAACAACCCATGTTTCAGGACTATGTTTGATGATGTCAAAGTGTACCCAACGACATGTGTTGAGTGTAGTGATTTCAGGTCAAAGAATCACACTCACCACCATCACTGTGAGAACTAACGGTGACTACCATGTCATGGTTCCATGTGTCAAACTCATGGTGGGTCTGTCCAGTACACTTGTTCTCTAACAAGTACCTATGTGTTTGGTTTGATATCTCCATATCATGACTAAGGAGATTCTGTCATCAACCAACACCACAATCTGGTCTTGTGTGTCATTGTTGTCTATCTACCTTCCACAATGACATCCGACCAGGGACATAATAAGAATGTACAAACTCTTAACATACGTATGATCTCATCGTTCAGGTCCTGAACTTGAAAGCATACGTCATTGAGTATTGTCATTCTCTAAACATTCAATCTGTTCTATCATTATCTCATATGACTGAAGTTGAAAGAATTGGAAGCTTTCCTTTTATGTTTATCAAATAAATCTTAATGTATCCCACCAATCATCCCATGTTTGGCTCTCAGGGCATACATACCAACAACATACGTCATATACTATCTTGGATTACATTTAAGGTGAATAATGTTTGTTTGATATCTCGGTAAAGAGGGTGAAACCCTAGATGCGCGGAAAGTTGGATATTTATGAATAGATATTGTGAAATTCATTTGAAGAGATTTTCTTGACTTGATAGACTTTATTTATTCAATTTTATTCTTGATGCATGATATCTCAGTGAATGGCATGGAAACCTAAATCCAGCTCAGTTCCAAGGTTTCATACATATATTAATTGTATATGATTTAAGAAGTCTTTATTCAGTGAATGTTTATATCGTATGAAATCCTTATGAGAGCCATGTGATAAGTGAATGAGATAAATGAAACCCTAAGGATAGGGTGTTCAATGAATAGCAAGTAATCAAGGATGGAAACCCAATCTAGTATGCCTTTGGAAGTATACATATTTAACTTAGTAGTAAATGGCTGATTGAAGTGATTCATGTTATATTATGGATTTTTAGCTTAATATTATCCTATATGCATGTATATTTTTTCTTATGAGATTCAGATTCTCTACTTCAAATACTTGTTATGAAATGCACAAGTTATTATACTATTGTGAGTAGAGAGATATGACATGCCCTAGATTGGGATGTTATCGATGCCATGCATAAATGTGAGAAATGTTGAATGAGAATATTTGTTCTAGTAGACCTTATATATGTTTGAATACATGAGAAATGTTGTATGTGCATGAGTAAGGAGAAACCCTAAGAAAAGGGTAAATAATATGTTAAACATTCAGTTCGGTATCATCAGTGATTTCAATTCAGTAGTCTGAGTAGTCAGTAAAATACAGAGTTAAAAGAGATCAGTCTAAGAGAAAGATATAATCAAAGTTATAATAGACATAGGTGCCCTGAATACCGTAGATTCCCTACGGATGACTACACTGTAGGGAGGAAACAGACCACCCTGGAAGCAACCAGTATACGGGGTTCGGAACGCACCCATAGAGCGTGCGGGGAGACGAAGCCCTGGAGGAAGTCTCCTAAGAGAAGATAGGTTACCCAACATGAACCGGAGATCCCGGTGGTAACCCAGAGGTACCCATAGAGCATACCAAGATGAGGCCCACTGAGCATCTCAGACCCTCCTCCTGTGTACTCATCCTAGAAGGAGAGGTCCAGTTAAAGGCCAGCTGTTTAGTCGCCTTAGTCAGACGTGACGGTTCGAGTCAAGCAGACCCGGATTTAGTTCTAGACTTAGCTTCCCGGGTTTTAAGCTAAGTCTTGTATGGTGAGATCGTAGTGCACTATGAGTCTTCATATGTAGAGTACACTGCATATGATCAAGGCATAAGCTAAAATATAATCATATAGGTTTAAAGAGTTTCTTATAAATAAAAAGAGTTAAGAAATATTTGAGTACAGTTTCATAGTAGTTGTTCTTTAATTGCAATATTTACATTCTCTGTTATTTTAACTGTATTGTTTAGATCTGCTCAGTGTAGTAATTACTATTGTTATAATGGAGAGCAGTTGCTCACAGGTATATCTGTAATTATATCAATGCTTTAGATTGTTTCTTTGAAGTACTCATTCACTGAGCGAGTAGGCTCACCCCTCTACTCAAAATTTTTAGGGAAACCATGTGGACTTGAAGAAGGTCAAAGCATCAGAGTAGATCTAACACATGTGTTAAGTATGAGATTAATTAAGTTCAGTCGGTCCCTATCACTCTAGATCCTTGTATAGATGTGAGAGAGTTATAAATGATGTTGTGTATCTTTGTTTCCTTGATAAGAGAGAATGTATCTGATTATCATGTCGTATGTACATGGAAGTGTGAGAAACATAATGAATGTATGGATGTGCATCATTAATATTGAGATCATATTAGAGTAATAAAAGTTTAATTCTCTTGTAAAAGTTGTTTATGTGATTGAATGCAAGAAAACAAAGAGTTTGAAATAAAAGGAAAAAGTCAGGAGTGAACTTTGTATTAAGTGTAATCCTCATAGTCATGCCCTAATCTCATGATTAGTGGGAATCGTGGGATGTGGGCATGACAACTTGGTATCAGATCTTAGGCTGAGTCGTCAGGGACCATTAGGATAGAAAGTTAAAGTTATAGGTGTGGCATGTAGGAGGTGATGTATTTATAGCTCTGGGAGGTCTGAGTATTTAGATACCCTGGCCCGGTATTTGAATACTTAGGTTGACCAGTATCAAGATACTCCATCTATTCTTCTCTGGATGCCCTGTCCAGGTATACAGAGGAAGGATGGGCTAGAGAGAAACCCTAGAAATCTTAGGGTTAGGAGACCGAAAATTAATGAAGGAGTAAGAGATTAAACATGGAATGTGATACAACTCTTGCTTTATATTGCATCTTTGATTGGAGGTCAATAGAAATGCTCTTATATCTATGAATCCAGATTATCAGTTTGTAGAATATATATGGTTCTTTCATATTGTTGTGTATCATGAAGTAATTCAATTATTGTTTATATTCTTTGTATCAAGTAGACCGGAAGTTATGTTTAAATGAGTTTACCTAAGTGGATATTCTTTCCACATGTTTGAGATTAGGAGTTGGTTAATCCTGAGTAGCTCTTGGCTTCAGGACTACAGGTTCGGCCTGGTCCGGCTGGCAGGATGCGTTACTGGGATCTAATGACTCCTATTGAAAATACAATAAGAGTAGACTCTGGATAAAATTAGACCCACATCATAGTGAGAATGTACATACACTAAGATGTTGAAACATATGGGAAAGATTAGATTAGCTAATAATCAATTAGAACTGATATCTAAGATTCAACTTTGGGGCCTCATAAGAGAAACCCTTAATTGGGAATAAAGGAACATGACATAAGGTTCAGACTAAGTTTAATGATTAGTATCATATGAACCTTAAATATGAAATATGGAAAAGATATGAGAAAAGTATGTAAGGTCCAAGATAGTAAGAATCAATCATGAGGAATGGACTATATAATTGAGTACAATGCTTTTATGTACTCCAAAGCAAAGGGAAAATAGAAGAAAAGAGTTAAGTAGACAATAAGTAAATATAAGTGAAGAGTCTTCAGAAGAGTTAAAGCAAAGAGAATTAGATGAACATGTAAATCATAAGACTAGGATAAGAAACTAAGTTAAAACAAAAATAAATGTTGGAAATGATGAGCTTGATTAAGAAATGAGGGTTATGATATAATTGAGAGCATGGAATGTATACCTTTATTATGAAGTTAATACATTCATCCTTACTACCTTTGGATTCCAAGTCTCTATAGAACAACAAACTAGTTTCTAAAAGAAGAACAAAATGTAGCTTAACCAATGAATAAGTCATATAAATGTAGACTATATTCAAGAGGGAAAAACTTGGTTGAAAGAGATGCTAAGTTTGACCCATGCATGAGTTGTTTGATTTAAAATGAAGAATATGTAATGTATTAAACATGAGGTAAAACTAGTAGAGAGAATATTGATTTAGAATTTTAACTTCACATTAGTAGAAGGATAAAAAGAAATATGTGCAACATGGTATACATGATCATACATATGAATAAGAAACATTGTCATAAGAGAAAATTAGAAGTTAAAGATGACAGGTGGAAGAGTAGTATATGGTAAGAGGATTATGGAAAGTAAGGAAGGGTTTGAAACATGATGGAGTAATATAGATTATAAAAGAAAGAGGTTGTGATATTCAAGCAAGTGCTAATTAGTTAAGTATCCTTGTTGATAACTAATTAAACCTACATATGAGAAATGTATTACGGGAATGTTTGAATATAAGAATTCTAAGTCTCAAAATTCATCTTCTCTTTCATATCTTTCTTTATGAGAGCAAGGTGGGAATGAAGTGATAAGAAAATGAATCATATATGATGCATAACCACCATGGTAGGGACATCTAGTGAATGTAATAATGACACACAATATGATGATGAAACCCTAGTGGGGTAAATTGAGAATGTAATCTATCTGGATGGACAAGTAAGAGAAAGGAAATTCAAGTGATGAGATAAGGAAGACTTTAGTAAAACTTGTGAGATCCAAAGTTTGGATTTCTAATTAAGGGAGTAAAGTCATATTATAATGACGTCATGCTACTGATAAGGGCCAAACCCTCGAATGTTTAAACTTATAGTAGTTTAAGGAACATCACTAGTGATTTGACCTTGAATACTAGCATCTCTATAAAACAAGATCATAAAATTTGCACTATGAGAAGTAAACTAGCATTGATAGTAATCCAGGCTTTAAAGGTAGCTAATCTGAAAGGTAGATAAAAAATATGGAAGTGATTCAGAGCAAAGGATAAGAAATTGATTTGAAATATAAGAGTTGTGTTCTGAACAAAAGGAGAAATATAATATGAGTGAAGTGTGATATGAAATAAATTCTTACAGTGATAGAAAGAATGATGAATAATCTATTCATACCTTGTATGTTTCAATTTTAAGGATGTTTAATATACATGATTAAAATGAGAAGGATAAGTAGCAAAAAGTAACAATTTATGATTATTAATACCCACTATTTATGATTATTCTATATAATTAGTAACGATTTGGCTATCAGTTTGATGACAGTCGTTAGACCGGGTGCCTTAAGGGGGGACATGGAGTAGAGAGCCTCCCAAACTTCAGCCACATAGGCATCCTAGACAACATGTCGATCTCATGTTGGTTGAGAAGGGGATAGATGCCAGGAAACGAGGTGCTCTCCGTCCTGATAGTTCATTTTTCATCCTGGAAAATATTGGAAAAGAATGAGAGGATTAGTTATTTTAAACATTTCTCATCTTCCACCCATTCTCCACTTTTGTCCTTAAGCTTGACAATCTTGTTCTTCCACCTCATGTTCTTCAGTAAGGAATAGAAGAACTTAGTGTTGTTATTGTCGAGTCGCACCCAATCGCGGTGAGACTTTTGTTGCCACCCCATCTCCTCATGCCTGAGGATGACATCTAGCTCCGACTGAAGGGTAATGGTTTCAGAGGCCAGGTTGTAGTCAAAGTATAGTGAGATTTGTAATTGATTCCATTTAATTTTATTATTGGTTTTATCTTTGTCTCATCGATAATTCTTCCTCATTGATTGCTCCCACTTTGTGGCTGCCTTCAGAAAGCTCGATTTAACAAAATGTAGTAGAACAACTTGATCCCAGTTTGTAGAGAGAAGCTCCTTGAAGCCCTACCTTATTTCCCAACATGCTAAGGTGTGTGGATGCCTGGAGGATTATTTGTGTGTGGTAGAGTCTGCTATGAGGATGGGTGCATGATTAAAGTGATTTCATTCCAACACTTGAATTGACTTGGAGCTAGAAAAGTCAATCTAGTCTTGATTGATTGAAGCTCTATCTAGTCATTCACGTAGTATCCCTCTTCAGAAGGTTGTACGTGCACCCTGCATGCCTAGATCATGAATGTGATAGGCATCCACCATGTTAGTGAAGTCAGTTGTTGGCGTTGTCGAAGGAAGTACTCCCGAACTTCACAGATGGATGCATGATGACATTGAAGTCGCCAACCACCACCCTGGGGGAGGAGATGGAGGTTGCAAGATACTATAATTGGTCCCAAAGGAACTTCCTACTTCCTCTAGTCATCCCTATATAAATGAAGGTGTAAAAGGGGCCATTGTCTAGATTACATTGAATGAATTGTTCCTGTGAGTAATGGATTTTAAGGTTGACGTGTGAGTTCCATAGTACCTAGATCCCTCTAGAGAAGCCTACTACCTCCACTCTGTGGGATTGTGGAAATCCAAGTTGTTTGATAATGCGAAGTGCCTTCTGACCACTACATCTGGGTTCATACAACCCAATTATGGAGATCTTATATATCTGAACTAGGTATTTAATCATGTTTTGGGTATTGTTATCATAGATACCATTCATGTTCCAACTGAGGACATTCATTGGGTAGATTCCTCCAAATTGGAAGCACCCATTTCCTTTGCCACTTCTTCCATGTATGGTAATTGTGATGGTTTCCCTCTTTTCCTGGTTGATGCACGACCACAATTTCTATCTTGAACCACCTTTGAATTGTGGAGGTGGGTTCCGGTTGAGGATTTGGTAGGAATCCTATAGGAAACATAGGAAGGTCCTCCTGTTGCCTGATAACCAACATTGAAGACTATGGAAAGAAAAGGATGATTATTCATGTTTCTGCCAGCTAGGACAACATCATCAGAAGGTGTTGCTACCGAATGATCTATATTGATTTGTGTGTCTGACGATGAAGAGTTCTCCTAGGTGGGCACAATTTGCTTGGTATGCTTCTGGTTCCTAGGTTCCCCAGTTTTCTTGGGTGGCATGCCTTATTTCTTCCACATGCTCCAGTCAATTTCTCTTGTGACCCTCTCAGACATTGTCAACATCAATTATTTCTTGGGCCTCTTCAACATCGTCCTAGTCCTCTAGACCTTGGAATCTATTCGAGAACGGGTTTGTTTTCCTTTGGTTACCTATGTTAGTGGGTTTCCTTGATTTCCTTTGGATCAATTGGGCATGAATTTCATTACAGAACCCTTCCTTCCAATGCAGTTGTTTGGAAATTAGTGAGAAAGTGACCGGCCTAAATCACGCGTCCAAAAGTGGAGGCGGATTTGAGGTAGTCGAGCTTTTACATTTATAAACCTGAATCCTTCTAGGCCCCCGCAACTTTGTTTACGGGGTCGAAGTAGATATACGGGGTCGAACACAGGGATAAGGGGGGTAGTGTTGAGAACCCAGAATTGACATGCTACACTCCGGCAGGTATAAAGAGATAATAAATTCCCCAAAAGGGAAACAGCAAAACGTCACAAACAAAACAAGAAAACTATCTCCAACTGGAGCTACTAGGAAAATAATTAAGGGTTTTAAGCATTTATCAATTTTTAGGGGTTTTCATGCAACAGAAACAGAAAGATAAAAACTAAAGCCAGAGCAAGGTACGAAGGATAAGACTATAGTAAAACAAGCGGCAGCAGTAACGCCCTGCACCCCTCCTCTCAGAGCGGGTACCTCTAACCAAGCGTCGACACCCCTCTCGAGGTTGTCAAAATTAAGTTAGAGTGGAATGTTACTGAGACAACTCCGTTCCAAGCACTCTTGTACTCCAGAATCGGACCAAACACTAGAGCCACAACACAACTCTCGAAGTTGTTGCGACGAGAAAACACAGTTCGGTAGCTAAGCGAAATGTGATCCAAACATGCAAGCTAGCGTTCAGATATTAAACATGGAAGTTCATCCAACAATTGCACCAAGCATAGAGCAACAAGTAATTAAGGTTTTCTATCTCAATAAACATTAAAAGGTCTTAATTACAATGCGTAAATAAATAATTAAATGACAGAATTAAAGATAGATGTCACCTTCTTGATGTAGAAGGTCGACAGGCTAATGCGGCTCTCCAGCCCGATATCGGTCAGGAGCCTAGCCTGATATAGTAGTGTCGGGCGGCACACCTTCTCGGGCGGTTCGCATGACTATCGACTGTATCGCTCAAGGACCCTGGTCGATACGCTCATGTCGGCAGCGAACCCTCTCGGGCGGCACGCACCACGGGCGAAGCGTATCGGGTTCGATATCTTGTCAGGCATGGAGCAATGCGTTCTACTGTCGGGCACTTGTGTCGCTTATGAACGTTGGCCGATATCGGCCCGCAGTGTCACCCGAGATGGTCCTAAGTGAACCATCCCCTCCCTCTCGGGATGAGGAAGAGCTCACCTAGAGTTGCCCGACATGAGCACTGGGGCACGATACTCTTACTCTCGCAGTTCTCCCTCAAAGATCGCTCAAAGTTCCCAACTGTCCGAACCTCTCCGGCTTGTCTTTTTGGCTCCCTGTAGCTGCTATTTATAGGCAGCGGTTGGGGGAAGTTATGGTGCTAGAAGCGCCACGTGTCCTCCTTATTCGCGGGTCGGTGGACAGCCGATACAGGTATCACTCCGCACAGGGGTGTCATCTATCGGTCACGTGACGGGCAGCGCGCCTACCGGTGGGTGGTTGTGTCACCCGACAAGCTTGGGTTGTCGTGGCGAGCTTGGCTCCCTGTCGGGTAGAAGACGTGTCGTCCATCAATTTCTTCTTGCACGGCATCCCTTTGTCGTGCGTCATTGTGTCGCTCCACCCTATCGGGCAGAGGTTGTATTGGGCGTCAGGAAGGCCGAAACATACTTGGACTTATTTGTGGGCCGGGACGGCCTTATTGCACCAAAATGAGGAAAAACTCTGCAAAAGATGGAAAATTGGATTAAGAGCATTGCTTGGCCAATTATTGCGAAAGTGCTAATAAAAGAGAGGAAAATAGCAGAAAAGGGCAGTTTTGATAACAAAATAAAGGACAAAATCAAAAAAAAATGGTGTTATCAACTCCCCCAAACTTAGCGTTTTGATTGTCCTCAATCAATATTTAAACTTTATTTAGTGATGCTTCTTCTTGCTTGGTATAGCTTTCAGGTCAAGAGGTAAAACAAGTATAGTAATGCCTTTAGAGATAATGTTGCCTCACTGCAAACAAAAGACCATGCGTTTCCTTGCCTTATTATTTCAGTAAAAAATTTCTCTACAACTTCGGTGAGACTTTGTTGTATGATTCCGAAGTTAGCTTACACACCAAACAACTTTATTTTAGGGGCAGGAAGTTGTGTATAAGGTAGGATAAGGCTTTTTGTGGTTTTTCTTGTCTCCCATCGGTCCATCCAGGTAAGGGTCCGTTAGCGGGAAAGTGGTCCCTGCAGTCCAAGCCAGTTGACTTTAGAGCAGTGATTTCACATCCTACGTACCACCGCCCCGGATCTACCATGCCTAAAGATGAGTACTTTTGGAAGATAAGTGTGTATATATTTTTTTCTCTTTTTCTTTTATTGGGCACAACTCTCATGCTTTTATTCACTCTCATAAAGCTTCTCTCTCTTTTTGGGATTTTTGTTGGGTAAGGGGAAACAAAAATATTCTTGCTGTTTGGGCAGCTTTCTTCCTTCTCCATACTCGTCTCTTAGCTGTTTGCGAGATTATTGTATTTTTCAAAAAAATTTACACGGAAAAACGTAATATTTTTGTTTGTTTGAAGCAGCATTATCAGAAAGATATAACACAACTTGTATCTCGTTAAGCATATAGAAAACTAACTTTACAAGAAGTTGCAACAGGTTTTTACTATTATAGCAACTTTGTACATATGCATAGGAATAAAAGCAAAAATTTTCAAAAATTATGACATTTTATACGAGCATGGATACATACACATGATAAAGAGCAAGAACAAAATAGCACAAAAGATGGAGGTGAAGAAAAAAATTTATACCTCCTTCACTGGTACATGGGTACCCCCCCAAACTCACTCCACACTCTGTCCCAGAGTAGCGAAGGATACAGGGCGAGGTCATGTTAGCCCAGTGAAGGTTATCTAGCGGGCTCGCTTGTGCCATGGAGAAGCTGCAATATGCTTCTTTGCTACAGCCCTTTTATTTCCCCAGTTGCAAGCAGCCGGAACAAGTGCAAAGCTCTCAAGAAGGAAGCTCGAAGCTTGCGCATGGTAGACAGAGAGCTCTTGAAAACACTTGTGGATGCTTCCCCCCTCCTTAAGAGGATGGAACCGGAGTGCCCAGATGAGATCCGGAGTCCATCGGGGCAAGACTTGTGATGTCTCTGAAGATGGTCCTAAACCACCACAGAAGACAGACTATAATAAGGAAGTACTCCTCTTCGGGGTTGTGACGTTTCTGTCCGACAGTTGTTGCTTCAGTTGCAGTCGCAACTCTGATTCTTGTACGATCCGTACCTGTTATCAAGTTCATTAACCATTTAAATTTTAGGTAGGAAAAGTAAAAGAAACTCGATAAAACTCGACTTATTTCAAAATCTGGGTATCATCCATCAAAAGAAAGCTCGAGACGATACATGGTTGGACGATACGAGGAGAGCTGTGCGGCACAACACACCGCCCGACACGGATGTATCGGGCGATAAGGTCACCAAAGATCAACTGCCTGTCAGGACGTCACAAAAGAAAAATGTGTCACCCGATATGGCGTATCGGAAAACACTATCGGTCGTTATTTCATGCTTAACTACGTCGGGCGATACAAAAATCGACTAGGCTCGTAAAACCCGATAAGCAGTGTGCGATATGAGAACTCGTGTCGGGCGATGAGCATGTTGGGCTATACCTTTGCTCATTGGAGCCATCGCCCGATACAAAGGTGAAGGCAAGCTGGTCGATACGGGAGCAAAAGCGGCTTACGGGATAAAATGGGTGGCTAAAAGGGAGTAAGCATGATAGCCCGACACGGTAAATCCACCGTACTATATATAGAAAACTCAGCTAGGGGTAAATCGGGTAGTTTTGGGCACGCATCGGCCGCTTGAGACATGTCATTCCCGAGACGATGGTCCCATCAGTCTAATTAAGGGCATTTATTCCCCATGCACGATACGGCTGTCGCTCGGGGATACCATCTGTCGCGGCTCTTTGCGGTGCCCAGGAAACTTCTTCCCGATACAAGCGTGATAGCGCGCCAGCTGAGTTGCTTCCTGACATGTCGTAAAAGAAGGCGTCTGAAACTTAAAACAAGGCGGGGGAAACGGTTGACGGGTAAAGCATCATCGGTTTAGGGTAGAGCCCCCGACCTCAGACAGAATTACTCCTCAATGCTTCACAAAGTTCAACGATGACCCATAAAATAGAAGAGTCGGCATGCTCGACGCGTGCTCCGACTTGGGCCTTATTACAATCTTTAAAGTTTGCTTTTACATGTAATGAGAAAAATGCAACCTATTCTAGGAAAGAAAAAGAAACTCGGGCTGCCTCCCGAGGAGCGCTGAAGTTTGCGTCACCAGCTCGACCGGTGTAAGATCATCTTGATCATCCCTCAACTGTTCCCGTATCCTGCAGACCGATCTATGTTCTCCTGACAAACGCTTCATTTTCATAGAACCTTTTCACCTTGTGCCCATTCACTTGAAAGGCTTTGGTCGGATCATCTTTGTCGTATAGCTCCATCATTCCTGATGGGTATATCTTTGACACTGTGAACGGTCCAGACCACCTCGTCTGTAACTTCCCCGGGAAAAGATGAATAGAGGACTTGAATAACAAGACCTTATCCCCTTTGCTTACATCTTTTCTCTTGAGGTGGGCATCATGCCACAATTTTGTCCTCTGTTTGTAGATTTTTGCATTTCCATAGGCATTCATTCTCATCTCTTCGAGCTCTTGAAGCTGCAAAACCTCTTTTCTCCCGCTTTGTCGAGGTCCATATTTAGGAGCTTGATTGCCCAAAGGGCCTTGTGTTCCAATTCCAAAGGCAGGTGGCAGGACTTTCCGTAGATGAGACGGTAGGGGGTGGTTCCAATGGGTGTTTTGTAAGTGGTGCGGTATGCCCAAAGTGCGTCGTCAAGTTTCATGGACCAATCTTTCCTTGTTCGGCTGACGGTTTTCTCCAAGATCTGCTTGATTTGTCTGTTGGAAACATCTACCTTCCCTGACGTCTGGGGGTGGTAGGATGTAGTGATCTTGTGCTTCACTCTGTACTTGCGCAGGAGTGCTTCAAACTATCTTTCTCCAAAGTGCGACCCTCCGTCGCTTATAACTGTGCGCGGGACGCCGAAACGAGGAAAGATGGTCTATTCAAAGAGCTTGATAACTGACTTAGCATCGCAGGTTTGGGTGGCTACCACTTCCACTCACTTCAATACATAATCCACAGCCACGAGTATGTATTGATACCCCTGATATGGGGGAAACGGTCCCATGTAGTCGATCCCCCACACGTCAAATATTTCTACTTCGATCCAGCTTGCCATTGGCATTTCATTCCTTCGCCCTATGTTCCCTGTAAATTGGCACTCTTTGCAAACCTTCACAAATTGTGCAGCATCTTTAAATAAGGAGGGCCAGTAGAAACCTGACTGTAGCACCTTTGCAGCTGTTCTTTCGCTACCCAGGTGACCACCATAGGGGGAGGCGTGGCATTCCTTTAGGATGTCCGCAGTTTCTTCTTCTGGGATGCACCTCCTGTATAAGTTGTCGGCGCACTTTTTGAACATGAGAGGATCATCCCAGTAATAGTTTTTAGCATCCACGAATAGATTCTTTTTCTGATTGTACGTGATGTCAGGAGGCAGTTCTCTGCAAGCAAGATAATTGCAGATGTCTGCAAACCAGGGTAAGCTTTCTTCTTGGGCTTCAGCCAACATAAGAGCCTCGTCGGCGTAGTCATCGTTGATTGGAGGCCCTCCCTCTTTCTCAGCTATGATCCTTGATAGATGGTCTGCTACCACATTCTCTGTGCCCTTCTTGTCGATAATCTCATGGTCGAACTCTTGGAGCAATAAGGCCCACCTCAACAGTCTGGGCTTTGCGTCTTTCTTTTGCATCAAGTATTTTATAGCCCCATGATCTGTATATACTTTGACCTTAGCTCCGACGAGATACGACCTGAACTTATCAAATGTGAAGACAGTCGCTAGCATCTCCTTCTCAATTGCCGTGTAGTTTACTTGAGCCTCGTCCAACGTGCGACTAGCGTAGCAAATCACATGGTGCTTTTTGTCTTTCTTTTGCCCCAGGACTGCTCCAACTACGTAGTCGCTAGTGTTGCACATCAGCTCAAAAGGTAAACCCCATTCTGGCGCTTGAAGGATAGGTGGTGATATTAAAGCGTTTTTCAGGGCCTGAAAAGCACTGAGACAATTGTTAGAGAAAACAAATTCAGCATCTTTTACCAGAAGATTGGACAGCAGTTTGGAGATCTTCGAAAAGTCCTTGATGAATCTTCGGTAATATCCAGTGTGTCCGAGGAAGCTGTGCACCCCCGTCATGGATCTAGGTGGAGGAAGCTTGGATATTGCTTCAACTTTGCTTACGTCCACCTTGATCCCACGCCTTGAGATCTTATGCCCTAGAACGATGCCCTCCCGCACCATGAAATGGCACTTTTCCTAGTTCAGGACTAGGTTGTTCTCCTCGCACCTTTGAAGGAACAAGGACAGATTCTTCAGACAACTATCGTAGTCCTTCCCATAGACTGAAAAGTCATCCATGAAAACTTATACGATGTCTTCTAGAAAATCTGAGAACATCGATATCATTCATCTTTGAAAGGTAGCGGGGGCGTTGCAGAGTCTGAAGGGCATCCTTCGGAAGGCATAAGTGTTGTAAAGGCAGGTGAATGTTGTTTTCTCTTGATCGTCGGGCAAGATGGGTACCTGGTAAAAACCTTAAAAGCCATCAAGAAAACAAAATAAATCATGATGCGTTAACCTTTCAAGAACTTGGTCAATAAAAGGTAGCGGAAAATGATCCTTCTTGGTAGCCTGATTTAGCTTCTGGTAATCAATGCACATCCGCCATCCGGTGACGGTCCTAACCACCACCTCGTCGCCCTTCTCACCCTTAACCACCGTCATCCCGCCCTTTTTGGGCACTACGTGGATCAGACTCACCCAATTGCTATCGCTGATTGGGTAAATGATCCTTGCGTCCCTAAGCTTTATTACCTCTTTCTTGACGACCTCCTTAAGCATCTGGTTCAACTTCCTCTGGGGTTGGGCTAGAGGCTTGGTAGATTCCTCTAAGTTGATGCAATGCATGCACAGGGCGAGGCTAAGGCCTTTGGTATCATCCACTGAATATCCTATAGCCCCCCTGTGGAGCCTTAGCTCCTCAAGGAGTCGGTCTAGCTGATTGCTTGAAATATTGGCATTTACGATGACAGGGTTTCTGTGCTCTTCATTTAAGAACTCATACTTCAGGCCTTCAGGCAACGCTTTTAACTCTGGCTTTGGTCTGGGTGCCTGCTCTTGAGGCTCCCCCTCGAGAAAGGCATACATCACAGACTCCTCCACCACCATATCCTCTTCTTGCAAGTCCTCATCAGAAAGGTTGAAAAGGTCGAGATGTCTTGCGACCTCAGGATCTTTGAGGTCGGGATCTTGACAGTTTATAGCCCTCAAGAGGGGGTCTACTGTCCAGATATCTTCCTCTATTTCCTCGCAGAATTTATTGTAGCTATCTACGAAACACGCGGATTCAGACAGGGACGGGCTTCTCATGATCTCCTTCAGCTTGAAGTCCATATGGTCGTTTCCGACCCTCAAAGTGATCATCCCCTCAGAGACATCAATCAGCGCTCTCACTGTTGCCAAGAAGGGGCGCCCAAAGATGATCGGGCAATGGGGGTCTTCAGTTGTGTCGATGATGACTATATCGCAAGGGATGAAGAAACCGTCAACTTTGATCGGCACATCTTCGACAATGTCGACAGGTCTCTTAAAGGTGTGGTCCTCCAGTTCAATCTGCATGTTAGTTTGAACCATGTCAGTCAAACCCACCCTTTGTGCGAAACTTAGGGGCATAAGGCTGATGCTTGCCCCCAAGTCTGCTAGACCCTTACGCTCGACATTGTCCCCGATGGCGAATGGGATTGTGAATGCTCTGGGGTCCCTTCTCTTATTTGGCATGTCGGGCTTCACAAAGGCAGAGGAGGCAGAAGCTAGGTGCACTGTCTCAATCCTTCCTCCCCTTCTCTTCTTTGTGATAAGGTCCTTGAGGAACTTGACATATGTAGGCATCTCCTCCAAAGCATCGAGGAAAGGCACTTCGAGATGCAGTTTCCTGATCGACTCCATGAACTTCTCATGACGCTTCTTCAGATTCACCTTTATCAGCTTGTAGGGGAACGGAATCATAGGAGCGTAAGCATTCCTTCTGCCAGGTAGCTCTTTAGGGAACCTTTGCGTAGGCTCTCGAATGTCTGCCTGTCTGTCTTCCTCTTCTGCTAGGGCTGCACCCTCAGGCCTTACCTCGGGCTCAGGCCTGGCTTCATCAGGGCGTTCCAGCATTCTTCCAGACCTCAGTACTGCCATTACGGCAGTTTCAGTGTATGGGAGTGCTTTTATTGTAGGATTATTCATCAGAGCAGTCATCTAGGTCAGCTGTTGATCTACCTCACGCTGGCGCATCTGCAATCTGGCCATCTGGCGTTGCATTGAACTCAGAGCTCCAGGGCTAGGGACCGTGCCCTATACCAGTTGGCTGATGATGGTATCATGTCTCTTTATGTAGGCGGAAAGCTGACCAACCAAGTTAGGCTGGCTCGACCTCTCGCCTCGGCCCTGACTTTCACCCTCAGAAAGAGACTGCTCATGACGAGACATGGTATCAAAGCTCGGCAGAACAGGTCACAGTTCTTCAGAGTTCCTGAAAAAGGCATGAAGAATCGAGTTTAGGAAATTGAGTTTTTTACTTTTAAAAGAATAACTATAAGAAGAAAAAGAAAAAGAGTGTTGTCAAACTCATTTCTAAGCTTAATGCACTGGAGTGTATTTAGTGGATTCGAATTCGTCTACAGTATCATTTTTGCCTTGTCCCCGGCAATGGCGCCAAAAAGTTGACCGACCTAAATTGCGCATCCAAAAGTGGAGGCGGATTTGAGGTAGTCGAGCTTTTACATTTATAAACTCGAATCCTTCTAGGCCCCTGCAACTTTGTTTACGGTGTCGAAGTAGATATACGGGGTCGAACACAGGGACAAGGGGGGTAGTGTTGAGAACCCAGAATCGACACGCTACACTCCGGCAGGTATAAAGAGATAATAAATTCCCCAAAAGGGAAACAGCAAAACGTCACAAACAAAATAAGAAAACTATCTCCAACTGGAGCTACTAGGAAAATAATTAAGGGTTTTAAGCATTTATCAATTTTTAGGGGTTTTCATGCAACAGAAACAGAAAGATAAAAACTAAAGCCAGAGCAAGGTACGAAGGATAAGACTACAGTAAAACAAGTGGCAGCAGTAATGCCCTACACCCCTCCTCTCAGAGCGAGTACCTCTAACCAAGCGTCGACACCCCTCTCGAGGTTGTCGGACTTAAGTTAGAGTGGAATGTTACTGAGACAACTCCATTCCAGGCACTCTCGTACTCCAGAATCGGACCAAACACTAGAGCCACAACACAACTCTCGAAGTTGTTGCGACGGGAAAACATGGTTCGGTAGCTAAGCGAAATGCGATCCAAACATGCAAGCTAGCTTTCAGATATTAAACATGGCAGTTCATCAAACAATTGCACCAAGCATAGAGCAACAAGTAATTAAGCTTTTCTATCTCCATAAACATTAAAAGGTCTTAATTACAATGTGTAAATAAAGAATTAAATGATAGAATTAAAGATAGATGTCGCCTTCTTGATGTAGAAGGTCGACAGGCTAATGCGGCTCTCCAGCCCGATATCGGTCAGGAGCCTAGCCCGATACAGTAGTGTTGGGCGGTTCGCATGACTGCCGACTGTATCGCTCAAGGACCCTGTCCAATATGCTCATTTCGGCGGCGAACCCTCTCGGACGGCATGCACGACGGGCGAAGCGTATCGGGTTCGATATCTTGTCGGGCATGGAGCGACGCGTTCTACTGTCGGGCACTGGTGTCGGGCACTTGTGTCGCTTATCAATGTTGGCTAATATCGGCCCGCAGTGTCGCCCGGGACGGTCCTAAGTGAACCATCCCCTCCCTCTCGGGATGAGGAAGAGCTCACCTATAGTTGCCCGACACGAGCACTGGGGCACGATACTCTTACTCTCGCAGTTCTCCCTCGAAGATCGCTCAAAGTTACCAACTGTCTGAACCTCTCCGGCCTGTCTTTTTGGCTCCCTGTAGCTGCTATTTATAGGCAGTGGTTGGGGGAAGTTATGGTGCTAGAAGCGCCACGTGTCCTCCTTATTCGCGGGGCGGTGGACAGCCGATACAGGTATCACTCGGCACAGGGGTGTCATCTATCGGTCACGTGACGGGCAGCGCGCCTGCCGGTTGGAATTAATCCATAAAATTTGGTGAGTCATTAACCAACATCATTAGGAACAGTAATCTCATACGGTCAATGCTTAGTCAACCATCTTATACGGTCTTGAGACCGTTTGCCCAAAATGTTCAATTAAATCAGATTGAAAATCAGCACTTAATCCAATTAGGTTTCCCTAATTGATTAGGCTTCACCTCACGATTCCTTTGGAGTTAATCCCTCAAATTTGGAGGGTTATTAATAAACATAATTATGAACAGGAATCCCATATGGTCAACGCTTGGTCAACCATCTCAAACGGTCTTGAAACCGTTTGCTCAACCAGGTCAAGTTAATCAGGTTGAAAATCAACACATAATTCAATCTGATTTCCTAATTGATTGGCCTTCAACTCTCGATTCCTTTGGAGTTAATCCCTCAAATTTGGAGGGTTACTAATAAACATAATTATGAACAGGAATCCCATACGGTAAACGCTTGGTCAACCATCTCAAACGGTCTAGAAACCGTTTTCTCAACCAGGTCAAGTTAATCAGGTTGAAAATCAGCACATAATTCAATCTGATTGTCTAATTGATTGGCCTTCAACTCTCGATTCCTTTGGAGTTAATCCCTCAAATTTGGAGGGTTACTTATGAACAGGAATACCATACGGTCAACGCTTGGTAACCCATCTCAAACGGTCTTGAAACCGTTTTCTCAACTAGGTCAAGTTAATCAAGTTGAAAATCAGCACATAATTCAATCTGATTGCCTAATTGATTGGCCTTCAACTCTCTATTCCTTTGGAGTTAATCCCTCAAATTTGGAGGGTTACTAATAAACATAATTATGAACAGAAATCCCATACGATCAACGCTTGGTCAACCATCTCAAATGGTCTTGAAACCGTTTGCTCCCAAACGGTTTCAAACCGTTTTCCCTTAAACAGTTTGCTGAAACCGCATAGCCAATCAAATTAAAACGATTTGGAGTAGCTATCAAAACGGTTTTGCTTGGTAATTTTCTTTGGATAAGAATCTAGTATTATTTCATCATCCCCTTCCTTCTAACAACCAAGAACAGCAACCGTTCTTGATGGAAATTGCAGCAAAGAAACAAGAGTGTATCAAATTGAAGAAATCAATCAACAAAGCATAGAGAATTAATGCAATAGCAATGTTTAAGGGTTTGAGTTATAAAACCCGCCTCCAATTGAGCTCCAAAGCTCCAAGCTCACGCCATTAATGGTGTATGAAGCTCTTGCAACTCCCCCTAGGCTCGTCCTCAAGCTTTTAATTGCAAAAGTTGGCTAGGGTTGAAGAGGAGATCGAAATAAGAAGGAATCCATAATTTATTTTCGATTTCCACCATGAAATCATGGAGAACGAAGGTCAAGGGCTTACCCACAGGTTGGGGACGTTCTCCCTGCTCCTCCCTAGCTTCTTGGTCGGTTTTTCAAGCAAGGGGAAGAAGAAAATCCGAAAAAGGCCTTGGTTTGGGCTTGGAAATGGCACTTTTATAAAGAAATTGATGAGAGAGAATATGCCTTATAAAAATCCAATTAATCCAAAAATTATGGCCGCCTCTTCCCCCTCAACTCCATGGATACGAGGCATATCCCTTTTCCTTTAATTCTCCTTCATTATCCTCAATTTAAAGAAAAGCAAATTAAGCACCTTAATGCTTATTATATAATATCCCACATGTGAGTGGATATTACCTTTCTTTATAAAAAGGTGAGTGGAATTTCACCTACTTAAGATATTTTCGTTCCTTATCTTGTTAAAGGAACGTCCATCCTTATTCAAAATCAACCCAAAACATTTTGGTTGAAAGCCCTTCAATTATTTTTATTCATTTTTGCCCTAAATCGAATTAGGGTTTCAATTAGGCATTATTCTTGATTATTTTAATGTCAAGATTCTCTCTCCTACAACTTAATTCAAATGAGGAGTCCCTCTCATTTTATTTTCTCTACATGATGCCAAGAAACATTAAGGACCATATTGAAGTGGTAATTTGCATATTGAACCCTAGATTTTGGGTAAATTGCACTTTACTCCAAAACTAGGTTTTAATGCACAACATTGTCCAACAAGCTCTATCTTGGTGTCCAGGATTGGGAAAACCATACCACTACATTATATTCATTCTTATGATGTCACAACATCATAGTAACATCTTATCATGTGCAATTTGCAAGTTAACCCCTCAACTTGGGTAATTTGCACTTTAGTCCAAAATAAGCAAACATTGCTTCAACATTATTCAAAAAGGACTGAAATTGAAATATAAGTTCCTCAAGAGCCTTAATTACCTTTCACAAGATAAGTACACACATATAATCAACTTTCTTAATCAAAACACCTAGGGTTAAAGCATAACCTAGGTCTGGGATGTTACAAATTATAAACCCCTAACAAGGATTTCGTCCCTGAAATCCCAGATAAAGGGAACAGATATTATTCATTCCTCATATCATCATGTCTTTTCATAACACCTCATTGTTATGAAGACATCATAGAACTTTTATTAGCACAAAGTTCCTTCCCACAATATTCTCATAGAGCCAATTGAGAACTTATCTTAAAGACATATTTAGTTGTTATGTTTATGCAAAGCATAAACCCCTAACATATGATGTTCATATCATTTTATATAATCAGACTGATTTCGTAGTTGACCACTCCAGGTAGCCAATCTAAATCATCTGATAATTCTCAGATACTAGAATCTCTTACCTTGGTATCAGTCACATGTGTTGAATACACATCATATTCTCATCTTTCTTTTATCATATTTACAACTTTATAGAATAGGGATCACCTCCCTTATTCTCTTTCTCATCATATGAGGGTCATACTTTTACTTCCTCATATACACATACTGATCTGAATTCCTATCAGATCCTTCTTTCTTGTTCTTAAGATATGATACATTTATCCATATCATATTTCCAATTTCATGATACTCATTAGATCGTATCAGAATGATTGCTTGAACAGGGCAATCAAAAAGATATCAATCTAAGAGTTTCCATACTCACTTTATCATCAATAGTTGTACACCTGATCAGGGTTCACAAGTATTGAGATCAAGTAGTATGCACTTACATGCACTTACACCTGATCAGGATTTTATCCAGGCATCTCTTCTATACCTCTTCCTCTTTCATGGAGGTAAGATCAATATAGCGCATTTAAAAGAATACTGAACAGAATTCAAATTCTAGTTCTCATCATTTCATCCCTATATAGTAACCAATGGGGAAAACAATATCAACAATCTTTTTTTTTATAACAAAAAGGGTTTAGTGTACTCAACATGTACAAATTTATAACATACCTTGTACTCATATCATGGTCTTACTAGTCTTATTACTGAAGCAAAAACTAAGCCATAGAATCTTACAGGTGAAAGGTTAAGACCTTTGCACTTACTTAGTGGCTACTTCCCTGGTACACTAGGCATTTATTGCACTATTAGTACCAAAAACTTGGCTTTTTAAAACCATTAGGCAAATGTCTCTAGAATTATAGAGACCATTCCCTACTTCTCAGCTTATTGCCCCTTCTTGGGCACTACCATCACATATTTATTATCTGTCTGAACTCATAGCAGAGTCCACTTTCTTGCTATAAGTTAATCTTTTCCATATTTTCCCTTGTTCCAACATGACTAAGTCATTTAGGAACTCATTTAAAGCTCAAGCTTTCTGTATTAAGGACTGATAACCTAGGTTGTAAGCCTAGCATCCAGTCCACTCATATGCATTACTGTTGCCCTAATCTTCCCAACAAGAGCATGATCATAGGATTCTCTATCTTGATCAGGTCTTAATGGGGATTCTCAGGCACTCATTCTATTCTTGCATGATCCCTTGCACCTCTTCTTGGTGCAACAACATTGTCCTAAGCAATGTGTTCATTGTTCTCTCCAGTCATTTTAAACTTTACCCTTTCTCTGCACAAGCAGAAATCATTATAGGGTATATTGGAGGACACTAACACAGACTCAACAACTTAGTCCTATGTCTCTGTAGACTCAACGAACCTAGAGCTCTGATACCACTAAATGTAACGACCGTCTCGTGAAAACAGGATTAACTAATGCGGAAGCGAATTATTTGCAGCGTAATTACTGAAAATCACTAAAAATTAAAACCACTTGCAAAGAGATCCATTCATAGGAAAACTCTTTAACCAAGAACCAAAGTGTTTCCATTTCATCCTGGATCACAAGTACACCGCCTGTACAATTCCTTTTTAAGGATTACAACATTGACTGCCCTGTTAACAAATATACACAGGCAGTATAAAACTTTGAGGCATTAAGCCAAAACTCCGATTGAATCATTTAAAACTCCGAGGACCTGAGAGTACAGAGACGACACATAGGACTACTATCTATATGACTTGACAGACAATATCTCCACATGAGATCTCATTGATGTCCTTGTTGTTGCTGTTGCTTCTGCTCATCTCTGTTCTAGGGATTTCCTGCCTTGCCTTCCATGCATACCTAAAAATGTTTTCCCATGCGGGTGAGACAATTGTAAATTGCCCCAGCGAGAGATATAACTCTTCGCCAAAACATTATTATTGCAATTAAGGATATAAAACTAGGCAGATGATAAGCAATTTAAAGCATTCTCTTAATAAGGAATAGGAAGAACATGTATATCATTTATCCTCCATATTATACCATCATATCAAACTTCTCTTGTGACACTCATTATCTTGATATGTCACCCATGAGACATTCTCTTGTGACACTCATTATCTTGATATGTCACCCATGAGACATTCTCGTTTCAACTTATTGGCCTTAGCCAATCTGCTAAATAGATTTTGGTTATAATGGACATGAGAGTGTACATCATCATGTCTTATTCAGGCATTGGTCTATACCAATCCTATATAAGTATTCCAGGCATTGGATTACACCAATCCTGTGCAACTAGTACAAGCATTAGATTTATATTATTCATGTGTATCCATTCCAGGTATTGATCTATGTCAATCATGTACAACCATTCCAGGTATCGATCTGTGTCAATCCTGTGCAACTATTCCAGGTATTGATCTATGTCAATCCTGTGCAACTATTCCAGGTATTGGGGTTTAGACAATCCTGTGCATTCCAGGTATTGGGAGTTAGCCAATCCTGTGTTATTATTCCAGGTATTGATCTATGTCAATCCTGTGCATTCCAGGTATTGGGAGTTAGCCAATCCTGTGTTATTATTCCATGTATTGGGAGTTAGCCAATCCTGTGCATTCCAGGTATTGGGAGTTAGCCAATCCTGTGTTATTATTCCAGGTATTGATCTATGTCAATCATGTGCATTCCAGGTATTGGGAGTTAGCCAATCCTGTGTTATTATTCCAGGTATTGGGAGTTAGCCAATCCTGTGCATTCCAGGTATTGGGAGTTAGCCAATCCTGTGTTATTATTCCAGATATTGATCTATGTCAATCCTGTGCATTCTAGGTATTGGGAGTTAGCCAATCCTGTGTTATCATTCCAGGTAATGGGAGTTAGCCAATCCTGTGTTATCATTCCAGGTATTAGACTATGCTAATCCTGTGCAACTATTCCAGGTATTGAACTATATCAATCGTGTAATGCTAAAAGTGATATTTATCACATATTGATATATCACTTTCCTCATCACTTTCAACTTCCTTAAGTTATCAGCTTATCTTGGATTAAGGTATTTCCCATCTTAATCCTTTAATCCATTAACCTATCACCCTTACCATGAAGTGCATAGGTCACACATAAGAATGGTCCAACTATCTTTAATGATATGGACTCATCTCAAGTTAAAGCATTACTTGCTATAAGGGTATCCACAATCAATCACTTTAGGCATTTCCCCCATTAGTATATTAGTAACCATTCCATTATTAGGATTAGGGTTTCCCATACTATCATACTTCATTAGGATGAGGATTGCATATAACATCACCCTTCATTAGGCTTTCTCATCATATTGCCTAAAATTAGGGTTTACTGTTCATCCCAACATGGGTTTCTCATGGCATCACCCTCAATTTGGGTTTACATGGAATCAACCTCAATTAGGGTTCACATGATCTCTTTATTAAGGATCATACCCTATTCATCACATGATCAATACTCATGTATGAATTCCTTTCCATCATCCTATCAACTTGATTAGGTTACATCAACCCTTCAATCAAGTATATACAACTATGGTTAACATAGTGTACTAAGACATTGTTCTTATAAGCAATTAGGGTTCATTCCTTAATTGGCACTAATCACTTAGGTACTATTAGGGTTTCAACCTTTGTACCTTCATTGATTATCATTACTAATCATCATTGGATCAATGGATGATTCATCATCTCTATTCTCAAGAGATTCAATCACATTGGACCTCCATTACATAAGGTATCCAATTGAATTAGGGTTTTCAATGTTGATTCCTTCAATCATTGAATTCATGGAACCAATCATCAATTGGACCTACCCTAATACTTCAATTGAGTTTAATAGGTCAACCTTCAACTGATTTGACTCTCAATTGACCCTCAATTGATCATCAATTAGGGTTTGGTTCAATTGAATTAGGGTTTTGGAATCGATGATTCAACAACACTAATCAATGTAAGACTAGTTGCATTGAAACCATTGAACCATCATCCAAATTGGGTATGACCTGACCCCAAACGGTCTTGAGGTCGTTTGTATGACCTCCAAACGGTCTTGAGACCGTTTGCCCATCATATCACTCAAATCTAAGCAATCCAATTAGGGTTTGGTTCATTGGATTGATCACCAAATCAGCATTACATTGTTTAACAGCTTGGTACCTTTAGACCTTCAAACACCTAACCATACTCAACCCTAGACCTCCAAACGGTCTTGGGTGACCACCAAACGGTCTTGAGACTGTTTGGATGAGCTCCAGACGGTCTTGAGACCGTTTTCCCATCCAACCTTTGGACTCTAGTGAAAATTCATCATGGATTGGTCTATCGAGTTGATCAACAAATCAGCACTACATTGCAATATGATTAGTACCTTTGGACATTCAATTGGTCAACTATACTTGACCCCAGACCTACAAACGGTCTTGGGGTGATCCCCAAATGGTCTTGAGACCGTTTGGGTGATCCCCAAACGGTCTTGAAACCGTTTGGGCTAATCAACCCAAAATCTCTAATTAACTCATTGGAATTTCAGCACTGATTTGAATTAGGGTTTGCCCAATTGATTAGCCTTCAACGCATGACTCATTTGGAATTAATCCATAAAATTTGGTGAGTCATTAACCAACATCATTATGAACAGTAATATCATACAGTAAACGCTTAGTCAACCATCTTATACGGTCTTGAGACCGTTTGCCCAAAAAGTTCAATTAAATCAGATTGAAAATCAGCACTTAATCCAATTAGGTTTCCCTGATTGATTAGGCTTCACCTCACGATTCCTTTGTAGTTAATCCCTCAAATTTGGAGGGTTATTAATAAAAATAATTATGAACAGGAATCCCATACGGTAAATGCTTGTTCAACCATCTCAAACGGTCTTGAAACCGTTTTCTCAACCAGGTCAAGTGAATCAGGTTGAAAATCAGCACATAATTCAATCTGATTGCCTAATTGATTGGCCTTCAACTCTCGATTCCTTTGGATTAATCCCTCAAATTTGGAGGGTTACTAATAAACATAATTATGAACAGGAATCCCATACGGTGAACGCTTGGTAAACCATATCAAACGGTCTTGAAACCGTTTTCTCAACCAGGTCAAGTTAATCAGGTTGAAAATCAGCACATAATTCAATCTGATTGCCTAATTGATTGGCCTTCAACTCTCGATTCCTTTGGAGTTAATCCCTCAAATTTGGAGGGTTACTAATAAACATAATTATGAACAGGAATCCCATACGGTCCACGATTGGTCAACCATCTAAAACGGTCTTGAAACCGTTTTCTCAACCAGGTCAAGTTAATCATGTTGAAAATCAGCACATAATTCAATCTGATTGCCTAATTGATTGGCCTTCAACTCTCGATTCCTTTGGAGTTAATCCCTCAAATTTGTAGGGTTACTAATAAACATAATTATGAACAGGAATCACATACGGTAAATGCTTGGTCAACCATCTCAAACGGTCTTGAAACCGTTTGCTCCCAAACGGTTTCAAACCGTTTGCCCTTAAACGGTTTGCTGAAACCGCATAGCCAATCAAATTAAAACGATTTGGAGTAGCTATCAAAACGGTTTTGCTTGGTAATTTTCTTTGTATAAGAATCTAGGATGATGTCATCATCCCCTTCCTTCTAACAACCAAGAACAGCAACCGTTCTTGATGGAAATTGCAGCAAAGAAACAAGAGTGTATCAAATTGAAGAAATCAATCAACAAAGCATAGAGAATTGATGCAATAGCAATGTTTAAGGGTTTGAGTTATAAAACCCACCTCCAATTGAGCTCCAAAGCTCCAATCGCACGCCATTAATGGTGGATGAAGCTCTTGCAACTCCCCCTAGGCTCGTCCTCAAGATTTTGATTGCAAAAGTTGGCTAGGGTTGAAGAGGAGATCGAAATAAGAAGGAATCCATAATTTATTTTCGATTTCCACCATGAAATCATGGAGAACGAAGGTCAAGGGCTTACCCACAGGTTGGGGACGTTCTCCCTGCTCCTCCCTAGCTTCCTGGTCGGTTTTGCAAGCAAGGGGAAGAAGAAAATCAAAAAAAGGCCTTGGTTTGGGCTTGGAAATGGCACTTTTATAAAGAAATTGATGAGAGAGAATATGCCTTATAAAAATCCAATTAATCCAAAAATTATGGCCGCCTCTTCCACCTCAACTCCATGGATACGAGGAATATCCCTTTGCCTTTAATTCTCCTTCATTATCCTCAATTTAAAGAAAAGCAAATTAAGCACCTGAATGCTTATTATATAATATCCCACATGTGAGTGGATATTACTTTTCTTTATAAAAAGGTGAGTGGAATTTCACCTACTTAAGATATTTTCGTTCCTTATCTTGTTAAAGGAACGTCCATCCTTATTCAAAATCAACCCAAAACATTTTGGTTGAAAGCCCTTCAATTATTTTTATTCATGTTTGCCCTAAATCGAATTAGGGTTTCAATTAGGCATTATTCTTGATTATTTTAATGTCAAGATTCTCTCTCCTACAACTTAATTCAAATGAGGAGTCCCTCTCATTTTATTTGCTCTACATGATGCCAAGAAACATTAAGGACCATATTGAAGTGGTAATTTGCATATTGAACCCTAGATTTTGGGTAAATTGCACTTTACTCCAAAACTAGGTTTTAATGCACAACATTGTCCAACAAGCTCTATCTTGGTGTCCAGGATTGGGAAAACCATACCACTACATTATATTCATTCTTATGATGTCACAACATCAGAGTAACATCTTATCATGTTCAATTTGCAAGTTAACCCCTCAACTTGGGTAATTTGCACTTTAGTCCAAAATAAGGAAACATTGCTTCAACATTATTCAAAAAGGACTGAAATTGAAATATAAGTTCCTCAAGAGCCTTAATTACCTTTCACAAGATAAGTACACGCATATAATAAACTTTCTTAATCAAAACACCTAGGGTTAAAGCATAACCCAGGTCAGGGATGTTACAAATTATAAACCCCTAACAAGGATTTCGTCCCCGAAATCCCAGATAAAGGGAACATATATTATTCATTCCTCATATCATCATGTCTTTTCATAACACCTCATTGTTATGAAGACATCATAGAACTTTTATTAGCACAAATTTCCTTCCCACAATATTCTCATAGAGCCAATTGAGAACTTATCTTAAAGACATATTTAGTTGTTATGTTTATGCAAAGCATAAACCCCTAACATATGATGTTCATATCATTTTATATAATCAGACTGATTTCGTAGTTGACCACTCCAGGTAGCCAATCTAAATCATCTGATAATTCTCAGATACTAGAATCTCTTACCTTGGTATCAGTCACATGTGTTGAATACACATCATATTCTCATCTTTCTTTTATCATATTTACAACTTTATAGAATAGGGATCACCTCCCTTGTTCTCTTTCTCATCATATGAGGGTCATACTTTTACTTCCTCATATACACATACTGATCTGAATTCCTATCAGATCCTTCTTTCTTGTTCTTAAGATATGATACATTTATCCATATCATATTTCCAATTTCATGATACTCATTAGATTGTATCAAAATGATTGCTTGATCAAGGCAATCAAAAAGATATCAATCTAAGAGTTTCCATACTCACTTTATCATCAATAGTTGTACACCTGATCAGGGTTTACAAGTATTTAGATCAAGTAGTATGCACTTACATGCTATCATATTCCTTTCTTTTCATATTACCATAACATAAGATTTAACATCCCTGGATTTTATCCAGGAATCTCTTCTATACCTCTTCCTCTTTCATGGAGGTAAGATCAATATAGAGCATTTAAAAGAATACTGAACAGAATTCAAATTCTAGTTCTCATCATTTCATCCCTATATAGTAACCAATGGGGAAAACAATATCAACAATCTTTTTTTTATAACAAAAAGGGTTTAGTGTACTCAACATGTACACATTTATAACATACCTTGTACTCATATCATGGTCTTACTAGTCTTATTAGTGAAGCAAAAACTAAGCCATAGAATCTTACAGGTGAAAGGTTAAAACCTTTGCACTTACTTAGTGGCTACTTCCCTGGTACACTAGGCATTTATTGCACTATTAGTACCAAAAACTTGGCTTTTTAAAACCATTAGGCAAATGTCTCTAGAATTATAGAGACCATTCCCTACTTCTCAACTTATTGCCCCTTCTTGGGCACTACCATCACATATTTATTATCTATCTGAACTCATAGCAGAGTCCACTTTCTTGCTATAAGTTAATCTTTTCCATATTTTCCCTTGTTCCAACATGACTAAGTCATTTAGGAACTCATTTAAAGCTCAAGCTTTCTGTATTAAGGACTGATAACCTAGGTTGTAAGCCTAGCATACAGTCCACTCATATGCATTATTGTTGCCCTAATCTTCCCAACAAGAGCATGATCATAGGATTCTCTATCCTGATCAGGTCTTAATGGGGATTCTCAGGCACTCATTCTATTCTTGCATGATCCCTTGCACCTCTTCTTGGTGCAACAACATTGCCCTAAGCAATGTGTTCATTGTTCTCTCTAGTCATTTTAAACTTTACCCTTTCTCTGCACAAGCAGAAATCATTATAGGGTATATTGGAGGACACTAACACAGACTCAACAACTTAGTCCTATGTCTCTGTAGACTCAACGAACCTAGAGCTCTGATACCACTAAATGTAATGACCGTCTCGCGAAATCAGGATTAACTAATGCGGAAGCGAATTATTTGCAGCGTAATTACTGAAAATCACTAAAAATTTAAACCATTTGCAAAGATATCCATTCATAGGAAAACTCTTTAACCAAGAACCAAAGTGTTTCCATTTCATCCTGGATCACAAGTACACAGCCTATACAATTCCTTTTTAAGGATTACAACATTGACTGCCCTGTTAACAAATATACACAGGCAGTACAAAACTTTGAGGCATTAAGCCAAAACTCCGATTGAATCATTTAAAACTCCGAGGACCTGAGAGTACAGAGACGACACATAGGACTACTATCTATATGACTTGACAGACAATATCTCCACCTGAGATCTCATTGCTATCCTTGTTGTTGTTGTTGCTTCTGCTCATCTCTGTTCTAGGGATTTCCTGCCTTGCCTTCCATGCATACCTAAAAATGTTTTCCCACGGGGGTGAGACAATTGTAAATTGCCCCAGCGAGAGATATAACTCTCCGCCAAAACATTATTATTGCAATTAAGGATATAAAACTAGGCAGATGATAAGAAATTTAAAGCATTCTCTTAATAAGGAATAGGAAGAACATGTATATCATTTATCCTCCATATTATACCATCATATCAAACTTCTCTTGTGACACTCATTATCTTGATATGTCACCCATGAGACATTCTCTTGTGACACTCATTATCTTGATATGTCACCCATGAGACATTCTCGTTTCAACTTATTGGCCTTAGCCAATCTGCTAAACAGATTTTGGTTATAATGGACATGAGAGTGTACATCATCATGTCTTATTCAGGCATTGGTCTATACCAATCCTATATAAGTATTCCAGGCATTGGATTACACCAATCATGTGCAACTAGTACAAGCATTAGATTTATATTATTCCTGTGTATCCATTCCAGGTATTGATCTATGTCAATCATGTACAACCATTCCAGATATCGATCTGTGTCAATCCTGTGCAACTATTCCAGGTATTGATCTATGTCAATCCTGTGCAACTATTCCAAGTGCCAATCCTATGCATTCCAGGTATTGGGAGTTAGCCAATTCTGTGTTATTATTCCAGGTATTGATCTATGTCAATCCTGTGCATTCCAGGTATTGGGAGTTAGCCAATCCTGTGTTATTATTCCAGGTATTGGGAGTTGGCCAATCCTGTGCGTTCCAGGTATTGGGAGTTAGCCAATCCTGTGTTATTATTCTAGGTATTGATCTATGTCAATCCTGTGCATTCTAGGTATTGGGAGTTATCCAATCCTGTGTTATTATTCCAGGTATTGGGAGTTAGCCAATCCTGTGCATTCCAGGTATTGGGAGTTAGCCAATCCTGTGTTATTATTCCAGGTATTGATCTATGTCAATCCTGTGCATTCCAGGTATTGGGAGTTAGCCAATCTTGTGTTATCATTCCAGGTAATGGGAGTTAGCCAATCCTGTGTTATCATTCCAGGTATTAGACTATGCTAATCCTGTGCAACTATTCTAGGTATTGAACTATATCAATCGTGTAATGCTAAAAGTGATATTTATCACATATTGATATATCACTTTCCTCATCACTTTCAACTTCCTTAAGTTATCAGCTTATCTTGGATTAAGGTATTCCCCATCTTAATCCTTTAATCCATTAACCTATCACCCTTGCCATGAAGTGCATAGGTCACACATAAGAATGGTCCAACTATCTTTAATGATATGGACTCATCTCAAGTTAAATCATTACTTGCTATAAGGGTATCCACAATCAATCACTTTAGGCATTTCCCCCATTAGTATATTAGTAACCATTCCATTATTAGGATTAGGGTTTCCCATACTATCATACTTCATTAGGGTGAGGATTGCATATAACATCACCCTTCATTAGGCTTTCTCATCATATTGCCTAAAATTAGGGTTTACTATTCATCCCAACATGGGTTTCTCATGGCATCACCCTCAATTTGGGTTTACATGGAATCAACCTCAATTAGGGTTCACATGATCTCTTTATTAAGGATCATACCCTATTCATCACATGATCAATACTCATGTATGAATTCCTTTCCATCATCCTATCAACTTGATTAGGTTACATCAACCCTTCAATCAAGTATATACAACTATGGTTAACATAGTGTACTAAGACATTGTTCTTATAAGCAATTAGGGTTCATTCCTTAATTGGCACTAATCACTTAGGTACTATTAGGGTTTCAACCTTTGTACCTTCATTGATTATCATTACTAATCATCATTGGATCAATGGATGATTCATCATCTCTATTCTCAAGAGATTCAATCACATTGGACCTCCATTACATAAGGTATCCAATTGAATTAGGGTTTTCAATGTTGATTCCTTCAATCATTGAATTCATGGAACCAATCATCAATTGGACCTACCCTCATACTTCAATTGAGTTTAATAGGTCAACCTTAAACTGATTTGACTCTCAATTGACCCTCAATTGATCATCAATTATGGTTTGGTTCAATTGAATTAGGGTTTGGAATCAATGATTCAACAACACTAATCAATGTAAGACTAGTTGCTTTGAAACCATTGAACCATCATCCAAATTGGGTATGACCTGACCCCAAACGGTCTTGAGGTCGTTTGGATGACCTCCAAACGGTCTTGAGACCTTTTTCCCATCATATCACTCAAATCTAAGCAATCCAATTAGGGTTTGGTTCATTGGATTGATCACCAAATCAGCATTACATTGTTTAATAGCTTGGTATCTTTAGACCTTCAAACACCTAACCATACTCAACCCTAGACCTCCAAACGGTCTTGGGTGACCACCAAACGTTCTTGAGACCGTTTGGATGAGCTACAAACGGTCTTGAGACCGTTTTCCCATCCAACCGTTGGACTCTAGTGAAAATTCATCATGGATTGGTCTATCGAGTTGATCAACAAATCAGCACTACATTGCAATATGATTAGTACCTTTGGACCTTCAATTGATCAACTATACTTGACCGCAGACCTCCAAATGGTCTTGGGGTGATCCCCAAACGGTCTTGAGACCGTTTAGGTGATCCCCAAACGGTCTTGAGACCGTTTAGGTGATCCCCAAATGGTCTTGAAACCGTTTGGGCTAATCAACCCAAAATCTCTAATTAACTCATTGGAATTTCAGCATTGATTTCAATTAGGGTTTGCTCAATTGATTAGCCTTCAACTTATGACTCGTTTGGAATTCATCCATAAAATTTGGTGAGTCATTAACCAACATCATTAGGAACAGTAATCTGATACGGTAAACGCTTAGTCAACCATCTTATACGGTCTTGAGACCGTTTGCCCAAAATGTTCAATTAAATCAGATTGAAAATCAGCACTTAATCCAATTAGGTTTCCCTAATTGATTAGGCTTCATCTCACGATTCCTTTGGAGTTAATCCCTAAAATTTGGAGGGTTATTAATAAACATAATTATGAACAGGAATCCCATACGGTCAATGCTTGGTCAACCATCTCAAATGGTCTTGTAACCGTTTTCTCAACCAGGTCAAGTTAATCAGGTCGAAAATCAGCACATAATTCAATCTGATTTCCTAATTGATTGGCCTTCAACTCTATATTATATTGGCGTTAATCCATCAAATTTGGAGGGTTACTAATAAACATAATTATAAACAGGAATCCCATACGGTAAATGCTTGGTCAACCATCTCAAATGGTCTTGAAACCGTTTTCTCAGCCAGGTCAAGTTAATCAGGTTGAAAATCAGCACATAATTCAATCTGATTGCCTAATTGATTGGCCTTCAACTCTCGATTCCTTTGGAGTTAATCCCTCAAATTTGGAGGGTTACTAATAAACCTAATTATGAACAGTAATCCCATACGGTCAATGCTTGGTAACCCATCTCAAACGGTCTTGAAACCGTTTTCTCAACCAGGTCAAGTTAATCAGGTTGAAAATCAGCACATAATTCAATCTGATTGCCTAATTGATTGGCCTTCAACTCTCTATTCCTTTGGAGTTAATCCCTAAAATTTGGAGGGTTACTAATAAACATAATTATGAACAGGAATCCCATACGATCAATGCTTGGTCAACCATCTCAAATGGTCTTAAAACCGTTTGCTCCCAAACGGTTTCAAACCGTTTGCCCTTAAACGGTTTGCTGAAACCGCATAGCCAATCAAATTAAAACGATTTGGAGTAGCTATCAAAACGGTTTTGCTTGGTAATTTTCTTTGCATAAGCATCTAGTATTATGTCATCATCTCCTTCCTTCTAACAACCAAGAACAGAAACCGTTCTTGATGGAAATTGCAGCAAAGAAACAAGAGTGTATCAAATTGAAGAAATCAATCAACAAAGCATAGAGAATTGATGCAATAGCAATGTTTAAGGGTTTGAGTTATAAAACCCGCCTCCAATTGAGCTCCAAAGCTCCAAGCTCACGCCATTAATGGTGGATGAAGCTCTTGCAACTCCCCCTAGGCTCGTCCTCAAGCTTTTGATTGCAAAAGTTGGCTAGGGTTGAAGAGGAGATCGAAATAAGAAGGAATCCATAATTTATTTTCGATTTCCACCATGAAATCATGGAGAACGAAGGTCAAGGGCTTACCCAAAGGTTGGGGACGTTCTCCCTGCTCCTCCCTAGATTCTTGGTCGGTTTTGCAAGCAAGGGGAAGAAGAAAATCCGAAAAAGGCCTTGGTTTGGGCTTGGAAATGGCACTTTTATAAAGAAATTGATGAGAGAGAATATGCCTTATAAAAATCCAATTAATCCAAAAATTATGGCCGCCTCTTCCCCATCAACTCCATGGATACGAGGCATATCCCTTTGCCTTTAATTCTCCTTCATTATCCTCAATTTAAAGAAAAGCAAATTAAGCACCTTAATGCTTATTATATAATATCCCACATGTGAGTGGATATTACTTTTCTTTATAAAAAGGTGAGTGGAATTTCACCTACTTAAGATATTTTCGTTCCTTATCTTGTTAAAGGAACGTCCATACTTATTCAAAATCAACCCAAAACATTTTGGTTGAAATCCCTTCAATTATTTTTATTCATTTTTGCCCTAAATCGAGTTAGGGTTTCAATTAGGCATTATTCTTGATTATTTTAATGTCAAGATTCCCTCTCCTACAACTTAATTCAAATGAGGAGTCCCTCTCATTTTATTTGCTCTACATGATGCCAAGAAACATTAAGGACCATATTGAAGTGGTAATTTGCATATTGAACCCTAGATTTTGGGTAAATTGCACTTTACTCCAAAACTAGGTTTTAATGCACAACATTGTCCAACAAGCTCTATCTTGGTGCCCAGGCTTGGGAAAACCATACCACTACATTATATTCATTCTTACAATGTCACAAAATCAGAGTAACATCTTATCATCTGCAATTTGCAAGTTAACCCCTCAACTTGGGTAATTTGCACTTTAGTCCAAAATAAGCAAACATTGCTTCAACATTATTCAAAAAGGACTGAAATTGAAATATAAGTTCCTCAAGAGACTTAATTACCTTTCACAAGATAAGTACATGCATATAATCAACTTTCTTAATCAAAACACCTAGGGTTAAAGCATAACCCAGGTCAGGGATGTTACAAATTATAAACCCCTAACAAGGATTTCGTCCCCGAAATCCCAGATAAAGGGAACAGATATTATTCATTCCTCATATCATCATGTCTTTTCATAACACCTCATTGTTATGAAGACATCATAGAACTTTTATTAGCACAAAGTTCCTTCCCACAATATTCTCATAGAGCCAATTGAGAACTTATCTTAAAGACATATTTAGTTGTTATGTTTATGCAAAGCATAAACCCCTAACATATGATGTTCATATCATTTTATATAATCAGACTGATTTCGTAGTTGACCACTCCAGGTAGCCAATCTAAATCATCTGATAATTCTCAGATACTAGAATCTCTTACCTTAGTATCAGTCACATGTGTTGAATACACATCATATTCTCATCTTTCTTTTATCAAATTTACAACTTTATAGAATAGGGATCACCTCCCTTGTTCTCTTTCTCATCATATGAGGGTCATACTTTTACTTCCTCATATACACATACTGATCTGAATTCCTATCAGATCCTTCTTTCTTGTTCTTAAGATATGATACATTTATCCATATCATATTTCCAATTTCATGATACTCATTAGATTGTATCAGAATGATTGCTTGATCAGGGCAATCAAAAAGATATCAATCTAAGAGTTTCCATACTCACTTTATCATCAATAGTTGTACACCTGATCAGGGTTTACAATTACTGAGATCAAGTAGTATGCACTTACATGCTATCATATTCCTTTCTTTTCATATTACCATAACATAAGATTTAACATCCCTAGATTTTATCCAGGCATCTCTTCTATACCTCTTCCTCTTTCATGGAGGTAAGATCAATATAGAGCATTTAAAAGAATACTGAACAGAATTCAAATTCTAGTTCTCATCATTTTATCCCTATATAGTAACCAATGGGGAAAACAACATCAACAGTCTTTTTTTTTTATAACAAAAAGGGTTTAGTGTACTCAACATGTACACATTTATAACATACCTTGTACTCATATCATGGTCTTACTAGTCTTATTACTGAAGCAAAAACTAAGCCATATAATCTTACAGGTGAAAGGTTAAAACCTTTGCACTTACTTAGTGGCTACTTCCCTGGTATACTAGGCATTTATTGCACTATTAGTACCAAAAACTTTGCTTTTTAAAACCATTAGGCAAATGTATCTAGAATTATAGAGACCATTCCCTACTTCTCAGCTTATTGCCCCTTCTTGGGCACTACCATCACATATTTATTATCTGTCTGAACTCATAGAAGAGTCCACTTTCTTGCTATAAGTTAATCTTTTCCATATTTTCCCTTGTTCCAACATGACTAAGTCAGTTAGGAACTCATTTAAAGCTCAAGCTTTCTGTATTAAGGACTGATAACCTAGGTTGTAAGCCTAGCATCCAGTCCACTCATATGCATTATTGTTGCCCTAATCTTCCCAACAAGAGCATGATCATAGGATTCTCTATCCTGATCAGGTCTTAATGGGGATTCTTAGGCACTCATTCTATTCTTGCATGATCCCTTGCACCTCTTCTTGGTGCAACAACATTGCCCTAAGCAATGTGTTCATTGTTCTCTCCAGTCATTTTAAACTTTACCCTTTCTCTGCACAAGCAGAAATCATTATAGGGTATATTGGAGGACACTAACACAGACTCAACAACTTAGTCCTATGTCTCTGTAGACTCAACGAACCTAGAGCTCTGATACCACTAAATGTAACGACCGTCTCGCGAAAACAGGATTAACTAATGCAGAAGCGAATTATTTGCAGCGTAATTACTGAAAATCACTAAAAATTAAAACCATTTTCAAAGAGATCCATTCATAGGAAAACTCTTTAACCAAGAACCAAAGTGTTTCCATTTCATCCTGGATCACAAGTACACAGCCTATACAATTCCTTTTTAAGGATTACAACATTGACTGCCCTGTTAACAAATATACACAGGCAGTATAAAACTTTGAGGCATTAAGCCAAAACTCCGATTGAATCATTTAAAACTCCGAGGACCTGAGAGTACAGAGATGACACATAGGACTACTATCTATATGACTTGACAGACAATATCTCCACCTGAGATCTCATTGTTGTCCTTGTTGTTGCTGTTGCTTCTGCTCATCTCTGTTCTAGGGATTTCCTGCCTTGCCTTCCATGCATACCTAAAAATGTTTTCCCACGGGGGTGAGACAATTGTAAATTGCCCCAGCGAGAGATATAACTCTCCGCCAAAACATTATTATTGCAATTAAGGATATAAAACTAGGCAGATGATAAGCAATTTAAAGCATTCTCTTAATAAGGAATAGGAAGAACATGTATATCATTTATCCTCCATATTATACCATCATATCAAACTTCTCTTGTGACACTCATTATCTTGATATGTCACCCATGAGACATTCTCTTGTGACACTCATTATCTTGATATGTCACCCATGAGACATTCTCGTTTCAACTTATTGGCCTTAGCCAATCTGCTAAACAGATTTTGGTTATAATGGACATGAGAGTGTACATCATCATGTCTTATTCAGGCATTGGTCTATACCAATACTATATAAGTATTCCAGGCATTGGATTACACCAATCATGTGCAACTAGTACAAGCATTAGATTTATATTATTCCTGTGTATCCATTCCAGGTATTGATCTATGTCAATCATGTACAACCATTCCAGGTATCGATCTGTGTCAATCCTGTGCAACTATTCCAGGTATTGATCTATGTCAATCCTGTGCAACTATTCCAGGTATTGGGGTTTAGCCAATCCTGTACATTCCAGGTATTGGGATTAGCCAATCCTGTGTTATTATTCCAGGTATTGATCTATGTCAATCATGTGCATTCCAGGTATTGGGATTTAGCCAATCCTGTGTTATTATTCCATGTATTGGGAGTTATCCAATCCTGTGCATTCCAGGTATTGGGAGTTAGCCAATCCTGTGTTATTATTCCAGGTATTGATCTATGTCAATCCTGTGCATTCCAGGTATTGGGAGATAGCCAATCCTGTGTTATTATTCCAGGTATTGGGAGTTAGCCAATCCTGTGCATTCCAGGTATTGGGAGTTAGCCAATCCTGTGTTATTATTCCAGGTATTGATCTATGTCAATCCTGTGCATTCCAGGTATTGGGAGTTAGCCAATCCTGTGTTATCATTCCAGGTAATGGGAGTTAGCCAATCCTGTGTTATCATTCCAGGTATTAGACTATGCTAATCCTGTGCAACTATTCCAGGTATTGAACTATATCAATCGTGTAATGCTAAAAGTGATATTTATCACATATTGATATATCACTTTCCTCATCACTTTCAACTTCCTTAAGTTATCAGCTTATCTTGGATTAAGGTATTTCCCATCTTAATCCTTTAATCCATTAACCTATCACCCTTACCATGAAGTGCATAGGTCACACATAAGAATGGTCCAACTATCTTTAATGATATGGACTCATCTCAAGTTAAAGCATTACTTGCTATAAGGGTATCCACAATCAATCACTTTAGGCATTTCCCCCATTAGTATATTAGTAACCATTCCATTATTAGGATTAGGGTTTCCCATACTATCATACTTCATTAGGGTGAGGATTGCATATAACATCACCCTTCATTAGGCTTTCTCATCATATTGCCTAAAATTAGGGTTTATTGTTCATCCCAACATGGGTTTCTCATGGCATCACCCTCAATTTGGGTTTACATGGAATCAACCTCAATTAGGGTTCACATGATCTCTTTATTAAGGATCATACCCTATTCATCACATGATCAATACTCATGTATGAATTCCTTTCCATCATCCTATCAACTTGATTAGGTTACATCAACCCTTCAATCAAGTATATACAACTATGGTTAACATAGTGTACTAAGACATTGTTCTTATAAGCAATTAGGGTTCATTCCTTAATTGGCACTAATCACTTAGGTACTATTAGGGTTTCAACCTTTGTACCTTCATTGATTATCATTACTAATCATCATTGGATCAATGGATGATTCATCATCTCTATTCTCAAGAGATTCAATCACATTGGACCTCCATTACATAAGGTATCCAATTGAATTAGGGTTTTCAATGTTGATTCCTTCAATCATTGAATTCATGGAACCAATCATCAATTGGACCTACCCTCATACTTCAATTGAGTTTAATAGGTCAACCTTAAACTGATTTGACTCTCAATTGACCCTCAATTGATCATCAATTATGGTTTGGTTCAATTGAATTAGGGTTTGGAATCGATGATTCAACAACACTAATCAATGTAAGACTAGTTACTTTGAAACCATTGAACCAACATCCAAATTGGGTATGACCTGACCCCAAACGGTCTTGAGGTCGTTTGGATGACCTCCAAACGGTCTTGAGACCATTTTCCCATCATATCACTCAAATATAAGCAATCCAATTAGGGTTTGGTTCATTGGATTGATCACCAAATCAGCATTACATTGTTTAACAGCTTGGTACCTTTAGACCTTCAAACACCTAACCATACTCAACCCTAGACCTCCAAACGGTCTTGGGTGACCACCAAACGGTCTTGAGACCGTTTGGATGAGCTCCAAACGGTCTTGATACCATTTGCCCATCCAACCTTTGGACTCTAGTGAAAATTCATCATGGATTGGTCTATCGAGTTGATCAACAAATCAGCACTACATTGCAATATGATTAGTACCTTTGGACCTTCAATTGGTCAACTATACTTGACCCCAGACCTCCAAACGGTCTTGGGGTGATCCCCAAATGGTCTTGAGACCGTTTGGGTGATCCCCAAACGCTCTTGAAACCGTTTGGGCTAATCAACCCAAAATCTCTAATTAACTCATTGGAATTTCAGCACTGATTTCAATTAGGGTTTGCCCAATTGATTAGCCTTCAACTCATGACTCGTTTGGAATTAATCTATAAAATTTGGTGAGTCATTAACCAAAATCATTAGGAACAGTAATATCATACGGTAAACGCTTAGTCAACCATCTTATACGGTCTTGAGACCATTTGCCCAAAACGTTCAATTAAATCAGATTGAAAATCAGCACTTAATCCAATTAGGTTTCCCTAATTTATTAGGCTGCACCTCACGATTCCTTTGGAGTTAATCCCTCAAATTTGGAGGGTTATTAATAAACATGATTATGAACAGGAATCCCATACGGTCAACGCTTGGTCAACCATCTCAAACGGTCTTGAAACCGTTTTCTCAACCAGGTCAAGTTAATCAGGTTGAAAATCAGCACATAATTCAATCTGATTGCCTAATTGATTGGCCTTCAACTCTCGATTCCTTTGGAGTTAATCCCTGAAATTTGGAGGGTTACTAATAAACATAATTATGAACAGTAATCCCATACGGTCAACGCTTGGTCAACCATACCAACGGTCTTGAAACCGTTTTCTCAACCAGGTCAAGTTAATCAGGTTGAAAATCAGCACATAATTCAATCTGATTGCCTAATTGATTGGCCTTCAACTCTCGATTCCTTTGGAGTTAATCCCTCAACATTGGAGGGTTACTAATAAAAATAATTATGAACAGGAATCCCATACGGTCAACGCTTGGTAACCCATCTCAAACGGTCTTGAAACCGTTTTCTCAACCAGGTCAAGTTAATCAGGTTGAAAATCAGCACATAATTCAATCTGATTGCCTAATTGATTGGCCTTCAACTCTCGATTCCTTTGGAGTTAATCCCTCAAATTTGTAGGGTTACTAATAAAAATAATTATTAACAGGAATCCCATACGGTCAATGCTTGTTCAACCATATCAAATGGTCTTGAAACCGTTTGCTCCCAAACGGTTTCAAACCGTTTGCCCTTAAACGGTTTGCTGAAACCGCATAGCCAATCAAATTAAAACGATTTGGAGTAGCTATCAAAACGGTTTTGCTTGGTAATTTTCTTTGGATAAGCATCTAGGATAATGTCATCATCCCCTTCCTTATAACAACCAATAACAGCAACCGTTCTTGATGGAAATTGCAGCAAAGAAACAAGAGTGTATCAAATTGAAGAAATCAATCAACAAAGCATAGAGAATTTATGCAATAGCAATGTTTAAGGGTTTGAATTATAAAACCCGCCTCCAATTGAGCTCCAAAGCTCCAAGCTCACGCCATTAATGGTGGATGAAGCTCTTGCAACTCCCCCTAGGCTCGTCCTCAAGCTTTTGATTGCAAAAGTTGGCTAGGGTTGAAGAGGAGATCGAAATAAGAAGGAATCCATAATTTATTTTCGATTTCCACCATGAAATCATGGAGAACGAAGGTCAAGGGCTTACCCACAGGTTGGGGACGTTCTCCCTGCTCCTCCCTAGCTTCTTGGTCGGTTTTGCAAGCAAGGGGAAGAAGAAAATCCGAAAAAGGCCATGGTTTGGGATTGGAAATGGCACTTTTATAAAGAAATTGATGAGAGAGAATATGCCTTATAAAAATCCAATTAATCCAAAAATTATGGCCGCCTCTTCCCCCTCAATTCCATGGATACGAGGCATATCCCTTTTCCTTTAATTCTCCTTCATTATCCTCAATTTAAAGAAAAGCAAATTAAGCACCTTAATGCTTATTATATAATATCCCACATGTGAGTGGATATTACTTTTCTTTATAAAAAGGTGAGTGGAATTTCACCTACTTAAGATATTTTCGTTCCTTATCTTGTTAAAGGAAAGTCCATCCTTATTCAAAATCAACCCAAAACATTTTGGTTGAAAGCCCTTCAATTATTTTTATTCATTTTTGCCCTAAATCGAATTAGGGTTTCAATTAGGCATTATTCTTGATTATTTTAATGTCAAGATTCTCTCTCCTACAACTTAATTCAAATGAGGAGTCCCTCTCATTTTATTTTCTCTACATGATGCCAAGAAACATTAAGGACCATATTGAAGTGGTAATTTGCATATTGAACCCTAGATTTTGGGTAAATTGCACTTTACTCCAAAACTAGGTTTTAATGCACAACATTGTCCAACAAGCTCTATCTTGGTGTCCAGGCTTGGGAAAACCATACCACTACATTATATTCATTCTTATGATGTCACAACATCAGAGTAACATCTTATCATGTGCAATTTGCAAGTTAACCCCTCAACTTGGGTAATTTGCACTTTAGTCCAAAATAAGCAAACATTGCTTCAACATTATTCAAAAAGGACTGAAATTGAAATATAAGTTTCTCAAGAGCCTTAATTACCTTTCACAAGATAAGTACATGCATATAATCAACTTTCTTAATCAAAACACCTAGGGTTAAAGCATAACCCAGGTCAGGGTTGTTACAGAAGGGTTCTCTCTCCAGTAGGCTTGGAGAGAGACTCATATGTCAAGGGAATATCTACTCTGCTGTCAGTTTTCTTTTCGACATTTCTATTGTCAAAAGTTGAGAAGGCGTTGAAAACTGCACACATGTAATATATTTCCATTCAACACCAGACCGCACCGTATTCTTGCGGAACAAATTTACCGGGATAGACGAGTTTGGGAGAGAGAAAGGACCGAAGATGCCAAACTGAATGGCGTCTTCATCTTGGGGCCGCCACGTGGTGCGGCCACCCCAGGGACCCGTTGGCGCGGGGCCGACTGCGTCAGTTGAGACCAATAGGATTGAAGACGCCATTCAGTTTGGCGTCTTCGGTCCTTTCCCTCTCCCAAACTCGTCTATCCCGATAAATTTGTTCCAAAGTCGTCTAGTTTGGTCATTAAATAGTACTAACTCGTCTATTTTGATTTTTTTTCCTGTAATATATTTCCATTCAGCACCAGACCGCACCGTATTCCTGCGTGATACCAATTCCCGAAATTTGCTTCCAATTGTACATTACACTGGGTAAAAATTTTGCGAACTGTAACTGCACAGTTCCACAACAAACAAAATTAAGGGTCAAAAATATTACTTTCAAACTCATTGAAATCAAGATACACCCTACTGAACAAGCCTTCAGTGTCTTAGTTCATATAGGGACTAGGGTATTTGAGTCCTAAGCAGGCTTGGGCTCCAAGCATACTTATGTCTCAATTATGACTGAGATACGACCTTGTAAATGTCCTCCTTTCTTATTTAGGAATGGGATTTTGTGTAATAAATCAACATACTAGTTACCTTTTAATATTTTTCTCTACAAACATCATAATGATGACCTTTATATATATTCAGTTATTACTAAAAATTATTGAATGTTGATTGCTCAGTTCAATGTTACCAATCATCTAGTGTGCATACACTCATATGATAGGGGAATCGGATTTGAGTGATACTCCAAACATACCACATACACATACTATACATCTTATTCACTGTGATTGCAAAAATATTAACATATTTTGTAACCATATAAAAACAAAGTTGAGGTACGAATCATCTAGGGATAGAGTCCCTTTGTGGAAAACGCAATAACGCACTCCCACACATACGAAGATAGATGTTGTTGACTCTGAATAGGTTTAGTAGGTGTGGATATGCATATCCAGTAGTATATGAAAAATTCTAGACATAGTCACTTACCTACCTTCCCACCCACTCGATTTTTGGGGAATGAGACCGGGCACTTCTTCCCATACCATCAGCAGTAATTAAATCAATAAAGGATGATGGAAGTAGAAGAGAGAGAGAAAATATTTTTATCCATAAATTTTAATCCGGAGTGTATTTTTTGATGAAATAAATTGTATTAGAATATTTGTAAAAAATATTTTCCAATAAGACTAGTGTTGACATACTTTGAAATAATAATAATACGAGAGAATACGTATTGTTGGATATCATACAGATGTTCTGGGTGCAGTACTCGTGAGTAAAGTACATCACCTACCTCTTTCCCCCAAATCATGTACAATAACTACTTGTTCATCTATTGATTGGATTGAACTTAAACTAGTAATGAGTTTAGTAATGTATTTTAGATGAAGGAAAAATAATTAGTTGTTCTTAAACAACAGTTGGAAGTATTGTACTTTAGTAAAATGTGTATTTTTTAGTAAAATATGAATTAGTTTATATAGGTATTGTATGTAGTTATCGATATTCTTTTATACATGACATGTCTCGTACAGTACTAACAAGATCATCAAATCATGTATTGTTGTTATGTCTCGTACCGTACCTCTAGTACTATACTTTTTACTACAAAATGTAGTTGTACTATACTTTTTACTACAAAATGTAGTTGTTAGTATTGTGCTTCTTATAGAATGTGTGTGTATCCTTGTATATAATTTTAGTCAAATGCTACAGTCTAAATGTATGAAAAAATTAATATAAATGATAAAATATACAATACTTATGGATTTGTGATAGAATATTGAACGTGAAAAATAAGGAGGCAATTAGTACTGTACATCTATACATTTTATGAATGTGAATACTTTAAAAGAATAGAATGCAGTTGTTAGTAATGTACTGCTAGTTGTGTACTTTGTTTTACAAAATTTGATTGTTAGTATTGTACTTCTTGTATAAGATTTTTTTCAAACGCTACATTCTGAATGTATGTAAAAATTAATATAAATTATAAAATTTACAATACTTATAGATTTGTGACATAATATGAAATGTGAAGAAATAAGAAAGCAATAAGTACTATACTCGAATGGTCAATCTGAATATAGTACCCGAAAATGTAGTGTACTTTTATATACTTCTCTCCTCTTTTATTATACTTCTAATATTATTTTTTTCTAAAGTATGTCAACATTGGTCTTGATAGATAGTATGTTTCATGATGAACCCAATGATATTTATTTCGACCAAAAAAATTTACGATTTGAGACTTATGTGCAAAATATTTTTCTCTCTCTAGTTTTTTTTTCTCTTTTATGACATATTTACTTTTTCTGCCACATCAACATTGACCATGCCTCCCAACCATTGGGTGGATGAATGGGTGGGTGGGAGAAAACATTAACATGTTTTGTAACCATATAAAAACAAAGTTTAGGAACCATTTAGGGATAGAGTTCCTTTGTGGCACTCGCAATAACGCACTCACACACACGCGGACATAGATGTTGTTGACTCGGAATAGGTTTAGGACTAATTTGGTACGATGTAGTAGGATGCAGTTCTCAGTTCTGTGAATTATTAAACTACCTAAAATCTATTTGATACGACGTAGCGCCAACCTAGTACATTGGTTCTTAATCGTTTGGAGAAAAGAAGACTTTACATGAGCAGCCAGCTTGTCCCGGTTGCAGGTTTTGTGTCGTTCCGGTTGAATGCAAGGTCTGAGATGGTGATCCGGTAATTACAGCTGTAAGTTGACTGGGAGGACAGAATGGGTGTGTCAGACTGTGCGAGAGTGTAGCACTGCCACCATCTTCTGCACCGTACTGCGCCCAAGCACGGCGTGGTACATTTTCCCGGAATTTGCAGCCAAGTGAGTAGTTGAGGGGAGTTGGAATTCTACCAACTGCACTTGACTGCACCGTACCAAATAATTTTTTTTGCCGAACTCATTGCTTTTTAATGTAAGGAAGACAAACAACATCCTACCAAACAGTCCCTTAGTGGGTGTGGATATGCATATCCATTAGTATATCCACCCCAACAGTAGTTAGTAGGTACCCAATACGAGGATACGTGTAACAATTTTAGTGGGTTGACCCCTATCCATTTATTAAACTGGAAACTACGAGGAGTTGCATTGTGCATTAGCACCTCCCCACACAAAGACGTTTGACCCTTGCTTCTCCAGCACATTGGAAGCCTTCCGCAGCTCCGCTCACACTAGCTATACTTGATTAATTCATCTTGGCATGCCTGCCGCAGAAGGACTTGAGCCTGCCAAGGCCGTCTTCCAGGGACGTTGGGGCCACTGCAAACGTCATACGTAACCAGTTCTTTAGCCCCACAGCCATTCCTACAGAGAGTACTCGCAGACAAAAACAGAACTACTGTGAGTCATTAAATGAGCTGACAGAATTTGGAAGTCAAATACTTTCGCACCAGGAAGAACTACTCCTTACTGCAGACGATGACATCTGTTCGCTATATCTCATCAAACCGGTGGTATTCATCTGCACGTGCTAAGTGATAAAACAAGGACTAGCCTGCTCCTAATTAAAAGGGGGGCTTTTGGGTGGTCAGCCAAAAAGGCTATTTTGTTTCCCAGTTTCTATTATACTTTATGACTGACTATGCCTATGAACGCTAATAAATTAGTATGGCCCATGAATTATCTAGCAAAGGAGATACTTTGAGTGAAATCACCATTTGAAAAAGCGAATTCTAGCTACCAACATGCTAAACTCAAGTATTCTAACGGTTTCTCTCTCTTTATTTTATTAAGGTGGTGAGACTTGGAAGCAAAATGCTGCATTCTTATTGACTTTCCTATATAGCAAAATGACCATACTTTTGGTTAAAAAAAATAGTCACTTTTATTGACATTTTTAACGTAGTTCGTGACTTAATGTGATATATTGTTCCAACGGTGTGATAATAAAAATAAAATTATTATTTTTATAACCGCCAGATCAAGTGGTAATGTCAATAAAATACACGATTAAAACTAAACGTATATCAGTGTGAGAAATATTGTTCTTGTAAGATAACGCAAAGCGGGTTCTGAATTTTACATTACATTTACCCTTTTAGACTTGAGTATGCCGTTAGGAATTAGGATCGTACGTCGCGATCCACCCGAGCCGCCACCCGGGCACAACCCACCTCTTTGACAACCCTATAGAGAACACCGGCGCCACACCCGCGTACGTACCCATGGGTACGAACGGCTTCTCCCCAAACACCACTTGTCCGTACACCTCATCCACGACGACCAGTATTCCCAACCTCCTGGCCACCTGCGCCACCTTCTGCAGCTGCTTCGAGAGCATGACGTTACCGCAAGGGTTCCCTGGGTTGACGATAACGATCGCTACGGTTCCAGAGTCGGCTGCTGCCTCGAGTTCGTCGACGTCGATCTCCCAGCTGCTGGACGGGACAAGGTCGTAGTACCGAACACCAAGGCCACTGAAGGCCGCGAAGGAATCGTAGCAAGGGTACCCCGGACGTGGGAGCAACACTTTGGCACCTGGGCTGGCAAGCACGGAGAAGAGGACCTCGATGGCCTGAGTGCCCCCGGACGTGAGATAGATGTCATCTGCTGTGAGAGAAACTGGGGAAGTTGGTGTCTCTATGCGGAGGTCCTTGGAGAGGTATTCCGCGACAGAGGCTCGTGCGTCGAAGAGACCAACACTAGGGCTGTAGCAATTGAAGTTGCGGGAGAGGAGGGAGGCGACCACGGCGGACTCGGCATCCGGGGATGGCGCGAAGCAAGGGAAGGCGGATGGGTCGCCCTGACCCAGCGCGATGTGAGGGAGGCCGGAGTGATCGGCGTCATCATCAGGTGGTGGGAGATGGGACTCCACGATGGCGATGAACTCCCGGGTGCTTACGAGGGACGCCCCTAGCAGGTTTAAACTCGGGGTAAAGCGCCAGTTGCAGCGATGCTGCGGCAGTGTTGAGTCCATGACTTGGATGGCGTCAGCTTTGATGTCCGGCATCCTGTTTTGGCGGACGGTTTCACTAGTAGCAGTGGACTTGTAGGAGTTGGAGAGTGGAGACTGAGGTAAATCTAAACCATAAATAATCTTTAATTGCTATCATTCATGATACTTCTGCCTCTCTTAAGTCTTCTAAAAGGAAAAGAAAAAAAATTTACTAAAATTGTTGATAATTTGCATGTAAAATTAAATGATCTAGAACATGCTAATTCTTACTTGTTTGATGACAAAAATACTTGTCTTAGCTAAGTAGACTCTCTTAATCTTGAAAATGCTAGTTTGCTTGATAAGATTAGATTTTTAGAAGCTCAACCTCTTATGCCTAGTTCAAACGAAGAGCATACTTTAATTGTTGATTCTCTCATGCATGATATTGATGTTCTTAAATCTGAAAACAAGGACAAAGATTATATTTTGCAAGAATTAGAAATAGAAAATGCCTCCTTGCTTGCTAAAATCAATGCGTATGAATCTTGTTCTAGTTCTACTAGTAGAGAGAATGATGTTGATGTTCTTCATATTGATAGAGATTCTTATTTAACTAAAGCTCTTTGCTTAGAAAATGATCTTTTACATGCTAGAGATAATATCAATCATTTGTCTTCTACTATCACTTCTCTTATGCATGATAATGATGGTTTGAGATCTTCTTTGCAAAGATTCTTAGTTGGTAAAAAAAGTTTTAATGATATCCTACACCATACTACCAAACAAATTGGTAGACATGCACTAGTACATAAATGGGTTATAACGTCACTACCTGTAGGGTCGGTTTTTCCAAATAACCGACCTTATATGTCTAAAAAACGCGGGCACCACTTAAGACCTCTTGGGTCGGTTTTCTTGAAAAAACCGACCTTGTAGTGTAACTCTATAGGGTCGGTTTTCCAAATAACCGACCTTATATGTCTATAAAAAACGTGGGCACCACGTAAGACCTCTTGGGTCGGTTTTCTTAAAAAAACCGACCTTGTAGTGTATCTCTATAGGGTCGGTTTTCCAAATAACCGACCTTATATGTCTATAAAAAATGAGGGCACCACTTAAGACCTCTTGGGTCGCTTTTTCTTAAAATAACTGACCTTGTAGTGCATCTCTATAGGGTCGGTTTTTATAAAATAAGCGACCTTATAGACAATTGGATTAGAAAGTGAATTACAAGTTTCCCGCGGCAAAAATTTGCTTGATTTTGGCTTCGCGCCTCGATCTATAGCGTCGGTTTTTCCTTATAACTGACCCTAAAGGGTTACTCGGTCGACAAATTCGTCGACCGAATAAGAGCTAGATTTCACGTATACAAGCACCTTTAGGGTCGGTTTTTTCTTTATAACCGACTCTAAAGTCCTCTTCGGTTCAGCACCTCTAAGGTCAGTTTTTCCTTTAAAACCGACCCTAAAGGGCTCCTCGGTCGACAAATTTGTCGACCGATATCAATTTTGGATCCAGTTTAGTTCACGCATGTATAAGCACCTCTAGCGTCGGATTTGTACTTTTAACCGGCCCTAGAGCTTTTCTCGGTCGACAAATTCGTCGACCGAGAAATAGCCAGATTTCCTTTGTATAAGTACATTTAGGGTGGGTTTTTTCCTTATAACCGACCCTAAAGTCCTCCTCGGTCGACAATATGAATTTTGGTTCCAATTTAGTTCACGCTTGTGAAAAACTAAACTGGATCCTAAGTTTATCTCGGTCGACAATATTGTCGACCGAGGAGGACTTTAGGGTCGGTTATAAGGAAAAAAACCAACCCTAGAGGTGCTTATATGAAGGAAATATTGCTCCTTCTCGGTCGACGAATTTGTCGACCGAGATGGAGCCAGATGCGTTCGTATAAGCTCCTGTAGAGTCGGTGTTTCTTTATAACCGACCCTAGAGGGATTTTCGGTCGACAATATTGTCAACCGAGATAAACTTAGGATCCAGTTTAGTATTTCACACATGTATAAGTACCTCTAGGGTCGGTTTTAAGGAAAAAATTGACCCTAGAGGTACTTATATTCTCGGTCGACGAATTGTTCGACCGAGACAACATCGGTCGACAAAATGTTTGACCAAGGCCAACCCTGTGAACCTCCATTTGCGTGAATTAAAAGGCAATATTCTGATTAAAATATAAATTTAATGACTTAAAAAAATTAAAAAAAAATCGTAACGGCTAGTTTTCGATCGACCGTTGGCCGATCGGGAGGAGCGTATAGAGAAACGACCGTTACGGGCATTGGTCGACAAATTGTCGACCGAAATAGGCTCTGTTTTGCTATAAATATCACCCAAAATGATCCATTTCTTCACACCTTCTCTAGCTCCTCTCCAGTGTATTCTTGTGAAAATCTTTAGCTTCTCTACATCCAAGTCTTGCTTGCTACTTCTCCATTTCAAAGCAACGAGATGGCTTCCTCATCAACACGTGGAAAGAAGCAAGTTGCAGCCAGGAAAGGAAGGACGGTCTCTCCAGCGCTGCCGATCATCAACGACATCCCCTTCAACGACGCAGCTGCAGGCGATCGCTACCTCAGGCTCTCCTCAAGAACTCCTCTTCCACGACGGCCAGTCGACGTCATGGACTTCCACAGCATTGTCGATTTGGAGGAACTCTTTGAGGTGTAACATTTGACTGATTTTCTGATCCCCTCCTTCCATTCCTACTCCTCCAAAGTAGTTAATGAATTCTATGCCAATTTAACCCCACATCCTGACCATGATTCCTTCTCCTCTATGGTTGGTGGGTATGGATTCCATTTTACTAAGGAGGGTATTCTTGATATGCTTGACATAGACATAGAAGAATATAAAGATTTTCTTGATCTCACCACAGGAAATCCACTCAACAAACTCTCCCAAGATGACACTACAACTAGCCTTAGTGATGTCAAAAGAGCCATCTTTCAATCAAATACGACTTGCCATGAAGATAGGGGTACCTATTATGCCATAAATTTAAAACCTGAAGCTAGGATCATAAATCTCATTGTTGCCACCAATATCCATCCTAGAGCAAAAAAATCTGAAGTACCCACCTTTCGTATGTACCTTATCTATGCCATTCTCAAAGGTATTCCCATAAACTTTATTCGTATCATCCTTAAGAATATGCTTGAGTTTTCTGACAATCCACCTTATGCTGACTTTGTATGCCAAATCACTCAACATTTTCTTAAGAAGAATATTGAGGACGACTTAGGTTACATATGGGATAGAAAACCCCAAAAGATAAGTAAAAATACGGTGGAAAAGATGGGAATCGACTTTGGCCACAAAAGGGCTAGGACTGAAGGGGTGACATCCATCCAAGACATACATCCACCACCTCCTCCTACCAACCTACCCCATGATCCTATTACAAACACCTTGACATACATTATTGGATCCCAATATCACCTAAGTAGGCAATTGGATTATAATCACCATGCCATGACTTATTTAAACCAAAGGATGCAAACTCTCTCTCCTAACCAACCTGATGAATATCCCTATTCCCTTAATCCTGGCATGATAAATCCATACAATCCTTCCTACAACTACTATCAAATTCCACCTCCACCATCTCCTGATCTCACACATACTCAGTTTTCCCCAATTCAACTTCAAGACATTGCTGCCCACTTTCGCTTTGATCGTGTTCCCACCTTCTTGGAGGCTTATGCCTTAACCAAGATAGGTGCCTTGGAGTGGCAGACACTGGTTAAATATTATGGAGCTGAGCCCTTTCTTGGAAAAGACCCAGACATTGATGTAATCCTTCGGTCTTTTCAGTGAGATTATGAGATATCTTTGTAATGATTGTAATGGATATCTTTTTATAAAGCAAGTATGTCATGCTTCATCTTATAAAGTGTATGGGCATTAAATTGTTATGAATAAAAGTGTTTTCCATGGCTTCATTTGGACATATACATGTTATATAAGAATATTGTTATTTCAAATGATTGAAAAATAAATTATGGCTAAATTTGACAAAGCATCACTTGGTTTTAAAATTAAATATCTCTTTAAGGGGGGGCATAGCATAAAATTAAGGGGGAGAACGAAAGAGTCATACAAAATGATTATATTGGATATCATGTAAAATCGTGTACAAGTACTTAGATATCATGTAAATCAAGTGTTAGATCTTACCTAGCCATTTACAACACTTAGATAGGTCATCCCCTACAATAGTGTCACAACCGCACACTCATACACACACTTGGTACTTAATTTAAAACATTGAAACAGGGTTAATCTCGGTCGAAAATATTGTCGACTGAGACACTCTCGGTTGACAATATTGTCGACCGAGGAGGACTTACGATCCAGTTTATGTATAAGCACCTCTAGGGTCGGTTATAAGCACCTCTAAGGCACCTCGGTCGACAAATTCGTCGACCGAATAAGAGCCAAATTTAACGTGTATAAGCACCTCTAGGGTCGTTTTTCACTTATAACCGACCCTTAAGGGCTCCTCGGTCGACAAATTCGTCGACCGAATAAGAGCCATATTTCACGTGTATAAGCACCTCTAGGGTCGGTTTTTTCCTTATAACCGATCCTAGAGCTCTTCTCAGTCGACGAATTTGTCGACCGATAAGCTCTCGGTCGACAAATTGTCGACCGAGAAGGATCCCAATTTCACGTGTATAAGCACCTCTAGGGTCTGTTTTTCCTTATAACCGACCCTAAAGGGCTCCTCGGTCGACAATATTGTCGACCGACAGAAATTTTGGATCAAGTTTAGTACTTTTCAAAACATTATAAAGCATTGGGATCTCAATCTTTTGTCTCATTGTTGGGAAATCACATCCCTCAATACCACCATCATCACATTTGATGGATTTGGGTATTCAAACCCTTAGTTCATCACTAAACATGGTTATCACTTATCATGTAACTATTACCTTCAGGTCATCTAACCAAGGTATTCAGGATATTTGTTACACAAGCATCTCAATTTCATATCAACCATATCAATTTCATATCAACATCATGCAATACAAAAATAACATCACTATTCCCTCATTAGGGTTAGAGTAACTCCCACAAACTTAGATTTATTTATATCTAATTGATATTGTGATTTAATATTTTTATTAACTATGAATAGATTGATCTCCACGAGCAAAGGAAGGAAGGAAAGTTCATCCCAACTGGCTACATGGATGAACTAGCAGTTGCTCTTGGTACGAAGGAGCATCCTGGCCGTGTTAGGGGATTAGGAGCTGGCATATGATTCAAGTTTTATTTTGGCCATTCGCAATCTAAAAGAGGTCGTGCAGGAGGTCTTACACAAGAGGATGTTGAAGCATTAGTAGCGCAGAAAGTAAAAGAAATAATGTCTTCATTTCAGCCTACTCAACCTTCTCAACCTATTCATATTGCCCGTCTCTCAAGTGATGAGGTACAAGCCCATTCTCCAGTTGTAGAAGGTCATGGGAGCACTCCCGATGACCCACCACAACAATCTGTAGTAAGTTTTTGTTCTATATGTTGTGTTATTAGTATGATAAATATATGATAATATATATAGTTGTAACATGTATATGTTCTACTATTTCTTATATAACTTATATTATTTCAATCTAGGTTGGTATGAACTGTAAACTTGCAGTGGAGGTTCCTGAATATAATGTTGTGGCAGCGGGCAAAGTGTACAACCTTGGTGGTGCATTGCATTGCCAACAAATTACTGATGACATTTGCCGTGTGTCCATCCATCTTGTGTATGACGCAATGGGGGACAAACCACTACCCATACCTAATCCTAAATATAGTACAGTTGAAGAAGCTGAGGGTGCTATGGTGGGTTGGCCTAGACACTTGGCTATCACTACTACAAAAAATATTTTTTACAACAGTTCATTTTTCCATTTTACAACGGGTGTCAACTATTTTATAAGATCGTGTGGTCTTATGGGGGGTTCTTTATACAATAGGTGTTGTGCATGTGGTAATATATGTATTGTATACAACAGTTAATACATGTTGTAGTTTATTGAACACACCTATTGTAATAGGGGTGTTGAATATAACATATTGAGACAAAAAGAAAATACATCTAGACACGAGGTTTCAAACTTGAGACCACTTGAAAGTAAGGCACATCTTAAACCGCTGAACTAGTTTTATTTTATGCAACACATATATTATTTGTTGTACATATACAACAAATGACGTGCAAACCTGTTGTGTGATTGTGGTCTATTACAACGGGTAACTATTACAATAGGTGAAAGCTTGTTGTGTAATTATAGTATACTACAATGGGTTATAGTATGTTGTGTAATGATGGTCTATTACAACGGATTAACATATGTGAATATTACAACGGGTAGAGCATGTTGTGTAATTATGATCTTTTACAACGGGTTAGAGTATGTTGTGTAATGATGGTCTATTACAATGGGTTAACATACATGACTATTACAACGAGTTAGAGCATGTTGTGTAATTATGATCTTTTACAACGGTTTAGAGTATGTTGTGTAATGATGATCTATTACAACAAGTTAGCATACGTGACTATTACAACGGGTTAGAGTATGTTGTGTAATTATCGTCTTTTACAACGGGTTTGAGTATGTTGTGATATTATAGTCTATTACAATAATTTAGCACTTGTTGTAGTATCACATATACTACAACAAGTTTGGCATGTTGTATATAACTTGTGTTGTATAAAATATATAATTCATAACACACAAATAGACTTGTTGTAAAAGATATGCTGACTACAACACAACCAACAGAACTGTTATATTTTTCCCGTTATAAAAAGCATTTTCTGTAGTAGTGTATCAATGACAAGGTATACCTTATTTCTACCATATTTTTCATATTTGACTGCATATATGAACTCATGTAATATAAGTATGTAATTTAATTAATAGGTTTGTAAACCAAAAAGTAAAACTTCTACTAGTCGTCCTTCTATGCCCAAGCCATCTTTCATTCCCGAAACTACATTCGACGAATTGGGAAGCAAATCTAAATGTTTGTGTCGATACTTAGCCAACCAAAGATCGGGATCACATATGTTGGTCAATTTAACACAAGATGCAGCTGGGAGGGACTTTTAGAATTTTATTTTTCTTGATGATATTATAGAGTTGTTCCGGTATGATTGGCTGAACACTTCGATAATAGAAGTATGGATAAGGTAAGGATCTATCAATATATATAGAAAATTCCAATACACATTTTTAGCTTATTTCTACATATAAAAATAATTACAAATGTTTAACAGCCATTTATATACCGAGGCCACAGACTTTGATATAAAGAATGTTGGATTCTTAGTTCCTTCGGTCACTAGTCAGGTGGAGACACATATTGAGGATGTGAATGAGTACTTCTCTGATGCATTCAAATATTTTGCTAGTGAGGGGAAGGAAATTATCCTAATTCCTTTTAACATCCAGTAAGTATTATTATTCAATATAATTTTAATAATGAATAAAATTATTTATTTTAATGTTTGTTTTATTCTTACTCAGAGCTAGACATTGGGAATTAGTGGTGATTGCCCCAAAATTGATGACTCTTTATTATCTTGACCCAATGGGTAAAACAACAAGGAGTCACAAACTGAAATTGCCAGCTATGGAGTAAGTATAAATTTAATCAATGCTTCAACATGATATTTCTATTTAGAATTTCTATTTTACCAACTATCGTTTAATTTGATAGGGGTATAAAGGATTTTCGTGAAGCTGGAGGACAAATACCCACAAAATTAAAGACATTGACTTTGAAAAATGTCAAGGTGGCTACTTTGACAACTTCTTACTCTTATATGTATTAATTTTCAACTGTAATATGTCAACTCTTATACTCTTATCTCAATTGTTGTTTATAGTAGTTTACTAACATTAAGTATAATTTGTTATTTGTAGTGTCCTATGCAAAATAATGATTGGGCTTGTGGCTACTATGTAATGAAATATATGCAAGCTATTGTCAAACAAGCATCACATGACATTCAGACTATAAGTCAGGTAATAAAGAATAACATCATAAATTTACAAGTGATTGTAGTCATTTTATAAAATATTAGCATGTGCATTTTCTGTTACAGATCTTTACAACCCAGCCTTACACACATGTGGACTTGGATGAATTCCGAGAAGAGTGGTCAGAGTCTTTTATAAATGAAGTCGATATAGCATTGGATTAAATATGTCGGCTCCATTTCTGTATGTGGTTTGAGTACTCTTTCATATTTACTTTTGTGTCTGTCATCTCAGACTTGCACTCTATCATTTTGTAAATTATGATGTGATTATGAATCATTTTTGTTATGAATGTGTGGTTTTGAATGGTGACGATTGAGCATCAATGCTCTCCCAGAATATATGAATCTTCTTGTTCTTCTTTTCTATTTCAATTTCTGTAGAAATTTTAAAAAAAAAAGCGTAACTTCTAGCGTCGATTTTTTAAATAACCGACCCTAAAGATTGAATTCAGTGTACCCTCTTCGGTCGAGAAATTTTTTGACCAAAATATAACTTCTAGCGTCGGTTTTTGTACAAAACCGACTCTAAATGTCCTCTATAAAGTCAGTTATTTACAAAAACCGACCTTAAAGATTGAATAAACATTTTCAGTGTACCCCTCGGTCGACAAGTTTGTCGACCGAAATATTTTCGGTCGACAATTTTCTCGACCGAGTGTTACACTGAAATGTTTATTCAATCTTTAGAGTCGGTTATTTCAAAAAAAACCGACCCTGTAAACTCTCTCGGTCGAGAAAATTGTCGACCGAAAAACTTTCGGTCGACAATTTTCTCGACCGAGACCGTTTACAGGGTCAGTTTTTTTTTCGAATAACCGACCTTACACGCTCCTTTTTTCTCACCTAGGTCAGAATTTTTACAACCTTTTGCGTTGGTGTTTACTCTGTAAGGTCGGTTTTATTTGGTTAAATAAACTGACGCTATAGAGCAAATTCTATAGCGACGGCCACTTAGGCGTCGATTAAAAAGTGACGTTGCAGGCTTAAAAAAATCGACGCTACAGACCATTCCTGTACTAGTGATGGTTTGGGGTATGATGGTAGTCAAAGGAACAACAAAGGTAAAGGACTTCCAATATTCCATGGAGAATCCTCTAGTTCCAAGACTATGGGCACATGCAACTATTGCAATGAAATTGATCATTATTCTACTTGTTGTCCTTTTAGGAAAGCACTTGGGTTTCCTAAAAGAGAAATAGGACTTGGGTTGCTAAACTAATCCCTCCGGACCCAAAAACATGATTGGGGACCATTTCAACTTTCTTCTTGTAAGTACTTGCAAATGGATTGACTTGAGCCATTAAATTGCAAATTGACTTCTCAATCCACATGAAAGAAGAAAGGTGAGATGTGTAGAGGGTGAAAATAAGTGAAAAAAGGAATGGTGAGAATAAAGGTAATGTTTTATTGCTTATAACCATTTCTAACTTGTTTTTGTCAAGTTAGTGTGCACTATACATATGGTTTTTGAGTCAAAAGTGGTATTTTGTGTTTCTCTTCGCACTCTTGCTCAAAAACTATTTCTAATGTTTCTATAGTGCATTACTAACTTGCTTAGACATGTTTGGATATGATTTGTATATTTAGCATGCATTTAAATGTGTTTTTATGAAATATATGTGCTTTTTGACAGGTGCTCTGTCGGTCGAGTTTGCCCTGTTTGAAACTCGACCGATAGGCACCTATGGGTGTTGCCAACAACTATCATCGGTCGAGTTGTCAATATACAGAACTCGACCGATAACACTATGCACAGAATATACATTTGGCTTATTGAATGAGAATTTCCCTCTCAACTAGATTTTCTCAACCAATAGCCTTATTCTTTGGCACTCTCATTTAGTACCTTTATATATGCATATTGCCATGTTCTAAATTGCCTATCTTGCTTACAACTCTATCTCTCTAATTGCTCTAAATTGGTATATCTATATGTTGCAATTACTTACTTTGAGTTGGTTTGCAGGTTTTGATGATGATCTCTTTGGATCTCTTGGTTGTGTCTAAAAATTGCTTCTTTTGTACTCTAACTTGCTACATCTATCTAGGTGTATATCTTGTTTTGATACAACCTTGAGGTTCTTAGGGGTAATCATCTTATGGTAAGGATGCATATCTAGTGAGTTATATCCTTTCATGCGTCTAAAATTGCATATCTCTTTGTTTGGATATATCTCTACATCTACTCATAGCTTGCTTTATCTTGTGTATCTTTTGGTATCTCTTGCTATGATCTAGATCCTACTAATAGTCCTAACTTGTGATATCATCTACTAGTAGGTCATATACATGTAGTTCTAACCTTGTTTATAATTGGCATCTTTGCTCATCTATATGCTATGCTTGTATCTTGTCTCATACATGCTCAAGATTGTTCCTTGAATTGCATATCCACTATCTTGAGTTGCTTGCATAACATTATGATGCAGGGTACATAGATCTACATTATATGTAGAAATTGGAGTATTTTTGGATTTTATGTAGACTTTGCTCCAGTTTCAGTTTTTGGTGCAAGGCTAGTGTTTTTCATGCAGAAACAACCTTCTGAGCAAGGCTCATCGCTTTGCCATGAGCCCTGGCACTTTTTGGACAAATTTTGTCATCTTGAGGGTCAAAATTGCATTTTATTATTTTTTTGCAGCACTTTATCTTGCATTTTTTTGTTGTTCAAGTATATGCTTTAACTTGATTTTCTTTCTATGCTTGGACAAGCCCCTATATGTGCTCTTCTACTCTCCTTATATATATTTGTGTTATCTCTTTTCTCTTTAACAAGTGATGTTTCTTATTTCTTCATAACCCCACTTTTTGAAATGACAAAGGGGGAGAAAGGTATGTCTTCTTTTAAAAGAGGAAGAAGGCATGTCTTACATGAAGAAGAGAAGCATGTCCATATAAAGGGGAGAAGGTAAATGGGAGAAGACATATATGTGTAGAACATATATGAGTAGAAGACATAGTATTCTATAAATGTTATGAAAGCTAACCATGCAGGAGGAATAGCATCAATTGAGGGGGAGTATGAGAACTCCACTAGCATCAATTGAGGGGGAGCATATGAACTCAATTCTATTGAAACCCCTAGGTTTCTCTGAATGTATGATTTTACTTGAAAGCTTTCAATACATTTATGGAATGGTTTGTCATCTTCAAAAAGGGGGAGAATGTTGACTCAAGGTCAATTAGCTCAATGTTAACTCATGTATAAATTGACTAAACCCGTGTTTTGATGATGACTAACCATTCCACATATGGATGTGTAATGTCTCTACTTGAGTGATTTCAGATTAGGTATAGACACACTCCAATTGCCCTAACTTGCGCATATCAAATTGGAGAAAAGACAAGTCAAAGTCATACAAGTGCACATTTTTGTAATATGATGTAAATCTATTAGAATCATATTGTAAATCACTTGTAATGATTGTATGATTTGTAATTAAGCTTAGAAAAAATCAGGAGCACTTAGATCGAATGTTTAAGCACTCGAAAGCCATTTTCCAAAATTCATATCAGGTTGTTCATCGGTCGAGTTATGTGAGGTGCAAACTCAATCGATCCTTATTGGATCTTGAAAATGACTTTTGATCGGTCGAGTTGTGGTTAAACAGAACTCGACCGATGGAGTACGAGACCAATTCAATTTTCATTAGTCGGTTGAGTTTCCCCAGAACAAAGTCGACTGATGGTATGAATATCGGCTTTGTCTTTTACTCTATCGATCGAGTTACCCTTATAGAAACTCGACCGATTGCAGTGTATGGAAAAGTGCAGAAAAGTGCTTCTAGCCGTTGTGGAGTTGCAACAAGTGAAAATATATCTGTTGCAAGCCACAAAATGGCTAGTTTTCATTATCAAGTGTTTCCAAAGGCTAAGAGGCATCCCCAACTATAAATAGGACCCCTTGGGCTTCATTCCAAGGTTAAACATTCAATGCAAACTCTATGTGAGGTTCCTATTCTATAGTTGAGTGCTTCCTACAGCCTCATCTCTCTCTCTAAGCTTAATCACTTGCTACATCCATTAGAGTGAGTAGGAGATTTGTAAGAGAGCTAGTCCTACATGTATATCTTGTGAGGCTCTCACTTCCACCACCTCCCCATCTCTCTTTTCAATCATGAAGATGAAGGTTCTCTCTCTTAGCTAAGAGAGGTGAAGAAGAATAAGGGAAGGTGTCCCTTGGTGAAGATCAAGGTTGAAGACTTGGAGCTAGAGTGGGTAAGCCCTTGGTGAACGTAGAAGACCCCTTGCTCAAGTGGGTAAGTCCTTGGTGGAAGCTTCTCCGAGTGAAGGTGAAGTCAAAGGTGAAAGATCCAAGAAGAGTGGGTAATTCCTACAAGGCTGAAGACTTGTGAAAGAGTAGGTAAGTCCTTGGAAGAAGGCGGAAGACTCCTTGCAAAGTGGGTAAGTCCTTGATAAGGTTGAAGACTCTTTGTATTGGATAGGTAAGTCCTTTGTTTGGTCATGTATTGTAAGTCTTATGAATGAATATAAGAATGCAATGGTTAGGAAATCCTAGAGGTTGACCTCTCTAGGTAAGTGGATTGATATACTTCTAGTTTGAAGTGTGGAACCACTCTAAATATCTTGTCTACTTGTGTTTGATAAATCTCTCTCTCCCTTGCTATGTATGTTATAGTTGCACACAAATTTCATATTTAGCAACCTTATTTTGTGATATATCTTGAAGGTTTAATGAATTTTGTCTAAGTGTATTCAGCTCTATTCACCCCCCTCTAGAGCATCTAATCACCTATCTAGGATCCAACAGGTGTAACCCTAATCTAGGGTGATGATATGAGAAATTACAATTCAGGGTAATATAATGAAAAACCCTAATTCAAGAGGATGCTTTATGAAACCCTAATTTCGAGTAAAGTTACATGAAACCCTAATTTGGGGAAAAGTTATAATGAACCTTAATTCAAGGTGATGTGATGTGAAACCCTAATCAAGGGTAATGTCATGTGAAACCCTAATTAAGGATGATGTCATGTGAAACCCTAATACAGAGATGTGATGTGAAACTCTAATCCATGGTGATGCTATGTAATGCAATATGAAATCCTACCCTAATATAGGGAGAAAGTATGTGAAATCCTAATTTTGGTTTATAATGCATGAAACCCTAATGTTGGGTAATATGATGATAAGCCATAACCCTAATTTTGGGTAATGGGATGAGTATCCCTAATCAAAATGAATTTGGGAAACCCTAACCCTAATGAGTGAATAGTGATGCTACCATCGCATTGCATAGTACTGATATGTAATTGATATAGTTGTTATCATGTGTACTAATCATGCATGTATCATGAGATGTTGGACATAGCTAGGTATGAGCTATGATGATTTATTATTGAAATTTGTTTTATGGGCCTTGTGAGCCATAATATGCTTTGTTGCCTAATAAGAGGTAACAATAGATTAATGGGCTTTGAGAGCCAAGTGAGATGCATGTATTGCAAGTATCATGTTTACCTTGGTCAGATGACCTGAAGGTATTAGTTACCTGATAAGTGGTAACAAGTGTTCTTTGACGAACTGAGGGTTTGAATACCCATATTCCATAATCATGATGATGAGATGTTAAGGGATGAGAATACCCATGATGTGACAAAGGAGTGAGATCCCAATGTTTTATAAAGCATTGAAAAGTACTTGATAGAAGTATTACTCATTCTTTGTAGCATTTGTTATAATGATTTATGTTTGAAAATCTGACTGATGCTAAAAGAATATAGTAATGTACTTAATTAATTAAGTGAAATCTTATCATGTAGAGCCCTGACCATAGATCCATCATCGTTAGTAGTTGGTGATGGTGAAACATGTTTTCCTACGGGAACTCTTGGAGGGCATACTGTTGAGTATGTGAGGGTTATGGGCGCAAATATCCTTACGCCCTAATGGAGGAATTGATGTGAGATAAACATTAAATCTCTCAATCCTTCATTATATATATGTCGGGATGGATGTATCACTAATCTCCCAAATGCCGAGATGGATGTATCACTAATATCCCGATGATGTTAATGTCGGATCGATGTTAGATAAACATGAAATCTCTCAATTGCGAAGAGAGTACAGCTGCCACTGTAACCCTATAGCGAAGTTGCCGGTATACCCTAGAAAGCTATTTAGCAGAGACAGTCCACATTTTGTCCTCACACTGACTAAGGAGGATGAGGTCATGGGATTCTGGCTCTTCCTTGACCTATGTATGGTACCGATTTCAATTTCGCAATGGTCGGTTGGAGTATGAGTGGTATACCTCATCTCCTCAGGGCTTAAGTATGATTGTAAAATGTAATCAGCCATGTAGCGTATTTGCTTAAGGTTGAAAAACGAGAATCAATGGCTGATGTTACCTTGCTTATCATATCATAGATGGATAACTGTTATATATATATATATATTCTTCAATTCCTTATTGGATAAGTGACATGTTGCTTTATTAAGTTATAGCTAAAATGCTTGGAATAATAATATTTCTCTAATATGTTTAGATATTGATTTATCTGTTGTTGAATTAATATGATTCCTCTGCTCAGTTTTATTCTGTTAAACTGCGATAATAATATTTTATGGCGAAGAGTTATATCTCTCACTGGGACAATTTCAGTTGTCTCACCCCCGTGGGATCCAACTTTTTAGGTAGACGCAGAAGAAGAGGCAGAAACCCTACAGTAGGGGAAGAGCAGCAGCAGCAGCAGCAATAGGGACAACAGTGATATCTCAGGTGGAGGCACTAGTTGTCATGTTTTGTATAGAGAGTCCTATGTGTCGTCTCTGTACTCTCAGGTCCTCAGAGTTAGTAGTTAGTACTCTTAATCAATCGATCTGAGATTTTGGCTTGATGCCTCGAGGTTCTTATGCTGTTTGTGTATAGTTTTAACAAGGCAGTTGATGCTTGTAATCCTCGAGATGAGATGGTACAAGATATGTACTTATGAACCAGGATGTAAATGAAATACATTGGTTCATGATAACAGAGTTTTCCTATGTTTGGATCTCTTTATAAATGGTTTTAATTTTTAGTGATTTTCAGTAATTCCACTACTTATGTTTAATTCCGCAATTAATTACACTGTGACAGTCTAATCTAGTGTCGGGTCATCTCAATCAGCCTTGGCCACCTCCAAAAGTTTTGGGTGGCCATATCTTTATCTCCCCGCTTCACTCTATCCACCATATGCCCTACCTACACCAAGGGCAAAGAAAAAAAAAAGCAAAAATAAAATAAAAGGATGCTCATGTTTAAGAGCATTCATATAAAGAAAATATGAGTGCTTTATGTAATAGCACTCCAAAAATCTTTCTACAACCCTTTCTTCTATTTTCATACCCATTGAGCTAGAAAACATCAAATCTAGCTCACTTTACACTTTTCTACAGCCACGTGGGTCATCTAGTATGGTTTGAGGCATAAGATTGAATGCATGAAAGCGAAACAACACTCCTACTCATCTTTGATTAACGCCAACATGAAACGGTTTACCCAGAATGATATGAAGGACATATGGACAGCTTGTGTATTCATCCTTATATCTGAATATTGTATGCTCAGTGCTCATTTCATGATTGGTATGTGAAATAGGAGAGGAGAGAGGTGGAACACATGCACCTAGTCACTTCCAAGACCATGTAGTCAATAATTTTCTATTGTTATGCATTTGTCACTCTTGTTTATTGAAAGAAAATTGAAAAGAGAGATTAAGTTGGAGCATACTTGAGGATAAGTATGTTTTAAGTTTATGGTGGTGATGCTACCCTATTTTAGGGTTCCATCTTGTGCCATTTTGTACTTTATTCACATCTAAATATAATAGAATGCAAGTTGAATCCTTCAATATGAGTATTACTATCAAATGCACTTATGGATGTTCTTTGCCCTATTTTTAGGTACTTGGACCATGCTTTGGATGGATGAGAGAGGAGGAAGGAGTTCTAGGGTTCCTCCACTCATGGAGGGGTCCAAAGAAGGCCCCAAATCTCCCTCAACCTACCCCTAATGACCAAGATTCGATATCAAGAAAAGAAGTCCATGGATGATGAAACTTGAAGTTCATTTATCCATTGAAGATCTCAATATGGCTGTGGCCCCATGGACATGGTCATGTCAATTATTGTGAAGAATCAATAGGGATGTCATGGTTTTGCACCAAACTCACCACGGCCATGACCATCAGCATGGCTGTGGCCCATTGAAGACACCACAGTCGTGGCCACTCACCACGGTCGTGGCCCTTGAAGACTGCCTCGCCCATGCTGCCCCCCACAATCAAGACTTCCTCCTCCAAAATAGTTGTAGTACCCCACCACGTCGTGGTGCCACTTACCCAACACGGTCGTGGCCACCACCTATACTTAGCCTTTTCACCCCCTTTCACACCTTGACTGTGTCCACTCCCCCACGACCGTTCCCTACTACCCCCACCACGGTCGTGGTACATCAACATGGCTGTGGTACATTAACATGGCTGTGGTGACCAACCTACCCTACCCATTTTTTATATTGCTTTTCCTATTCTACCCCCACTTACCCTAGTGCTTCCCCGCTGATGGAGCTAGAACTTACACCAAAAGATTACTCTTCCAATGGAAGTCCTAATATGCACCAAAAACCCTAGGGAGTCGATGTTCTCTCTAGGTTTACCTACAACTGGTGCTAGATAAATGCTCCAACCCCACAAGAGTGTGGAAGCATTATCATAGTATAGATTTAGGATCGAACCCAAAGGACAACGTTAAGAATCTGAGTGTCTTTTTCTCGTTTCATATCGATCCAAGTTAATCATCTAAGACTAAGAGTTTGATTAGAGTTATTTAACCTAAAACATGCAAAAGAAAAGGCAAGAATAAAAACTAGTTTGAAGATTAAAATCTAAGATTAGCAAATGATGATGGATCAATGGGGTGATGCGGGTTTTCACCACCACTACACGTGTATTGTACCTGTACCAATCATAGCAAGACTTGCAAGCAAGATACATGGATGTTATACAATATCGATGTCTTATAGGACAAGAGTAATGCACACATCCTTCACGGGTTGAGTAACTCTCATCTGGTACATGTCTATGTGTCAATGAAGAGATGTAGCCTCCGAAGAGAGAACCTTACTCAACCTCGTGAAACGTGCATTGGAAAACTAACAAACGAGCGATAATCATCAATTCGATTAGTATCCTTATAGACTATCCCTCTTTCGAGGAAATAGCTACGAGAAATGTGGGAGTGTTGCAATGTCAGCCATTCCCGGATGAATGGTCAAATACCTTGCACCACTCCCTCTGCAGAATGTGTTCCTCGACCCATCAAGGTTGTACTTCCGTACGTCAACTGATTCCATTTCATAGTGCGGAAGTGCAACGATGGAGGTGAGCTTACTCCATTCCTCAAGAAGCATTCCTAGATACCGAAATGGATGTGCGTTGGATACGCACACCAGAAACCAATAGTAAATCGGTATTCGAGTCCCAAGAGCAGTCGTAGACAAACCGCTATGAAAGACAATAGATGCATACAAGAACGCGGCCAACATTCAAGCATGTATGAAACGATTTAGTATTGAATCGGAAAGATAACAACTTTTAGTACAGATTACAAAACATGGGCAGGGGGTAGTCCCCGCGTCCCAGTGGATGAAACTACTCGCTCCTCATAGAGGGAGCAACAAGGAAAGAGAAGGGAGAGAAAGAAAGCATCGTCGGAGTAGAAGAGTAGATCTTTGACTGCCCGGTGTAGATCATCGCAGTCTTTAGGACTGCTCCGTCATGGTCGATGATGTCCGTATCTCCGCCTCGATTCTCGTGTCTACCTATGGGATTACACGAGTAGAATGAGGTGGAACTATGGCGGAGTAATGGTGGAAGTGGGCTGACAATGGAGCAGCCTTCTGGACTTCTTGCTCTGGTCGCAGTCCGGCATCCTTGGGTTGTAGTGAGATAGATGTCCAAGACCATGTCTCTACTCTTCTATTTATAGGCTAGGCATGTGTCTTGGACTGGTTGGGCTTATTATGCAAACTTCCCCAAGAACCAAGTTCATCCGGTTTTGAGTTCACGTTTTAGGCGTGGCCTGCCCATTCAGTTTTGGGGGTCTCTCGGTCTTGCGCCTCTCGGTCTTGAGACCGTGAGAGGTCTCTCAGTCTTGAGATCATGAGAGGCCTCACGGTCTTGAGACCGTGAGAGGCTTCACGGTTTTTCCCACACGGTCTGCTTTCACTGCTCAATGACCCAAACGATCCTGCTGCTCGGTCCCTCACGGCCAAACGGTTTGGCATGATCATGATTCCAAACGGTCTGCTGTGGTGGCTGTAAACGGTCTAAGACTGCGAGCTCTTCTCAAACAGTCTGGGACCGTGCATTTCCTCCAAATGGTCTGGGACTGGTCGCGATCGGTCTGGTGGATCTCGTATGAGCAATCTTGAGTCCTCGTCCATACGGTCTTGAAGATTCCAATCGGTTTCTATAAACTGATCGCCTGGTTGCAAGCCGCTGTGTGCAGAGGATGACGCCGGAGGTCGCGAAATGCTTGAAGCTACAGGCAGCGACATCCTGAGGTAGGGGACAACGCACCACGGCCGTGTTGAGGCACCACGGTCGTGGTGATGCTACTGTCCTACGGCCGTGCTGCCTTACACAAGTATGGCGGGTGAGAACTTGGGCTCTGATGGCATTGTGCCATGACCGTAGCGTGACACCACGGTCGTGGTGAGGCTATAGCCCCACGGCCGTGCTGCCTTGCACGGGCATGGCGGGTGAGAAGGGATGGGTGCTAAGGTTGGTTCACCACGGTCGTGGCCTCACCACACGGTCGTGGCGAGGACAATGGACCATGTTCATGGCAGAGTCTCTGCTTCATGGTCTTGATCATTTATTGCACAGGCTTGGGGTATGAGTCAGACTCCAAACGGTCATGTGTTAATCTTTTCTCCAAACGGTATTGATTTGATGGTACAAACGGTCTGGAGACCGAATGGGCTCAAACGATCTTGAGACCTTATGGGCTCAAATGGTCTTGAGACCGAATGTGCTCAAATGGTCTGGAGATCGAATGGGCTCAAACAGTCTTAAGACCGTATGGGCTCAAACGGTCTTGAGATCGTTAGAGTCAAGGTTGTAGGGATCATGACCATTGGCAATGGTTGAGGATGATCTACAGAGGAGAGAGAACGTGAGTAGGGGAAGATGAGATCAAATAAACTGGAAACTAGGGTAATTAGAACTAGTAATGCACTATTTACATGAAACTGAAGAGATAAAGTAAATCAAAACAAGGGTAATCCAGTCGATATGAGGCACAAAATCCCTAGAATTGGCGACTCAGAGGATGAATCTGGGGGATTCATCACCACACCGAACTTAAGTGTTGCTCATCCCGAGGAACGAAAAGGCCTGAGACAGTCACCAAAACACACATTCTTCTCGTAAATTCCTCACCTTCATTACAGAAGTTAGTAATTCCATGAAAAATGAAAAAAATGAGGCAGAACAAAATTAGGGCAAAAATGTCAAAGAAACCTTTAAATTGGTGACTGATGATGGATCTGGGGGATTCATCACCACACCGAACTTAGGCGTTGCTCGTCCCGAGGAATAAAAAACTTAAAACAGTCGCCAATGAAATTGTTCGTCTCGTGGTTGCATCATCCTTATGTCATATCATAATTTTGTTCATGACTCATATTGATGCAGCATCAAGGCTTCCTTAGATCACGGAGTACATCTTATGATATCCTCATTTCTGAGTTCATTTTACTGAAGTATTTCTTTCTCATTCTTTACTATATCAGTCATGTTTAAAAGTTTTATGAGACTTTGAAAAGACCCGCAGAATCAAGCAACATGTATATGACCCTTCGCTGGTGATTCTAGGAGAAGGAAAGAGTAGGGGTGTGATCAAGAGATAGGAGTCTCTCCTCTAATTTATTCAAGACTCTTATTATTGGTGGATTCATCAAGATATTTTGAGTGTTTTGTGCACAACTTTGGTTGACTTAGCCTTACACCCGATTTTTTTGCTAAAGGTAACTCAGAAGTGTGTATAGGTTGGCTTTAAGGCTTTTTGGCTATTTTACCTCTTCGAGCGGAGGTAAGGGGTCATTTTTGGATCCTTAGGATCTCACTACCGGTCGCGACACATCTGCCTTTGTGAGGGCAGCTAATGTACCGGTCGGACAAGACCTTTATTGGTTATCCTTATTTAGGGCACAACTCTCATGTTTTTATTCACACTCTGGCTTTTATTCATTCTCACTTGGCTTGGGAGAAAAGGTATTTTTGGATTTTTGTATATTTGGGCTGCCAAGCCTCTTTTTGGAATCGGGGTAGATTTTTCGTCAACCTTGGTATGTGCACAGTCATCATTGTATACTCTTTGAATCAAGAAGAGAAGGTGATACGCCCCTATTATGTATTGAGGGGAATGGAAGAAGCGATAGTGGAAAAAGAAGTGTGGTGTACCACACCGAACTTAGAGTTTGACGGGGGTGTGGTTCACCACACCAAAAGAGTTCGGCAATGTTCTCATTTTCACTAGAAAGGAGTGTGGCGTGCCATACCGAACTTAAAGCTTTGGCATGATTGATGAGCGGAAGGGTATGAAAATGAAGGAAGAAGTGTAGAAGAGAGTTCGGATCATAATACCATTTTCTTAGCGATTCCATATGACGGGTTCTTTTTCTCCATCACACTCTGCTAAAAAAGTGACAAGATAGAACTTCAAATGAGAATTCCATGCAGCAGATCCATTATTCAGTTAGAGGCGCGATGCATTTGATCTATCTCAGACTTATTGAGGCTTATCATTCTTATGGAGGATATGACATTTAGGGTTCATAGACTATACAAGATAAAATCATTTATCAGTTAGTTTTAAGCATTGGTTCCTTTTGGATTTGCAACGAAAAGAGGTGATGATAAAAGATTCAAAAAGCAAAAGCCGACTAGGTAAAGGCTTTATTTTAAGAAGAAAAATGATGAAGTGAAAAAAATTGCGAAAAAGAACTTAGAATAGAAAAAAAAACAGAAGGTAGTAAAGGTAGAGGGTGGAGTGAGGGTCATACCACCCACCCTCCACCTCGAACTTATGAGTTTGCTCATTTATGAATAAATACTAGGTTCGAGATGGAGGGGAAGGGTTGCGCAGTGTTAACCAGGCAGTCCTCGTAGTTGGAAAAAGGTCCGATAAAGATGTCTCACAATAGTCGGTGCTGAGAGCGAGGGAGTGTCCTGAACAACCTGTTGATTGGGTGGTCGTGGCAACTCGAACAGGTTTTCTGGATGATTTGGATGCATATTTCTTTCGCCTCTTTGTCCATCCAGAAGAATCCAGAGACCTTCCCCCATCAGTGGGGGAGGTGAAATATAAGCAATTGAGACTGGGGGGGGCAGGTGAGTAATCGAAGCATTGCTTATTTGTGTCCTCTAGTTGTGGCTCATCCTCGAAATTTAAAGTAAAACTTTTTTCTCCAACATGCAGAGCAGTTGATTGTGGGTCCTCCTGTTCTGGATCGGGTGGCGGATCCAGTTCAGGCTTCATTTCATCACCGGGCTTTTCTTGTGTAGGATATGATATCCAGGATGACGATTCTTCATCAGAGGAGTTATTGTGAGAAGCATCCTCATCTTTATCAATGTTGAAATTGATAAGAGCGTCATTCGTTTCTTCATAATTTTGTTCAGAATTTTCCTCATAGAACAATCTTAATTCATCCAAGTAACTAGAAGAGGATTTGACTGGTGGGACGATGTTATAACCTCGTTTTCCAATACATGTGATGAGATTTGTAAATCTCTTTTAAATGAATAAATAAGACCAATGTGTGATTTCATGGTTGTTTTGAACGAATTTTGTTTCTAATGGCCTTGCATGCTTTCTTGATGGGCCTTATAGGCCATTAAGCCCATTTGATAGAAAATTAAAAAGAAATGAAAAAGGGGATTCCATTTAATAAAAGAATACAAGGGAATAATGGAATAATATAAGATAATAGTTGAAAGTGATAAAAAGGCTAGAAAATAATTTCCCATAATAAGTTTTCGTATTATAAAAGATCCCTGGGGTTCAAGGAACCCAAATGAATAGAATAATAGCCAAGGAAATAAAGAATATGTGGGAAATACCATTAAATAGGGCATAACTTGAAACTGAAATAAAGGGGCACGTTTCCTTGGATAATGACTCCTATTTTTGCACAATGCGAGATAAACATATGAACGACTTTCCTTTAAAATTTGAGGCCAAAAGGGCTTATGGATTAGGAGTTATTAAATTTTCAAATTATCTTCCAAAAATAGAGTTTTCCTTGGAAATTTAGGAATCCTTTTCCTTCGGGTTTGAACACGGATAATGATAGACGTTGGATCTCAATCCAACGGATCGGGCTGATCGCCCAGAGTCCCAAAGGGACATGGACACAGCGCAGATACAGGGGATTTTCCCCTTGGCTTTCCGATCTTTACAGCGCATCTGCGCTTATGGCTCTTGTCCCATCGGGTTCGGGAGACCCAGACGAAGAGTGTGAACCCCGGTTTTGCCATCTTTGGCGGCGTATATCCAAAACGCCCAATTGGGCTGGAAGTCTGTTGGCGGCGGGGTTAAGAAAACCCTAGAGGGGTCTTCGCATCCTATAAATAGGGGTCCTCAGGGTTAAGAGCACCCTCGCGAACCCAGACGGCAACCCTATTGGTCTTTGATCTTCCCCTCTCGTCCGATTGACTATGCTCAGGCGAGCTTGCCGTCGCGGCGCCGCCGCGTTCTAAAGATCAGGAAGAAAAGGGAGACGACGAGCTGTGACCCTTCGATCCTGGACCAGCGTGGATCAAGGCACGATCCGACGAACCTGGAGCGACGCGCTTAAAGTAGGAGACGCTCGACGCAGAGCGTTGGATCGAGATCTGACAGTGGCCGGGTTGATTTAGACGCTCGTGACTCCGAGCGTTGGATCGGGATCCAGCGGCTGAGGGCGATCTGCGAGGCGCATCACCTAGCTAGTGGGAGCCTGTGACGCGGAGCGTCAGATCAACGCGCGGTCCACCGGCGCACTGATCGAACGGCTCTGGATTTTTGGTAAATCCCTATTTCTATCAAATAATCAAGAAAAGTGTTTATCCTTGCTAAAATCATAACAATTGCTAGGAATCTCGGATAAAGAAAAGTTATATATGAAAGTTGGGTAGAAAATTACAAGGAATTTGTTAAAAATGTTTAGAACACCTAATTCCAGTTCGTTCTAAAAAGTGCTTTAAATTGCTAGTAAAATATATTTAAATTATTTGAAACCCTAAAAATCTAGAAAGGATGTTTCTTTGTAAACCTAATGGGTTGAATAGAAGGATATTAACCTGTTTAGTTGTAATATGAAGTTTTAATTTGTTTTTGAATACCAATATGCCGAAATTAGGGTTTATGTCCAAAAGGAGAGATAATGTACATGAAAACCCTAATTTAGGATTAAAGAAAAAGGGAACCTTGTTATTCTAGTAATTTGTTACATTATGATCCTAAAATTGTTAGGAATATTAAAAGGAGGTAATTTAAAGGTTTTAAGGGAATTTGATGAATTAGGGTTCATAGCAATTGAAAATGAAAGCAAAACCCTAACTTTCAAGAAAACCCTAAAATTGGATAGAAACCCTAAGGGACATAATGATGTTGGATAAATATTAATAAAAGTAAATTGTACTTTTATTTTCAGGGTTTCTTTGCCTTTGCTTGCTTACTTGGCTATTCTTTTTCATTCTGCAATAAGAGGTATGTGGTTACGCTTATGGCTATACCGCTTAGTTTTCTGAGGTTTTACCGATGCTTCCTCAATTGTGTGAAATAACTATTGGATGATTTATATACTACCTCTATAAAGTGACTATGGCTATCACAATGATTATATATGTATGACTAGCTAGATCCGAGTCCACCCTTGTGGCTATGTCAAGGCTAAGGATAACCTAGAGCAAGGTCTAGGGTATCATGAGTCAGAAACTGGGCTACACATGTGTAGTGTCATGAGACTCTTAGCATACCATGAGTTAAGGAGTGGGCTACCCACGGGTAGTGCCATGTGACTCAGCCCTAGAAATTGATTCACCTATTAGGTGGAGTCATGAGGGAAAAATGGGAATCTACCATAAGGGAGGTAGTATCCAGGTCCACTGCAGGGACAGCGCAGGGGATAGGATACACATGGATCGCGTAGTTATACTTAAAACGTAATATTATTTGTTAATTGATAATTGAATGCAATAATTGTTATGGATAATTGCACGATTAGTGAATTCCCCCCTCATACCAGCTTTGGCGACCGACGTTTTGTTTGTCGGCGTTTTAGGTACAAAACAAAAAGGACAAACAGTAATCTGTCATATTGTGAAATATACTAATTAAAGTCCAAGGAGGATTAGTTAGTTAGACGGAATTTTGGATAGAAGTACTACTGTTCCAAATTTTCAAAGGTATGCAAAAGTTTTATTTATTACAACTTTTCAGTTTAGTATAGTAGAATTTATTAATTGTTATCAATTAATTGCTGAACCTTGATCCGGAGTTTATATGTGCGGCTTCGACCTCTCGGTCTCCCTTAAGTGGGGGTTATCGGGAGGTGGGGTCATAACATTTGGTATCAGAGCCATGGTTCTCTACTTAATTGTTAATAATTAATAAATTTTACAACCTCCGTAGAACCCAAGGGAGTTATTAGAGGATTTTCCGAAAGACTGAGGTGTCTAGAAAAGGATCACTTCTGGGGGCTGGCAAAATTTTCCTCCGCACCGCTAGTCGGAATATGAGGACTCCCGGAATGTGTGACTGCCTGGCCGATGTCCTAGGATTTGAATCGAAATAAGATACCTTTAGGATTTTCTCCTCTTATTCATCCCTTCTCATCACAATTTCTTTTAAGGACTTAAGAGTTAGGGATTTCTCTCTCTTCCCCACCCTCATGTGGTATGGGCAAATAAGTTAAGGATTAAGGAATTCTCCATCAAATTAATAAAAGATACGTAATGAGATATCACTGACATAAGTATAATTAGTTTAATGATAAACTAAAGATCTGTTTGTTATACTTATGTAGATGGCTCGTACAAAGACTGTTGCTATCCCTGAGGGCTCCGGAAAACCGGCTAGGAGTGTTTGGCCTCCCTGTAAAGTAAAGGAGTCTTCTTAAAAGAGGAATAGGAACCATGAGGGTGGATCCTCTAAGAAGAGGAAGAGGCCTAAGGAAGTCACTCAAGAAGTCCCTGACCCTGACCCGGTACCATTTAGTAACCTGAACCAAGAAGAAGACCAAGGATATGAAGAGCAGCATGTGTATGAGGAAGAAGCCCAGATGGATGAGGATCTAGTCGATGATTCAGAACCCACCATGATGATCCATACCCCTGATACCTTGTGGTTAGAGCAACAGAGGAAGTTGACAGAGGCCATTAATGCTTTGGCCCTCCGAGACATAGCTAGAGCTGAGAATGATGAACCACACCCTGTTCGTCCACGTGTGGGAGCCACCATCCTAGACTTTTTCAAGCTGAACATAGAGAAGTTCTGGGGAGAGGATAAGACGGAAGTGGTTGATAAAGCAGAAGCCTGGATACTTGCAATAGAGAATGGTTTCCGCATGCTTGAAGTTCAACCGAGCAAGAAGGTCCTCTTTGCTGCTCATCTCTTGGAAGGGGCAGCTAAGATATGGTGGGAGACCCACATCACTGGCAGAGACTTGACAGAGGAGCCCATGGCATGGGCTGATTTCAAGACGATCTTCACCGCCCGTTTCGTCCCAGTCTCAGCTAAGAAGGAAAAGGAAAGGGAGTTCACCAACATGACCCAAGGAAACTCTTCTGTGGCAGACTTCGGGCGGAAGTTTCGGATCCTGGAACGCTTTGGGTACAAGATGGATGAAGAAAGGAGGGTGGATCACTTCATAGAGCGCCTTCACCCTGCCATCAGGCCCCATGTGATGGCAAGCAAGCCAAGAACCTTCGCCGAAGCCTACAATACTGCTTTAGACATGGAGAGGACCGTGATGCCTGCCCCGTTTCCACCCAAGGGGTATTTGGGTTTCACTGAAGGAGCCCAAGGCCCGAGAAACAACCACAAGAAGGGTCCAGGACGTCATCAAGCTAAAGGTAAACATGGAGGAAAAGGGAAACCTCTTCAGGAGAACAACCGACCCCTTTGCCGCACCTGCGGGAAGGGTCACGCCGGTGAATGTCGCTACAAGAAGAAGACTTGCTTTCGTTGCCACCAAGAAGGACATCTGCAATCTGTCTGTCCTATGCCAGAGCCCAGAGGACAAGGACCTGTGGCAGCCCCACCAGCAGCGGCACCACCTGTGACAGCACCACCTATAGCTGTAGCCCCACCTGCAGGAGAAAGAAGGCAAGCTCGGATGTTTGCCATTGACAATGAGGAGGCTCAAGCTAATGCAAATCGGTTGATCGAGGGTAATAACCCTTAGAGTTTTCTTTTATGTTTTAAGGTTAAGCATGTAATGATCTAATGCATGATGAAAAACAATGTAGGCATGCTTGAAGTTATGGGACACAATGTGAAAGCTTTATTTGACTCTGGATCTACTAATACTTTCATTTCGAGAAATCTTGCAACTATGCTTTGTTTGGATATCAAGGATCTAGGTTATGTCTTAGATGTTACAACCCCGAGTGGTCGGATCTTTACTTCCCTTTTGAAAACTCCGGTCTTACCTATGAAATATCGAGATCATGAGTTTCCTACATATTTTATCCTTCTTGACATGAATGATTTTGATGTAATCATTGGCATGGATTGGCTTTATACCTATAGGGCCAATATTGACTGTAGGGAGAAGAAAGTGATCATTAAGAGACCAGGTCACCCACCTTTTGTCATTAGGGGTAGAAAGGATGCCACCACCAGCCCGTATGTGTCGGCTTTGAAGGCAGAACAAATGATGAGTAAAGGATGTCAAGCTTTCTTAGCAGTAGTCACTGAGCCAGAACCCAAGGTAGAACCCTTAGGGGAAATAGAGGTAGTCTGAAGCTATGCAGATGTTTTCCCCGATGATCTACCTGGGATACCACCCGAGAGAGAGGTAGATTTTTCACTAGAGCTAGCTCCCGGTACAAACCCTATTTCCCGAGCACCCTATAGGATGGCCCCTGCTGAGTTGCTTGAGCTAAAGAAGCAATTGCAGGAATTGTTGGACAAGGGTTTTATCCGCCCTAGCACATCACCATGGGAAGCGCCAGTTATTTTTGTAAAGAAAAAGGATGGTTCGCTCCGAATGTGCATAGACTACCGGATGATCAACCAGGCTACCATTAAGAACAAATACCCTTTACCCCAGATAGATGACTTGTTTGACTAGTTGAAGTCGGCTCGAGTCTTTTCCAAGATCGATTTGAGATTGGGTTACCACCAGTTGAGAGTCAAGAGTGAGGATATCCCGAAAATCACTTTCAGGACCCGATATGGCCACTATGAGTTCGTGGTTATGCCTTTTGGGTTGTCCAATGCACCTAGTGTGTTCATGAACCTTATGAACAGTGTGTTTCAACCCTTCCTTGACTCGTTTGTCATAGTGTTCATAGATGACATACTGGTTTATTCTGATGACCTAGATCAACACCAAGACCACCTAAGTAGGGTCCTTGATATCTTGAGAAAGCAGAAGTTCTATGGGAAATTCTCTAAATGTGAGTTTTAGATAGACCGAGTCATGTTCCTTGGACACATCATCTCGGGAGGAACGATCGCCGTAGATCCAGCTAAAGTGTCAGCAGTTCGAGACTGGCTAGCACCGAAGAACCCCTCCGAGATACGAAGCTTCTTGGGGTTGGCAGGATATTATCGGCGCTTCATCGCGGATTTCTCAAAGACCGCCTTGCCTCTGACTATGTTGACTCGGAAAGATGTGAAGTTTGTGTGGTCCGATGTTTGTGAGGCTCGTTTCCAGGAGCTGAAAGAGAAGTTGACCACTGCACCAGTTTTGACATTACCATCAGGCAATGAGGGTTTCATGATCTTCACGGACGCATCAAAGATGGGACTTGGCTGTGTGTTGGAACAAAATCGGCACGTAGTTGCATATGCCTCCCGACAGCTCAAGCCAAACGAGGTGAATTACCCGACACATGACCTGGAGTTAGCCGCTATCATTCATGCATTAAAGATTTGGCGACATTATCTATATGGTGCTACTTTTGAGATCTTCACTGACCATAAAAGCCTGAAGTATCTTCTGACGCAAAAAGACTTGAATCTACGAAAATGACGATGGATAGAGTACATGAAAGATTACGACTTCACCATTGCCTATCATCCAGGAAAGGCGAACGTCGTAGAAGATGCCTTAAGTCGAAAGCAGCTCAGGTGTGCAGCTGTTTTGTCTAGTCAGTGGAAGAGCTTAGAAGAATTGGTGGAATGGTCACCTCAAACGTTAGATGATCGAGTTCGTTTGGCCAATATCCAGATATAGTCTGAATTACTACGTGAAATTGTCACAGCACAGTTGGCCAGTGAAGGACTTGACAAGATGAAAGGCTTGATGCAGAAGCCTCAGACTCGTCTTTCTTTGGGAGTAGATGGAGGAATCAGATTTGAGAATCGTATATGGGTTCCTGAAGACTCACCACTGAAAGAACGCATCTTACAAGAAGCTCATGGTTCTAAGTACACGGTACACCCAGGGACTATGAAGATGTTTAAGGACATGCATAGGTTTTTCTGGTGGCCAGGAATGAAAAGAGACATTGCAGCTTACGTAGCCAGTTGTCTTACGTGTCAAATGGTGAAGGTTGAACACCAACGACCCGGCGGACTTTTGCAGTCTATAGAGATTCCAGAGTGGAAATGGGAGCAGATCACCATGGATTTCGTGGTGGGTCTACCCCAGACCAAGAAAGGTCATGATGCGATATGGGTCGTGGTAGATCGCCTTACCAAGTCAGCACACTTCCTTGCCTTAAAAACCACTGCCAAGGTGTCAGATTTAGCTGAGTTGTATATCAGAGAGATAGTACGCTTGCATGACGTACCTGGTTCCATCATTTACGATAGAGACCCAAAGTTTACTTCCAAGTTGTGGAAGCAGGTTCAAGAGGAACTAGGAACAAGGTTAAAGTTCAGTACCGCCTATCACCCCCAGACAGATGGTCAGTCAGAAAGGACGATTCAGACCTTAGAGGATCTGCTGCGAGCTTGTGTGCTCGATTGGGGTGGATCATGGGAGCAGCATCTGCCTTTAGCTGAGTTTGCCTACAATAATAGTTACCAAGCCAGTATCGGGATGCCTCCATATGAAGCTCTGTATGGGAGACCATGTCGGTCACCACTTCACTGGGATGAAGTTGGTGAAAGGACCTTATTGAGGTCAGAGGAACTCCAAGTGTATGCTGATAAAGTCGCTTTAATCAGGCAAAGGCTAAAGAGAGCCCAAGACAGACAGAAGTCGTATGCTGATGTGAAGCGGACTGATGTGCATTTCATTGTGGGAGAACATGTCTTTCTAAAAATCCGACCGCTCCGAGCTATAGCTAAAAATAGAGGAAAGTTGAGTCCCCGATACGTGGGTCCGTTTGAAGTATTAGAACGGATTGGTGAAGCCGCATATCATTTGGCGTTACCCTCTCAATACAGTATGATGCATGATGTGTTTCACGTGTCCAATCTGAAGCGATATGTGCAAGATCCAAGCCATGTGCTGAGCATTGAACCAATTGAGCTTCAAGGGAAGCTGTCTTATCCTGAGTTGCCTTTGCGGATTCTAGATACCAAGGTAAAAGAGCTCAGAAATAAGAATATAGAAATGGTAAAGGTTCTTTGGAAGCACCATGGAGAGGATGAGGCCACATGGGAGCTGAAGACGGACATGGAAAAGGCATATCCAAATTTGTTTGTTTGATTGTTGAATTTTGAGGGGAAAATTCCTATAAGGAGGGGAGGATGTTATAACCTCATTTTCCAATACATGTGATGAGATTTGTAAATCTCTTTTAAATGAATAAATAAGACCAATGTGTGATTTCATGGTTGTTTTGAACGAATTTTGTTTCTAATGACCTTGCATGCTTTCTTGATGGGCCTTATAGGCCATTAAGCTCATTTGAAAGAAAATTAAAAAGAAATGAAAAAGGGGATTCCATTTAATAAAAGAATACAAGGGAATAATGGAATAATATAAGATAATAGTTGAAAGTGATAAAAAGGCTAGAAAATAATTTCCCATAATAAGTTTTCGTATTATAAAAGATCCCTGGGGTTCAAGGAACCCAAATGAATAGAATAATAGCCAAGGAAATAAAGAATATGTGGGAAATACCATTAAATAGGGGATAACTTGAAACTGAAATAAAGGGGCACGTTTCCTTGGATAATGACTCCTATTTTTGCACAATGAGAGATAAACATATGAACGAATTTCCTTTAAAATTTGAGGCCAAAAGGGCTTATGGATTAGGAGTTATTAAAATTTCAAATTATCTTCCAAAAATAGAGTTTTCCTTGGAAATTTAGGAATCCTTTTCCTTCGGGTTTGAACACGGATAATGATAGACGTTGGATCTCAATCCAACGGATCGGGCTGATTGCCCAGAGTCCCAAAGGGACATGGACACAGCGCAGATACAGGGGATTTTCCCCTTGGCTTTCCGATCTTTACAGTGCATCTGCGCTTATGGCTCTTGTCCCATCGGGTTCGGGAGACCCATACGAAGAGCGTGAACCCCAGTTTTGCCATCTTTGGCGGCGTATATCCAAAACGCCCAATTGGGCTGGAAGTCTGTTGGCAGCGGGGTTAAGAAAACCCTATAGGGGTCTTCGCATCCTATAAATAGGGGTCCTCAGGGTTAAGAGCACCCTCGCGAACCCAGACGGCAACCCTATTGGTCTTTGGTCTTCCCCTCTCGTCCGATTGACTCTGCTCAGGCGAGCTTGCCGTCGCGGCGCCGCCGCGTATTAAAGATCAGGAAGAAAAGGGAGACGACGAGCTGTGACCCTTCGATCCTGGACCAGCGTGGATCAAGGCGCGATCCGACGAACCTGGAGTGACGCGCTTAAAGTAGGAGACGCTCGACGCGGAGCGTTGGATCGAGATCTGACAGTGGCCGGGTTGATTTAGACGCTCGTGACTCCGAGCGTTGGATCGGGATCCAGCGGCTGAGGGCGATCTGCGAGGCGCGTCACCTAGCTAGTGGGAGCCTGTGACGTGGAGCGTCAGATCAACGCGCGGTCCACCGGCGCACTGATCGAACGGCTCTGGATTTTTGGTAAATCCCTATTTCTATCAAATAATCAAGAAAAGTGTTTATCCTTGCTAAAATCATAACAATTGCTAGGAATCTCAGATAAAGAAAAGTTATATATGAAAGTTGGGTAGAAAATTACAAGGAATTTGTTAAAAATGTTTAGAACACCTAATTCCAGTTCGTTCTCAAAAGTGCTTTAAATTGCTAGTAAAATATATTTAAATTATTTGAAACCCTAAAAATCTAGAAAGGATGTTTCTTTGTAAACCTAATGGGTTGAATAGAAGGATATTAACCTGTTTAGTTGTAATATGAAGTTTTAATTAGTTGTTGAATACCAATATGCCTAAATTAGGGTTTATGTCCAAAAGGAGAGATAATGTACATGAAAACCCTAATTTAGGATTAAAGAAAAAGGGAACCTTGTTATTCTAGTAATTTGTTACATTATGATCCTAAAATTGTTAGGAATATTAAAAGGAGGTAATTTAAAGGTTTTAAGGGAATTTGATGAATTAGGGTTCATAGCAATTGAAAATGAAAGCAAAACCCTAACTTTCAAGAAAACCCTAAAATTGGATAGAAACCCTAAGGGACATAATGATGTTGGATAAATATTAATAAAAGTAAATTGTACTTTTATTTTCAGGGTTTCTTTGCCTTTGCTTGCTTACTTGGCTATTCTTTTTCATTCTGAAATAAGAGGTATGTGGTTACGCTTATGGCTATACCGCTTAGTTTTCCGAGGTTTTACCGATGCTTCCTCAATTGTGTGAAATAACTGTTGGATGGTTTAAATCCTGCCTCTATAAAGTGACTATGGCTATCACAATGATTATATATGTATGACTAGCTAGATCTGAGTCCACCCCTGTGGCTATGTCAAGTCTAAGGATAACCTAGAGCAAGGTCTAGGGTATCATGAGTCAGAAACTGGGCTACACATGTGTAGTTCCATGAGACTCTTAGCATACCATGAGTTAAGGAGTGGGCTACCCACGGGTAGTGCCATGTGACTCAGCCCTAGAAATTGATTCACCTATTAGGTGGAGTCATGAGGGGTAAAATGGGAATCTACCATAAGGGAGGTGGTATCCAGGTCCACTGCAGGGACAGCGCAGGGGATAGGATACACATGGATTGCGTAGTTATACTTAAAATGTAATATTGTTTGTTAATTGATAATTGAATGCAATAATTGTTATGGATAATTGCACGATTAGTGAATTCCCCCCTCATACCAGCTTTAGCTGACCGAAGTTTTGTTTGTCGGCGTTTTAGGTACAAAACAAAAAGGACAAACAGTAATCCGTCATATTGTGAAATATACTAATTAAAGTCCAAGGAGGATTAGTTAGTTAGACGGAATTCTGGATAGAAGTACTAGTGTTCCAAATTTTCAAAGGTATGCAAAAGTTTTATTTATTACAGCTTTTCAGTTTAGTATAGTAGAATTTATTAATTGTTATCAATTAATTACTGAACCTTGATCCGGAGTTTATATGTGCGGCTTCGACCTCTCGGTCTCCCTTAAGTGGGGGTTATCGGGAGGTGGGATCGTAACAGAGGAACTCTTGCTCAGTTAAAGAAATCATGGGATTCTGAGGTAGAGATTCCAATGATATATCTTTAAGGGAGGGATTGGTCTGTGAAAAGATGTTTTGAAGACTAGAATCTCCCGATGACTCCGTTTCTTCGAAGTTGGGACTAGAATACTCCATTTCTGAGCCAGGTTGTTGTACTTGTTCTAGCATTTCTTCATAGTACTCCTCCAATTCTATTGAGTGCTCGAGAAGAGCTATTAAGGGAAGAATGGAACCATGTGCAGGTAATGGAAATATCTCATTGTCTTGAATGTGTGGTGGCTCAGGAGGAGTTTTTTCACAGGGATGAGTTGCTATAAGAGGGCAGGTTTGTGGCTCGATGTCCTCCCATGGGTCCTTTTTGTCATCACGAGAGTCTACAGAAGTATCATAATCTACTCCAAAGTCAAGAAATGGTTTATGTTCTCTTCATAGAGCACTATCAACTTGTTCAAGTGACTAGAAGGAGATTCGATAGAAAGATCATGCTCTTGTTCGAGAACCAGTTCCGTCAGAACTTCTTGTAGAGGTGATAGCTCTGGTAATGTTATCTCATGGAAAGGAGTTATAGGATTGTCACCTTGAGACTCATCATCCTCCCTTGATTCTATTTCATCAGTGAGAGTGGTATGGTCCATTTCTGAATCAAGATCTTGATCAGTCCTATCCTCGAAGTCTATTCCTAGATCAACCGAATGATCAAAAATTTCTTCATAAGGACAATTCAGATCTTGTTCCAGAAATGGAGACATTTGATTCTCTTGCATAAAGGACATATCCTTATCTGAATCAGTCACACATTCCTCTGAGTCTGACTGTGAAGGAGTGTAGAGTTCTTGTGGCATAAACCCTTCTTCTATGGACTTCATTGATGAGACAGCTGAAGTTGAGGAGATTTTGTCATTTAGGTAGTCGATCATTGCTAATTGCTCTTCAATAGTTGGATCTGGTTCTATGAAGTCAGAAGGTAGGTAAGTGTTGAAGTTTATCTCCAATTGATCTCCTGACTGTAGAGAATCCCCATATTGGCTACTCAATCTTTCATCTAAGAGCATAGTGCATGAATCATTATTCGAGTCAGACCTTGGCTCAAAAAATGATTCTTTCTCTTGTGATGTTGTGGAGAAATCATCTTTGAGTTCAGTTATTAGCTCTGAGGATGATTCCACACCCTGCGTTGACACTTGAAAATCATTGGAAGGCATATCCCACATGATTTCATAATCATCATCATAATCAATATGTGGTCTAGGGATGTGCTTAGTTGAAATTGGTGGTTGTTCTACATGTTGGTCAGAGGCGTTGACAAATTGTGTAAGTTGATCAAGATCGACTATCAACTTCTTGGTCACGGCTGTCTGATCGGCTAGTTGTTGAGCCACTGACATCTGTAACGCACGTAGTTCTTCCATTAACGTACGTTGATCACCATAAGAAGGCTCTTCGCTGCACCCGTTGGGTTGATGTTGATAATATCCCTCATCATCATAGTATTGATTTGCATTATTTTCCAAGTTCCCCCCTACATTGTAGTCTACACCTTGAAATCCGCTATAGTTAGATTTTTCGTAGTAGCCTCCAGGGTGATATGGATTGTAACTTGTGTTATATCCATAGTTGTATGGAGAAGCTGCTTTGAGTTTCCCAACTATACGATTCACGATTACTTGACGCAGAGCCATCATGTAGAGAGGGGGGATGTTGAAGCAGTAAATCGATGTATGAGAATGGTCACCACATAGTTGACATTTAATGGCTGGTGGTGTCGACTGCTTCATTTTGAAGAGAGTTGGTACCTGAAACCAAAGAAAAAGTTTATCAGGTTTGACCAACCACTTCAAACCCAAGAAGATATGCGAAAGTAAGTCCTTTACTTTTTAGGTTTTTGAAAAGAAAAAGGAAAACCCTAGAGAAACCTAAATCGATGCGGAATTCGAAAAAGATGATTCTAACACCGTTGTCCCCGGCAACGACGCCATTTTTTAATGGAGCTAGAACTTACACCAAAAGATTACTCTTCCAATGGAAGTCCTAATATGCATCAAAAACCCTAGGGAGTTGATGTTCTGTCTAGGTTTACCTACTAGTGGTGCTAGATAAATGCTCCAACCCCACAAGAGTGTGGAAGCCTTATCATGGTACAGATTTAGGATCGAACCCAAAGGACAACGTTAAGAATCTGAGTGTCTTTTTCTCATTTTGTATCGATCCAAGTTAATCATCTAAGACCAAGAGTTTGATTTTGAGTTATTTAACCTAAAACATGCAAAAGTAAAGGCAAGAATAAAAACTAGTTTGAAGATTAAATCTAAGATTAGCAAATGATGATGGATCACTGGGGTGATGCGGGTTTTCACCACTACTACACATGTATTGTACCTGTACCAATCATAGCAAGACTTGAAAGCAAGATACATGGATGTTATACAATACCGATGTCTTGTAGGACAAGAGTAATGCACACATCCTTCACGGGTTGAGTAACTCTCATCCGGTACATGTCTATGTGTCAATTAAGAGATGTAGCCTCCGAAGAGAGAACCTTACTCGACCTCATGAAACGTGCATCGGAAAACTAACAAGTGAGCGATAATCATCAATTCGATTAGTATCCTTATAGACTATCCCTCTTTCGAGGAAATAGCTATGAGAAATGTGGGACTGTTGCAATGTCAGCCATTCCAGGACAAATGGTCAAATACCTTGCACCACTCCCTCCACAGAATGTGTTCCTTGACCCATCAAGGTTGTACTTTCGTACGTCAACTGATTCCATTTCATAGTGCGGAAGTGCAACGATGGAGGTGAGTTTACTCCATCCCTCGAGAAGCGTTCCTAGATACCAAAATGGATGTGTGGTGGATACGCACACCAGAAACCAACGCTAAATCAGTATTCGAGTCCCAAGAGAAGTCGTAGACAAACCGCAATGAAAGAAAATAGATGCATACAAGAACGCGGCCAACATTCAAGCATGTATGAAATGATTTAGTATTGAATCGGAAAGATAACATCTTTTAGTATAGATTACAAAACATGGGCAGCGGGGCTAGTCCCCGCGTCCCAATGGATGAAACTACTCGCTCCTCATAGAGGGAGAAACAAGGAAAGAGAAAAGAGAGAAAGAAAGCATCGTCGGAGCAGAAGAGTAGATCTGTGATAGCCCAGTGTAGATCACCGCAGTCTTCGGGACTACTCCGTCGTGGTCAATGACGTCCGTCTCTCCGCCTTGATTCTCATGTCTACCTCCGGGATTACATGAGTAGAATGAGGTGGAACTATGGCGGAGCAATGGTGGAAGTCGGCCGACAATGGAGCAGCCTTCTAGACTTCTGGCTCTGGTCGTAGTCCGGCAGCCTTGGGCCGTAGTGAGATAGATGTCCAATACCATGTCTCTACTCTTCTATTTATAGGCTAGGCATGTGTCTTGGACTGGATGGGCTTATTATGCAAATTTCCCCAAGTAACCAGGTTCATCCAATTTTGAGTTCACATTTTAGGCGTGGCCTTCCCATTCGGTTTTGGGGGTCTGTCGGTCTTGCACCTCTCAGTCTTGAGACCGCGAGAGGTCTCTCAGTCTTGAGACCGTGAGAGGCCTCACGGTCTTGAGACCGTGAGAGGCCTCACGGTCTTGGGACAGTGACAAGCTTCATAGTTTTGCCCACACGGTCTGCCTTCACTGCTCAATGACCCAAACGGTCCTACTGCACGGTCCCTCGCAGCCAAATGGTTTGGCATGATCATGATTCCAAATGGTCTGTTGTGGTGGCTGTAAACGGTCTGAGACCGTGAGCTCTTCTCAAACGTTCTGAGACTATGTGTTTCCTCCAAACAGTCTGGGACTGGTCACGATCGGTCTGTTGGATCTTGTCTGAGCGATCTTGAGTCCTCGTCCATACGGTCTTGAAGATTCCAATCGGTTTCTGTAAACTGATCACCTGGTTGCAAGCTGCTATGTGCGGAGGATGACTCCGAAGGTCGTGAAATGCTTGAAGCTGCAGGTCAGCGGCATCCTGAGGTAGGGGGCGACGCGCCATGGCCGTGTTGAGGCACCACGGTCATGGTGATGCTGTTGTCCCATGGTCGTGCTGCCTTGCACGAGCGTGGCGGGTGAGAACTTGGGATCTGATGGCATTGTGCCACGGTCATGGCATGACACCACGGTCATGGTGATGCTATAGCCCCACAGCTGTGCTACCTTGCACGGGTGTGGCGGGTGAGAAGGGACGGGTGCTAAGGTTGGTTCACCACGGTCGTGGTTGTTCAAAACGGCTGTGGTAGGGGCTCTGCTTCATGGTCTTAATCATTTGTTGTACAGGCTTGGGGTATGAGTCAGACTCCAAATGGTCATGCGTTAATCTTTTCTCCAAACGGTCTTGATTTGATGGTCCAAATGGTCTGGAGACCGAATGGGCTCAAACGATCTTGAGACCGTATGGGCTCAAACGGTCTTGAGACCGAATGTGCTCAAACGGTCTGGAGACCGAACAGGCTCAAACGGTCTTGAGACCGTATGGGCTCAAATGGTCTTGAGACCGTTAGAGTCAAGGTTGTAGGGATCATGACCGTTGGCAATGGTTGAGGATGATCTGCAGAGGAGAGAGAACGTTAGTAGGGGAAGATGAGATCAAATAAACTGGAAACTAGGGTAATTAGAACTAGTAATGCACTATTTACATGAAACTGAAGAGATATTTAAAGCAAAACAAAACAAGGGTAATCTAGTCGATATGAGGCACAAAATCCCTAGAATTGGCGACTGAGAGGATGAATCTGGGGGATTCATCACCCGCCACCTATATATACATAGGTGGTGGTTGGAGCACAAAGGTAAGACCCCATAGCTATTGTTACTCCCCCCTACCCACTCCTTGAGCATTCATTGCACTCCACCTTGCATTTATGCTCCCAATCCACCATTTCCACCTCATTTCCACCTTGGAAACCTAGTTTTCTAGGTTTTCTTCCATAATCCCCCATATTCTCATGCCCATTTGCACCATTGGAGGAGGAAGGACGTCACCAAGGTGTTAGGAGGTGAAGAAGGAGGCTTCTACTTCAAGCTTCATGGAGTTCTACCCCCTTCTTCCCCTTTCTTTTGCTATTTCTTTGATCATGTCTAGCTAAGCCCCTAGTGGTGGGCTGTTTGGGGTTAAAATGTGACTTTGATACTATGTTGGGGGGAAATAACTTGTAATGAACATGATTTCTATCTATGATGATTGATTCTTACTTCTATCTCATTTCCTATTTTATTGCATGTAGTTTGTGCTTATAACATGGATTGCTTGCTTTTAGATGTTTGATGACACTTAGCTTCTAGAAGGAATTGGAGTGTATGTGGCAATCTTAGGAATGGCTCCTAGATCCAATTAGTGAATCCCTAGCTAGCCCCCTTTCTTCCTACATACACATCCCTCCTTCTACATGTGAGTGTGAGATCTAAGTGGCTAGTGTAAGTGTGATTAGTGTAATTGCTTAGAGCTTTCTAAAGGCTAGATGGCTAGTGGCATGACGTGAAAAACCCTCATATCTACTCCCATTTCTACCCTTGGTTCTCAATTGCCCTAATACCACTTACCCTAAAGACCTAGACTTGACATGTCCTACTGGAATTACACCTAACCCTAGTTCTTCAACTAGTAGTATAGGGTACATTCTAATAACACTTGCCTTGTTGTTTGGTTTGGTAATCTAGATGGAATTATGATAATTGCTTGCTATGTTGAAACCCCCCAACTAATATCAAGTCACACCCCCAAACGGTCCACCTACCTAATCTCATTGCTTAAAACCCACTTTTCCTTCTTAGATTGTTCATGCTAATCTAATTTAGTTACTTTTGCTCAATCTAGTTAATTGCTCTTGCTCTTTAGTGTTAACTTAGGTTCTTGCTCTCTCTCTCTTATGGTTAATTTAGTTCTTAGTTGGTAATTGCTCTACTAGTGTAGTGTGGTTAATCTTTTCTCTTGCTTGGCTAGTTGCTTAATCTAGTTCCTTAGACTTGCTTGCTTAGGATAATTTAGGGTTGTGATAACTTAGATTTCATAATTGACTTTACTTGCTTGTTCACCTAGTTTAACAACCAAACAAACCCTTCAACCCTAGTCTTTGCAATAGGAACATAGCCAACGCTAACCTAGCTCTAGTGCCCCCTCTGTCCCTGAGGATCGACCCCTGCTCTTGCCTTTCACCTATGCTACTATAGTACCCCGTGAGCTTGCGGGTGACCTATTTGGTTTTGTGATCGACTTTTGTTAGGGTAATATAAATTTTGAAAGATCCACACGTGTGTTTTCCCTTAGGGTTGCATCTAGCCACTTTTAGTTGGCTAGTGTGTAGCCTTGATAAGAATTGCACCATTTATGCATTTAGTCTTATAAGCTGCAAATTATTGTGATACTATTGAATTTATCTCTTCTAATATAAAGAATCATACAATTGTATTATTTTGGTTCTCTAGAGTTTTTATAGATAGAATCGACAACTGATGCTCTATTGGAGAACTTTTTAGGTTTAAGAAAACATCAACAATAGGATCCTTAAGGGGGATATCGTAATGGGCAAGAAAGCCAAGGTGTCCTAAAAAGTTGTTGATTGGAAATAGTTAAATGGTCTTTTTTTATTCTCTAGCCCTGTGTGTGAGAATGTTGGTGTGATTACCTAACTACCTGAATCCATTAGTGTCCAAAAGGACCTATTTGTTAGGGTGTAGTTTAAGTGAAAAGTATGAGTTTGAAATCAATGAGTTCATAGACACTACTTAAAAACTAGTAAAATTTATTTGGTTGAGTGAAGTTTGATCATATAATCATATTATTCTAGAATAGAGATTGTGGCTCACACTCTATGAGAGAACATTTTTAGTTCCAAGTTAACATCAATATGAGGATCTAGAAGAATCTATCATCATGAGCAAGAGAGATGGGGTGTTCAAAAAAAGTTGTGGATAGAAACAATCCAATTGTCTCTTTTTTTATTCTCTGGTCCTAGGTGTGTGAGTAGGTGCAAGAATTATTTAATATTATTTACATGATGTAAATTATATGCAAGTACTAAGACAAGGATTATTTTACTCATACAATGATTTTAGTTGTTAGAACTAAGTTTTAAATGTTGAATGCAATTTCCATATTAGAATTCCCATGTAGATTAGTTATCTATCTTAGTTTAATTAATTCTCCTCTTAAAAGTAGGTCTGATTTCTATTTTATAGATAATGAGTGGTTGGTCTAAATCTGTCATCTTGATGCATGCGTAATACTTTTATTGGGTTTGGTTTGTTGTCATGAGACTACTTTTAAGTTTCTCAACACTATCAAACTTTAAGTTGTGATCATAGTTTATACAAGGAAAATAATGCATACTCATGAACTCTTGTGCTCAACTCTAAAAATGACAAATTCTAAAGATTACATATGAGATATAATGTTTGCATTTTATATTATACCTAACTTCAATCCATTTACAAGAAAAACAATTAAAGATTCCATCGCTCCTTTTTGTTGGAACACACATGCACCCCAAACCATATCATGCCCTAAAAACCATCGATAACTTGAACTATGAATTCCATGATATGGATATGTATGTACCTTTTATATAGGTAATTATATGCATCAATTACAAACAATTATGACATGCTTATAAATGTACCATGTAGAAATTCAAACCATGCCAACAACTTATTAAAGTTGTAGAAAATCATTATTGTGAAGCCAAGTATGACACACATCACAATAACCTAAACAAACCATATTTCTATATGTATTACCTAATCATTCTCAAAACTTGATCCCATTTGTGTATACATGGGTTCTAATTTCCTTGATAATTTTGCTTAAAATCCACCACAATTCTCTACATTGATGTAGGCATGCAATCTTGCCACATTCTTATCTAGAGAAGAAAGGGGAAATGAACTGCCATGATCTCTTCTAAATCAAAATATGCAACATTCACTCATGTCCTTAGTGAGATCGAATTTCATGGATAGATACAAAATGAGGTTATTCAATATTTAGTCATGTTGAGTGAACCTTAGTCATTTTCTATGCCATTTTGAGGAAAAGACATTTTCCTACATCTTAAACCTGGGAAAGTTGGTAATTTTTGACTAAATTAGGCCAAGTTAGGTCAAACAGACTATATTTGGTTAAACTAGATCACTTTAGACTACACTACAGTAATCCTATCATTCTAAACCAAATTATGCCACTTTAGGTTTATCTATAATGTACATAAGGGGTTGAATATTATATTAGTTATAACTAGACCAAATTAAGTCAAAGTAGGGAGCTTTTATTGATGAAGGTCAAGTTTAATGCAAATCCAGATCAGGTACAATTTTATATCTAATAAAGAGCAATGAAGGCATACAACGTATCATTAACATGATATTAAGATTTAATTACATATCATTAACACGATATTAAAATTTAATAACACAAAAGCTTATCTATATACAAATGAAACCAAATGGATGGGAAGATGACAATGTTGAAGAAATTGAAATGTGCCACATGCATACCCCTCCTAAAAGTACTTACTCATCCTCTTCAAAGCCAACAACAAAACATCCTATTGGCTATGCCTCTAAGAGATAATGAGAGGCTAGGATTGTTCCTTTTCCTAGAGGATAATGGTGGCTAACTCAATAACCTCATTCTCCTTCTGAGCCAGCTATAGTTGTACCCCCTAACTATGTTGTAGATCCTCCTTATCCTCCTTGGCTATTTGTCATTGCTATTTCTCGGGGAAACCATGACGAAGGCAACAACATGGGGGGTTAAATACGG